>OU015742.1:3079047-3090853 GCA_907169655.1 Acomys percivali | reverse complement strand
AAAAAAAAAAAAAAAAAAAAAAAAAAAAAAAAAAAAAAGGAAAAGAGAGGTATATGTGAGATAACAAGTATGCACACCGATCTGCTTGTTTCCCGTGGGTGACAATGTAGGCTCGAGGGCCACACACACAGCAAAAGAGGCTAAGAAATGAAGTGCATACGAACAAGAGGAAAACACAGTGGTGAAGAGTGGCAGCCTACAGTTCGCAACATAGAAAATCGGACAATTATTCAAGCGCCTGGAGTTAGCGAGTGGACAAGCAGCACCGTTAGCGTTTCTGCCCACCGCCTTTCTTTTATATTCCCACTTTGGTTCCAGCCACACTCATGAATCTGGTGTTACGTGCATCTAGCTCCCCTCGTCACAGAATCAGCAAAGCAGAGCGTGCTCATGAGCGCCCTCTCTTGTTAGGTTCGCTGGATCGGACTTTCAGACCAACAAGAGCAACATAGGAAACCCAGACATTATTTATTACTCATGGCGCTTCCTCTCAGGCGGAACCATGTTGGCCTTGGCTCTCAGCATAGACTCCTTCAATGGCGTCCCCTTATCAGGGAGCTCTGTTGCCTTCCACAGAATCCTGTGGTGGCGTGAAGGGAGTCCCTGAAGAGATGCAAAGCCGGTCTTGCCTAACTACAAGCCTAGCCAGGATAGAAAAGGAAAGAACCAGGGGTCTCAAAGGGCATCCTTAGCGACCAGAAACTTTGACGGTCATCTCTGGAGAACCTTGGTTTGCTTCTGTTGTTTCCAGATATCCAAAACCCATCTTTGTGGGTACAAAGTTGTATCCTTTTGAACCAGTATCACAGGTAATGATGGCACTTAACTTAAGACAGTTCGTCTGAGTATTACAGCGGAGGACAGTGAGAACGGACGCTTTATTTAGGTGGTCCTGTTCATAACCTTTCTGTGTATCCATATATTTTCAAATTCAAATTTTGATAAATTTTGGGTGTTAAGCTGACCACATATGTTTAAAAAATTGTATTTTTAAGGTCAACAGAAGTAAATAAATTAGAAGAATTTGTTATAGGAAGAATTTCACAACTATGCATTATTTGTAGCTTTCAAGAAAAGGGGAAAATATCCTAGTTCAATGTGTCTTAAAAAGCGAACATTTGCTTCTGAGCACTAGAAAAAAATTTTTAATAAAGAGCACACTGAATCTTTAAAGCATCATTCTGCCTCATGGCCATTAAAAATTTTCCCCAAGACATAAGGTATATATTTTCTTTTTTCAGCTTTGGTGAGAAATGACCAAAGCTTGTAGAGGTTTTTTTTCCCTTAAATTTAAAACTATACTCATTCATTCATTCACTTAGAGAAAGCGAATGCATGTGCCGTGGCAATTGTTTGTTTGTTTGGTTGGTTGGTTGGTTTTTTGAGACAGGGTCTCTCTGTGTAGCCTTGGCTGTCCTAGACTCACTTTGTAGACCAGGCTGGCCTCAGACTCACAGCGATCCGCCTGCCTCTGCCTCCCAAGTGCTGGGATTAAAGGCGTGTGCCACCACCACCCAGACGTGCCGTGGCATTTGTATGGAGGTCAGAGGACAATGTGTGGGAATCAGTTTTCTCTTTGCATAGCATGTGGCTGGAGGATTGAAATTCAGATAGCCAAGCTTGGTAGCAAATGCCTTTACCTTTTGAGCCATCTTGTAGACCCCCAGACTTTTGTCCTTCAAGTCACCAAATACCACTCATGACAACCGACTCAATAGTTTGAAATGCTCATGAACACAAGAAAGAAGGGTTACTTCTGATTTGAACTCTACCCAGGAAGTTGGTTACCTTCACACACACTGGACCAATTTCTGGTTATGTTCAAATCTCTCTCCAAAGATATAACTACACTAGTAGACTGTGTTGGCAATACATGTTTCATCACCAAAGAGGAGGCATTTATAAAGGCCACCGTGCCAAACTCGTTAGCTTTGATGGTGTCCAGAAAGCTTTTCTAAATGGGGTTTCATTGGTAGGAAAAGAATCTCAACTTTTCATGTTTTGTGTCTTTACTCACATAGTCAAAAATATAATCAGTCATCTGCCTTCTTGTTTGCTAACCACTTTTCTGCCCCTGCTGCTTTAAAAAAGAAAGAAAGAAAGAAAAGTCAAGCATACAAGGAAGTATGCTTGATAAATATGGAGTATAAAAGAACCCAAAGGGGTAAGTTGTGTGCATAAAAATGAGTGACATCAGAGCTGGAGATTAAACAGTTGAATGCATTGGTGTTAAATTTAGAATGGCTCACCAAAGAATTGATAATGTTCCATTTAAGAAAAGAAATGTTTTCAAATCATCCTGGGTGACTAGAAAAGTCTTAATCAAAGTAAGAAATTAATAATAATAATAATAATAATAATAAAGATACAGAGATACCCTCATAAATAACAGAGATGATTTGTATGGATATAAAAGCCTGCAAGGTCCCACTGTACCTACAGTTCTGTGAGAGAAAAACCTAATGAAATACAAGAAGAAAATGCTAGAAATAGAAATGAAATGTACCCAGTAGAAATACTATTGTCCTATTTCTGTAACACAAAGACTTGTTTTCTGGGAAAGTAATTCTTCAACTGAGCCCAGAGAAGCATTGTATTCACTGTAAACTTGTACGGTTAGACCTATATAGCCTGAAAGGTTCTCCTGCCTTTAAAGCCCAGGGCTGCCAGGGGCTCCTTGGAGAAGAAGGATAAAGGTCTGTCATATTAACTGGCTCCACACTACTCAGAACTTCTGGGTAGTTTTCAGTGGCTTCAAGTACTTAGATTGTCAGCAGTGTGGGAAATAGAAAGTAGAACACTGAACGTATGAGGTGTGTACATCAAAGGTGTGGAAAGGTATGAGACAGAGATAACGTCTCTTCGGGAATCCCCTGTTACACTGAAGTCACCGCAGAACAATTCCCGGGTAAATGGAGATTTGTTGTAAACATCTAAAATGTGCAGGTTACAAGATTTAAAGCAGCCTGGGTCTCATTCAAGATCAAATGTTTCCTTTCTAGACTTTATATCAGGAAGAGGCTTTGCTAAAGGTGGCAGGAAGATAGAGGAACGTAATGGCAACCACAGCATCTTCGGTGCCACAGACAGTAACGGTGAGGGGTTAGTGAACACACTTGGACTTGGTTTGACATAGGACAGCATCATCTCTCATTGGCTGTTTCACTATTTGGGCAGACTTAAAGCTTTGCTGAGGCCCTCTCTGTCTGTCTTGCACCCACCTGGGCTTTGTGAGAAGCTGCTTTCAGGATGATGGTGGGTGAGTCAAGGTGGGATGGAGGGGTGTGTTCAAAGAGGACACAGGGACAAAATAGCCAAAGCCTAGAGAAGCCAACATAAGTTACCTACTCTTTGCTCCTGAGATGATTTTTGTATACATTAAAACAGCAGCAGCAGCAGCGGCAAATAACAATTGCATGTAGAGAGAAAACTGAAAGATACCAGAAGCAAATTAGTGGAAATTAATCTCCATCTGCTCCTCCCCACACCTTGGTTTTCTTTCAGTTGCCATTCACCCAAAACTGTTCTCTCAGGATTTCCCCCCATATACAAATCTAGTCACTCAGTTGTAAAGGGGTCAAAGGAAACATCCTGCACCTCTTACACTCTCCCCAACACCCCAAATCTTTTCTACACAGTGTACTCTTCACTCTGCCCCACCCCCAGTCTGTTTATTCGTCTCAGGCAGGCAGAGTATCTAATAACGACCTGGCCTGACCCTGAACACGCAGGCTGTGTCTTCTTTCTTTCTTTCTTTCTTTCTTTCTTTCTTTCTTTCTTTCTTTTAAGGGTTAGGATTATTACTCAATGTTAATGACTTATTTTACACATTATCTTCTGCTGATGTTTAAAAGATGGGCCATTTGTCCAGGCTGGAGCCTGAGCCCCTCAGAGGACTCCGGGAGACCCTGCCAAAACGTTTCCAAACTGAATAGTCATCGGGCAGCCAGATAATTCAGAAACTATTTGTATGAGCTGTTTATCAAGTTATTAACCGCACAGATGTTGTTTGGCTGAAGAGCAGCTGAATCCCCTCCCTGGCAGCCGCGGAGACAAAGGTCTCCAGGAATAATTGGAGATGTGCACGGAATATTAAATTAATTTACTGCTCTTAATTCTTATGCAAATTTTGACCTCTGATGGTGTCTATCAATTACCCTGCGCGCGGTGAAAGCGAAGGCGACAGTTTCCTTTCTTTGCTTTGCTTTTTTTCCCTTTCTTTCTTTCTTTCTTTTAAGAACTCAAAAAAGGAAATATTTGCAATAAGCAGACCGTAGGAGCTCTTCGTAACTGAAATTGTTTAATTGAATTTCCAAGTTTTAGGGATGTCCGTGGAGGATAAAACCCCAGGGTGCAGAAGAGGGGTGCAAGGAGCAGAGGAATTTGGAGGTTTGGTTGCACAGCAGAAAAATACAGCACCAAGCAGAGAACGATGCCGTCAAATAAAATGGAAATTTGCAGGCTGGCTGGGGCCTAAGTCGTCGCGTCCAGGAGGATCTTGGTTGTGGCTGGCGAGGCAGAGGCAGAAAAGCACACTTCTGCAAACCCGGAAGCACAGTGTCCAGGTGCCTAGGCACCTTCGCAGGTGGCCGGCTGGACCGCTGCTCCCTACAGCAGCGCTGGCGTCCTTTGCTGGTGCTTTTAACTGTTTTCTCGTCTTTAGCTCTCTCAAACACACACGCGCGCGTGCGAGTGTATATACATACATATTGTGTGTATTATATAATCTCTATTTGAAAACCCAAATCTCTACACGATACTCCCACATTCAACTCCACTGAAATCCCGGGTGGGCCGAAATAAGATGTAATTGTCTCCTGTGTGGACACCCAACTCGTTTCCCTGAATTGAGCAAATGCCAGGGCTTTGTCTGCAATTGTGGCTTAAATGCTGTGTGGTTTCTGTGCCGGGGTGGTGAGCTGTAAAGACTGGGGTCTCCACGTCTTTCATCAGCGCTCTAATAAGAAAAACCAAATCGGGCGCATAATGTCATCAGCCCTGGCCCGACCTTGCGGGGACCTCCGCAGCCCGAAGATGTCGCCAGCGGCCCCCGGCGCAGCCACGACGCGTCGCCTTTCAGCTCCCGGCGGTCACCACAAAAGCCAGACAACAATATCAATTAATCATGCAGCGGGCAAACAAGGAGATTTATCCCGCGACAAACAGCCCCACCGAGAGCCGTTGAATGGGCGTGATTAGCATGTGAAAAGACGAGCAAAACTCCGTGGTTCAACAGCTAAAGAGCAATTTGATGGGACTGGGATGGGGAAATTACTTGATTAGCGTCCGTCGGAGGAGAGCACGGTTACAGCCCCTCAGCTTGGAATCCAACTGCGGAACAAAACGCGCTGGTAAACGCGGCGACCTGGAGGGACGGCGCGCGAGCGAGGGTGGCTCGGGGACCGCACTGACACGCGAGCGACCGTGGGGGGCGGTAATAGTGGGCAAAGTGGATGACCGAGTTAGCCACTCCCCGGAGCGACAGGAGTCGTGACAGTTGTCCCACTGCCTTCACCTAGGCACCTAGGTCTGGACGAAGCAGGCTCGACTTCCCCAGCTGGTGTCGCCGGTCGGCCCTAATTTACACCCTCGGGACTCTGGCGGGAAAGAAGAGTGTCAAAGGGGTGTGAGGAGGGAAAGGTGCTTCCACATCCTCCCGGGAGCTTCCTCGGGGTCACACGGGGCGCACTCCGCTGCCCAGCAGCCTTTGCCAGCGACCCCAAGCCAGTTGCTATGGCGCGGCTGTTCCATCAGAAGCTCTGTGATTGGGTTTGCACAGGCAGCGAACTTTGGATCACTTTAAGACCGCCTTTCCTAAACCTCGGAATCTAAGCGCTCTGTTCCAGTCTCTTAGAAAAGCTGCCGCTGTGGCCTTAGCACTTGGCAAAAAAGGGGGGAGTTTGGGTTGTGCAGTTCCCCGGGAAGAGGTGAGGAAGTTGAAAGGGGGCACTCCAATTCAGGATGACTCGCCTGGAGGCGCTCGGGGTCGTGCAGGCGCGGCGCCAGGGACTGCACCACCGCCTTAGTGTTTAACGCGCAGGAGCAGGCAGGTTCTGGCGTGGAGCAGACGCCAGAACTCTCTCCAGGATCTAGTGGTCAGTCCCAGACCTGCCTTGAATCCGGACACACAAAGCCAGGTCTGGCGGGCGTGGGAAGCTGAACACTACGCTTTTCTCCCCAGTTCCAGAGGGCAGCATCCAAGGTTCATAACCCAAATTTGGGTACATCGGGCCTCCTGGATGGACCTTTATTGACGAGGGATGAAAGTTGCCATGACAGAATGGCTTGTAGCTGTGAGGCTAAGGGTTCTCAGAACAAGGCCAAGTGCAGAGGAGAGCAGCGTGAAGCCTTCTGCAACCTGTCTTAGGTGGACAGCCCACATTTTCCTAGGTGCGGCAGACCCTGCCCCAAGCGCCTGCCCAGCCGGGAGGGACTTGACGCTCCTGGAACCTTCCGTAAGGGCACAAACCCACATCTCCCTTCTCCCTGGCTCCTCCCAGTCCCACCAAAAGGGAAAGGCTCTCCAGTAGGTCACTAATGGCCTAGTCTAACTGGCTCACCAAAAGACTCCTTCTTGCTCCTGCTAGCAATGGAGGTGCTCCAGGGACAGCCCCCAAGATCCTCCCTCCAGTTTATCGAGGAGAGGAAGAATTCAATCCACCTTCCTGAAGTCTATAAACATAAATTTAACAAAGAAATGCTCCAAAGGACAGGTTTGCCGACACTCTGTTTTGAACTACTCACATTCTGTCCCTTGGCAT
This sequence comes from Acomys percivali, assembly GCA_907169655.1. Lineage (NCBI taxonomy): Eukaryota > Metazoa > Chordata > Mammalia > Rodentia > Muridae > Acomys > Acomys percivali. The sequence continues at coordinate 3,084,092 of OU015742.1, read as the reverse complement.
AAAGGAAGCAAGAAGCGAGGACTCGTTTTTTTTTTTTTTTTTTTTTTTTTTTTTACGTGTATGAGGTGAGGATGGATCACCCCCATCAGCAGAATAATTACCATTCAGCTGAACAGTGTCAATTAAGCCATAGCAAAAAACGGTCAACTTTGGAGGGCTTTTTCCCCCCTTTCTTTCTTCCTTCCTTCCTTCCTTCCTTTCTTTCTTTGTAAAATGTCAGTGGCGTGCGTGTTCAGCAAACATTAGTTCTGCTGACTTCCGGTCCTCTCCTCTTTCCTGCTCCACTAGGCGCATATAGCCCTATGCAGCTTTCTCCTTCTGCCATCTAGGCGGCCCCTTAGGGTTCCGGGTCCAAGACTCGCTCTAACTGCCAGCGTAGAGAGAGCAGTGCTGTACCCTCAGTGTCGCCCGGTGGTGGCACTTGGGTCTGGGAAAAAGTAGACGCAGGGATTGGAAGGGCGAGACGTGGCTAGGGAAGTCCTCAAGCACGCTAACCCTGCAAGGTTATGCTGGACATCGAGAACTCGGAGTCTCCTGTCCCGCGCCATCTTTGTCTGATGAACACTAATGCACCTTGTGTTTCGGAGCGCTTCCTGAGGTGACTGAAGGGGTGCGTTTTAATTCCAGAGTCAAGTGGTTGAGCCATCTCAAACTTGGGAGCAGTGGTGAGAGCGGAGGCACGGTGGAGACTGCTCAGGGTTGCTTTGTCGTTATTTTTGTTAAGTTCTGCCTGGTACCCACAGTATTGGCCTGAAAGGCAAAAGAGGCCGCTGCAATTTATTCCAATGGGCGGTTTTTAAGAAGCTGGCAATTTGAACCGGCTGGGTGTTATTTAGTGCAATATGAAATCAAATGATCCTATTTCTCAAATAACAGTGTCTGTGAGGAGAAGTGAATTCTCTGAAAGGGTAATTGTCTGCTGATGGTGTTTCCCATTAAACCCGATCTTGTCCTAAATGATGTTGGGCAGCAGGGCGGAGAGTGAGGGGTGAAATCAATGCACGCTAACTCGCGCTCCGGAGGAAGAAAAGGTCCCTCTAGCCAGCTTAACCGCAAGCCCAGCGAACAATGCCGCCGGTTGCACCGCCGATTTGGACGCTGTTCTACAGATCTCTGACACCATCAAACTGAAGTGATCTTGGAAATAAGAGAATAAAACTGACTATCCATTCAAAACTTTAGGGATCCTTAGTATCTTGGCATCTTTGAGTCAATAAAATTCAGTTTATTCCCAACTAGAAATAAAGCCCAGTTTGGACATGCTCCCACTTCCCTGCCCCAAGTTAATATTGAGAACATTGAGAACACAGAGTTGTTCTTTCTAAGGCTTTTCTGTGTCGGGTACCCTCTGAGACTACTTTAGTTTTCTTGGGAAAGGCATCGCCTCCACCAGGCAGCCTGAGTTGCGCAATACCGTGTGTAGTCTGGTGGGGAGAGAAAGGTTGGCACAGGACTTTAAAAATAATTCTCTGTAGATCCAAGCCACTGTTCCCTGCAGGTCCCGATATAGCAGAGCTAGCTGTTTCTGAGTAAAGCCCCGAAAGGACACAAATTGAAGGAATTGATTTAGTAACTGGAACAAAACACTGGAAACTATTTGTTGGCCTTAGGGCATGTCAGGATCCTAGAATCTAACAAAGACAATATTCTGGTCCTGGTTTTCTTCAAACTTCTGCCTTATCTACTGAAGCAACGGCTTTGATCATAAGCCCTCCTTAATTGTTACTAACACACCTTGAGGGGAGTGGCCTCTTTAGAGCCTGGAAAAAGGAGGTCTTGGCAGGACCAGGTTTTAAGCCACTTATGGCCAAGGACCAAAGCAGCTTCCAGGCACTTCCCCTCTCACCTCACCCCCCCTTCAGAATTTCCCCCCTGCACCACCACCACCCTCCTTTGGAATTTTTTTTCTTCCTAAGGAAAAACATCCTTAAATTGTAGAGAGTCTACATCTGCTAACTTGGAGACATTTCAGGACAAACCTTTTAACATCAGTGTACACGGCTTGTTTCTTTTCTAGATGAATAGGTTTCTTTTAATTTTCTTTGGGTATTTATAATGTGTTGGAAATACATTTGCATGCACAATAAAAGAAACCTACATATACATATATGTATACAAGTTTTTATATCATGACTTATATTTACAGATGCATTTAGTTACTAATGATTTTTCCCTCCTCTCTTTGGTCCTACTTTCAAATGCTCAACGAAATTAGCAGAGTGGGATTTTTTTTTTTTTTTTCATATCCAAGGAGCTGCCCTAGAAAGCTTACAATCTGTTCTGTGAAGGAGATGTGGTCACCATATCTATGGCCCAAAAACACTTGACACCCTTCCCCCTGGCTGAATGGAAGCGGGCATCTTGGTTTCCATGCGTGGTTCTTCCCTGGATAGCATTTCTGGGCTCAAAGTTCAGCCTAACTAGGTGCCCTTCTGCAGTTCTGGACACTGGCCTTTTAATTTTCACCCTTCTGCGTTGACGCTCAACAAAATCTCTGGGATGCAGTTTCTTAGGGTCGGCTCCAGGAGGACCTGCCCACCCCTGACTAAATGGTGAAGCCTAAAATACGGTCATAAATTAAGAGGTAACTCTCCCTGTGTCCTGCCAGCTGTCTCTCAGCCTCTGAGGCAGCGTTCCCCATCGCGGACACTGAACTCGCCCAAGACAGAACTGAGTAGCTACAGCCTCCGCGGAGGGACAGACAGCCTTGGCCCTTTTATTTAGCGCTGCCCTGCGCTCACTCTTTGTTGGAGGTAAGTGGTGGTCACACCCGAATCTCAGCTGAACCCCTTTTTGAAAAGCAAGGAAGCCCATTTCACCCACGATTCTGGCCTCCTTCTCCAAACAAGTAGAAGCCACGAGTCTCAGTTTTGTTGGAGTCTCTGAGCGTCCCGGTGCCTCGGTTAGAGCGGCTGAGTACACCTTCCAGGTTGAACCCCCGGGATGGCGTGAACCCCGCTCTGCTCTAGACTTGGCCAGGGTCTTCCGGCTCAAGAAGAATGGCTTCGGGTGGTCACACTCGACAGTCACCAGGCCTGTGTACAGGTAAAGCCACTTAAGGTCGAGGTGCGTCGGGGCAGGGAACGGGTGGAGACCCAAAGCTCCAGGCCTGGCGTCCCGTCTTTGCAGGGGCGCAGAAACACCCTAGACTACTGCAGAAGGAAGGAGATTTAAGATCTGACAGTGCCCTGTCTGCGGCAGCCAGGAGAAGAGTGGAAGGCACTGACCCATAATACCAAGTGTTCACACCTCCCCTCCACTAGGCAAGCGACCTCTTCCCCCATCCGGGTTCCTCCTCCTTCCCCTCCCCAGACCCACTGACCTTGGAAAGGCGCCGACCCACGGCGACGGTGACAGAGCCTCCCAGGCAACGCTCGAAGCAGGAGTGCACGGCTCTTGCGCTGCCGGTACCGTCTGCTGGTCCCTGTCCCCCACCGCGGCCGAGAGTGTGCGGAACTCCCCTCCCCCACTCCTTATAATTTAATCACATGAGATATTAAATGATCAAGCCTCTCATTAATCATCACTCGAGTTATTGGGACTGAGCGTGGAGTCTTGTGTTTTGACAGTCCAGAATGGTTCACCCAGCTCGGGGTGGGTCTGGGTTTGGGGGATGGGGGCTCTCTAACCACACTTTAGAGACAGGAGAGCCTCATGCGGATTGATGGGACTTCTTGCTTTGAAAAAGATTTGGGAAAGAGCAGTCCCCGGCTTTAGAGTTCAGCTGAGAATTTTAACACATTCTTCATGGCCCATTTTCTAAAAATTTAGACTTTAATCTGGGTGATTTACATAGACCACAGTAGGCTTTAATTAATAGTATCCACATTTGCAGTTTTTCAGGAGGGTGACCCATTCCCAGCATCTTCTTTACTCGCTGTGAATGGTGTGAAGTTAAAGTGTTTGAAAAACAAGAGCCTGGTCGAGCCTGAAGTTATTTCCAGTGATGGCTGCCTTAACTCCAGTGTAATGAGCTTGTCCTGTTTTTCTGCACACTACAGATGCAAATAAAGAAAACTATATTAAAATATTTTCAGTTAAATGCCTATTTGAAGGTTTCATTTTTTTAAAACCATAAACTTATTTTATTGTCATGCTTCCCCTTTTCCACTTTTACTAACTGGATCTTTAAAATGAACAAACCAACCAATGACACCTCATGATGATTTAATTGTGCACACAGGAAACAAGTGCCTAGCAAAAGATGTCTTGGCCTGGAGCAGCGTGGCCAGCCCTCAGCATCCAGGCTCACACACCCACGGAAAGAACGGAAAGAACGCACCTGAAGAAACCCACCACATGCTGAGAAGGGTGACAGGGCTACCAGTCTGTGAACCAATGTAGACATTTAAAAACATCTATTCTGAAACTCACCTTTAGAAGAAACCTAACTCTCACTCCCAGTCTCTCCCTAAGCTGAGCCTGGAATGCCAGAGGGGAGGGCAGGAGGGTCAGGCTCGGCAGAAGATACTACAGTGAAGCTCAGTAACAAAGTTTTCTGAGCAAATCTTAGCTCTGGCCACTTTGTTTTCTCTTTAAAAACATAAAATAGGCCAGATGTTGAGGTGCTTGCTTGTAATCCATCACTTGGGAGGTAGAGAAAAAAGAATTAGGAGTTCAAGGTCATTCTTGACTGAAAAGCTGGTTTGAGGTCAACATGGCCTACAGAAGTCCTTGTCACCAAAACAAAAACAAACAAACAAAACACCTAAACTAAGTCAATAAATAAAAACATAAAATAAAGCAAACACCAACCCCAGGATATGCCCAAACTCCTTAGAAACTAAATTAAATTTCCCTCCCAGAGCATGGGGTAAATTTAGTAAGCAAGTAAGTATATAAATCCTGGACTTATGGTTCCATTTTTATCACAGAATATCATCAATAATATTAAATGTGTCTAAGACTATTCATGAGCTATTTTCTCTTCTGTTAGTCTGTTGTCTGCATTTTTCTACCCTGCTCACTAACACACAAAGAGATAGGTATCAAAACTCAACACACACACACACACACACACACACACACACACACACACACACACA
>OU015742.1:3064007-3078647 GCA_907169655.1 Acomys percivali | reverse complement strand
TGTGTGTGTGTGTGTGTGTGTGTGTGTGTGTGTGTGTGTGTGTGTGTTAAAGATTGCTTCTCTGGCAGGGCATGGTGGTGCACACTCTTAGCCCCAGAACTCAGGAGACAAAAGAGACGCATCTCTGTGAATTTGAGGCCAGCCTGGTCCCAGAAGAGCCATGGTCACACAGAGAAATCATGTCTCAAAAACCAAAACAACAACAACAACAACAGCAAAATAAGATTGCTTCTCTAGAGAACGCTGATAAGGGCCCTGGGCAGGACCCACTTAGCAGAACCCAGCCAGAAACACAGAACCAGTGACCAACCTTCGTCAGAAGCCAGAAGGGAAGTGATGTCACTTCCTCAGTCCCATAGTCTCCATAGTGATCTTTTCCTACACTGAATTTTCAGCTCTCCGCAAACACTCTTCTCAAAATTCCCAAGGATCGTTCATTAGTGACTTCACAATCCTTACATTTATCACGTGCAACTTGTTCTTTCTAGGGCAAGCAAAATACAAATTAATGAATAAAAAGTACATACAACAATGGGAACAGATTAATGAATTATAAACAAGTTATAGGGTCTGAAGAGGTTATGAGGTCAGACAGTTGGTCTGGTTGGTAGGTTCATGTGAAGGAGTTTATTTTGCTTTCATGATCAGGTTGTTTAAGTAAACCCTCAAATATTCTGTGGTTTCAATGATAGTTTCTGTTGATGCTTTTGTAAAATAGTGGCATTGACCTAAATTCTATAGACTTTCTACAGAACAGGAAGTCACAATTTTCTTTAACAATGTAGGCAAAACATACCAAGGAGGTAACAGAAAATCCTAGTAGAAAAAACCGAGAAGTCTAATTATTTTACTGTTCTTAGATTCTTATAGCCAACTTTTTTTTTTTTTTTGAGATTTGAAGGGTGATGAAAATTTTGTATATCATTACTACTTCCAAAGCTGATAACAAAATGACTATTTAAGTCTATTTATTGCGTGTGTGTGTGTGTGTGTGTGTGTGTGTGTGTGTGTGTGTGTCTATGTACTTGCCCTTTTTTTGCACAGGGCTAAAGTTGAGTCTCCCCCTCTACCATTTGGGTTCCAAGGTCAAACTCAGGTCAGCAAGCATTTTTACCAGTGGAGACATCTCACTAGCACAACACCTTTTCTCCTTTTATTGCCCAAAGATAATGATGTCACGTCTGGGGAGCAAACTCAGGTCATGGGGTGTGCATGGCTTTTTACCCACTGAGCCTTCTTGCTGGGCCTGGAAATGTACCGTAGATTCCTTGATTCCTCTGCCTCTTGAATAAAAGTATAAATTCTTGAGTTTTAGGAAAGAAGTACAGACCTTATGGTGCTGAAGCTCTAACTGCGGGCTCTTTGAGCTAAGAACGCAGCCCCTGACAGAGTCACAACAAGCAGCAAGTCCACATCTGTGTTTCTTGCCTCAAGTTCTAAGCTCTCAATGGAAACCTATTTTGTCCCCAGGGTCAAACACCCATTAGGCCAAGAACTGAAAAGTCTTTATTTGCTAACCTATCCTGAAGGTCACCAAGGACACAAAGGATCAATTTGGAGCTAGTATATCCGCTGTTCCTAAACAACAGATTCTGACTGTCAGTGGCCACTTCCTCTTGTCTGCGTGACCTGGCTCATCCCACATCCCTGTCCTTGGCAGTGCTCCTGGAATGGGATGGCTTTGAAAAACACGTGAAAACATTGGAGAGCCATCTTAGACCATGCAGGCTGCTTCAACAAAACAGCTCCATTTGGGGACATTACCAACACCAGGAACGTTATTGCTCGCAGGTCTGGAGGCTGAGAGGCCTTGAGAGAGGTCTCCTTCTCCATGGATGCTGCCTTCTTGCTGTTTGTTCACATAGAGGAAAAGGCAAATGGGGAAACTGCTGACAGGCCCTTTTAGAAGGTCTTTAATCCCATTCGAGAGAGATCTGCCCCCAATTCCTAGTAATTGCCAAAAGCCCTTTCTCTTGATACCAAAGTTTTTGCTGGAGACTGTATTTCTTTCTGCCGTGTATTCTATCTAGACTTGCCTTGAAGTCATTACGTAGCCCAGGCTACCCTCATGCTCACGGCAATAACTCTGTCTTGGCTTCTCAAGTGCTGGGATTATAGGTGTGCACTACCACACCCAGTGTTGTCTTGAAGGCTGTTTCAACTTGTAAGCTTTAGGAGGGCGTGAATAAAAAGACCGTGGTTGGGGAAAATTCCCAGGAGCAAACGAGCCTCACTGAGTAATGAGGGTGGGCAGGGAGGAGACTGAAAAGCCTGCTTACAGTTGGGTGTGTGGCTCAGCAACAGAGCACATGCTTAGCACGCACAGGACCTGGGTTCAACCCCCAGCATCAGGAGCCTACTTCTTCCACCTTAGTCAAGATGCCTCTGTTCTACCCTACACGGTCCTTCAGAGGCTGAGGCATAGGTGCCCAGGGTGATCATTTTGCTTAGTAAGGTTCCTAACATCCACTTACCTGTGCTTCACATCCGTTCTCTCTCAACCACCTCCTGGGACCGCGGCCTAAATAAATGAATTATCTCCCCTAAACTTCATTTTGGGGTGTGATTTAGGGGTGTGATAAAGGCAGGTCTTTGGGGGAAGTGATCAAGCTGATTAAAGCCAGGATAGGAACCCGGGTCTTCAGGCTCTGCATTATGACTTTTAGCCTTCCCACATGTGGGGTGATGTTGCAATGCAGTCACTGACGACACCATGTCCGGTGTCACCATCGTGCACCCCATTAGGCTGTGGCTCATACTATAACTATGGGGCACTAAGTCCGTTGAGCAACTGTGAGTCTCACTGTAAGTGGCTTCCAGCAGCCTGGAACAGCTGGTGATCCAAGAAAAGATTCAGATTTAGGTCTCAAAAGCCATTTAAGGGTAACGTCTCAAAGACAGAGGAATACAAATGTTACAGGGTGTTGATGACGACGACCCCATGGAAGCAGAAGGAGGCGCTTCCAGCGGTGGAGCATGTCTGTGGGCGCCATGTGATACTGCAGGTTTCAGAAAGCCCAGAGGTGTCGGTCAGTAGCATTTACAGTAACGGTACATGCTTCTGTTACTGGAGTTGTTAGGGTCAGATCCTGGGACCCGGCAGCCCCAGCAAGCTGGGCTTGGCAACCTGTCCTCAATATGCCAGTGAAAGAGACAAGCAATGATACAAAGTGAATAAAAAATGACTTATATGATGCGGCCACGTCAGGAAGTGGGACAGATCTAGTGCCCTTAAGTCCATCTTTGGGGCACTGACACGAGAGTCAGGTTCAGATAGAGGACAAGAGGTATGTATAGCTAAGTAGTCCTGGTCAAGCTGGGGTCCTGTCCACCACTGACCCATTACTATCTCCACCGCAAGTCTCCACTGAAAGGCGGCCTAACAAGTCAGAACTGTCCTTCTGGTTGGCACCAAGACTTTTCATTCTCCAGCATGAGATTTTCTTGGGGACCAGTGACTTAAAGGGAAAGACACAAATGTCTCTCTCTGGAATGTCTTTGCTCCTGCCAAAATGATTCCATTGTCACAAGGACAGCACATGAGCATAGCTGAGAAGTGACCCTCTTGAGTAGTCCAATCATGGGTGGGGACTGTGATATTTTATATAGATGTCCACCCTGGTGACATTTCAAAGTTGAGTTTAAATTAACCTGGGCCCAGAGGGGCTTGAGGAGACTGAAACACCAAGGGCCATGTATGGACTGGACTTAAGCCCCCTCCACACATGTACTTGATGGGCAGCTTGGTCTTCATGTGGGTTCCCTTGTAAGGGGAGCAGGGGCTGTCTCTGACAAGGACTTTCTTGTATGCTTTTCGATCACTTCCCTGTGGCGGGGCTCCCTTGCCTGGCCATCTGGATATGCTCAGTCCTGATGGGACTTGAGGTGCTGAGATGGGTAGGTTGGGGGGGGGCTCCTTTTCTCAGGAAGAAGGGAAGTGGGTGCAGGGAAGAGGGAGGGGGAGGGGTTAGGAGGAGAAGAGAGAGGAGACTACAATTGGGGTGTAAATGAGTAATTAAATTAATTGATTAAAAAATATTACTGTCACCTCCACAGTACATGAAACAAAAATAAACTCATCAGTGGAGGGCTGCCTAGATGAACTGTGTCAGGTAGCAGCCACGACAGGAAATGCTTCACAGCTATTTAGAATCTTGAGGTACAGGGCTTAACAGTCATGATCACTCACTGCTTTTGTAGAGGACAGGGGTTTAGCTCCTCACGCCCATATTAGGTGGCTCGTGACCACCTGCAAGTTCAGTTCTTGGGTATCCAACGCCCTCTCTTGGTCCCACCAAGCACCTTCTTGTGGTGCACAGACATACACCCCAGGTGCACACATAGGCACATGAGATAATAGAAGATAAAATAAATCTTGGTGTAGGGGTGTGTGTGTGTGTGTGTGTGTGTGTGTGTGTGTGTGTGTGTATCCAAGACACAATAGCCAAAACACAAAACAGTGAGTTAAAAGTAGTTCGTGGAGATAGCCAGATAGTTCAGCACCCAAGGGCACTTGACATCAAAATGGATGACCTGGTTTTGATACCCAGGACTCCACATGGTGGAAGGACTGTAGCACACGTCCCCTCTGCTCTAAAGAGAGAAAGAAACAAAGAAAGAAAGAACTAAATTTAAAAAAATATATTTAAAATAAGCCAGGTCAGGTGGTGCACACCTGTAATCCCAGCACTCAGGGAGGCAGAGGTAGGCAGGTCTCTGTGAGTTCAAGACCAGCCTGGTCTACAAAGCAAGTCAAGGACAGCCAAGGCTACATAGAGAAACCCTATCTAAAAAACCCAACAACGACAACGACAACAAAAACACAACAACAAGAAACAAACAGACAAGCAAACAAAAAATTAAAGTAGTATCGTATCTACCTATAGACACAGATATGTGTTTTGAGTGGCTTAAGAAGGCCACATTAAGAAAGAAGGAGAGAAAATTGGAGAATTGCTGGCAGGGTGGAAAGGCTATTTTTCACAGTACATCTTTTTCACAACTGAATTTGCATGCCTATTGCCTCAGAAACAATAATGAAGAACAGGAGGAACTCTGAGAAGCTAGCCTCCATTAAAAAAGCAAAAACAAAAACCAAGGTCATTATGTAATGCAGGGCCATGAAGTAAGCAAGGCCCAGCCCTTTGACTCCACCCTCTGCCTCCCACAGGGTTGTTTTCTTGCTCTCTGAAGGAACAACACCAGCTTGTGTTGATTGAACACCCCGATCAGGCATAATTCAAAAAACACGACACCGTTTAACACATTTAATCTTCTCAACATCGCTGAGAAAGGAGGGCACGGATACTGCCACCACTGGGTTAAGTGACAGATTTGGGACACTTGCGAAGATAAGCATTCTGCCCAAGGCTCACGGTGTGTAAGAACAGGCAACGGTTTACCACGCCGATGATGCGCCCGAGTCAAAATTCTCCACCTCTGCTCAACCACTCGTCAAGGACACACTGTGGGCACTTGGAGCAGGGGGACTGCTCTCCGTGGCTTCGCCATCAAGGCGCCTCAGGAATGAATGAAGCCTCGTGGATACGTGCGCACAATGAGCATCCTGCACCGGTGCCGTCTCGCCCTGTAAACACGATCGCATAGCTTTCGAATTAAATGGTGCTCATTATGCAAAACTCTTTCGTTTTAACCTGCCTGTGAGTGCACCTTCATGAGAAACGCTGAGAGTGTCTCTTTGTTTCCAACCCTTGTAGTTAGAAGCACTTGTTGAACCCTGGGTGAGGAGGATCTCCAAGTGGCAAACAATTACGAAATCCACCAAATGATTTTTGAGGAGAGTCTTGGCACTGTGAGATCAATCCGTGTGTGTTGCCAACACCTACAACCTGCCACTTGTACAACCAGGGCTGTAGGCCTGCCCTTGCCTGGTGCACAAAGGCATGGCCCAGCTCCTCGGGGAGCAAAGTGTACAAGGATTTGGTGCCTCAGGTGGAGCCCCTCAGAGGGCTCCTATAGAGGCAGAGGCTGGAGAAATCCCGGGGGCTGAAACAAAGACTTAACTGTGTTGTTGATAGACAAGGACGGTGGGACAAAGTGAGTTCAGCTCATTAAGTTATGTCCCTAACATTTCATTTTCCTGGTTCTTTCTACTCTGGTAGTCTGTATTTTGGCTTTCTGGTAGCTCAGGCATCTTTGAGGCTCTTTTAGAAGTTGTAAGTTTCGCTAGTTAGAAACAAAGAGAGAAAATGTAATCATTGATGTTTTTATTTTACATACTAATGTTGCCAGGACTGAAACCAGGGCCTCCTACATGAATTCTCTGTTCTTCTCTTGGACCACCAATACCTTAGTGTCTCAACGTCTCTGAGCAAAATGCTCTTAGCAGTCTCACACCTTTCCACATTAGTCAAGGTTTCCTGGAGAAACAACCAGCAGCTGATATGTTGGGAGTTGGGGTGGAAATTGACTTTCGAGACTGTAAGAGATATCAGGATGATTTCCTAAGTCCTTTACCTGAGTGGATCAGACTCATCCCTGTAGGAAGATGCTGTGGCTTAGATATGGATTCAATGTATCTCCCAAGTGTTCATGTGCTGGAAGCTAAGTCTTCATCAAGGTCTTGGTCTCAAAGTGCTAACATGTTTCCCAGATGGTACTGAATGCAGAGTGATTGCGTATCCCTGTGGGTGCTCCTATCAGAAGAGTTCCACAGCTCTTGTGGGACCTGAGGCTACTCTCCTAGGAGAATGCTGCTATTGACACTGCCTGGAACCTGATGCTCTCTCTGGCTTCCTGCATCACCATGTGATCTCTGTCATAGCTGCTTCACCATTCTAATGTCGTTTGATATTAGGCCCTGGCCGGAGACCAAACCAAGAGGTCATTTGGCCTTGGTTTTACAGCCTTTCAAAATACATTCTAATAAACTTCTTTCATTTATGAAGCACCTGGCCTCATATATTTTCTTACAGCATAGAAAATAAACTAACAGAGGATTACCTGCTTTACTCAGAGTCTTCTCATTTAAATATTAAACACAGCTAAGAAAACAATCTCACAGCAACATCTATACTTACAGTTGATCAAACTAGCACCATGGCTTAGCCAGGCTCGCACATAAAATTAACCATTGCACCTCCCTTCTTGACCCTATCACCTTTCACCGAGGATATTACCTCACCTTCTAGATCCTACTTTCCTACTTTCTGGCATGTGTCTTCTCTCTCTCTCTCTCTCTCTCTCTCTCTCTCTCTCTCTCTCTCTCTCTCTTTCTCTCTCCTCCCATGTTTATTTATCTTTTCACTTTATGTCTAGATCTGTACTGTCCAACACAATAGCTACTAGCTACATGTCAATTTACATACTAATCATTAAAGTTTGAATTCCTCAGTTGTACTAGCCACCTTGAATGGTGGAGTAGCCATAAGTGGCTAGTGGGTAACATATGGGACAGAGTTGAATGAAATATTTCCATCATTGCGTAAAGTCCCATGAGATATAGTTCCTTTAGATTAGTTCTTCATTATATGTAACCTTGACTTTGACTACTTTTGAGGGGGGGGGGAGGTGAGAGAGGGAGGGGGGAGAGGAAGAGAGGGGGAGAGAGAAGAAGAGAGAGAGAGAGAAAGAGAGAGAGGAACTTGTTATGTAACATAAGATGGCTACAAATTCAAGTTCCACTTGCTTCCACTTCTGAGTCCTGGGACTATGGCACATATAAATGGCTGACGCTAACTGTCCATCTTTCTTATCTAGGTTTATAGTTTCCTTACCATTTTTTTTTAATACAGAAATTCTCATTGAGAGTTTTGTGAGAAAATAGTTTAATGCATCTGTGTATGAGTCAGTATCTGCAATCTAACTGCTGAAACAAACAACCCCGAAATACTAGTGGTGCAATAAAACAAGGGTGTATTTTATTGCTTGGCTCGCTTTCCTGTTCTTTATAGTCATTCGTTCTTCTTCCACGGCCTGAATGCTCTGCCTTGTAATACTCTGCATCTGACCAGCTAACAAATAAAATGTGTAAGGATTGTACCACTGCTTTGGAGCCAAGACAGGAAGTTGTACATCCTTTAGGCCCATATTTCATTAGCCAAAATTGGCCCCAAAGACTCACTTAACTGCTTGAAAGGGTGCTGTCTTTCTAAGTGTTATGGCTAGGCTTGGGGTGGGGTGGGTCGAATTAAAATAGAACGGTGGGAAGAGAGTGCAACACAGCATGTAGAAAATGCATTCTATGTAAACACCTCTATTCACCAGCACAAATCAGGCATGCATAAAATCTCTGGGTGACGTAGTGCATGCTTTGCCATGGTTTGGCTATGATTTGTGTGTGTCATTCACGGTTTCATTATCAAAATTCAATCCCCGTTATGAAGTGTTAACAGAGTAGTAGGATGGGGGGGGGGGGGGGGGGAGGGGTAAGTTTTAAAATCATTAAGGTGGAGGAAACACTAGGTGCACGTGAAGGCAGAGACTGGGATTTACAGTGTCTCCCAAGCAAAGACTGCCTAAGATTGTCTCCAGCCCACCAGAATCGAGGTGAGGCATGGAAGAGCCTTCTTGCCTGTCTAAGGAAGGAGCCAAACCTGCGGAGAATCTCGTCTTGAATTCCAGGCTTCTAGACTGTGACACAACAAGTCCCATTGCTGTAGCCACCCACACTGTGGTAGCCATGCTGTGACTGCTACCTTAGTATACTTAGTAGACAATATCCAGCCAGTCACTGAGTCAGCTTTACAGTGGGGGCTGGAGACACCGTTAAGAGATCTGGCTGCTCTTGCAGCGGACCTCGGTTCTATTTCAAGCATGCATAAGCTCACAGCTGCCTGTAACTCCAGCTCCAGGGGCACCCAACCCCTTCTTCTGGATCCTGAGGAACCAGGCCCCTGCCACCACACACAGTGTGCGTTTGCATGGGAACAGTAGCAGAGCATTTATCTAACACGCACAAGGGTTTGAATTTTTTTTTTTTAAGGGCATGGCATTTCTCTTTTAAAAGATACAATTCTAATTTCAACATATTCCCAAAAGGCCATGTCATCATTTCATTAGATTAGAACTGTCTGGGCGTTAGGGCTGGGGCCTGGGCACTTGAGGAGGTCCTCAAGGGGCTTACGAAGGGTATTTACTTTTTGCCTGGATTGGAGTAAAACTTAATATATGTGTGTGTGTGTGTGTGTGTGTGTGTGTGTGTGTGTGTGTGTGTTACTTTTCTCATTGCTGTGACCAAACACTGCCAGAAGGAACTTAAGGAGGATGGGTTCTGGTTCGTGGCTTAGGAGGGCACAGTGCACAAGGTAGGAGAGGGACGGCAGAGGTCATGGTGGCAAAGCAGGCATGCGGCTGCAGCTCTTCACATCTGAGTAGACGCGGGAGACAAGGAACAGGGAATTCTGACTCTTGTCTCGCTTACTCTATTTCTTTTTATTTCTTTATTTTTTGTGTACATTAGTGTTTTTCCTGCGAGCATGTCCGTGTGAGGATGTCAGATCTTGGAGTTACAGACAGTTGTGAGGTGTGCCATGTGGGTGCTGGGAACTGAACCCAGACCCTTTGGAAGAGCAGTCAGTGCTCTTAACTGCTGAGTCAACTCTCCAGCCCCACTTACTCTATTTCTATTCAAAATGGCCCCATAGCCTGTGGGATGCCACGGATTACATCCAGGAGGGATCTCTCCCTCTGGAAGCACCCTCATCCCAGAGATGTGTCTCCTAGGTGATTCCAGATCCATTCAAGCTGACAAGGAAGAATTAGGATCACACACTAACATCTGTAAAAATAACCTTGGTACACTAGCGCTGGATCAACTTTACATAGTGAGTTGATAAAGCAACTAGCAGTCACAGCAGTGCTAACCTAGCAGCTGGGCTAGAGCGTCTTACACTGGCTCTGCACATCACAGGTCTGTTCTGGTCCTTCTCTGGTCATTCATGTAGAAAAGGAGGCCCCAGAGTCAAGTACATGCTCACGGAGGTTCACAAGCACAGAGTCTCAGGTACCCAGAATCCTGGCATCTCCTGCTCAGCGGGTCCTCAGCTGCTTCCCAGGGCCTTTGAAGACCTCTTTCCTGGGCCAGTCTTACAGAAAGCCATCACCAGTGTTTAGCTTTAGGCCAAGGCAGAGATAGGCATGTGGACGCAGATGGGATTGTCAACTGGGGAAAAGGCAGAGCACACATAGCCCTACTGTGAGTGAGGTATTTCATCACACAACCTGAACCTGGGGTGGGAAATTAGGGGATGGATCAGGAAAGAGTCAGAGAACTAAATTCCGTCCTGGATTTCCATGGTCTTATAAAGGTGTATTGGTCAAGACAGGAGCAGAGACCCTACTTGACTTATAGCCTATTATGATGATTTATGACATTTTTAATTAAATTAAGTGTGTGTGTGTGTGTGTGTGTGCGCGCGCGCGCACGCACGCGTGCACGCACTGTGCACGTGTGCATGCATGTGTGTTACAATGCACACGTGGAGGTCAGAGGACAGTTGTCTGTCAGAGGTCAGAGGTCTGGGGAGTCAATTCAAACTCTGCAAAGAAAGCATCTTTCATTTGCTGAGCCATTTTCCTGGTTCACATTGCTTTTTGTTTTTGTTTTTAAGACTGGGACTGCATGGATATGCTGTCCGGTGCAGTTTAATTTGCACCTTTCAACATTTAGGCAGACACTCTGAGAAGGAAGGCCAAGTAGAGCCAGGACCTCAGGTTGTTGACCTGTGAGCGTTTCACGACTGCTTTAGTATTTTAAGTCCAACTGTGATGGGCACGTACAGTGGACAGCGAGCGTGGCACGTCATGGACAAATGCTGCCAGAAATACCTTGGATCCATTATGCCTTGATTTTCGATTGAGTTTGGTCACTGCACATTCAGGAATGGTTTACTGTTGCCAAACTTTTTGGCACACAGCTCCCCCCCCCCCCCCCCCCCCCCCCCGCCACCTCATTCAGATGCGGTGCAGCCCCCATGGAGTCCTGACTCACTATGAAAGAAGCTTTGGATTAAGTGACTCTTTGCATGAAAGTGAAACTACTGACTTGAGAAAAGAAACCTACAAATGTCTAGAATAAGGAGCCACGGTGACCACATGTATGTGTGCTTAGCTTTATTTTTATTTTTATTTTCTTCTTCCAGGCGGGTACTAGCACGCAGTTGTCTTTCTTCAGGAAGTGTTTGGCCATGATGATGGAGGCAGTCACCTGACACCATGCTCTGGGCCTTATGAGCACTACTTCACCCTGCTGTAACAGCCTGCCCCACCCACTCCCGGGAGCCTAGGCTTTTCCAGCCTCACAACTGAGCAGCGGGTCACAGGATTTATGCCAGGGCAATCTGACTGACTCGAGGTCTTATTGGAGGATTAATTGCAGAAGTCAACTGTCTGAATCACAAGCGACTAGTTAGAAACCTAATCTTTCTCTCCTGCAAAGGTTGATGACCAACATAAGCACTGGAAAACATTCCAAGGGCACAATGGGCCGCATACACCTGGTCAGTATTTGGGTTTTTTTTTTTTTTCTGTTGTTGTTGTTGTTTGTTTGCTTGTATGTGTGTTTTGTTTTGTTTTTGTAACTTGTTTGTTTTGTTTTTTGAGACAGGATTTCTTTGTGTAGTTTTGGATGTCCTGGAACTCACTCTGTAGACCAGGCTGGCCTCTGACAGATACATTTGCCTTTGCCTCCTGAGTACTGGTGATTAAAGGCGTGAGCTGCTGCTGCTGCTGCTGCTGCTGCTGCTGCTGCTGCTGCTGCAGCTGCCGCCGCTGTGCCGCCACTGCCGCCCGCTGCCACCACCACCACCACCCAGTGTATTTGGGGTTCTTAATTTTTTTTTTTCTTCTAGCTTTTTGTTTTGCTTTTTAAGTGCTGGCAGCAAAACAACCTTGCCACAGTGTCTTTCCATGCAAATTCTTTCTTTCTTTCTTTTTTTGTTTTGTTTTTCGAGACAGGGTCTCTCTGTGTTAGCCTTGGCTGTCCTGTACTAGCTTTGTAGACCAGGCTGGCCTCGAACTCACAGCGATCCGTCTGGCTCTGCCTCCCGAGAGCTGCTATTAAAGGCATGAGCCACCACGCTCAAAAGGCAGGGGTGGGAAGCAAGAAACTGCATCTGATAAAATGAATGCAATGCGGATGGATTCTGCAGCTGGAACAGGGAAGAGATAAAGGGCTGTTGTAGCACAGAGAAGGTGACACAGCTCTCTGCCTCCGCCCCGCCCCGCACGGCGTCTGGCCCCGCCCCCGCCCCGCCCTACACGGCGCCCCGCCCCCGCCCCGCCCTCTTTAGGCTGCCCAGCGCCGTGTTTACCCGCGGTGCATGTCGGGGCGGTCTCCTTTGGCAACGCAGGCCCTCCGGCCGCCCCGTGGCGATGCCGCGAGGACGCGGTGGCCGTGGCGGGGACAGTGGCGTGAGCCATGCCCCTGCCGCCTCCGCGCACTTGGCGAGCCCCGACTACTACGAAAGGGTGGGCTGGCTCCGGCAGGCGCTGCGGGACAGGTACGGCTGCAGGACAGGGCAGGGAGTCCGCGGCGCCCCTGAGAGCTTCGGGGTACCCTGTCCGGCTTTCCTTCCCGCTCCCCGCCAGTGGTTCACCAGGCTCCCCTCCTCACACCCCGACACCCCCACACTAGCTCCAGACGGTCTCGGGAGCACAAAGTTAGCCGCAGATGCCCCCATGCTTGACTTAGGCGCGGAGAGAGGCTGTAATTCTCCATGGCAACTAAAGCCAGGTCCCTCAGCCTGAGGTTGTGGCCTGAAGTGAGAGTGGGCGTTCTCTTGCCTGCCAGTCTCAGTGAAAGCCTTGTGACTTTCTCTAGTCCTCTTCCTAGCGCCCCCTCCTCACTCTCTCTTCAGGTGATCATCGTGCTGTTGACAGCCGCACTGCATCAGCGACGACGATGCAGGCATGCAGGCTGGAGTGGTGTGTTTGTGCGCGTGGGGCGCGTGTTGGAGCCCTTTGGAGGTGCCTGGGGCTGCCTACATTTCTAGTAAAAGGGTGAAGTTTTCAACGAGTTCAGCTTCGAGGGTTGGGGTTGCCTTTGATTAAGACATGAAAAGATGAGAACACTGGAAACAGCTAGATCTAAGAATGCATAAATAAGAGAACATTATAAAGCAATTGACTGTAAATAACCACACGAAGATAAGTTGTTGGAACACTTATTTAGCTGCCAAATTAATTGGACTTAGAAATCTCATTAGGTGACAAGAAAGGAAATAAATTTTTGCATCTCTTGATAAACAAAACATTGAATGAGTGTTAAAGTTACAGAATCATTCAGATGGAACAGGAGAGCTGCACCAATTCTAAGATGATAACAGTAATTGCAGGTGATTTTTCAAAGGAATTTCATCTTATGCAAGACTTAATTTTTGTCAGTTATTTGTAAAGTATCTACAATAGGCCTTTAACTGTCTCTTCCATGTTTTAACTTCTTTCTATGTCCTGTTTGCTTTCTGACACACTCACTTGCCTACCCTAGTGATCTCTTAATCTCCCACTTTAAAAAAAATTAGCCAGTTATGGGTGTACTGATGGTAGTGTTTGCTGAAGAGGCAGAGATGGGAGGATCACAAGTTCAAGGCCATCCTGGGTGGGATACATAGTGAGTTCCGGGGCAGCATAGTGAGACCCTGTCTCAAAAAAAAAAAAAATATATATATATATATATATATATATATATATATATATAATTTCCTGCAGAGCCTTTCTTTTCTAAACTCTTTTCCTAATGTTTGCACCTTCAGTGTGTTCTGCACGCTCAAAGAGCACAGGCAACTTTTTCCTTTTTTCTTTTTGTTTACGTTGAGAATTTTAGAAGGGAACAAACAACACATAGCCAACCCTTTGGCTCACAGTGTAGTACGTTGGTGGAGGAGGTGTTTGGTAAAGTATTTGAATCCACGAGTGGAATCCAAGAGTCAGCTAGTGTCTTGGTGTTGTGAATGCCTTACGTAGACCCCGTGGGCTCATATTGTCACTCAGTAATGATCCTTTTCCAGTTAACAAGGGTGGTATTAAATGTCCACCTATACCAGATAATTAAAAAACAAGACCTTTTGTTTCAATGCCTTTGGCTCACTGTCTGTTGTAGTTGAAGAGTGGTGTGGCTACCTCGGGCCTTTTCTTATTTGTGTTTCATAGCCAGAGATCTGATCTTAAACTGTTACTGATTTTAATGACAGTCTTTTTGGACTAAGTTGATGGTGCGTTAATTTTGCCTCCTGTGCTAGGAACACCTGGCTGTTCATGGTCCATATGGTACAATAACTGTGTGATGATTATATCCACTTTATGCTTAGCACTCCCTGCTTTCATTACTAAGCAAGGTAAGGTTGTTGAAGTTACGTAAGAAATCGGAGTCAAATTTTATGGCCCGTTCATGGTCCTGCATTCGAAGATTTGTTTTTATTTTTAACTCAGCATCAATCTGTGCTGTGTGTGATTATTTTTCATTTTGAGAATCTGTAAGAAACCCGGATTAACGCGTGCTACGCACAAGGGAGAAGGGAATGACTCTGGGGAGAGTGCTACAGTGAAAGCAGAGGGCACGAGTCCTAGCCCGGGACAAGGCGTGAGACCTTGAGAAAGAAAGGGTCGGCTGGCCTTTTTGAATCTTGGTTCCTTAGTAGAACATGGGGCTAGATTAACATGTAAAATAAGGATTTTTTTTTT
>OU015742.1:3041402-3059007 GCA_907169655.1 Acomys percivali | reverse complement strand
TCCTCCTCCTCCTCCTCCTCCTCCTCCTCCTCCTCCTCCTCCTCCTCTTCTTCTTCTTCTTCTTCTTCTTCTTCTTCTTCTTCTTCTTCTCAGTTTTTGAGATAGGTGTTCTTCTCTGTGTAGCCCTGGCTGCCCTGGAACTTGCTGTGTAGACCAGGCTATCCTTGAACTCAGAGATGACTTGACTCTGCCGCCAAGTGCTGGGATTAAAGCTGTGCACCATCACCACCAGGTGGTCTTTTTTATTCTTATTTAAACATATTTAGCATGTAATTATTATAGCTGCTCTGTTAGCTTTTTTGTTTTGTTTTGTTTTGTTTGAGACAGGGTTTCTCTGTGTAGCCTTGGCTGTCCTGCGCTCGATTTGTAGACCAGGCTGGCCTTGAATGCCCAGAGATCCACCTGCCTCTGCCTCCTGAGTGCTGGGATTACAGGCATGCGCCACTGTGCCTAGCTGATCTGTTAGCTTTTATCCATCTTTCAGCCCTTTGCTTGCCTGTCGGGAGGGCCTCCCTGCTTCCTTCAGCCAGGGCAGGCCCGTAGTTCTGAAAAGTTCCTTTCTCTTTCCCTGGTAGTAGTCATCAGCTGTCGCTACCTGTGTTTTTCCTGTTAACTGTAACGAGACAGCTTTCGTACTTGCCCAAGTGAATCTATGGATGGCTGCTTGGGTGGGTGAAGGACTTACACGACCAGCTGCAGCAAGAGCAGCAGGAGTGAGGACTAGAATTCGGATGGATAAACAGCTTTACTAAGAGCCTAGATCAGAGTACATCAGGGTCTTCCTCCATTACTGTCATGTGACGAAAGTGCAGGTACGGGCAGCAGTGAAGACAGTGGTAGATTGTTTTATCCAGAAGGAAAAATGAAGGCAACCAACTAAAGTGAAAGCACAGTATCATTAGCATGATAAAGAATCTTCTGGGCTGGGAGATGGCTCAGTGAGTAAGTCCTGGCCATGCAGGCCTGAGAGATCCTCAGAGTATACAAAAAGCCAGACGCGGTGCATGTCTGGAATCCCACATCAGGATGCTAGGCAGAGAAACCCTGTCTCGAAAAAAACTAAAGAAAAAGAAAAAAGAAAAGAAAAACAGAAAGAACTCGATGTTGTTGGGCATGGTGCTGCACACCTGTAATCTTCCCACTGGGGCGCCAAGGAAGAGGGATTGCAAGTCCTGGCCTGCCCTCGGCTGTACAGTGAGACCTGCCTGGCTCACACCTCAACACAAAAGTCTCTTTAAGTGTTAGCACGTGGTACTGTGTGTGTCTCAGGCAAGGTATGTCATCCAGTGACCAACACAATACCTTAGGGATACCATGTTAAGTTTCTTTCTTAAACTTCAATGCTTTGAGTAAATTTTGTAGATTTTTATTGTGTCGCTAACACTTGCTAAGAAATTATTCGTTTGTTAAATTTGAGTTTTATTATTAAAGATCTCCCCTTTTTTTTTAAAGGGCAAAGCTGAAATGTGCAAAACTAAAGAAATATTTGGAAGAAATAAGTGACTCTGAAAGGAGGGCTCATGTTCGAAACCAAGGTTACTTAAAGAGGCTCGAACGTGTCCAGACTTACGTTGAACAGTTGGCCCCAAATACAGAGAAGCTTCAAAAACTGAAGGTGACATCTTGTTTTCTACAGTGTGTTTTGAAAAGCTTTTCCAGATCAGAGGCAGGCAGCACTTTCAGTCTTGTGAATATGGTTATTTAGAAACTAATTCCCTCTTTTGTTATGTTCTTGTTTGTTTTCTGTTTTTTGTCTTTTTGGTCTGGGCTGGTCTGGTCAGGTCGTGTGTGCATTAGGGATGGGGAACACCGAGGGGAGCACTATCCCTGGGAGATGACCTTCGCACTCCTGGTCTCTGCAGTACGGGGACAGTTGCTCTTGGCTCCCTTTTATCCTGGCACCTGGTCCTTTCCAGGGCATGCCTGTATGATGCTCTGCAACTTATGTCAAAGGTTGGAGGGCAGATTCTTGGATTTCTTCCTTGCTGATGCAATGGCAGGGGCTGTTGCCCAGGTTAGCCCAACAGAATACTGAGAGAGGTTAGTCTGTTTTCCCCTTGTGCTCTAAGCAGTTCTTCTCTAGCCTAATTGTATTGCAAAATGTTTGCATTCACAGAGAACGAAGAAGACGTATTCTGATGGAGACATATTCTCCACTAGATGCAGCAGTCATAAATATTTTGCTGTTTTGCTTTGTGTGCACATGTGGGCTTTTCTTTCTGAGCAGAGTCTCCCGTCTATATCATAACACATCTCTCCTGAGCCCTTAAGCACAAGGCTGGTCTCTTATATAGACTCATGTTATCATCCTTAAAACTAAATAACTAGTCCACAGTGTCATTTAATATGCAGCTGATACTAAAATTTTTCCAGTTCCTCTAAAAGGTGAACCCACTAGAGTACAAGTTATTCGAGATACATCTTATCATTGTGACCTTTAAAGTCTATTCCAATGGCCTTGGCTGTTGTGAGGAAGTCAGCCAATTGTTGGTCACTGGAATTTGAGTTATAGTTTCCTGGTCCAGAATCTGCCCGTCCCTCTGACCCCATCCCCTGTGAACTGGAAATGTGGCTTAGACTAGCACTGCCTGGCACAACTTTTCTGCAGTCCTGAGAATGCACGGAGTCTATGCAGTGTTCTATGATATAGCATCAACTAGCCAGCCATACATGGCTCCCAAGCCCCGCCGATGGGGCGTACACTGTGCTGCATTCTTGTTGATCTGGGCTAATAGTCAGAGGTGAACATGCTTCCTGCCGTGTCCAGTGAAGGAGGCCCTGGTGTCAAGTGTCCCATATGAGAGAGGCAGTCTTTGAGCGGTTGGGTAAGATGGTGATCTCTAGAGACCTGTTTTAAGGTACCTTACCTCCCTTCCCCCTTAGAACATGGTGAATAATCTGTGGAGCGATGGCTTGGCATGGCTGGAAGGTCGTGTTCTTCACTAGCCTTTTACCTACTGGGTTGGGGATGTGTGGATGAGTCTTCCTGAGGAGTCATTGTAATGGAGGTTGTCAGTGGCAATTTTCAATTGTATCTTCCACTAACTGACTTTCTTCTGTAACAAAGAGGAATTTCCTCCTTGCCCCTCCCTTTTTTTCAGTAGCATAATGGACATAGGAGTTGTTATTTAATTAGTATATTATCGATAGTTATTTTTGTTCCTGTTGTTTTAAACATAGCCAGTAGAACTCCGTGGTTTTGGCCCTGGGGATTGAAACTAGTACCTTAAACATGCTCAGCACATACATGGAGCTACGCCCGCAGCCCCTGGGCGTCCTTAGATGGCTCCCGCGCCCTATCTGTATGGCCCTTTGGATTCTGAGCCTTTTTTCTTTGGAACATAGCAGGATGCTGTAAGTGTGCCTTGGTCTTCTCTGCCTGAGACAGTCCTAGCCTTTACCCAAGGAGCTTTCAGTAGAGAACAGAGTTTAAGAAACCAAGTTCTGGATTAGCTGTGTTTAAGCTTCAGCAAGTTTTGCTTCTTAGTATTCCGATCAGGTGCTTAAGGTCCCGAGCTTCAGAGCAGGTGCCATTATCCACACTGTAACTACTCAGAGATTTCACATAGAAAATAAAGCAATGGACAAAGCAAGAGTAAAGGAAGCAACAGAAATTCCTACTTATTTTTATAGTGTGACCTTTTATCTGATTATTGATTTCTTCTCATAGTCAAATGTAGGAGGAAAGACTTGGAATCATCTTTCATAAACATTTTTATATTGGAAGTTTTAGTTACTAGCAGGTATATTTTAGAAGCTTGTATAGTGAACTAGGAAAGAGTGTTAGCATAGGGACCATTTTCCAGAAAAGAACAAGAAACTGTATAAGAATATAAAAGTTTTACTGACAACACACTTCAAAACTCACAGACTATATTGCTTTGAATTTTGGGTAAGAAGTCCCTTTCTGAAACAACCCTGTTGATGAAATAAAAGACTCTATAGCCACAGTTGGAAGGGGCTGTGTGAGACCCACTTAGCTCTTGGGTTTATCAGTTGCTCTGAATCCAAAGCTGTGTGCTTGCCACGTGACCGTGGAACCCAACACTAATGTCGGAAACCCAGTGACACAGTTAGGTTAGCTGCAAGCAGAGTTTGTCACGGGAGATGCTGGTTTTTTTTGTTTTGTTTTGTTTTTGTTTTTTAATGCCAGTCCCAGCGTTGACCATAGGTACAACAGAGCCATCTGTTCCCTCTTAATGCTTTTCCACTTTGATGTCAGATCGTTACCTCTTTTGCTGAGGACCTTGGGTAAATTGCTTAAAGAGAAAGGTGTTCCGAGTGCTCTGCCGACACCGCCAAGTGCCAGAGCTTGTCCTGGAGTAGAGCACAGTTAGTGCGCAGGAACTTCCAGTCAGTCGAATTCCAGGAAGGTGAAAAGGTCGCAGCAGTTTTTCAAGGTGGCGTTTTCCTCGTCACAGTCAGTTTCTCCTCCGTTGCAGAGACGAGTCCACCGTAGTGTGCATGGAACACTGGAGCCTTTCAGAGTGGCCTAGCACCTGAAAAAGAACCAACTGACCCTGTGGCGCAGGCTAGGATTTTTGGCAGTGGTTCTGGAGCTGAAGAAGGATAACATTTGAGAACAAATTTTCTGAATTCTTATTTAGATTTCTATTAAGCATGTGACAAATACTGTGGGCAAGTTAAGATCTTAAGGGCCTTAAAAAGCAAAATACGTAGCAAATCTCATTTTCAACACCTAAGCACCTGTTCTTGTTAGTATATGTGTTACTTGGGTAACATACACAGCATGTTCTGTCGTGTCTTCTGCTGAGATTCTACCATTAGGAGGAAGCATATGGACTGCAGACAATAGGGGAGAGAAAGCTGAGGATTTACCTGAGAGTCAAAGTGAACATGCATGCCCATCTTCAGGTATAACGTGTGCAAGTGGGCACCTTACCTAAATACTTGCTTAGTCCAACTGACCGCTTAGTCTGTAACTGAGAATCAGCTGTGCAATTCCAGAAACCAAAGAAAGAAAGAAAGTACAGGGCAAAGGGCAGTGGTGCATGGTGGGACAAAGAGCTGTGCCGGGAAGGGGAGACTGCAGGAGTGAGCTGAGAGCACAGAGAGCATAGTGGGGAGGGAGAGGTGTATGCGCATGGAGAGATAGCCCAGAGACCAGAAACATCTGTGAGATTCCTGTCTTCTTCCACAGCACAGCTTATTGATAACAGCTCTTAGTGATGTGGCTGAAACCAGGTGCTTGTGCAGGAGGAAGTGAACGGAGAGGTCCTCTTAGGTGAACAGCGTCACCACTGCCAAGAAGCAGCACAGTCGCCACCTGCAGAATGTGCCAGCTCATGGCTGATTCGGTGCCCTTTGCCTATGAAAACAGGTTTCCCAGGCTGGGGAAATGTTAAAAGGGTCCTCTTAGGGATTCTAACCTAGGTGATGTCCCTGGAACAGGAGTTGCTGTGCCCCTCAAATCAGCAAATCTAACCATGAAAAGTCCATGTCAGAGAGGAAATGAAGACTGGAGCAGTCTACACTAGAGAGACAGGATATATTCCGAGCCTCATATTTTAAAAAATTCATTCACTTTACGTCCCAATTGTAGCTCCCTCCCTCGTTTCCTTCCAGTCCCATCGTCCCTCCCTCCTTCATCCCTCCCCCCTCCCCTAGTCCTTAGAAAGGGGGAGCCCTCCTCCCCTATCATCTGACCCCAGCCTATCAAATCTCACCTGCATCCTCTTCCTCTGTGGCCCGGCAAGGCCACCCTGCCAAGGGAAAGGGATCAAGGATCCAGCGGGCACCACAGTCCATGTCAGAGGTGGCCCCTGCTCCCCATGGTATGGGACCCACAAGGAGACTGTGCTGCCTGTTGACTACATCTGAGCAGGGGTTCTGGGTCCTCTCCATACATGGTCTGTAGTTGGTGTAGCAGTCTCTGCAGCAGCCCCCGCCCCTCCCCAGGACCCAGATTTGTTGCCAAGCCCTGATGTTTTAAGAAAACAGGAAAAAACGCAGAAGGACTGATCAGTGAAGAGACTAGGACTGAAACAAGAGAGTGACTGAGCTGAGGATGCGAACAAGGACATCTCTAGGGTCACAGTAGACATTTGTACCACAACAGTCTGGGGAAAATTAATCGGTGTAATATTTTAGAATGAAACTTAAAAAAAAAACTTTTCAAGACAAGTCTTACTGCGCAGCCCAGGCACACCTGAACTCTCTGTACTCCTACCTCTGCCTGAGTCCTAGGATGTGCGGGTGTGTGTCCATAAGTGAACTCTTAAAAGTAGAACCCTTTGCTTACCTGCTGCTGGGAAGATGGTGGGACCAGGATGCCCATAGCCCTGCAGTTGGAAACTCTCTAGCATTCAGAAGATCTGGTAATTACCAACTTTCCCATAAAGGGCAAAGAAAAGAATAGAATATTCTAGATGGTGGTTTTTCTAAAGGATACAGAGACATAGTTTGTATTTATAATCAATTTATGGTGCATAACTCTGGTTTCAATTTGTATTAACCATTTTTTCTTTGATTTGTAATTTAGAAAGAGTACATAGTTCAGTAACATTTTCAAGTGTATTAAGAATAATCTAGATCAGGCTCTTGAGGAGACATTTTCTACTGTTCTCTTGAAGCCCTTATGCAGTTATCATTTGCATTTTGTCTCAACAGAATAAGTTGGACAAAATCTTTGTGCTTCTGTGAGAACGTTCTCTGTGTTTGGGGGGTGCCTCTGAAGTGATTCCCTAATAACCACACTGGTCCAACGCTCACCTGATCATAGCAGTAACAACAACAAGTGTGTGTGTGTGTGCGTGCGTGCGTGCGTGTGTGTGTGTCTGTCTGTCTGTCTGTCTGTGTGTATCTGTCTCTGTGTGTGTGTCTTTGTGTCTATGTGTGTAGTCACACCACAGGGAACAATTTCATGTCTTTATACTTATGTCCCTATTGTAACCCATCTCCCATTCCTTCTAAAGATACATTTCCTGGTATCTGACTAATATGCAGTTTTAAAGCTTTTGGGCTTAGGAATTGAATATGTCTGAATTCAAAGATATAGATATACAGAGCACAAACATATAAACTGCATTATGGTAACTACCATATTCTATGATCTCTGTATACTTTATCATCTTACTGTATCATTTGCCTGGTTTCATAAAAAACTACCTGGATGTCTATTTGATCATTGTGCTCTACCGTGTTAATAGCACCTGTTAGAAGAAAAAGTCCCCACGTGTTATTAAAAATGCAGAAATCCATAATATCCTTCAAAATGTTGCAGTAAATGTTCAGTTTGGGTTATTGTTGCTTATACATTTTTTGATCAGTCAAAATAAATTTCAGACCTACTTTCTGTTCAGACTGAGAGCTAAGGAAGCAGCCTCTAATCCATTACCGCCTACGTATGTGTCTAATTGTTTGTCTAACTACTTAGTGTGGAAACGTCCCACACTTACCTGTGTGGGCTGCAGCCAGCAGCTCTTGGGCTGTGAGTGGTGATGCACTGAGTCACAGTGCTTTCCGCGCTGCTCATTTTGTGATCAGAGCGTGCCCATCAGCTCCAGGGAGGGGCGATGCAGACCTCTCGATGAAGTTCCAACGCCAGGGCAAGCTGGATTCTGATGGTGCTGGTGCCCAGTCCTAGAAAATACGGTGGTTTAAGTTGGCAATCTGACAAATAGTGTACCAAATTTGCTGGGACTTTGAGGATCATAATAATATAAAATATAATGTATAACAACAAATATTAGGACTTATTTTTCTCTTTTTTAGGCTTTGAAAATAGACACTTAATATCTAACTTTTATAACTAAGAAGCCGAATTTTCATGATAGCTTAAAGAAAATATCAAGTTGTGTGTGTGTGTGTGTGTGTGTGTGTGTGTGTGTGTGTATGTGTGTATTGAGGGTTGTGGTTTTATTCTATAAACAGATGGTAGACTAAATAAAAATCTGTTAAGCCTTGTTTTACTTTAAAATATATATAACATTTTATAGAGTTCAACGTTTGATATATATTATTTGTGAAATTGCCTGTTTTCTAAGATATGCTGAATTTCCTGACAATATCAGCTTCTTTTTACTCTGTTGTTTCTTTTATGTTGCAAAGATGGATTTTAATTGTAATAGCATCTATTACAAAATCAAACTTTGTTTATATTTAGACTGAATATGAGGCTGAAATGAAGAAGATGCGCTTACTGTCAAAAGACATCCTGGGAATGAAAGATGAAGACACAGCAAAGGTAGCACAGTAAAGGGATGAATTTTATGTTTCTAGACAATTTTAGGAAGTTCACATGTTGAGGTTTTTAAATAAAATCATCTTATTGTAAAAATTTTTGATAGAACCATGATAATCTAAAGAATTTTGCTTCTAGGATATTGTTTTAATATCTAATTTAATTAAATGTGACAAGAAAATCACTTGGACTTAAGATTTAAAAACAAAAACAAAAAAACCCCTGAGGGTTGCAGAAGGTAAAATTATATTTTCATTACTAGTGTTTTGTAGCTACTTTTATTGGATTGAGAAATGTCTTAAATGAAAATAAACGCTGTATGGTACTTTCTTTCCTTTGTATGTATAATTTTGTACATTTGGACCTTCTCACAGACAAAGTGGAAAGAAAAGATTGCATATCTGAGCATAGACAAAAAGGCCAGCAAGGAATACTTAAGTAAATTCTGCCGTGTATCTGCTGTAAGACAGGCTTCTAATCCTCCAGCCTATCTCCATGTAAATGATTCTGCTCAAGACCAGAGATGCTTTCTTCACTAAAAGCAGTAAAGCTCTTTTAGATGAAATGTCTAAAAACATCTTGTAATAACTTGGAGCATGCTGGCAAGAGTAGTCACTTGTGACTATGTGTGAAACCCCCTCAGCCAGTCGATATTGTAATAGGCAAAAATGGTAGCATCACTCCATTATTCAGAGAAGCCAACAGCGTGCTTGTTCCTTAGGCTGCAGCATTCATTAAGAAAAGCTTACTGGGCTGAAAGCTGGAAACAGATGATAACGGGATATGATTTTCATATTTAATGCTTTCCTTGGAAGAGTATGTGTGCTACAGATTGATAGAAGAATCAACTGCTACTTTACTAAAAGACTTTCAGGTTTGCCCTATAGCTACCGATGGAATCATTCAGCCAAGAAATTAACTTTTTCTCCTTTTACCTGCTTTATATATCTGCTAAGCAAGCTGCCTGGCTGCCAGTAAATGTTATTATGCAGTTAACTGTTTGGTATTTAAGACTCTTATCAGAAAAGAAACAGAGGCCACACTATTTTGTTTTTACGGTAGGAGGAAGGTTTTAGTTTGCCTTTCTTCCTTGCATTAGCAGGCATTAATCTGAGTTTACAGGAAGTTTTAGTTTTCTTTTCCCATAGATTAAAAAGTTAAAAAGCTAGAATTTAGAGTATTCTTTAAACAGTATGATACAAAACACCAAGCTCCAGCAACTTTGACCTATATAAAAAGGCCTTTAATGATAAGTGATTTATACACCATTAGATGTAGGGCAAATGTGGTGTGATGTGATAGACTTCCAAACCAGACTGACAGTTTCTGTTTGACGGTTGGTCAGGAAATAATTGACACACTTTTAATCTACAAGCCAGTTTGTTCTTTTCTGCTGTTCTTGATAGACATATTCCAGTTTGCTCCTTCTTTGCTGTTCCTGACAGACACATTCTTAGTATGGCTGTATCAATGAGACTTAAGGGAAGTGGGAGGACCCCCCCTTCCAGCCCCCCATTCGCATTACTGACTCCTTACCTTGCCTGTAGTATGGAGTCTCCACTTGATAATTAGAACAAGGTATTTTTTTGTACTGAAAGCTGTCATCTCCTTAAAAGCCTTGACTATTCACTGTAATAAGAATCAATTAGATAACATTTTGAGGAATTTGTATCTTGCCTTTTCTAATTTTCCCTTGATATCTAATCAATTAAAAGGTAAACACATTGTAGCAAAATCATGGCTTAGTTAATCCTCATTAAATGCTAGTTCCTGAATGAGCCCTTATCTTATGAATTATGTTGTGCTTTTGATTGGAGCCCAAGCTCTCCCTCTTTAGACAGTCATAGGAATTTGTCTCTGTGCCCAGTCACTGGGGTCTGGGACTGTCTGATGCGTAGTGTAGTTGTTACGCAGCTGTTCTGTTTGAGAAGCCACACTAGTCCTCTTTAGGATTGTCTTAACTCTCGCTCTTGAGCTAGTTCTCACAAAGCTGTGTTCTTTCTCAGGCACAGCGTAGTGTGCAGTAAGTGCCAGTTAGGTACGGGATGGATGTGAGCTCCAGGAGAGAGATGGGGCTGCTGCTTCTGCAGTGCGTAGCCCAAGCCTTCCTAGAGGAAGCTGCGCTTGGCGGGCCCTGAAGGGTGAGTAGGACAGTGGTCTTTGGCAACGCGTGGACACTGCTGGCAGTGGAGGTAATGACCTTCAGCCCAGTCAGGCGGAATCCTAAAGAGATTGTGAGACCTACTAGAAAATGAACATGGACGGATGTGTCATGAAATCCAGGTGCCCATAACTAAAGCTCTGTGTTCAGGAACTGAGCTTTCCTCCTAAAATGACAGTGTGTGCTTGTGTGCGTACCGTGTGTGTCGGGACAGAGAAAGAAGCAAAGGCTGGTTCTGTTACTGGATTGAAGCCATGATGAGCTTGGGGAACTTGGGTCAGAGGAGCTGGGACCAATGAACTGAGGCATTAGGGCAGCCAGTGCAGAAGAAACCATTGGTGGAGGAAAGAGGCTAGATCAAAGCTATAAGGCTATATCACTGAAAAATAAAAATGGCCTTAGAGGTGTAGCTTGGTTGTTGGAATACTTTACAGCATGCATAAGCCCCTGGTTTTAATCTGCCAGTACCCCATAAATCAGGGTGGTACACACCTGTAACCCCTGTCTGTACTTGGGAGGTAGAGGTAGGAAAATTAGAAGTTCAAGGTGATGCTGGTGCTGCTCCCCGGGGTTGGAGAACTGTGTAGGACCAGGATCGCTCATCACAAGACTAAACGTTTCTTGGGGGCGTCACCTCTGCTATTGTAGGGATCATGGGAGGGACAGCTTTGCAGGTTGCTACTCCCACTTATGATAGCAGTTACTGCTTTCCCTCTATGCCATGTGCTGCTCTGGTGTCAGATGTGATTCTTGTCCCATTTTATAGCAAGGCTAAGAAAGGTTGGTAAACTTACTGGGGCTGTACAGTTGGAGCCAAAATTCAAACTCAGGCCGTGCAGTAATGCCTTCCACCATAGTTTAGGGGAAATGTTCATTAGGACAGGTTCTCAGGGAGATGAAGAAAGCTTTCGGTGCTACATTTACCTTGGCAATGAACTGGTTTGTCTTGGTGTGTAAGTTCAGCTGAGTAAGCTGAGCTGTGGCGAGCAGGGCCTCCTCCACACTGTTTGAGCTGGCTTGGTTGCACAGAGAAAGAGTTTGAATGCAGAAAGCCTACCCGGACTCCAGAGTCAAGGTGAGCCTGCTGGGCATGACGGAGCATTGCCACAGCTTTAGCCACCGACTTGAGCTCACCTGATGGAGGTGACCTGCCTGTTTCCCAGAGCAGCCCCTCTGTAGGAGAGGCAGCACCCAGGGTGAGATGGTGAGGACAGTTCCCTGCTCAAGGTGAGTGCCTGCTGTTCCCAGCGTCCAAGCACTGTTCATAAAACCAGGACAAGCTCTGCAGTGTCAGGTTCATTGCCAAGAGGTGAGGGAGCAGACACTCGTGGAAGGGAAACTGATATCAATACCATGGGAGGAGGGAAAGGAATCCAAAGCTGAAGTGCCCCTGTTGAAAGAGAAAATAACCTGGGAATCTTCTGGAAGCAAATCCCAAGGCAAGGCTTTATTCCAAGTAGTTACTTCAGAGGTTGTCCCAGAAGCACAATCAGGGAGGCAGGAAAGTGGCAGGGAAGGGAAAGCAGCCAGTGAGTGTGTGATGCAGTAGGTTATCGCTGTGAGCGCCCGGCAGTCAGACCCATGGGGACTGCAGAAGACGCTGCTCTAGGGGAAGGGAAGGAAGGTATTGTCCTCCAGCTTAGCTACTGAGCTGTGTGTCAGCTCCGCTTCTGGCTGCTATCACAGGCGTGGTAGGAGAATCCTAAGCATGTTCTAGGATAATGAGGACCCAGGAGCTTGGGCCTGGCCCTCTTCCAGCTGCTGTGGGAAATAAGCAGAGGAGGTTGCTATCAACCGACATCTAGGCCCACTGTCTTACTTTAGCAGGTCACAGTACTGCCCTCATCAACAGCTTCTTGAGCCACTCACTGCTCAAATGGGAAAACACAGGCTCTTCCTAGAATGAGTCTAAGCAGTTGCCTTTGTGGGGATAATGACCTTCCCTTCTGTCCCCTCAAAGTTACAAGGACATTTGACTCCAGCCCATAACACGTAAAAGATAGTCAGTCTGTGTTCAGTTTGGTGTCTTTTCTATTAATATTTTTTCAGTGCTGAGGACTGAACACCAGCTCTTAGAAATGTCTTGCGTGCATTCTACCACTGAGTCACACTCCCAGCTGTTTTCATAGCTTTTTCATTCATATGCTGATAATCCAGAAGACAATTAGAGCCTAAGATGGATTAAGAGTACTTGCTCAAGAGGCCTAAATTATATTAATTCAAAGCCTTCTACAAACTAGGTACACAGACCCATTTTTTAGGGTTGTGTAGAAAATGCTCTTCTCTCTCAGCTCACAGATGACAAGGTGCTAGCATGCTGCTCAGAGCAAAGGAAAGGGCTGCTCCATTTGTGTGAGAGATGTGCAGAACAGGCCGGATGGAGCCTGCACTGTTGGCACTCTGCTTCCTTTTAGGTGTGTCTTCTGAGTGTCTAATGGGAAGTGTGGGTCTGTCACAGCGAACATTTGCACTGGTCTTGAACTGTATGTCTGCTCTTGTTGTAGGGATTTGTGTGCGTGTGAGTACACAGCCCTACAAACAGCCTGACAAACCCACGGTATTTTACTATTTACCTTGCAGATCAGGAAATGAGTGTTCATAGACGTTAAGTACCTTGTCCCAGGCCCCACACTGGTGAGTGCTAGAGCCTGAATCCAGATCCCACCAGAACTGGCTAATCTCGAGTCTTTACATAAAAACAAACAAAACAAAAAAATGTATTTTTGTTTTTAAAGTTTTATTTTGGACAAGAGTCTTAATATGTCCATCAACCCACTTTTTAATTTCCATATAAAATAATTTGCTTGAGAAATGATGTTTGGAAAGGGCCACTCTCGAAGGAACCGTTTCCCACAGTTCAGACAGCTTCTGTGGAGACTTTCTGCCACATGGCTGTCTTCCTTTGCTCATCTGTGTGGTGGGAGTATGTGAAAGCATGCTAAGTTGCTAGGTGCCGGGGCGTGTCTTGTGGAGTGAGGGGAGGCGAGAGGGACGATGAGAAGGGCAAGAGGAGCCAGTTTAGCAAAGGGCCGTTCTGTGGAAAATGGTTTCTTTCATCCTCTGATGTGGTACAAGGAAAGCTCCAGAGGAAAACAAATACTGGGGTTTTTTTGTTTGTTTGTTTGTTTTTGTTTTTTTCATCTTAGGGTCTTCTACAAATCTCATATGCTTATATTCAGTAATACTATATCATTAGAAAAGCCATTCTGGGCTGGGCGTGGTGGCACACGCCTATAATCCCAGCACTCAGGAGGCAGAGGCAAGTGGATCGCTGTGAGTTCAAGGCCAGCCTGGTGAGTCCAGGACAGCCAAGGCTACACAGAGAGACCCTGTCTTGAAAAACAAAACAAAAAAAGAAAAAGAAAAGAAAAGAAAGCCACTGCACGTGCAGCTGAAAGCTTGTTGTGGCTGCTCCTTTTCTGTTCTGCATTCGGCTTGCTGCTTCTCATTCCCTGGCTGTAGGAGAAATCCATTCAGAAAAAATAAAATGTTCGTATTAGTTTTCAAAATACCAATGGTGGGGGCTGCAGGGAGAGGTTAAAGCAGTGTCTGCTCCTCTAAAGGTCCTAAGTTCAATTCCCAGCAACCACATGGTGGCTCACAACCATCTATAATGAGCTCTGATGCCCTCTTCTGGCCTGCAAGTACACATGCAGGCAGAATACTGTATAAATAATAAATAAATCTTAAACAGAAAACCACCAATGTGAACAAATACATCATTTTCTAGTAGATTAAGGACCAAGACTTTGAAACTGTAGTTCCTAAGTGCATCAGTTCTGAACTTGATGATGTCTGTTTGCCTCCCTACAGGTGTGAGTGAGCCTTCTGGTCACCAGTAAGCGCTTCCAGCCATGTTGTTTGCTTTGTCTGGTTCTCCCTCAGAGTTTAAGAGGTAGAAGATGGACAACTAGGGCAGGAAAGGAAGAACAACACGGAAATCATGGACAATGCATTTACTGTCAATTTATAACTACAAAGCAATAGAAGGGCACAGATAAACTAGTCGTTATGTCATGTCCTTAAGCATTGACGCACGTGCCTTCTTTTGCAGTGATGGCTGTTACTTAGAAGCCTCGAATTCCTGACGCTGGTGCAGGACGAACCATCGTGAGGCGTTAGGAACCCTTCTTGCTCAGAAGAAGATAGAAAGAGGAATCACACAAATGTCTGTCATTTGATGGAAGGATAAACAAAATAAGACAGACAGACAGACAGACACATGATTATATATATATATAATATATAATATATATTATATATATATATATATAATGATTAAGCCATGAAAAGGAATGAAATACTGTTAGATGTTATACAACTAATGAACCTTGAAAACATGTTAAGTTTTTTAAAAAGTCAAAAAGATCACATACTATATAATTCCATTTATACAAAATGCCCAGTGCAGG
The DNA here is from genome assembly GCA_907169655.1 of Acomys percivali. NCBI lineage: Eukaryota > Metazoa > Chordata > Mammalia > Rodentia > Muridae > Acomys > Acomys percivali. Next base: position 3,044,231 of record OU015742.1, on the reverse strand, counting down.
TAAATACATAAAGTTAGAAAAATTAGCTATTGCCAGGGTGGTGATCTGGGTAGAAAGCAATGAGGAAAATTCCTAAAATATGTTTCTTCTTGGAGTGATACGAAAGGTTCTAAAATTATAACAATAGTTATATAATTCTGTGAAAATGCTAAATACTATAACTAATCGTGTGCTTTGAAAAGGCAGATTTTATGATTTGATATAACTAGTTTAAAAGTTCAAATCAAGTTAAATTGAGAGAACAAGACAGTAACTATATTTACATTCCTGACATAGTCTTAACACAGCACATTTTATTTCTGTGTGTAAGGTGATCCTTGCTTAGGTATTGCTTCATTTATTTGTCGGTTTCATTCTTCACATCGGGCATTTCCCTCATTGTGTTGTTAACTTTCATGTCCCTCGTTTTGATGATGTCCTAATGCCTCCTTTTGTATGTATGGGTTGCTTCTAACTTCTCTTGGTTATAAATGATCTATATATGAACTTGTATGTCTCTATAGTGTTGTTGGGGTTTTTTGTTTGTTTGTTTGTTTGTTTGTTTTTCTGTTAGGTTTATTTCCTTAAGATGAATTTCCACAAAGAGTTACTGAGTCAAAGAGAAGGATGTTTAGGACTCTTTTTTGTTTTGTTTTGTTTTGCTTTTTGTTTTTGTTTTTTGAGACAAGGTTTCTCTGTGTAGCCTTGGCTGTCCTGGACTCGTGTTTTAGACCAGGCTGGCCTCGAACTCACAAGTCGTCCACCTGCCTCTGCCTCCCAAGTGCTGGGATTAAAGGCTATGTTTAGGACTCTTATTGCTAGATACTTTTTTTCAAATGTAAATGGATGTAGGGCTGGCCTCAAACTGCAGTCTTCCTACCTCTGCCTCCCAAGTGCAGGGTCACAGAACATGAACAGCTGTCTCAGCTTATAGTTTTTAAAGCCATTCTAAGATTTGCAGAAAGGTTACAGAAGTAGTGTAAGAAGGGCCTCTGGGCCTCACACCCTGTTCACGCCCTTAGTGTCTCAAGCTGCAGTGGCAGAAGCCACACTCCTAGGAAGCAAACACCAGAGCGCGCTTTACGAACAAGTAGACTTTTTATCCCATTCAGCTTCTGCCAGGCTTTCTGTAATAACCCTGGGCCCAGTGCAGTACTTAATGTTCTACTGCAGTGTGTATGTGTGTGTGTGTGTGTGTGTGTGTGTGCGTGCGTGCGTGCGTGCGTGCGTGCGTGCGTGCGTGTGTGTGTGTGTGTGTATGCGCACGCCGTGGTGCACATGCAGGGCTCCGAGGACAACTCATGGGAGTCGGTTCCCTCCTTCCACACGCTGACTCTCAGGGACTGAACTCAGGCCATCAGATTTTTCTCTATATGATTTTTTAAATTTAATGTAACACATATGAAATGATAGTACATTGTTTTCAGTCTTGTTTTAAAGAAACCACACTTCAAGAGAGTATTCCTAATTATTTTGCTTACTAAGAATAAAACTAGGAATCAGTGTCTCTCTCTCTCACTCTTATTCTTCCTGCTCCTTACAAAGTAGAACACTCTTTAGTGATTATACTGAAAAAATGAATAATATGAATGTGATCTTCAGGGACTGTTTTTGTTGTTGTTGTTGTTTGTTTGTTTGTTCGTTTGTTTGTTTGTTTGAGACAAGGTTTCTCTGGGTAGCCATGTTGTCCTAGACTCACTTTGTAGACCAGGCTGATGAATGTAATCTTAAAGAAACATCAGTCAAATACACCGAGCGACAGAATGCAGGCGGATAACCTAAATTCTTGAAAATGTCAACGTCAAGAATGGGACAGGCTAGCCCTCTGCTGCAGATTAATAGAGACTCAGGAAACACGAGTGTGAACTGAGTCTTCATCCTCGAACAAAGGTAACTAGCTATAAAGGACGTTATTTGGGCAGTTGACAAAAACTATGAACTACAAAATAGAGAACAAAATTATATCCAAATTGAATTTGCTAATAATGAAGCCCACCCACTGGGACAAAGAGTGCCGTGAGCCTAGGAGACACGCAGCAGCAGTTGACATATGTAAGTGCACATATGTGCAGAGCTGGCAAGAATGGCCAAAAAATGGCGAGATGGAAACAGTTGGTCAGGCTTGCTAAACAGTGTTAAGCTCCCTTTTTCTGTGATTCTTGCAACTTTTCTCTAAGTTTGAAATTGTATCAATTTGAAATTCTCAGACCCAGGCTCCCGCACATACGCGTTCACTCCTATCACCGACAGCTGGACATTCAACAGGCCAAACTAAGCAGACGCCCTCCTGAGTCTTCACAGATGCTCAAGGGTTGCCTGCCTGGGCTCTGGTGACCGATGTCCCACTGTGGACTTGCATTTTTATGTGCAGCTGGGGTCATCGTATCATAGCTCCTAACTTACCACAGGCCCCTAAAATCTAATACTCTCGCGCATCAGTGTATTGTTATAGTTTGCGGAGAACTCAGAGTCCAGCACTCTGGCAGCTGTGGCCATGCATGCTGAGTCTGAGAGTGCGGAAGCACTTGCTGATGTGAGCTGCAGCTATCTGTTAACAGGGCGTGGCTTCCACTTGCTGTGGGTCTGCAGCATTACTGTGGGTCAAATCCCATTGTGTGCTACTTTCCCTCCTTGTAGGATGGACATCTTAGGTTGTTCCTGGCATGTGGCTTTGTCCAGTGGGAATGGGCCTGAAGTCTTTTGTTCCTCCTAGTGGGTCAAAGAGGCTTGAGAATTCCTGGTTGTAGGGACTATCTCGGTGACACTTCACCTGGTCTGTCCCGTGTAGGGACTATCTCGGTGACACTTCACCTGGTCTCTGCCGTGTGGGGACTATCTCGGTGTCACTTC
>OU015742.1:3027459-3041392 GCA_907169655.1 Acomys percivali | reverse complement strand
TGCCGTGTGGGGACTATCTCGGTGTCACTTCACCTGGTCTCTGCCGTGTAGTGACTATCTCGGTGACACTTCACCTGGTCTCTGCCGTGTAGTGACTATCTCGGTGTCACTTCACCTGGTCTATGCCGTGTAGGGACTATCTCGGTGACACTTCACCTGGTCTATGCCGTGTGGGGACTATCTCGGTGACACCTCACCTGGTCTGTGCCCTGTAGTGACTATCTCGGTGACACTTCACCGGGTCTGTGCCGTATAGGGACTATCTCGGTGTCACTTCACCTGGTCTGTGCCGTGTAGGGACTATCTCGGTGTCACTTCACCTGGTCTGGGTCGTGTAGGGACTATCTCGGTGACACTTACCTGGTCTGTGCCGTGTGGGGACTATCTCGGTGACACTTCACCTGGTCTCTGCTTTGTGGGGACTATCTCGGTGTCACTTCACCTGGTCTATGCCGTGTGAGGACTATCTCGGTGACACCTCACCTGGTCTGTGCCCTGTAGTGACTATCTCGGTGACACTTCACCAGGTCTGTGCCGTGTGGGGACTATCTCGGTGACACTTCACCTGGTCTCTGCCGTGTGGGGACTATCTCGGTGACACTTCACCTGGTCTGTGCCGTGTGGGGACTATCTCGGTGTCACTTCACCTGGTCTCTGCCGTGTGGGGACTATCTCGGTGTCACTTACCTGGTCTATGCCGTGTAGTGACTACCTCGGTGTCACTTCACCTGGTCTCTGCCGTGTAGGGAGACCATTGAACCGCTAGCGTATTCTCCATGAGCTGGGTTAGCAGCCAGTGTGATAACTATCTAAATTGATCTTAAAGTGAAAAGCCAAAGGCCTCTGAGACTTAGATTTGTGATCAGCGATGTGCCTCAGATCACTAGTAAATAGTCACTGTCGGGCCTCCAGGGCAAAGCCTTGGCACAGCCTGCTAGAGCACTCCGTAGTAGTAGGCCATTATTTGGACCATGTGTTTGAACAATCACTTGTTTATGTAGAATAAGGAAAGTATTTGTTGAACTAGATTAATAGCAGGTGAGTTTTACTTCCAGAGATTCTGCCTGTGGCATGAAAGCTGAAGAACTAAAGTTCAAACGAGTTATGGAGGGAACTTCTGTCTTCCAGACAGCTTGTCTGTCCCATGTTACTCCACACCCTCAGTGGGCACACGCACACTTTTCCTAATCCTGAATTAGCTATGGAGCCTGTGCTCTGGTAAGGGTTGTTTGTTTGTTTGTTTGCTTGCTTGCTCAGTCTTCCCAAACGCTATATCCGAAGTGCTGCACCTTCTGCATCCCTGACATCGTGGTGGCGTCTCCTGACCTCACACCCCTAGGCACACTTGTTACAGCTTACCGTCCTACTGTGGCAGTTACTGTGCCTGAATCTCTGTGTCCTCCCTCATTCACACACTGCGATGATGGTATGGCAGTGGTCAGGAGTGCAGAGCGTTCATAAACAGTTGTGCTGTCTTGGAAGGATCCCTGGGGGCTGGAGCCTGGCTCCTTGTGAGACCATGAAGAGAAGGCACAGCCCGTGCCAAAGTGAGCCTTTATCAGACACTGTATCTGCCTCTGCTTTCCGACCTTGCTCTCCGCAGCCTCTGTGACTGGGCTGCTCCCTGCTCTTCTGTCTGTGATGCTTGGTTCAGGTTGCTCTATTTCACTGAGAACAGTTCACCCACAGGCGTGGTAGTGGCCTTCCATTTTCCTGTGGTGCCTTTGCCTCATTTTAGTGTGAAGATCCAGTCTCGGGTAGCTCTTCCTCGCTGGCTTTTAGAGAGCTTGGACATGTCTGGCACAAACCCTTCTTTAACACGTGGTAGAGCCCACTGTGCCTGACCAGTCTTCGTGGACTTCTAGGTCTGTTCAGATATTTTTCTTCTTGAGTTAGTTTGGTAGTGCTTTTCTAAGAATTTATCCAATTTTCTAAGGAGTTTCTATATCTTAGTACAAACTTACTCCTGGATTTCTCTAATTTTTTTTAAATGAAAAATTAGTGACAAATTAGCTACCCACACCGGCTTTAATCCCAGCACTTGGGAGGCAGAGGCAGGAGGATTTCTGAATTCTAGGCCAGCCTGGTCTACAAAGAGAGTTCCAGGAGAGTCAGGGCTAATACACAGAGAAACCTTGACTTGAAAAACAAAAAACAAAAAACAAAAAAAATTAAAAATTACCTACCCACTTCCATTTCTGAGTTTAATGAATTGAGTCATTGCTCTTTTTCTTGATGAACCTATTTAAAAGGTTTTTAATTGGTTCATTTTTTCCAAAGAATCGTTTTTTGGTTTGTTGCTCCCCTTTTCTGTCTCTGCTCTCTAAATGTCGTCTTTGCTATAACCTTTACCATTGCTCGCCTTCTGTCTGCTTTGGATTTAATTTTCCCCTGGAAGCTACTGAGGATAGGTCTCTCTGGTCCACGCTGCTTTGCCTCGTGGCCCTCTGTGTGCATCTCCTGCCTTTTGTCTACTTTGGGAAGCTTTTCTGTTGTTTCTTCAGAACTTCTATTGTTGGAAGGCATTGTGTGGAACTGTGCTGCGTGACCACCTTCAGCATGGTGGCTTCTCCCGGCCCAGCTAAGCCAAGTCTTTTTCTGGGTCTGCAAGAAGACTCAGTTTCACAGGGCATGGAACAGGCTCGCCAACTCACAACAAAGCAGACAGATTAAGAAAAACATCTCTGGGCTGCTGAGATGGCTCAGTCAGAAGACTTGGCGGTACAAGTGTGAGGACCTGAGTTCAGCTCTCTAGCATCTAATGTAAAAAGCCAGCCCAGTGATACATGTGTGCACTCCCAGCACTGCTAAAGGCAGAGGCGGTGGAGAGCCTGGGCTCTGCTGGTCTGACAGCCCCAGCGTCACACAGACCTTGTCTCAAAAAATAAGAAAGAGCTGAGGAAGACATCTGACATTGACCTCTGGCCTCTATATGCACGCATACATATGCACAAACATGTGTAATGTGTACATATTTGCGTTATTCCCCTCATTTCTGGAGCAGTCTTTGGGGCCATCCACCTCCAGCACTTTTTATTTTTTTTATTTTATTTATTTATTTTTTTGGTTTTTCGAGACAGGGTTTCTCTGTGTAGCCTTGACTGTCCTGGACTCGCTTTGTAGACCACTTTTAAAAGCTGGACCGATGTGTGTCTCCCCGTCGGCACTGTGACAGGGTTCAGACCGATGTGTGTCTCCCCTGTTGGCACTGTGACAGGGTTTAGACCAATGTATGTACCCCGTTGGCACTGTAACAGGGTTGAGACTGTTCAGAAGGAAAAGGATTGGACATGGCTGTGGCTCCGCCTCTATGGAGTGAGGGTGAGGATGTTGCCAAGATGGTTGGGGAAACTACAAACAACCACCATTGTGGTGAAAGACTTGAGCTGTGCTGTTTTATGCCAACAGGAAAGTACATGTAGAGCTTTGTAAAGACTAGAATGTGCCATTTCCTTCACCATCATATCCAGCAGTGAAACAGGATATTCAGAATTGGAAATTTGAGCAAAAAATAGGAGGGTGATTTAAAAGGAAACAAAAGTTACTCCGGAAGAGATTAACTGAAGAAAGAATTCATTATAGTTTCCCCATCCGCTTTACCTTACATGAAAAAGGAGGTTTCAGGCTTATAGAAGAAAAAGGAAAAAAGAGCCTCACGGGGCACCCAGCGCCCCTGAGAAGCCTGGGGCTAGCCAGAGCCTTCTCCAGTTCCTGTGCCATTTTTGGAAAGACAAAAATTCAGAAGTGGCTGAAATGAATCATGATAAAGATAATGAGATTGTTTTTAAACAGGCTGTGTCCACTGTAACAGAAAACATCCAAGAGCCTCCGCGCCTGTCCACTCAGGGGAACAAAGACACAGAGAGAGAGCAGGCGGTGGTTCTGAGTACATGTGTACAGCATGTATTCTGGAAAAAAACAGACAAAAACCCTGTGATGATCCTGTCGTGAGGCCAGACTTCTTTTTTCCAGTAAAAGACTTGCATTGAAAAGACATTTGGAGGAGGACATACTGTGTGTTCTGTGAGTAGAGAGAGTGGTGCATGCTTTGGCTTGCCGCACCCTTCCGGAAGCCTAGAGGCGTGTCCCAGTACAATGCTAGGGCCTGCTTTGTCCTTATCCTGCTGCCTTGTAGTTTTCAGATTTTATGGTTCTCCTTAGAGCTAACTCTGGCTGCAGAAAAGGATCACCATTAACTGTAGCCTTTCATCACCAATGAAGAGAGCAATAGAGAAGAATACCTTTTCACTTATATTTAAATTTCTGAGACCTTTGAAATATGCTTATTCCAAAATTATAAAGATGTCGCTGCCGCCACCACCCCTGCCCGCCATGGCCTCTTCTTTAATCTGGGACCTTATTGCATTTGATAAAATAAATGGTGTTCTGAAGCTGCAGTTTTCTTCATTCTTTTTTTTTTTTTTTTTTTTTGACTCAGATTGCACAATCTCAGTGTATCTGTCTCAACATTGCTAATTCTTTTTGTCTGTTTAAATCTGCTGCTGAACCTTTCTAATTCTTCATTCCAATGACTGTACTTTTCAAGTGCAGAATTTCTTTCTTTGTGTGTATGTGTGTGCGGGGGTGGGGGGGGTGACTTTCAAGACAGGGTCTCTCTGTGTAGTCTTGGCTCTCCTGGACTCGCTTTGTAGACCAGGCTGGCCTTGAACTCACAGAGATTCACCTGCCTCTGCCTCCCAGAGTTCTGGGATTAAAGGCGTGTGCCCTGCTGTAGAATTTCTATTTGGTCCTTTTCAATAACTTATGTCTCGTACTGTGGTTTAAACTAGATTTACTCATGCTTGGCAAGACAGCTATAGCTCTAGCCCTTTAATTTGGTTTGAGACAGTATCGCTCTGTGTAGGCCCTCATTGGCCTGGAGTTTTCCGTGTAGACCAGGCTGTCTTTAAACTCACAGGGCTCCGCCTGTCTCTGCCACAGTACGAGGATAAAAGGCATGCCCTACCACACCAAGCTAGCTCTGAAATTTTTGTTAATTCTTTTGAGATAGTGTCTCATGTATTTCAGGCTGACTTTGAGTTCTCTATGTAGCGAGGCTGGCCTTGAACCCCATATTCTCCTGTGTCTACCTCCCAACTTTTGGGATTACAGGTGTGCCTGGTGTCAGCCCTATACCTTACACATCTTTATAATGTTCTCTATTTGGACATTCTCATATTTAAAATATCTCTGTCTCTGTCTCTGTTTCTCTGTCCGTTTGTCTCCCCTCCTCTTCCCACTTTTGAGGCAGGCCTCAGTAAACATGTCTACTGGCTTCAAAGTCATTCATCTGGGGCCTCAAGAGTCAACCTCTGAAACCAGGTGTGGTGGCGCACGCCTGTAACCCCAGCACTCCAGGAGGCAGAGGCAGGCGGAGCTCTGTGAGTTCTAGGCCAGCCTGGTCTGCAAAGTGAGTCCAGGACAGCCAGGGTTAGACAGAGAGACCCTGTCTTGAAAAACAAAACAAACAACAACAACAACAACAACAACAAAATCAGCCTCTGGGTGCTGGCATACTTTAATTCTTTGGACCTGATTTTCTTTAACTGTTTAAACTTATCTAGCTAATTGTAGCTAACTTAATACCTTTATCTAGTAAGTTTAATACCTAGATTTCCTCAGAGATAGTTTCTACTGACTGAGAATGTTCACAGTCTGTATGAGAGACAATGTTTATTATTTCTTTTTAATTTCACTTTTAAGTAATTAAATGTGGCAATTCTGAAAATTCTACCCTTCCAGAATTTGTTAATTGCTGTTTGTTTTGTGACCTAGTTAGGTGGAATGTGTGTTATTTTTCATGTGTGATAACTGAGGTTTCTGTTAAATTTACTTAATAACCATTAGCTTTCTTTAATGACTGGGACTAGGATTCTTGCCATCTTTGCTAAGAGGGTGTAGCTACACTCCGCTGAGCAGGTCACAGCTCCACCTCAGCTAATTTCATGGGAACTACAGCCGGAGAATGCAGATGGTCATCTAGATAACACCCCGGAATGTGCCCGGCTTTCTCCTTACAGCGTGTGTAGCCTTTGTTGACTCTGAGCGCTGTCTACAGCCCTGGGCAGCTTCCACGTTAGACAACTGCTTCTGATTGTTTTCAACAAACTCTTTGAGGAACAGAGCTGTTTGTACTGGGTCAGCTCAAAGCTGGGTCAAATCAAAACAGTCCTTTGCATGAAGTCCCCCAAGGAACTACCATAGTCACATGATGCCTGTAGTCTGGAAATGAGGCCTCGGAAGAATTCTGCCTCCTTTCCGCTTCCGGCAGCATGTGGCTAGTTTCCTCTGGCCAAGTTGGCCAGCACCTGGGAGCCCAGGAGCTTACTGTTCTCTTCAAAGTCTAACTGGTTCTCTTAAACAAATGCTTCCCAGATTTCTAGAAAGCTGGTTAAACTCCTGGGTTCTAAAGAGCTTTTCAGGGTTGTCACCTGCTGTAGAGCAGAGAGTGTTTGTTGGCTGCAGAGTTGGGCATGGGTGGTGGTTTTGTTCTGTTCTTGTGGGATTAGAAGAGGCAGTGTTTGGAGGGAAGTGTGGATCCTGTTGCTCTCTTGGCAGCCCTTGGTTTGCAGTTTGCATGTTGGTATTTCCATCTATCCTCGCCTGCAGTGTAAGCCGCCCGGGGAGTGAGCCCCTCCCACCTCAGGGGAGCACTGCTCCCTCTAGAAGAAAGGCCTTCCCTCCTGGAAGGCTCCCGCTTGTTGCTTGTATTCTGCTTGGCACCATTTCCCTGTCTGCTCGGCTGTGCCTCTCTGCTCGGCTGTGCCTCTCTTGTCTCCTTTTCTCCTTCGAAGACCAGGCTCAGCTTTCCCACAAACATGCCAGTAAATTTAAGTTATATATACATTTCTTGAAGATGTTCGGGAAACTTTGATGCTAATTTGATTACAAATTGTGAATATTCTATGTGTGTTATGGTATGCTTTAATGCCATTGTGAAAGGTCACCACTAAAAGTTTTTATTTTATATATAGCAGTAGAAATGGAGTTTGAACCCTCTCATTCTCTGTCTTACATGTTCTCCTGGTTTCCTTTTTTTTTTTTTTTTTTTTTTTTTAATTCTGTCAAGTTCCTTTCTGATAGTGCTGAGTATGTTCTGTATAGAGCACTTGCAAAACTCACCACCACTCAGGAAACGTCACTAGAGTAACCTAAAAAGCAACTTAAAATTTTCTAATTTCAGGCATGCACTTCAGCTGGATTCAATGCATGCATTTCATTTTTCAGCAATGAGTTCCGCTGCTCTTGGTGCGAGTTGCTTTGTACAGCACCCTTGCTATTGCTGGAGTAACCTGGACTGTGGTAGGGCAGGCGAGCTCATTAAGTGGGAAGTCATGGGTGGTAGGGGCTGATTTCTATGGTTACCTTCCTTACATCCTCCCCTCTCTACTTAACTGCTCCTATGCACTAACATGTTTAGCTCATACCTCTTTTGCAGGATGCAGTGCAGGCAGGAATTAACTCAAGGACAGCCATGTCAAGAGGATTGTATCAACCAGCAACAATCTTCATGGGCCGCCATATGTCAGCCATCTCAAGCATTGAAGATTTTAGCACAGAGCAGAAATCTAACCAACCCACAAAGAACTTTTTAATCCCTGACCCACATTCACCCCAGCAGACAGTGCAGAGCAGCTGTGTGACAGACAGCTGTGTAGTACAAACTAATAGTGACACACAGTGCTCAAATAAGTCTGACAAACTAGATGGAAAGGCATCTCTTCAGATTGGTGAGAAAACGCCAGTCACAAGCTGTGTATTGTCTGAGAAAGAACAAACTCATTGCCTGGAGATAGGGAGCAGCACACGTCACCGCGAGAGTAATTCATCTGAAGGCAGAAAGTCTGCTGAACCCCATTCCTCGGCACGGGAAAGATTAAGTCCCGAGAACAGAACCACTGATTTAAAGTGTGACAGCTCCAGCAGATCAGAGGGATCAGACAGAGCAATACTGACACGGGAACATATTGAAGTCGGGAAAGAAAGCGCCAGCCCGCCAGTCCCTGTGCTATCAGTCTCAGAACACCATGCATTTGCACATAAGTGGGCCGGAGAGAAGCATTCTGCTTGGGAAGGTTTCACAGGTGAGGAGACAGACTGAATTGTTGGTTTTTGGGTTTTTTGTTTTGTTTTTAATTGCCTAAAATTTAGTGTTGATTTCTCTTAGTACCTAACTTTTCTGGTCATGATTTTATTTCTTTGAACAAAGAAATGACTTTGTCACTGAGTTCCATTTAATGACTTTTTTTTTTTTCATTTAATGACTTCTTACATGTGCTCATGGAAATGTTTCAAAAGATAAATTCACAAAAATTTAAAATCATATATTTAAAAAGTGTTTAAAATATTTGTGAGGGCTAAGGGTATTCAGCTCAGCGGTAGATATATACTTATCATATAGGAGGCCCTGGGTTTGCTTGATCCTTAGCACTACTAAATTTGTACATTTTCAAAAAAAAGTAAATTTTTTAAAGATTTAAATACTGTAATTGTGGATTGTTTCTACATTTTTAATGCATTCATATGTATGTGTGTGTGTGTAAGCACATGTATGGGGAGGGGTGGGGCATACTTGTGTGCATGTGGAGGGAAGCCGGAGGACAAGGTGGGTGTCAGCTTCAGAAAGAAAGGCTCACCTGGTTCCTTTGAGATGGGCTTTCCATTGGCTTGGAGTTCACTGCTTAGTCTAGACTGATTGACTAGAGAACACAAGAATCCCCCTGCCTCCGCTTCTCTGGCACTGGGAATATAAACATAGCACTTCAGCCTGTGTCTGTCTGTGTGCACGCAGCATATTGAACTCGTATCTTCGTGCTTCCGAGGCGACCACTGTGTTGACTGAGCTGTCTCCCAGTCCTGTGCTTTTACAGCTTTGGTTTTGCCTTTATTTTTGTTTTGTTTTGTTTTTAACAATCTCATTGTGTAGCCCTGGAAGGCCTGGAACTTTCTATGTAGACCAAGTATGGACCTTGAACTCGTAGAGATCCTCCTGCCTCTGCTGAGCTTAAAGGTATGCATCAACTCACCTGGCAGGCTTATATACATTTTTAAAGGATGAAATTCTGTTCTCTGTTATTGGGTCTCTCAGAACTGTGTGGCAGCAATGCATTCACTTCTCCTCCTGCAGATGATCTTGCCCATGGGGACACAGAGTCACAAAAGGCCTTCTTAAAACTGCAGGAAGAGCAGGAGGAGGAAAGTCTGTGCAGCAGCGATGACCTCACAGTTTCTATAAGTGATGATGATCTGATTTTGGACCATCTGGAGTCACTGCCAAATCCACGAGCCAAGAGAGAGGCGGCACAGTCAGTCTGCACTGAGCAGCCGAGAGACGCGCTTGTCACTGGCTGTGGTTTGCAGACCCAAAGCTTTCCTGAGTCAGGAACGGAATCCTCCCCGGACTCACCAAGACTGTAAGCCATTCTCTTTTCCATAATCATTCTGTTTGCAGCTGCTTATGCTTTTGAGAGTTCATTCCTCTTGGAAAATGTTACTGAGTGCCCAGAAAAGATGGAGGAAGTTGTCTAATCTTACAAGTAGGCTTTTAGGCAAACTCTCACTTGCCTTCTTTCCTTTCTTCTTACTTTGCTTTTTGTAAATATTTATTTATTATTTGTACAGTATTCTGCCCACATGTACACTTGCCTGCCATAAGAAGGCACCCACCCTATCTAATTACAGATGGTTGTGAGCCACCATGTGGTTGCTGGGAATTGAACTCAGGACCGTTGGAAGAACAGACAGTGCTCTTAACCTCTGAGCCATCTCTCCAGCCCCCCTTTTTATAAATTTAAGGTAGGTTTTAAAAGTCTGAGTGTTGTTGAACTTTGGTGATTGGCTTTTCCTGGTATATTTGCAAGTTACTTGACCCAACCTGACCCTTATTTTTTTCAATCATGTTGACATTTTGCCCCCAGCAGAGGAAAGAAGTAGCTAAACTTACCGAGAACTCAGCTGTGGGAACTGAGAGCTTTGTGTGTAAATGTACTCTTAATCCTGTGTGGCTTTCTGTGATGGCGCTTTCTTGTGCCATTCAATGAGCTAATCTTTCTTCCATCTATAAGCTAGACTTCCTTTTCTGGGTGTAAATATGAGAAACCCTGATGTTCAGTCTCTCATACAGACACACACACACACACACACAGAGAGAGAGAGAGAGAGAGAGAGAGAGAGAGAGAGAGAGAGAGAGAGCTCACTTGCCTCCCTAACTCCTGCCCCCAATCTTTGAATTGCACCAACACTGATTGCCTCCCATCCCAGGAGCGCGGGGCAGTGCGTTTGAAAGTCTGAAAGCTGGTGCAGAATGCATGCCCCACGCACAGAAGTGGCCGGTTGCTGTCTGAGAAGTTGGACGCCTTAGAGGGGGAAGCCTGGAGCATTTCCTATGTCAGTGCTTCTCATCAAAGAGTTGTAGGTGTCACAGCGTGCTCGGGTACACCAGAAGCTCATGACTAGACATATACGCCAGTCCACTGAACTGTACCCTCTAAACAGAAACCTGAATAGCATGTGAGCTACAGCTTGAGGGGAGTTGGTTTTTTGAAACAAGATTTGGTTTGTTTTTGTGTCTATTTTGTGTTTGCAGACTTATTTTATGGAAGCATGCTGAACAAGGTGGTACCTCAGTAGGCTAACTATGGACCAGTGTATTTACCTAGAACTTGGTGGTTTTCTGAGATAAAAAAAATAAAAAATAAAAAGGTGAAATCAAGACTATTCTATTTCCCAATCTCCTGCATGAATTACTTTTTCCTATAACCCTAAATGTAAGGACTTTTGAATTTTCTGATACAGTTTTCAAATGGTCATTGGAAAAAATGGGCATTTGGTCAATTTTCCAATATTCATTTAATAGCATCACCCCCCTTGAAATGAGGTGGTCAGTCAACAATGTTTATTATGATCTGTGCTGTCAAATTGGAGCCTGTTGGTTTTCTTTGCTGAGAGCATGCTCTAGAAATTAGGTTGAAGGCTTTTTATTTTAATTATTGCGTTTATGTGTTTAGGGTGCATGCTGCAGGGGTTTGCACATGCGATGGCCCAGAAACAGAAGTCAAAGGACAACTTGTAGGGTCAGGTCTTTGCTTTCGCCGTGTGGAGCCTGGGGATGGACTCAGGCCGTCAGGGTTGGCTGCAAGTGCCCTCACCCACTGAGCCTAGTGTGCTCATTTTTATGCTTTTAAATTTTTAAAAGTCCTAGTAAGATATAGTTTATACTAACCAGTAGCACCTTATGCCTTTAATCCCAGGAGTAAAGAAAAGCAGATCTCTGTGAGTTCAAGGCCAGCCTGGTCTACAGAGTGAGTTCCAGAGCAGCCAGGGCTACACAGAGAAACCCTGTCAAAAAATAAACAAAACCTTGTTTCAAAAAAAACCAACCTCCCCCCACACACACACACAAAGCTGTAGCTCACATGCTATTCAGGTCTCTGTTTAGAGTGTACAGTTCAGTGGACTTGAGTATATAACACCATTAATTTTAAATCCTATAAGGAATATATAACATGAAGTTTGCCATTGTAAAATACACAGTTCAGTAACACTTATTATATTCATGATGTATAGTTAAAATTCATACTCTTAAGTGGAGTCATACTTGTCCCTTTTATGTCTAATTCCAGTTTGCATATGGCTTTGAGGTTCATTCATGTTACATCAATATATCAAAATCTCATATTTTTTTTACGGCTGAACAATATTTCTGTATATAGATACACCACAGATCACTTGTACATTTACCTGTTAGTGACACTTGGGTTGGTAATCAAGCGCTGTGAGTCTGCCGGGATGGCTCAGCAGTTAAGAGTATATAATGCTTTCCAGAAGACCTGCGCTCAGTTTCCACCTGGGTGTCAGACGGTTCACACCTGTAACTGCAGCTCCAGGGCATATACCCTCTAGCTCCAGTACCCTCTCTGGCCTCCACAGGGACAAATCCACACGCAGACACACAGACACACATACGTAGAAAAATACAATTAAATCTTGCTGGGTGTGGTGATGTACACCTTTAAATCCAGCACTCTGCAGACAGACACAAGTGGATCTCTGAGTTAAAGGCCATCCTGGACTGCATAGTGAGTTCAGGCCAGGAGGAGCTACATAGTTAAACCCTGTCTCACAAATAAAAAATAAACAAATAAATACAATCTCTTTTTTTTTAAGCCAAGTGTTTGGGTAAGTTTCCAGCTATTTGGGTAAGCTTTCAGATACTGAAAACCAGTTCATACAATTTCTCCATCGTAAGTAAAATGAACTCCTCTTACAAGAAAGCACGCCAAGGGCTGGACAGACAGCTCAGCATTTAAAATTGCTCGCTATAGGGGCTGGAAAGATGGCTCAGTGGTTAAGAGCACCGCCTGCTCTTCCAAAGGTCCTGAGTTCAAGTCCCAAGCAACCACATGGTGGCTCACAACCATCTATATAATGTGATCTGATGCCCTCTTCTGCAGATAGAACACTCATATACAATAAATAAATAAATTTTTAAAAATTGCTTGCTATAGAAGCCTGATGATTAAAGTTCAAACCTTGAAAGATGGAAGGAGAGAATCAACTCCACAGTTACTCTCTGACCTCTACATGCACTCTGTCATGCCGCTCTTCACACCATACATATGTGCACACACACATATGAATAGTAAATAAGTTTTAAATGTATACTAAAATGAAACAGTAAAGTAAATGTTACTAAAAAAAGATGATTTTGAATCTTCTTATTTTAATGAATAAATACAAGTTGGTGTACGCCCCACGGTCTGAAGCACTGCCGTTGTTATTTTCCATGTGACAGGTCCATGGTTGTTTGGGGCCACAGGAGTGACTTGGCCTCATGTCTGTCATCATTTGTCACTAGTGGTGGCAGGGTCCTAGGACAGCACAAAGGCAAGCCCTATTTCAATACCCAGTGCTTGCCTTGGCTTTGTTTTGTGGTTTTGGGGTAGACTCTGGCCTCCTGATGCTGGGCAGTGCTCTGCTACAGAGCTGCACTCAACCCTGGTAGCATGTTTGCTGGCATTCCATTGGATCAAGAGCGTCATAGGGCCCAGTCCTTAGGCTCTAAAGTTGCATTTTGAAGGGACGTGAATGGGGGGGGTGTATTTGGTTATCTTTGCAATCTACTCTAGTATTTCTGGCCAAATTCAGATGAAGAAAAACTCAACATGGGTCCAAAGAGTCAGGAAAGGCTTTGTAAGAGGCTCCGTGTAGCTTCTTGAAATCTGCATAGGCTTCAAGTTAGGAGGGAAAGGGCAGATTAGGTCTGGAGGCAGCAGGTATGCAGACACACAGGGTCCATCTCACCCATTACCCCCCCCCCCCCAATGAGAACTCACTGAGCAAGGATTCTGGGAGTTAAGCATTCCAGCGTCTACTAGGGCAAGTGGAGATGAACCTTGAATAATAAGTTTGGAGTCCATTTTCTGTCTCATGTGGGATTGTTGAAGGTTATTTTAAGAGAACAGTGTGAGGAATGGCCAGCTTTATTAGGATTAATGTAAAGTGTTGACTTCCTCAGGATTAATTCTCCATATGGTAGGCAGAATTCTGAGGTGGCTCCGAGACTTCTGCCCCCTGCTGCACACTCCTGTAGAGTCCTTCAACCTCAAGTGTCAGAGAGCTTGGTGACCTTCATTCCTCTGGCTGGTCTGTATCACATGACAGATGAAGGGCTCTGCAGGCTTCATGAAGGCCCTGAACCCACTGGCTTTGGGGTAATCATGGCTATCCAGATGGCCTGCCCTAATCAGGTAGGACTGTAACAGAGATTGGACTTTGAGCAGATGAGATAGACTCAAAAAAGCAAAATGCCATCTTGTGTCAAGGAGTAGTTTTTATACCTTCCAGGCACTGGACGTGTGAGTTCTGCAGAGGCCAGGCCAGGGGTGCACAGACCTGGGCCTCAGGTGAGATTGCAGCAGAGGCCAGGCCAGGG
>OU015742.1:2994118-3016905 GCA_907169655.1 Acomys percivali | reverse complement strand
AAGCTGACCTACAGTGTTCAAGGAGAAGCTGACCTACAGTGTTCAGGAGAGAAGCTGACCTACAGTGTTCATGAAGAAGCTGACCCACAGTGTTCAGGGAGAGGCTGATCTACACTGTTCAGGGAAAAGCTGACCTACAGTGTTCAGGGAGTAGCTGACCTACAGTGTTCACGGAGAAGCTGACCTACAGTGTTCAGGGAGTAGCTGACCTACAGTGTTCAGGGAGAAGCTGACCTACAGTATTCAGGGAGAAGCTGATCTACAGTGTTCAGGGAGAAGCTGACCTACAGTGTTCAGGGAGAAGCCGACCCACAGTGTTCAGGGAGAAGCTGACCTACAGTGTTCAGGAAAGAAGCCGATCCACACTGTTCCGAATCCCTGAGCCACTGAAATCATGAGTTTTCAAAAGTTGTTGGTTGTTTTTACCTCTAAGTTTGGCATCATCTTTTATGGCATCATCTATAGCTAGAATAGCCATGGTAGGTTAATTTGGCTATTGAAAGTGATTGCCTATTGTTGATGGCACAGGAGGGCTGCTCTGTGAGCAGAGGTCTTGGTACAAGCCAGCATGGCCCTCGTCTGAGAAATCCTGGTTACTTCAGTCACATGCCCCACTGCAGGCCAAAGAGAAGTCCTCAGGGTCAGCACAGCTCTGGTCCCCATCTTTCCAGCCCCATCATATGAGCACTCACTCATTTCTGTTTCATGGTGGCCATGCTGTGCGAACAGCAAGGATTCTGTGTTAGTTGATTAAAATAAAAACACAAATTTTCATTCAATTTTTAAAATTTATGAGTATGGGCATTTTGTCAGCATGTATGTCTGTGCACCACATGTATATAGTGTCCAAGGAGATCTGAAGAGAGCGTTATATCCCCTGGGAGTACAGTTAAAGACAGTCATGAGCTACCATGTGGGTGCTGGGAATAGAACCTGGCACTGCTGGAAAAGCAGGCAGCTCTTAACCACTAAGCCATCTCCCCAACCCTAGCTCACCTTAAAAAAAAAAAAAAGGTAATAGTGCACACCTTTAATCTCAGCATTCAGGAGGCAGAGGCAGGTAGATCTCTGTGAGTTTGAGATCAGCCTGGTCTACAGAGCAAGTTTCAGAACATCTAGGGCTGCGCAGAGGAGCCCTGTCCCCGGGGAAGTGGCGAGAGATCAAGAGAAGACATTGTAGGGGACAGGGCACAGTCATGTTGTAGATTTCATTTTAACATACTTCTTAAATGGTTTTTAAACAAAAATAGCTTGACTTGCTGAAAAGCCTCCATAAGGATTCTCTTTTCAAACATAGCTTTCTAAGCGTGTTGTATATTTAGCTATCAATCACCTTGGTGTGTCAGGGTGCTGTTGGGTGTGTGCCCACATTCCAGCATCGGTGTCCTCGCATGTCTTAAACAACACGTACATTTGTTCTGGCACTTATCGTGTCCCTTGGTTCTTCATTCACTTTTGTCAACCAAACCGCAGGTACCTCCACTTCTCCACTTAGTCATTTTTGTTGCCTCGTCGTGAGGCCATGAGCAGAGTGGCAGTAGCAGCTGTGCTGTGCGTGGAGCCCTCCTCTCCAGTGTGCTGCTGAGTGGGACTGAAGCCTTGGAGAAGCAGGCAGCTTTGGGTGACGTCACACTAGCAGGGTTCTAGCCAAGGAATTAAGTGCTCTAAAGAGCTGATGCTCAGGAAAGCGCTTCTCTATTCTGTGAGACCGTGGGAAACCATTTGCAAATAAATCTAGGATGGTTCCTCCCCAGGTTTGATTTTAGGCTTCCCAGCCTCTGGAACTGAGAAGTGAAGATTTGGGACATTGAAGCCTTTTGTCTACAGCACTTTGTTGTATCTGAGAAATCTAACTTATATGCCAAGGACCTCATCTAAACTCTTCAACTTTCAAAAATAAGATATTCTCATTCTCTCTCTCTCTCTCTCTGTCTCTCTGTCTCTCTCTCTCTCTCCCCTTCCCTCCCCCTCTCTCTTTCACCCTTCCTCCTTAGCTTCCTCACTGTAACTCGTAGCTCAAGGAATGTACAGCAGACTATGTCTAGATTTGACACCCTGATTATACTAATAATTTACTGTACGATCCACTCCTGACTTGAGCATGGAGTTTTTCCCCCTGAGTTATATGGGGAGATACTGATTAAAGATGAGGTTTCCTGAAAAGGAAGAAAGGGAAGGGACATTGAGTTGTCACTTGTACTGCCACTGAAGTTACTCAGAAGAGGAGCTCGTAGGGCAGCGGCGTGCTTGAGTGGCAGAGTGTGTATTAGCACATGAGGCCCTGGGAAGCACTGGGGAAGAGAAAAGGACAAACAGCAAGACAGAGGAGCTCGCTGTGAAGACAGAACTCCACTCACAGAGTTTGCTGTTGCTTTCGGTGCTGGGGTTTGAACCCAGAGCCTGCTCTTACACTAAGTTGTTCAGGCCAGCCTTAGACTCACTGTAGCCCAGCAGCCCTGGAACTGTGGTCCTGTTATCTCAGCCTCCAGAGCATCTTGACTACAGGCTTGCACCACCAGGCTCGGTTCTAGGAAGATTCCTGACACGTGACTCTGGTGGCTCTATAGTAAGATCGCCACATTTGAGTTTCATAATGAAAGAACACTACTTTTATAATCAGAGGAAAAAAATAAAGTAGAATAAGCCCTCAAAATCATGTTTTCAAGATGTTTTAAATTGAAATTGTGTGGTAGCTGCACAACTCAGTAAGTTGTTGATAAAAAACACTAATGTGTATACTCTACATGGGTGAATTTTATAACATGTAAATTATATCTTTAAAAAAGTGCTTAATAAAAATAGCATCTCCTGGGGCTGGAGAGGTGGCTCCGCAATTCAGAGCACCTGTTGGTCTTGCAGAGGACTCGGGTGTGCAGCTCACAACCACCTGTAACTCCAGGTCCAGGGGATCCAGTGTCCTCTTCTGACCTGGGCACATACAAGGTACGCTTAGATGTATGCAGGCAAAAACCACTCATACAATGTGGAGTGTGGTGGTGCATGCCTGTAATCCCAGCACTAGGGAGGCAGAGGCAGGTGGATGAGTTTAAGGCCAGCCTAGTCTACAAAGAGAGTCTAGGACAGCCAGGGCTGTTACACAGAGAAACCTGTCTCAAAAAACTGGGAGTAAAAGCCAAAGAGGGTTGGAGAGATGGCTTAGAGGTTAAGAGCACTGACTGCACCTCCAAAGGTCCTGAGTTCAAATCCCAGCAACCACATAGTGGTTCACAACCATCTATAATGAGATCTGATGCCCTCTTCTGGTGTGCAGGTGTACATGCAGGCAGAGGATTGTATACATAATAATAAATAAATAAATCTTCTGGGAAAAAGCAAAGAAAACCAAACCACTCATATACATAAAACAAATATTTTTGAAAATTAAAAAATAAATATTGTCTCCTAAACCTAAAACTTAAATACATAGACCACAGCTGTCAGGTGTTTACTTATAGAGGCAATTTTTTTTCTATGTTGGTATCACATGTCACAGCTTTCATTGGTGGCCTTGGAAATCATCATGCAAAAAGGATACTTTTAATGACCATTAAAACACACACACACACACACACACACACACACACACACACACAGGCTGGCAAGATGGCTCAGTGGTTAAGAACATTGTCTGCTCTTCCAGAGGTCCTGAGTTCAATTCCCAGCAACCACGTAGTGGCTCACAACCATCTATAATGTGATCTGATGCCCTCTTCTGGCGTGCAGGCATACATGCATGCAGAACACTGTATAAATAATAAATAAATAAATCTTTAAAAAAACAAACACACACCAGATATTCTTCATTCTGTCCAAAATATGCCATAGTTTATAGTCAAATGTTTAGCATGCATACAGTAAAGCTGATGAGAGACAGTAAGTTATTATATATTTTATCCTTTGATGGCTTCTTAAAATTCATTTCTCTATTCTGTTATCTGTAGTAGAGAATCGATTCTGAGCTGGTTTAAGTGAGGTGGGAGGCAAGTGGGCAAGGCTAAGAATGCCAGTGAAACCCAGCAGCCCAGCCTTCACACTGCCTTTGCCCAGGGCCCAGTGGGCACTGTGGGCTCAGATTCCTGTTTGTCTCTTGGCTCCCTTGCTCTTGGATTTTGTCAGTTCCCGGGTACTGTAACCTAAGGTCTTTGTCCTGGCAGGTTAAATCACAGTCTCTCCATGGCTGCGACCGTATCACATGTCCACTCTCTACATAGCCGCACTAGCAAGGGGACTGCATCATCAGCTTATACCTGGACCCATGCTTCACCTTGAGCCCCACCCAGTGTACATAGGCTTGGAGGGGGAGTGGCAGCTCATCAGGATCCGAGTTCATTGCTATCCCCCCTCGGTTCCACTTGGCTCACCTGCCCCCTCTTTTTAATTTATTGTTTTTGAGGAAAAGTCTTTGAAGCAATTGGTGACAGACTTCTGTAAAAAAACAAAATCAAGCCGGGCGTGGTCGCGCACACCTTTAATCCCAGCACTTGGGAGGCAGAGGCAGGCGGATCGCTGTGAGTTCGAGGCCAGCCTGGTCTACAAAGCGAGTCCAGGACAGCCAAGGCTACACAGAGAAACCTTGTCTCAAAAAACCAAAAAAAAAAAAACCAAAAAACAAACAAAAAAAAAATCATTTAAAGAAAGGATTTGATGTCTCCTAGTAGTGTTAGGAACCACACACATAAAGTCTCACCAGCATGACTGCCCACACCTGAGATGAGCGAGGACGGCAAGCCTGGGAGGATGGGAAGAGGATGGGAAGAGGATGGGAAGAGGATGGCAGCTAAGGAAAGCTGAGAGCTGAAGAAGTCATCTTCTCCAGGGAAGAGCACACCCACCAGTGGGCTATCCTGAAAACAGAAGTAACATTATATAGACTGAGCTGGGTGTAGTTAGGACCAGACACACACACGCCCATGCACACACGCCCACGCACACACACACACACACACGTACCTAGCCTTACTGCAGCTTGGTGTGCCAAACCTGGTTGATAAGCATGGGAAGAACTTGGAGGAGAGGGGGGAGGGGAAACTGTGGTCGGGATGTAACGTTAATTAATTAAGTAATTTTTAAAAAGAAACAAACATTTAGCTGGTCATGGTAGTGCACGCCCTTAATCCCAGCACTCGGGAGGCAGAGGCAGGCGGATCGCTGTGAGTCGAGGCCAGCCTGGTCTACAAAGCGAGTCCAGGACAGCCAAGGCTACACAGAGAAACCCTATCTTGGAAAAAAAAGAGAGAAAGAAAGAAAGATCTGTGCTGGGCTCAAATTCCCCGACCCCTGATGCTGATGGAAAGGTGTTCATCTGGCTCCTGAACTCTTCCAGGAGAGCCAGTAGCGTCTGCTGTTTTCTTGATACCTTTGGCCTGCTGCCGTTTACAATTCATCCATTTGTTTATTCATAACAATGTGGGTTTTCCACTTGCTCCTTATCTTGTCTTTTGTTGGTGGCTCCTTTCAGCAGCTTCTTAGGTGAGTGAGTATTTGAACCATAAATTGATTCCGCTCTTTCAGTTTAATACAGCGCTGACTCTTTGAAGGGTTCAGCTGTAACCCAGTGCGGTCTTTTCAGAAGTCCTGTTCTGCTTCTGCCATGCTCAGCAGCAGGAGGCACGCGTGCCTGCTCTCGCTTCCTTGTTGTCCTAAAGGCAGACCTAGAGCAGAGTCAGCACTGGGAAGGGCTTGCCCACTTGTCTGATCACCGCCTCTCCGGGGTGATGAGGCTCCGTGCTGGACCTCATTCTCACTCCTTAGAGGAAACGGGCCCATTTATTCTGGAAAAGTGACCTATTTCAGGACTTGTGGCTCTTGTTTGTTTAAGAGTCGCACTGTATAACCCAGACTGGCTTTGAACTCACACCCTCCCACCTTAGCACCTGATATGGTGGGACTACAAGCCTGTGCCACTGTGACCATCTTATTTTAGAGTTGCAAATGTTGCAGGCCTATCTGCAGTTCCCCTTTCCCAGTCAGAGAGCATAGCTTTCGTGTCTTCTCTGAGTCCTGCCCCCCACGCACACCTCCTTTTACACATGCATTCGGGTCGGTATGTGTTTGTAGACAGAGTGTAACAACACAGCACAGCATTGCTTTTTCTGCTGTATCAGTCATTATACCCCAAAAAAGATGATTCTACCTTGACCACATGAGGTGCCTTTATCCCACAAGGGCCTTCTAGAGCAGTGGTTCTCAACCTGTGGCTCGTGACCCCTTTGGGAGTTAAATGACCTTTTCACAGGGGCCGCCTAAGATCGCTGGAATACACAGATGTTTACAGTATGATTCATAACAGTAGCAAAACAGCAGTTATGAAGTAGTAACAAAAATAATTTTTATGGTTGGAAGTCACCACAACATGAGGAACTGTGTTAAAGGGCTGCAGCATTAGGGAGGCTGAGAACCACTGCTCTAGAGCTTACTTACAGAACCACTTAAAATAGTTATCTAATAAATACTTAAAAGTAATATGCCTATAGTATTTTTAAGACTTGTCTAAAATACAGGGTTCAGTTATGCTGAATTTGGGAAAGGTATGAAGTTGTACGATTATTGCCCTGGACACTGTTTTCCATCAGATAATAAAGAAGATAAGGTTAGCCTCTGTATACCGTGGAGATCCATGTGGCTGTCTGTTTGTTCTTCTCTGATGAAATACTCAGCTAGCACCCTTATAACTAAAGCCCTCTGCCGATGGGTCAGTGCTGTTTTAAAAGAAACTCACAGAAGTAAAAATACACGTTTATAGCCTTCACCCCCACCCATCTGCAGCTAGGATTTTGTCAATCTGTATATTAAGTGTGGAATCCATAGTTGTCAAAGAAAGAATGGCCCCAAAACACTAAAAGATGTCTACAGCTGTCATTTATGATTCTTGGCTCTTGCAAACAGTGACAGGTTCAGGCTAGTGATCTCTGCCTAAGGGTGGAGGGAAACATGCATTGTAAATTGTCCCAGGCCTTCCAGCTCCTCATTAAGAAGCTCGGTGGGGAATGTGGTACCGGAGTGGCTGGTTCTGAGAACGGAAGTAGACGAATGATGAGACGTGTTGGGAGGCCGACGGCGGGGAAAGGCTAGGGTGTTGCTTGTGCAGTTTCAGCAACAATGAAGGACCTTAGCTCAGCCGGACAGCACCCTACAAAAGGTAGCCCATAATTCGAGCTGTCAGCTTAATCACAGTGCCTCCAGGTAAAGAGAAGGCGCTCTTGTTTCCTGGGTAAAGAGGAACAGCGTTGTTTGCTGACCCCTGCTCTCCAGCCTGCCGCAGACCGCCCTGCTCCGTTGGCCTTTGTGTTGCTGTCCCCTCCCTCTCTCCTTGTGGCCTTTGTGCTCCCTTCAAGTGGCCCCCTGGGAGGGACCACCCAGAGGGCTGTACAATGGGGACCAAGGTCGCCAACAAAACATAGGTTTTGTAAGGCAGCCTGTCAAAAGAGAAATACTGTTTAACTATGTATGTGTTTGTCCCTTCTGCAATCGTTTCTGTGTAGCAAACAAAACCCAGTACACAGACTTCACGGTGGCTTCACACACAGCAGTCCCAGCCTTGAGGTCATCACAGCTAGCTTATTTTCCCAGGGCACTGATGCCTGCTATGGTCTTATTTATGCTCTTAGATTTATCACCAGGAAATTTGATATCAAAACAAACAAATTGCATTGACCTTATTTAACCATTTTATCAGTAGCCCTCAGAGCTGGTGGCTGGACAGTACTCTCAAGTCAAGTCTGTCCTCGGTACTGTCTAACTGAAGCCAGCAGCCTGCAGCTCAGCCTTCAATGGCCATTTGCACCTCTGTAAAAGGATTAGCTCCAGCCAATTGTTCCACTGTTTAAATCTTAGTTCGCATCCTTCTGGAGGTAGCACTCTACAGACCTCTCTGTACCTGTGGGTAGGAGGTCACTAGACCTCTCTCTGACTAGTGAAGGTGCTAAACAGCTTTGGGTGACAGTATGCCTCACAGATCCAACTAACGTCTCAGACTTGCTTTGGCTCATTAGTTACATGTTAGAGCAGGTGGGGCCCTTGTGTGTATACTATATGAATATACATGTACTACAGTTATTTAAACCTAGGAACCTTTTAAATGTGATTTGTAGTCAAATTTCTTTGGGACTGAAACATAAGAAAAAAAAGAGAACTTGGTGGAATGTTAGTTTGAAAAAGTAATCTTTTATGTCCAAACCACTAGTTTCGATTTAAGGATGCCCCATGTTTAGCTTGCCCTGTAGGCGGCAGGTGACATTTTCTTCTCACCAACACAAAGCGGTGGCTGTGTGAGCCCAGCACCGACTCTGAACACAGAAGGGAGTAAAGGAAGCTAGGTCAGGAGTAAAATGGGGGAGAAAGGGTTATGAAATAGCTGGATCCAATAAAGATACTTGGTGGAAATGGAAATAGAAAACTTGGGATATTTTAATGGCTACCACATCACCAATGCCACTATTTCTCCATTATAAAACAGTTGGTCATTTATTCACCAAACGTGGAATTGTACCCACGGGAGATCCTATTCTAGCCACTGAAATCACTGAAGTAAAAGATTGGTACAGATTGTTGATACTATAGTATTCAGGATAGGAAATATAATTTCAAGAATCCTGCAGTCTCCAGATTTTCCGTGTAACATATGCCAGACAGAGTTGTTTGTAAGTAAATGCCAGCGCTTTACTAAACGCTAAGAGGATTGGGTGGCAGGGTGGCGCTCACCCCATGTCCCAGCAGTACGAGGCAGGAGAAGCAGGAGCGTACTAGTTCCCGGCTGGTGTGGATTGAATGCGCAAACCTAAAGCATAGTGAAGAGCTCAAGGGTATTTGGAAGCAACAACAGTGTCTTGGTGCATTGAACCTTGGAGAAGTCTCTGAGTGTTCCAGGAGAATTGAGCCAGGCAGAGAGCCTTTGGAGGCTCCAAAGAAACACCATAATTAGATTAGTTTTAAATTGTTTCTAGCTTTCAGAGTTTGAGAGACAGTGACTGGATCTGTTCATTCAGCCTTACAAGGGCAAGAGATTATGTTTGAGGACTGAAATAATTACAAAAGACGAATATCTGCTTTTTTGCTTTTATTTATCTGTGCATATATGCCAAATAAGAACAGAACATCCAGAAAAAAAAACCATCTTTGATTTGTACCCAAAAAGGAACTTGTAGTATATGGGTTTGCCCGGCAAGCTTAGTTTAAATTTATTTATTAAAAAACAAAAACAGTGGAGGCAGAGGAAGGCAAATTGATGTGAGTTCGAGGCCAGCCTGGTCTACAAAGTGAGTCCAGGACAGCTAAGGCTACACAGAGAAACCCTGTCTCCAAAAACCAAAATAAAACAAACAAACAAACAAACAAACAAAAAACATAGAAAACGTGGACACACAGACCCAAGTTTCTCAATGGGCTTTTGGTCTTTTTGCCTCTGTCAGGAGAATGAAGTTTAGTTTCCTGCCCCCCCAGCCCCCCACCCCGTCCCCACCAAAACAAAGCAAAACAAAACAACTGCTGCCCACAGCTTTTGCAGAGACTATTCTAGTTTTCTACTCCTGAACCTTCTCTTCTTGTTGAGAACCGTGCTGCTTACTGGTTTTGTCTCTCTCACAGAAACAGCTTAAGGAAGGAAACACTTGGTTCATAATTTTTAGTTCATCATGGCAGGGTCTGTAGCTGAAGGAACATGTGGCTGAGCTCCTCATGACATAGTGACATAGTCTTCTAGAAGGCTAGAAGAAAGGCCAAGTTTTAACCCTTAAGGCTCACCCTTAGTGGCCTGTGTCCCTCGCTGGATCCCCAGGCAGCACCATGTGTGGGGACACTTTACAATCGAGCTGCAACGGGAACCTTTCGACCTCAGCTGCAACCAAAGCAAATCACCTCTGTTCGTGGCTGTGGTAGCTGTGGCTAGGGGACTGGGGACACTGGGATTGGAGGAGGGGGGCCAAGGCTCCTAGAACCTGGACC
Source organism: Acomys percivali (assembly GCA_907169655.1). Lineage (NCBI taxonomy): Eukaryota > Metazoa > Chordata > Mammalia > Rodentia > Muridae > Acomys > Acomys percivali. Next base: position 3,006,966 of record OU015742.1, on the reverse strand, counting down.
CGGAAGAAGGATGGGGCACACTCATGAGTGTGAAAATGTGCATCAGACACTGGACATGGAAGGACGGTTGCCTTGTTCCTTTCTTAACCTCTGTGGATGTGGGTTGTCCTGGATTACTCACTCAACACTCCGGACGGCTCCTTTTGTTGTCACTCATTTGGATGTTGAGTTTCCTTCCTGTGCTGGTTTGAATCCAAAGGCCCCATAGAAAGATTAGGAGGTGTGGCCTTGTTAGAGTTGCCGTGGCCTCACTGGAGGAAGTGTGTCGTTGGGGTGGACTCTGACGCTTCAGAAGCCCACACAGACCCAGGCGCTCTCTTTCTCTCCTCGCTTTGGCACCAGGGTGTCCCTCTCAGCTAGCTTGTGAGTACCGCTCCTGTCTGCTGCCAAGCTCCTTCCATGATCATAATAGACTAAGACTCTGAAACTGTAAGCAAGCCCCCAATTAAACGTTTTCTTTTAAAAGAGTTATCTTGGTCATGGTGTCTAAGACACTTCCCTAAAACTTTATTCTAAGTATGAACAAATGGTGTTCTGTGATTATTTTGTCTCACTTAAAATATTATTTAAAACTTTAAACAGGTAACACTATGTAATTGAGCTCAGCATTATTTATGACTGTTTGAATCTGCCTTTCCCCATGGAAAACAAACCACCAGGTGAAGCAGCTCACAGCAACTGAAACACAAAACTTAAGTCTTCAAAAGATAAAACTCAGAGAAACATGAGGAAGTCTTTGTCAGGTAGGGAGGAGGAAGGCTTTATTTCTTGTAGCTCTTCAGACAGAAAGTTAATATTTGCTACTAAGTAATCCTCAGCTTGCAGTACTGAAATTTAAAAACACAGTATCCTTTTCTTTTCTATGATTAAAAAGGTATTCCTTAATTCCTGTGTTCAGGATAGCCTGAATCGGCCATTGTATTCTTTAGGGTTTTTTTTTAATTTTACCTCCTAGCTCCTGATAGTCTTGTTCACCTGCCTGGTGACACCCACCGTTGACTCTGGGATCTCCTCACTGCTCTGAAACTCGCTTACTTCTGGGGAGCACTCCTCCTCTTTAGGGCAGGTATTCTTCTGGAATGAAGTGGGTCTGGGTGAAGCCAGGATCCAGATTCTGCCTGAGCAATAAGCAGTTTTCTTAGACACCGTGAGTTAGATTGGCCTGGGGTCTGGGAGGTCTAGGGCAGTAGAACTCAGTGGTGAAGGACCGAACCCAAGACCTGGCTGAGAGACCAAGAAGCCCAGGCACAGGCTTGGAACTTGGCTGCAGCTGGAGCACTGACATTACCTTCGACAGTCAGGAAGGGGCTTGACTACAGTGGCTCATATTCTTTTTCTCAGACCTCCTTCAGAATCGGGGTGAACTGCGTGTGCACCTGTTGCTCACCTTGTAGCCGTCCATCTGCGGACCTCTTTATCTCTGTGATATCAGGCACGTGGCCATCACGTCATTTCAGTAACATGCCTAAATACCCTACTAATTACCAACAAGAAGTTTAGCATATTGTGTAAGAAGTGGTTTTTAAAGTAATCCTCATTGTCTTTTGGGGGAGGGGCATTTCCAACTCAGTGTGATTAGCTACTTCAGAGCAGAGACACAGTTTGGGCTTTAATATTTTCTCCCACAGCAGTTCAGGACCATGCTTCCAGCTGGAGACACTGTCTGCCGTAATACCCACCTGCTGTGCGGGAGGCTTCTTGGTGCCCGTGACAGAGCTAATCTGAAATAGTGGCCAAATCGTTAGGGTTCTCCCAGTCAGTAAAGTAGCCCTCTTTACTCTCCCACACCTTCCTTACTGAAATTAAAGAAATTTTACTGCAGGGGAATCTGAATAGAAAATAATAGTCATTTTCTGCACTTAGGAGTACAAGATGTAACCCACACTTCAGCCAGAAAAATACAGTTTCTCAGCAGTGACAATTTAAATAAATTTTTGTAGGCTGTGGAGATCTAACTTCGTAATGATTGACAATATATAATTAGCCTTTTCTGCTGTTAAGAGTATCAGTATCCCCGTCAGTTATATGGGGTGTGGAATGGGATTGCCCGGCTGTGGATTTGAACCTCATCAAAGCCATCACAGGGTTAAAAGCTGCTTCCTCCAGTGGATGTAAAACTGTCACAAATACACAAACAAGTTTTTCAAATTGCCCCATTTTACATCTTTGTGGAGAGACGTATAGTTGCTGCGTTTTTATGTCTAGATTATATTACAGATATATTTCAATAAACCACAAAGAACCGCCAGAGCCTCTAGAAATAGGCAGTCTGTGCTTAAATAAACACCTCGGGCAGCACCTGTTTTATTTTATAGGCTCTGTAATCACAGGGACATTCTGAAAGGAGACCTTGAGGCTTGCAGAACAGCTGTCCTTCAGGACGCCCCAGACTTGAAGCTGGGGGTAACAGCAGTGCGGAGCAAGACATCTGACATGGCATGGCTGCTGTGCTGAGGTGGCCATTTTGTCCCAGCACTTCAGCGCCAACACACTGACTAGCAATGGAACTTGTCCACACTGCGCGTGCTGTAGCCGTCAGTTTAGCCTTTGTTCTCATTACTAGTGAGCTTACAGACTCAGCACCTTCTTGTAACAGTGTTTCTGATATTGGGTTTGTCCGTAAATATCAAAACATTTACGGTAGTGGGCACGGGGAAGCAGGTGCAGCCTTTGGCTGATGCACAGTCAGGTGAGCAGCCCAGGACTTCTCTACCAAAGCTACCAACAAGGAGGCCCTCAGCAGCTCTGAGAACCAGGTGGGTTCTCAGATTTCCAAGTTCACTCTAGATATAGACCTCTTAGTCCAAAGCTGGTTCTTGCAATGTGCTCTCAAGTTCCCAGAATTTTTTTTAAGCACATTGTAATCCCAGCAATCGGGGAGGCAGAGGCAGTTGGATCTCTGTGAGTTTGAGGCCAGCCTGGTCTACAAATCGAGTCTAAGACAGCCAAGGCTGCACAGAGAAACCCTGTCTCAAAAAATTAAAAACAAGGGGCCGGAGAGACGGCTCAGAGGTTAAGAGCACTGGCTGCTCTTCCAGAGGTCCTGAGTTCAAGTCCCAGCACCCACATGGTGGCTCACAACCATCTATAATGTGATCTGATGCCCTCTTCTGGCGTGCAGGTGTACATGCAGATAAAGCAGTCATATATAATATATATTTTAAAATCTTTTAAACAAACAAAAAAAGCACATTGTTCAGTCCTACCCTAGGCCCAGTGAGTCAGAAACTCTGAGAATGCGGCCCAGCCATCTAGGCCTTAATGAGCCCTTATTATTTAAATCCCTTCAGATTAATAAATTCAAAGGAGTATAAACCTGGGATGGGGTAGGCTGCTGGTTTCTAGAGTGGGTGAAACACTAGCCAAGATAATTCTTTTTTGGGTTAGAAATCTATCCCACACCCTCCACCCACTTTTTAGCCAGTCTAGCTCTGTAACATCTGGAGAGTTTTGCTTATAGAATCATGTGTATCATGTGGGGTATGTAGTAAGTAGCTAATGGATTGGCATAAGTGTTACCAATGTCACAGCTCTGCTTTTGGGGAGAGGGCTGCCTGTATCTCTTCTTAGAATATATCTTCACTGTTTAATGATAGAGAAGAAATCATTGCCCAGAATGTATCAGTGTTTGCTTGTTAAAGACCTCTGATGGGCATGGTGGTGCACACCTGTTATCCCAGCACTGGGGAGGCAGAGGCAGGCAGATTGATGTAAGTTTGAGGCTAGCTTGGTCTACAAAGATAGTCCAGGACAGCCAAGGCTACACAGAGAAACCCTGTCTCAAAAAAAACAAGACCAAAACAAAATAAACCAAACAAAAACAAAAAAGGCCACTGATGGATGGTGTCCAAGTTACTTTTCTGTTGTAGTAATAGAAGTGTTAGTAAAACACGAGACAAGAGCCACTTACATAAGGAAAGGTGTATTTGGGCTTACATTTCCAGAGCGGTAGAAGCCACCATGACAAAGTATGGCAGCAGGCAGGGAGACAGGCCTGGCACTAGAGCAGCTGCTAAGAGTTCACATCTAGGTCCACAAACAGGAAGCACAGAGAGACACTGGGGATGGTGAGAATCCTTAACACCTCACAGCTGCCCCCAGGGACAGACACACTTCCTCAAATACGGCCACACCTTCCTAGTCCCTCCCAAACAGTTCCGTCACCTGGGCCAGTGTGCAGACCTGTAAGTCTCTAAGGAGCGCTCGCATTCAGGCCAGCACAGCTGCACCTGCCGGGCCTCCATCGAATGCTGTCTTCTCTGTCTTTCAGGGGCACTTAGGCTGCTTTGTGTTAGTGATAGAAATAGGGAAGAGAAGTTTATATTTTTTTTCGAGTAAAATGCAACTTATGTCTAGTATACATGGGATTCCATCATGGCTAGGTAGAAGTCAAGATACCATCTCTGGAGAGATCTTGACACAGAAAACGTCACTGGATTAGGTGGCCCCAGTTTACAATAGTTCTGCATTTCTTTCCATGATCTCTGAACTGGAGGAGGCTGGAAGTGCCCTTCCTGATCAGCAGCTTCTTATTTCCTGCCGCTGTGTCGTCATGCAGAATAAAACCTGCTGCTTTAAAATCCCGCTTCACACGGTGACGGTGATGCAAGAAGCCAGCTTGGAGGGTCTTTCTGAGCTCTGCGGATTGTTTGGTGATTACAGGTTACAAGGCTCTTTAACCCATCTCATGGCTTTTTATCGCTGCCTTTTATATCTTTATATATAATTTGGTGCGATATGGAAAGTGTATTAACTCTTAAATGTAAGGATGTGATGAGAAGATAGATCTACATTGACTAAACTAGGATTGTTTATCCACAATAGGGCATTGATTTGCATTATGAAAGATTTCATTTCGTATGGCCTTCAGGCTACAGTTACATACACACCAGCCTACTATAAGATACGATCCTTGATGACCAACACAGACTGTAACGATAACTCTTTAAGACTCTTCTTTACTGTGATCATCATTTAAAGCCAGATGGAATCAGAATATCTGCTGCCACTGTGCTCCAGTTGGAGTCACTGCCTATGCTGTCACCAGAGATGCAGCTTTCAAACACTGATGGTCACTGGTTCACTCCACAGCCTTGGGGGGAAATGCCAACTGTTTGTGGCCTGTGGGAAACAAGCAGTCAGATTTTAAAACACAAATTCTTTCTGATTAATTTGAATCACCAAGCTCCCTTCTGCCTTCTTTGCAACAACCTTGCTGAGTTCCTAGCTCCCAGGAGTTCCAGCAGGGAACCTCCCTAAATGAACTGCTCCTCTGTGTTCTTCCCAGGGCCCCAGCAGTCAATAGCCCAGCTTGGTGAGCCATTCCAGAAATGCAGATTTGGAGGGAATGGTTCACTTCTGTTGACGCAAACGGCATAGAATTATAAGGCAGGAAAGGCAGAAAGACTAAGCAGGTTATGAAAATCTTGAAATCTATTGTTTGATATGGCTATGGTCCTGCCTCGCTCCTGGCAAAACATGGCACTCATAAATGTCTTCTTAAACTTACCCATAAAGTAGAACACCTGCCCTAGAAGATACCCCAGAAGCTAATGTGAAGATTTTGAATTCCTACTCACCAAAAGAAACAAATTAAGAAGAAGAAAAAAGATAAAACCACGGCTTTCATTATTATTGGTTCAAGTTAAGTCAAGGATTAATTTTATGTTATGCCAACAAAAGCTTCGTATGCAAAGCTTACTGTTACTAGGTAGAGGGCCAAGTTCTTATTAGACAATTATGAATTAATATGATTCACATCATTAGATATTGAGTTATTTAAAATTTCTGGGGTTTTTTCCCAACAAAACACTTTTAGTAGTTTTATCATATATGAAAAATGTAGTAAGACTTCCAGCATTTGTTTCTTTTTTCTAGGTACAACTAATTCTCTTTCTTTTAATATCTACTTCCAAATATAATTATTCTCTTATGCCCAGGGAGTAAGCTTTACTTTATTTGCAAAAAAGGCAAAAGTTTTGTTGTTTTACTTAAATTCAGATTAAAACTCAGGACAGTATTACTGTGTCTGCATTTAAAACACTGCTCAATTTGTCAATTTGTAATAAGTCGGTTGTAGGTAAGGAAAAGGTGATACATTTGCTTGGATTGTAACAAAGAAGCATATGAATTATATGACACCAAACTTAATGTTTTACGTTTTAAAGTAAATAAAATTCCTTTCAAAGTTTTGTACCACTTTTTAAGTTTTCACACTTGGTGTGTTCGTGTAGAGACTGGGAAGCACTCCACTCCAGAACAGTTGTAGCTCCTCACCCAGGTGTCCTGAAGCAAATCTGCAGGAGAGCTTGGTGCTCAGCTCAGCTTTCCAGGCACCGCAGATCTCAGGTGCTGTGTCTCCTTTAGCCACGCATTTGCTGCTTGGCCCTGAACCACCAGCTAATTGACTTGTCTTTTTTGACTCAGAGGGAGGCTGCAGCTGTCTGGGGTAGAGTAACCAAAGTCCCACACCTTGACTTTGCTTCTGTGGATAATCATATGGTTTAGTCATCGGAGAAAGCATCCTCTCATAATTTAATTTACCTAATTGTAAATGTACTTCACCCTAACTAAACTTCTCTTTCAGCTAGAAATGATTGACTTACTTGTTAGAACAATGATCCTTCATAGAATATGTAGGTGACTAGCTGGGGGAGGGGGGCGTGCACGCCTCTAATCCCAGCACTCACGAGGCAGAGGCAGGTGAATTGCTATGAGTTTGAGGCCAGCCTGGTCTACATAGTTCATACCAGGCAGCCAGGGTGAAATGGTGAGACTTTGTCTCAGGGCAAAGATTCTGAATTAAGCCTAGAATTGCTTTCCTTCTACATTTTATCATGAAAACCTTCAGATAGAGGCGGGCATGGTAGCACACACCTGGAATCCCAGGACTTGGGAGGCAGGGACAGGAGACTGATAGGAGTTCGTGCCAACCTGGGCTACATAATGGGACGCCGGAGAGAAAGGAAGGAAGAGAGGGGCGGGAGAAGGGGAGACCGTGAGAACGAAGTAGGGAAAATGAGAGCAAAACAAACAAACAAACAAAGGAAGCCCCTCTGGGAACCCAGAGCTAGTGTCGGGGGACCAGGGCACTAACCTGTGCTTTAGCATGCACAGAACCTCCAGTTCAGCAGGAAAAAATCCAAGTCACAACTGCAGTGTTCCATGTGCTGGAGAGCTGGTCTGAGCCATTGGCCATAGACTGCAGAGAAAAGGGACAGGCAGCGACGCAGGCTTGAAGGTGCTAGGATCTCAGGACGGCCAGCTGAAAGCTTGCTGACAGCCTTTCCAATACCTGAAAAGACACCTCTAGTTATGCTGCCCGCTGCCCAGCCCATGTACTCCGTGATTTCAGGGCCAGTGACACAAACAACAGCACAGGAAGTTAAGTACCACAGAGGTTCTGGCGCAGATAGCCAGAAGAGGAAAAGCCAGGTGGCTAGAGATAGCTTACGTCTGCACTCAGGTGAATGACCATAGAGAGACAGATACCATTTACCAGCCAGTAGGAAATGCTGTAGGTTACTTCGTTCTGTACCTTGCTCTCTTTACAGAGTTTTAAAGATAGGCTTCCTCAAAGGGCACATGTCGGCCTGGGGCTGAGGGGCTCCCTGCTTTAGCCTCCTGGGTGCTGGCATTGCTTTAGGTCGCCTGACTACATCTCTTCATTCCTTTTAGAAAACTAGGGGGAAAATGTTTAGTATCTATGTGTGAGTATCTGATAGATAGACTTCAAACCAAAACTGGTCAGAAGAGATAAGGTGCCTTCATATTGATTAAGGGACTTACTATAATTCTAATCATATATGTACCAAATATTTGTATAGCTAGTTTCATAAAACAATCACTGCTGAATATAGTTGTCCTCAACACAATAAATACAGGTACTGCAGTTCCTCACTCTTACCAATTGGCAGGTCAGATAGACCAGAAAAATTAACAAAGCTGTGCCTCAGTAGTTAAGTGCACTTGCTGCTACTCCAGACTAACCTAGGTTCTCAGCACCCATGTGGTGGCTCACAGTCATCTGTAACTCCAGGTCCAGGGGGTCTGACACCTCTGGCCTCCATAGGTGTCTGTACGTAGAAACGTATACACACAGAAGTTTTTTTACTCTTTAAAAATTTAGGAAATAGGCCTGGAGAGATGGCTCAGAGGTTAAGAGCACTGCCTGCTCTCCCAGGGGTCCTGAGTTCAATTCCCAGCAACCACATTGTGGCTCACAACCATCTATTATGAGATCTGGTGCCCTCTTCTGGTGTGCAGGTGCACATATGAGCAGAATACTATATAAAGAATGATAAAAATTTAGGAAATAACACAGTTAAGTGGCATAGAACAAATGATTTAACAGAACTCTGTATTATCCCATTCAAAAACTGCAGCTCATGAAACTTAAGACATTCATGGACACAAAGCAGTTCTTAACCGACACAAGATAGCTGAAATAATTTCATGTAGTCTGTTGGATCCCAATAGAATGCATTCGAAATTAGTAGCAAGAAGCTACAGAAATAAACAGACTGATGGAGACTGAACAACATACTACTGTGTGATGAATGAGCCATTGATGAAATCAGGAAGGAACGTTAAAAATTCCAGAATCAAATGAGAATGAAAATAGGAAATACTAAACCAGTGGGTTATAATGAAAGGAGCTCTGAGAAGTTAAAGCTGTAATACCTGCATTAAAAAATGAAAAAAGAAAAGCAAAAAAACTAAAATAATTTAATGATACACCTTAAAGTCTTAAAAAAACAAGAACAAACCAAACCAAAAGCCAATAGATTAAGAGAAATAATGAAGAGCAAAGCAGAGAGTAATGAGATGAAAACCAAAAGAGCGATACCAAGAATTAACGAAACAAAAAATTAGTTCTTTGAAAGTAGGATTGCTACGCCCTTAACCAAAGTAACAATGAGAGAGACAACGCTTAGCAGTCATGTTGTCTGTAATCCCAGGCAGGACTCAGGAGGAGGAAGCAGGAGGATTGCAGTTAAGTTTGAGGTCAGCCGCAGGGGTGCACGTATGTGTGTGTCTGTGTGTGTGTGTGTGTGTGTGTGTGTCTGTGTGCCTGTCTGTGTATGTATGTGTCTGTGTGTGTCTGTGTGCGTGTGTGTCTGTGTATGTGTGTGTGTCTGTGTGTGTGTCCGTATGTATCTGTGTTTTTCAAAAGTTTTTTTTAAGGTTTGTTTCTATTTATTTTTAAAAGCATCTGTGTGTTTGATGAGTCTATTATGTGCCAGTGCACTGCAGTGAGTACCCCTTTGGCTGCTCACATTCTCCCCCCTTGGCCTGTAGGAGCCCCTTCGAGACAGGCTGAATTTTCTGGCAGTCCTGGTGATTGCTGGGAATGTCCTTAGTTTCTAGTACTGCATGATGTTTTCAGTTCATCTGATAAATTTCCAGCAACCAGATGGGAGGGGAGGCCTCTCTTTAAAGGAGCCGCCTTTTAGTTTAACAAGTCCAAGTGGTGCTGTTGCAGCTCACACCTCCTTCTTAACCCTTCCGCATCAGCACCTTAACTGTTTCCATTGTAATGGTCATGATAAAAATGTCACAAGATGTTGTTGAGATGGAGATACGATTGATATCACTTACTGACATGTAGGAGACTGACCATACCATGCTTCCAGGGTACATGGCTGTGCTTTAGAATTATTCTTTGAGCCTTAAAATGTATTGTGTCTAGGTCATAGTATAGACCATTTTGTGAGACTCAGTAGGCACTAAGTGTCTCGACTTCGCAAAACGTCCTGGCTATTTCTATGTGCAGTCAAAGTTGAGAACTCTTGTTAGCAATAATATAACAAAATATTTTTTTTTTTAAAGAAGAGTTTGGGAAAGATAGTTTAATGCGTGTAGTCAAGAGCCAGTCTAGCTATAACAGCAGATTCCAGATTCATTAAGGGACCCTGCCTCAGTTAAGGTGGGAAGTAATAGAAGACACGCAGTGGCCTCCACCATGTGCACACACAAGTGAACACAACCAGACATAAGATGCGCACGCGCACACACACACACTCCCTCTCCCCCCCCCCACAGGAGGATTTGAGCAGTTTTCTAGTCTCAAATATGTTAGGTTCCATATTTTTCTTGCTAAACATTGTTCTAGTAACTTGACTACAAGGCCTCTAAAGATGTGAGAATTCACCCATTTCTACATATATTTACCGATCTATAGTGTATTTCCTATTTCTGTTTTTCAGAGCTGAACAGGAACCAGATTGGCGCTTACTGAAGACCCAAGAGCAGTGTGTGAGGGAGTATGACAGTTCTCTTAAAGAAGAGGTATGTAGTCAAAACAAGGGTTACGGTTAATAATAATGTATATCCAGATAAGTTCCAATATTATGTAAGCTCCTTGTTTGGGGAAATAATATATTCTGAATGATAAACAGATTTGGAAAATGGTAACAGTGGTAAATGAACTATTATGACAGGCTGATAACATTTGTAACTTTCTGATCTTAGATTTTGTGCATGTTTTGTGGAAGGATCTAACTCCAGACTTAGTGTTAATTTAGGTCCCAGAGTTAGCTTAAATACATCTGCCACAATGTCTGCAGGGTTTAGAAGCATCTGGAACATTCTGGTTTTCTGTCTGTATGCCATATTTTAAAATATTATAAAGTCATTGATGTTAAGCCAACAAATACATTTTTGATCCATTATTCTACATTGTACACAAGTACTAGTCCACTTCCATTAGAAGGAAAGAATGAAATGTAGCACCTTCCTCCTGAGGCTGGTTACCAGGATGCACATAATAAAATGGCAAAGAATGTGTGCTCTCAGAAAAGGAGCCCAGCTACCTGGAGAAGCTGTGAGGGAGACCGAAGGCGTGCAGGGACCTGTAAGGTGACCCTTTAGAAATAGGCTTTAAGAGTGAGGGTGTGGGGATGGGTTGCAACTGGGAAGAGTTGGGGCTGCAATTAAAATGTAAAGTGAATAAAGTAATAATGTTTTAATGTAAAGAAAAAGAAATAGGCTTTTAATAGAGTAAGACTGAAGAAAATGTTTGGGGTGACAGGGAAGGACTGTTGGGAAGTAAAGAATAGACCAGGAAACCCAACATCTGAGGCAGTAAAGCCATTTTTTTTTAATTTCATTTTTAATTGTGTTTATGTGTGGGTGTTTGCATGTGGGACTGTGCAAATGAATGCAGGTGCCTGTGGAAGGCAGAAGAGGGTTACAGATCTCCTGAAGTTTGGAATGCTGCTACAGGCCTTTGAACAGGGCTAGGACGGTTTCTCCTTAAAAACAGGAGTAAACAGACAGTTTCTCACACATGGAGGTACAGCTGAAGAAATGCACAATTCCGAGGAACAGTGTTTTTACCAAAATGGTGACCTGGCCTGTAAACATCAGAACAAGTGCTTGTTTGGTTTCAGAAGCTGTTTTGGCTTATGTAGTGCACACACATGCACAAGAGGGACAGCTATGCTGGGAATTGAGGCCAGACCGGTGCTTGTGTTAAGCACGTGTTTACCGTTACTCTACACCCACAGCCCTCAGCATCCTCCCACAATAAACAGGGTATCTGAGTTGTTCTTGTGTATTGAAAACAGATAGATACTTAGTAGATATGATGGGTTAAATCTCTCTTTTTAGAGAAAAATCTTAAAAGTAAGTGATTTTGAAATTTTAAGAAAGCTCCATTAGAAAATTCCAAGTCTAATGAAGTGCAGAAGTGTTTACTTTGATCTCTCGGATGGATACATGGCTAATTAAAGAGCCACATGCAAATGATGTTTACCTGTGGGTCCCTCGCTCTCAACTCTAGTCAGTTCCTTCACCTGAGTAAATACATGACCAAAGCCATGGAAACTCACTGTCCCCTGGAGACCAGACCAGATCTGCCAGCACCTGGGTAACCTGCTAGGCAATTACAGAACTAAGCTACATGCTTTCAAGTCAGAAAAAATTGTAATTACTGTATGGGGTAGGGCATGAGTTAGGATTGTCATTGAAATACAAAGTGACTTAATATTCCTTTTCTCCCAAAAGGAGAACTTTTTCTCATGGGAGAACTTTGACACAGAAGAACAAGTTACTGACGTCACTCAGGGTTAGTCTGGTCCCTAGTGGTCCCTAGTGATGGCTTGTTCTCCAGTATCTCTCACATAGTCACTCCCTGGCTCTTGGGATTATTTCTTCGTCTTTTAATTGCTGCACAAATAAAAATATCCCCTCCTTTAAATTAGCTATAACGGGCACTGGTGCATGTTTTTCTTTAAACAGGAAGATGTTTCTCTGTAATCAAGAGGGAGGATTTTGAGGATGGTGGTAGTCAGATCTGGGAACTGTCATCTGCCGCCCTCGCACCTCAGGCTGTGTGAGTGGCAATGCCCGCAAGGAAAAGAGAATTTAACTCTGCCCAGTGCTTCCACACTTAGCTTCTCTTTGGATCCATGCTGCTCTTATAAAAGTCAGATCCCTTCAGAGCTGGATGTGACTTTTGTAGAAGAAACAAGAATAAGGCAAACTTTGCGGTGTCGAACAGAATACTGCCTCTGTGCTGCTGTCCATAAATAATCCTGTCAGCGTGAGAGATGAGCTTTAACATATGAAGTACTTGCACAGAGCACAGAGCGCTAGGAGTAGAGCTCACTGGTAGAGCACTTGCTTACCACACGCGAGGGTCTGGGTTCAATCCCCAGTAGAACACACACATAAGCAAATGTTGCCCCGTCTTGCTACAGAGTGAATTTCCTTTAATAGTATTAATATTCTGTTTCATTTTGAATGGCTTTACATAGTCCTGTCTACCACACACAGCCTCCTGCCCACTATATACAGTCCCCTGTCCACTATACACATCCCTCTGTCCACTATACACAGCCCCC
>OU015742.1:2930715-2953449 GCA_907169655.1 Acomys percivali | reverse complement strand
TTTTTTTTTTTTTTTTTTTTTTTTTTTTTTTTTTTTTTGGTTTTTTTCAAGATGAGGTTTCTCTTGTACTGCTGGCTGTCCTGAACTCTCTCTGTAGACCAGGCTGGCCTCGAACTCACAGAGATCCACCTGCATCTGCCTTCCGAGAGCTGGATTAAAGGTGTGGGCCACCCACCATGCCCAGCTATGGAGACAACTCTCACTGCACTAACTTACTGAGTTACCCATGAAGATATGAGAGCAGGAGCAGGCCTAGTTGTAAAGAAGAGACTTTAGCAGGAGAGGCAGAAGGAGAACCGAGAACACTGGGAGGTAGATCTGATCAAAGTACATTGTATATAGTCATGAAATTATATTAACAATTAAAATGAGTATCTATATGGTAAACTGACTATAACAAACTTTTAAACTAAATAAAAACATTAAGAATAAAAAAAAACAAAGAAAATAAACAACAACAACAGCAAAAATACATATGGCTGTAGGCGCACGTTTACATCTTGATTTCTACTCTGTTTCATTGGGGTGTGTGTGTGTGTGTGTGTGTAATTTTTATCTATTTTATTGGGTTCTTATACCTCTACCTCCTCCCAATCCTTACTCCACACTAATCCTTTCTCCAACACTAGGTAGGAAAGAAAGGTTAGAGAGGAAAAGGGGGCACAGACCTCTATAAGCTACATCCTGCTGATTAAGGACATTGGGCTCCTTAGGGCGAGTCCAATCTTCTTTGCCACAGTACCCAGCAGTCCAGCAAGACAGCAGCAGCAAATGTGACAGCAAACACAGCGGCAGCACAAACGAGCAGTGATGAGGCAGCAGCAGCAAGAGCAGCAGCCGCTACAGGCTTTCTTCGGACTCCCCCACTTACACCCTCTCCAGCGTTCTCAGACCTAAACTCTCTGAAGCTGGCAAAGGCCACGCCCCTGCTAGCACAGGAGGCCAATCGCGATCTCCTGCTGCGAAGCAGCCTCTCATCCCACACCGGGGATTAAAACAAAAACATATTCATATAACATAACTGGGTTTTAAAGAAACCAAGATTCTCACTACGTGTGTGTGTGTGTGTGTGTGTGTGTGTGTGTGTGTGTGTGTGTGTGTGTGTGTGCGCGCACATGCACGCCATTACCATAGTATCCTTTGCTACTGTGGCTCTCTAGTATACCTTGAAATTAGGTATGATGTTACCTCCAGCTTTCCACCATCCCCTCAGGATTACTTTGTCTACCGAGGTATATTATGGTTCCGGACAACTTTTAAAGTTATTTTGGAGCTGAAAAGATGACTCAGAGGTGAAGAACGTGTACTACTGCTCTTGCAGAGGACGCAAGTACCCAGTACCCACAGCGCACAACTGTCTGTAACTACAGTACCGGGAGATCTGACAACCTCTTCTGGACTCCAAAGGTGCACATGCACAGGACTCCCTGACCCCTAATACATGTGATTACAGATAAATCTTTAAAATGATTTTTGTCTGTTTCTGTGACGGATGGCATTAAAGTCTTGAGGTGGACTGCTCTGAGTCTGCAGATTGCTTTTGGTAAGACAGCCATTTTCACAATATTGATTTTTTTTTTCCCACCCAATGATCAGAGGAGGTCTTTTCATCTTCTAGTGGGTATCTCCTGAGTTGTTTAAAGAGTTTCCGTGCAAAGCTCTTTCACATGACTGCTTAAGCTTATTCCATGGTAATTTCTCTGTGTGTGGCAATCGTGCATGGGGCGGTTTCCGGACATGTTTGCTCTTGTGTCAGCTTTGTACCCTGACACTTCTGGTCCTGTGTACTTGGTGCTCTCTGTGCCTCTTATGCCTGGATGGACCCCACCTAACCCTAGGTTTGGGAAACTCTGCTTCAGTTGTATTGAACATGTTTTCTATGCTTTTGGTATGGAAGTCTTGTCCTTCTTCCATGGGCATAATTACAGATTTGGTCTTTCCGTGCTATCCCAAAGACCCCACATGTTCCGTTCGTGTATTTGAGCATTCGGCTCTTCTGTTCGTTTCTAGCATTTTTAGATTAATTTTTCTTCAGTAGTTCTTTTTTCCCCTCCTCCTCTTTCTTCGCATGTGCATGTCTGTGTGGCATGCGTGTTTCCACGTGTATAGGTGTGTGTGTGTGTGTGTGTGTGTGTGTGTGTGTGTGTGTGTATGCACTACTGGAGGCTAGAGGTTGATGTTAGGTGCCTATTTTCACATTCATCAGTCACTTCCTATCTGGAGCCTCCTCTGCTCCATCTCATGGATCTTTGGATTTTATCTCATGACACTTTTGCATGGACCAATCACCTTCATGGGTTTTTTTGTTTTTGTTTTTGTTTTTGTTTTTTTGTTTTTTTTGAGACAAGGTTTCTCTGTGTAGCCTTGACTGTCCTGGACTCACTTTGTAGACCAGGCTGGCCTCGAACTCACACTGATCTGCCTGCCTCTGCCTCCCGAGTTCTGAGATTAAAGGCGTGCGCCACCACGCCTGGCTGCCTTCATGTTCTTTGAAGCTATCTAATACAATATATTTTGTTCAAAGGATCTCTCTTCTCTGAACTCATCAAAATTAAACTGTGCTATCAATTCCCAGCACCCACATGGTGGCTTACAACCATCTATAATGAGATCTGGTGCCCTCTTCTGGCATGCAGGCACACATGAGGGAAGAATATTGTATAAATGATAAATACATAAATCTTTTTTTAAAAAATTAAACTGTGCTAGTAGAAGAAAAAGAAAGAGCCGGTAAACCGGGCGGTGGTGGCACACGCCTTTAATCCCAGCACTCGGGAGGCAGAGGCAGGCGGATCGCTGTGAGTTCGAGGCCAACCTGGTCTACAAAGCAAGTCCAGGACAGCCAAGGCTAACACAAAGAGACCCTGTCTCAAAAAACAAACAAACAAACAAACAAAAAAACACAACACAACAAAAACAAAGTAGAGGGTTTTATTTTGGCTCATGGTTTCAAAGTTTCCAAACATGGTGCTTGGTCCTGTTGCTTTGGCTCTATGGCTTTACAGTACATCATAGTAGGAACACACAGTGGAATGGCTGTTCACCGTATGGTGTTCAGGAAGCAACAAGGAGGGAGGAATGCGAATGGGCCAGCAGTCCAACATCCTCCTCAGAGGCACGTTCTCAAGAGTCCTGATTTCTTTGTTTGTTTGTTTTTGTTTTTCAAGACAGGATTTCTCTGTGTAGCCTTGGCTGTCCTGGATTCACTTTGTAGATCAGGCTGCCCTCGAACTCACAGAGATCCACCTGCCTCTGTCTCCGCTGTGCTGGGATTTAAGGAGTGCACCACCATGGCTGGTTCAGAGTCCTAATTTCTTACGTCTAGGCCTCACCTTGTAAGAATTACATCACCTTCCAACAGTGCTACGGACTGGGTGCTAGACAGTTAACACATGAAACTTTTGGTGCATTTCAGAAGCAAAGTATAGCAAAGTGTCAGCAGGAGCAGCTACATACGGTTTCTCCTTGTGGCTTCCTAACTTCCTTCACAGCACAGTGAGTGGATTTTGAAGAACAAAGGGAGGGATGGAAAGAGGGAAGGAGAGATGCAAAGGAGAGAATAAGGGAGACGGAAGAAAGAAGGGAGGATGGGGGGGCAGAGGGGGGACAGAGGGGGCAGAGGAGGGCAGGGAGGTGGCGGAGAGAGAGAAAGAGAGAGGGAGAATGAGAGAGGGGGTGGAGAGAGAGGGAGAGAGAGAGAGAGAGAGAGAGAGAGCACATGAATGAGAAACACTTTGAGGTAGAGTCAGTGTGGAGTTGTTGAACTTAGTTGTAGAAATGAGATCCCATGGCTGGCACTCACTAATGCCAGCTCAAATGGGAGAGAATGGAATGATGGATAGACTGGCACATGATTTATTTATTGTTTGTTTGTTTGTTTTATTTTTGGTTTTCCAGACAAGGCCTCTCTGTGTTAGCCTTGGCTGTCCTGGACTCGCTTTGTAGACCAAGCTGGTCTCGAACTCACAGCGATCCGCTTGTCTCCCACTAAGTGTTGGGATTGAAGGCGTGCACCACCGCGCCCGGCCCGAGTGGCACATAATTTGAAGACTTGTTTTAATTTTTTATTTATATTTTTTAGGCTTATTTTTGTTTCATGTGTACACACTTGACTGTCCTGGACTCTCTTTGTAGACTAGGCTGGCCTGGAAATCATTGGCCTCTCCGGTGCTGGGATCAAGGGCGTATTGCCACCATGCCCCGTCAGATCCTCTTTTAAAAAAATGACAGCCACCAATTGCCATTAGCTCTTCAGCTAGGGACGGGGCACAGGAAGCCTTCCCCACAAAGAACAGACTCTTCAGAGAAGGAGTGGGCTGAGCGGAGTGTCATCTGCTGGATCCTGGCAGTCTGGGGCGAACACTTTTCCTTGTTGTTGCCCCCCTGTCTCCCTCAGGGTCAACGCTGTCGGGGAAAGGACATGCTTTCCCAAGAAGCCCGCTTTTCCCAGCATTCAGTCTGTTATAAATACAAATATAAGAAGCAACAATATGTGTGTGGGTTTAAGTATCCCTACAGTTGAAATCTAGGGCAGCAGCACGTTGCCACGTTTCCCTGTAGACTTTGTCTACATAGACTTCTGTCTTGCAGTTGCTTTAAGCTGACCGAGCTAGTGTTGGACCCTGGAGTCCAGTTCAGGAAGGGGGTCGCCGCGAGAGCCCACTCAAGTCACACAGGCTGGAGGTATATGTAAAATTCATTACTGACACATCAGAAGTCCCAATTGTCGATGTGTCAGGGTCCCTCAGCACTGGGGAGGTGAAGGACCCCGAGTAGCTGTTACAGGCTAGTTTTAAAGGCTAAAACCGCAAAGCAGGTGGGGTTGCTTATCAAGTGAGACCATATGGACATTAGGGGGACATCTGGCATTGGGAAGCTCTTTGTGGGGGCTTGGGTGTGGGTCTCTAGAACGGTTATTGAAAGCCGTATGGGGACATCTGATATATGGAAACTTACATGTAACTATTCTGGGAACTAGGGTGGAACTTTTGAAGTTAGCATTAACGAGAACTGGGAGAGGAGAGCAAGGCTGGACAAGCGAACAAGCATCTTGTATTTTACAATTTTACAGTTTCTCACTAGCATGGGCCACTCTTACCTGCTGTCCCTTATATCTTGTGTTTGAGGCTCGTAGCTGGCCCAGCTGGAGTTGACCATCACCATTAGTTTTACATCCCGTTTCAGGCCATTGAGATGGTCCGCCCACCAGTGGGGGTGGGGGTGGGGGAGGGGGGAGCCCGCTCTTCTGTACTTCCTGGAACTGACCTCCTTCCTAACAATATTAAATGCAGGTCACAGATGTCACATTCAGACAAAACAAGTGAAAGAGCATCTCCCTCGGACAACCAGGCCTAGGAGGGTCTCTGGAGGCAAACTGGTATAGCTCCTCCATTTTTGAGGGCTAGGAGAATCTAACAGAGATGAGGAGGAGTTTGTTATCAGACACACAGCAGCAGGTCTTCAAATCAGACCATGTGACCTGGACCCTGAGCTAGGGCTCTGCCACACCTCCTAAGCAGCAGGTGTATCCTAGTATGGCCCTGCTGCTGGAGAGGAGGTCAGTGAGCCGGAGTTGCACCATCAACGCAAAGTTCAAACTTTATATAGTTGTTATTATTATTTTTTTAGCTTTGGGTGATTTGATTTGCCTTTGGTGGTGGGACCAGCTATGAAAACAGAATTCTTGGTCATTTGGTGTCATCGCATTCCACCGTCCCTCACCCCCCCATCTCCCACCCCCATCCCCGCCTTCACCAATGTAAAGATTTCTCAGTCAGCTCACGCTGAACAACTGATCCCATGATAGGAAGATCGGAACATGTTCCTGCCACTCACTGCAAGAAAAGCTTCTGGATCCTTATCTTTGTTGCACGCTGAGAACACTAATTAATTTCAGGCGTTCTCCATTGTGCTCCCGTAAACCCTGGAGTGGGGGAGCGCCCCTGCATTGTGTGGCACAAGCCAGATAATGACTTGCTTTTGCATAACACAAGCGCTCGATCCTGTGTTTTAGTTCTTATTTGAGTTTCTGGAATGACTCTATTTAAGAGACCCACATTGGGACAAAGAGGCACACTAGCTCCTGTGGAAGATTCATTTCAGAAAAGTACAGAGATTTGTAGGATGGTGTTGTCAGTTTTGAGAAACAGCAAAAGGTGACAACTGGCATTAAACTATTAATGGGGTTTAGCCTTCAGGTAGATAGCATCATATTGCTAAGCAAAACTGGCTACCGGTGATTTTTTAAATATACATTTTTTTTTCCCTCAGCCAGGCGTGGTGGTGCATGCCTTTAATCCCAGCACTTGGGAGGCAGAGGCAGGTGGATCACTGTGAGTTCGAGGCCAGCCTGGTCCACAAAGTGAGTCCAGGACAGCGAACACTACATAGAGAAACCCTGTCTCGAAAAACAAAACAAATAAACAAACAAAAAAAACAACATTTTTTTTCTCACCCATCCTAGTTTTCCACTTCTTGCCCAGAATTACCTTACAGCCATTGCAAACTGAGTTTATGAGTTCAAATCTCACCTGTGATGACTTGGCAATAGGTTCAGACTTTATGCATACCCAGCATCAGCAAAAAGATATATACATATTCCTACCACACAACCATTAGTCCTAGCTGTTTGAGCCAAAGACATGGTAACACAGTTCACAACGACTCATACACTAAAATTCACAAGTGGCCAGCAGCCGTTCTATTGCTTGGAAAAGCAGACTGGCTCTCAAGACACCATGGCGTCTGCTTCAGAGTCTAACTTCACCTTCATAGACAATCGTCTTAATCTGTGGGTTCAACTTTTAGACTCTGCTATTCTTTGAATCTAAAGATTAAAAGCAGCAGCAGCAGCAGCAGCAGCAGCAGCAGCAGCAGCAGCAACTTAGGCCTGTGCTTTCAGCTTTCTTTAAATAACACTTTTTAAAGATTGTATGTTTTATCAACATAATTGCTTATAGTTTCTACCAAGTGTGTTGGGCTTCTTATTAAATTTTGAGTTCTAAATCAGGTTTACTTAACAATATGTTTCCATCAAGCTTTATCTAAGCTTTATACAACAGATACTTTTTGTTTTGTTTTGGTTGAGACAGGGTTTCTCTGTTATAGCCCTGGCTGTCCCGGACTCACTCTGTAGAGCAAGCTAGCCACCAACTCACACTTATCTGCCTGCCTCTGCCTTCCAAGTGCTGGGATTAAAGGTGTGTGCCACCATGCCTGGCTTACAATTTACAACAATTTTTAAGGCATGATTTGGCAACCCAGTGGTTCTCAACTTGTGGGTGGAGACCTTAGGGGGTCACCTAAGACCATTGGAAAACACGGATATTTACATTATAATTCATAACAGTAGCAAAATTACAGTTATAAAGTAGCAACAAAATAATTTATGGGCATGGGGTCACCATAATATGAGAAACTGCATTAAGAGTTCTCGGCAGCCGGGCGTGGTGGCGCACACCTTTAATGCCAGGCACTCAGGAGGCAGAGGCAGGCGGATCGCTGAGTTCAAGGCCAGCCTGGTCTACAAAAGGGAGTCTAGTGCAGCCAGGACTGTTACACAGAGAAACCCTGTAGTGTATGTAAACATGTTTTTGTTTTGATCCCAAGTGTGGGATGGGGAACAGACTTGTGCGAGAACAGGTGATGTTTATCCACTTAGAAGTGGAACCCCTTTGTCGGGGGCTTGGTTTTTGCCAGCTGAAACACATCCTAGTACAGACTGAGAAGAGACAGATTATATGAGCCCCAAACAGGAGGCAGGGCTTTTGGGTCTTGGTATTATTTGGCTGTTCATCGCGCCACTCGGGCTCCGGCTGCTGCTCCAGATTCCAGCAGCAACTTTGGTGGAATTGCTGGTCAACAGAAATCCTGCCCACTGCGCCAGGGGAATCACTCCCAGGAACTGAATTCAACAAGGTCTATTTCTCCTGTTCCCATCACCCTCCTTTCTCTCCTGTCTAGGGTAGGTGGGTTGGAAGGGAAATATAAGCATTTAAAGAACCCCAAATAAAGTAGGTTTGGAAAAGGTGAAGCCTACAAGACCTTGTCTCGAAAAACTTAAAATTAAAAAAAAAAAAAGAAAAAGGAAAAAAAAGAAATCCCGGACTCATCCCAGAAGTTGGCACAACTAGCAAAAGAAAAATTTAAAGAAGCCAGACCCAAGTAAGGACGAGGCACTAAGTGCCTTTAACAAAACGAAGTGAGGTTAGTTTTGGCTATCTACTTGGTTTTAAATACCCAAATAACCAAAGATTAAAAGTATTGGTAAAAACATAAAACAAACAAAATCTAAAGTAGGATTTAAATAAGACCAGAGAAACCCTGTCTCAAAAAACCAATACCAACCGCGCCCCCACAAACAAAAAACAACCAATAATCTAGGGTCAAAGTCTTCCCCATTAAAGCCTGGGTGTGAGCTGCTGGCTTGCCAGGTGGTTATCAGCCTCTCTGGACCTCAGCAGATTACTGACCCCTTGCCTTTCCTAACTGTAACCAAATGATACTTGTAATGTTCTTGATAATTCTGCTAATATCTCCTTTGTTTTTCAAGATCTACAAAATCAGCCAGGAGCAGTAGTGGCGGCACGCTTTTAGTCCCAGCACTGGGGAGGCAGAGGCAGCAGATCTCTGGGAGGTCAAGGCCAACCTGGTCTACAGAGTGAGTTCCAAGACAGCCAAGGCTACAGAGAGAAGAAACCCTGTCTCGAAAAAAACAAAACAAACAACAAATTCAGGATCTACAAAATCAGGCCAAGTCCACACCAAACACTATCTACCATTCTGTTGGGAAACAGCTTTGGAAACAGATCTCTGGATTCTTATGTGGACACGAGTTATATCTGTTGTCATTTTTAATAGTGACTGTATTAATCTTTGGACCGTGCACACTTAACACTGTTTAACTTTATCTCCTCTTATTACAGTCAATCTCCCATTCAGATGGTTCTGTAACAACCCAACTCTTAACTTATCTGGGTCGCCTTGATTTCCCTCCAAGGCTTGAAAGTCTTTAAGAATGGGGACCCTAAATTAGCGTTACCTGTTCAGAGGGGGACAAACAAATGAGGTAGGCAGTTTAGGGATAAGGGCTTTCATTCTTGTCTTTGCTCTGAAGCCGGAAATGTCCTCAGCCGTGCCCTGACTGGAGGCCACAAACGCCAGAAGTATGTCGCGGGGTTCGGCCCCTGGTCTGGTCCCTACGTGACTACAGAGCTTCAACAACTGTTGACAGGAAACAGTTCAGGATGCGCCCCTCTCCCTCGTCATCAGCCTGGGACTCGCTTCCTGTTTCCTCACCTCGTTACTCCAGACAGGTAAATGCCAACTTTGCCCTTACTTACAATTTAAATTACCATTAAAGTATTGACCTGCCTGGGCTTCGTAGAGGTTTGTTAAGGTAAAATTACTTCCTCCTGGTGAAAAGAATAAAATGTTAGCTCCACCTCTGGTCCTGGGTAAAGTCTTGACATTCTAAGAAGCTCAAACGTGGTACCCCATTGTCCCCTCCTTGTAGGCGTTAACAATGGTGACCTGACGATCACTTGACTTCTATTCTTCAGCACCTAAAAACAGGCTTTAGTAAGATGATGAGCTGGTCCTTTGCACACGCCTCTCCCTCAGGGCAGTGGCTGGCAGCGCTTCCGGTGTAGCTGTGCAGTCTCCCTATTTAACCTTCCCTTTCCCTTTTTAACTCTTTTTCTTTGGGAAAAAAGCCCAAGCATGCTTTCTCAGGCACTCTGGTCTTTCTCACGTCTTACCTGAAGCCCTTTCCCTCCTCTTGTGCCATCCTGTTGCTTGTCAGCCTCCTGTGGAAACGGCTTGGCTTTCTCATTTCTTTGGCTTTGTTTCCCTCCTCTGGACAGCTGCCAAGATTTACAGTGTGTATTCTATTGTTTTCTCTGGAAGGCGCATCAATTTGTCCCTGAGCTTCCTCCTCTTCCTCCTCCTTTCTTTCTTTCTTTCTTTCTTTCTTTCTTTCTTTCTTTCTTTCTTTCTTTCTTTTGTTTTCTCTGTGTAGCTGTGACTGTCCTGGACTCACTTTTGTAGACCAGGCTGGCCTCGAACTCACAGAGATCCACCTGCCTCTGCCTCCTGAATTCTGGGATTAAAAGCATACGCCACCACGCCCCAGCTCCTAAGCTTCCTTCTGAGTTAGTTATAAACTTTTTTTGTTTGTTTATTTTGTTAAGATTTATTTATTTATTATGTATACAGTGCTTGTATGCCTGCAGGCCAGAAGAGGGCACTAGATCACATTATAGATGGTTGTGAGCCACTATGTGGTTGCTGGGACTTGAACTCAGGACCTCTGGAAGAGCAGCCAGGGCTCTTAACCTCTGAGCCGTCTCTCCAGTCCCAGCTTTATTTTTTGTTAACAAGACTAAGAACCCCAAAGGAAACCTCAGTTTCCCCAGTAACAGTTTTAATCTATAGAACTAAAATATCTCAAGCCTCTGTGTTATCTTCAGTTTTGTCAACTTGATTCAACCTAAAATCTCCTGGGAAGAAAGCCCACTGAAGGACTGTCTATATTGGGTTGGCCTTCAGATATGTCTCTAAGGGATTGTTTTAATTGGCTGTAGACCAGAGAAAACCAAGCCTCCTGCAGGCAGCACCATTCCTTAGACAGGGATTCGTGAGCTGTGCCAGTGGAGAAATAAAACTGTGCACAATCAGGCAAGTGAGCAAGTGCACACTTATTTTCTCTTTGCTCTTGTCTATAGATGTGAAGTGACTAGCCTTTTGAAGTTACTGCCTTGCATTCCCCACAATGAGGGACTGTAACCAGGTGAAGTAAAGTCCTTTTCTCTGCTAAGTTGCTGTCACTTTTTTTTTTTTAATCACAGAAACAGAAATGAAACTAGAATACCGTATCAATAGGTAAATGTGAAAACGATTTCTGGTATGCTATACAACAATTAAAATACAACACTGATTTAGAGAAATATAGATAGATTTCATAAAATCACAGTTACAATAATCCACACAGACCATCAGTGGATGATTTTCTTTAGATTGAAATCTAGGGGAAAAGGCTGGAGTGTGGTGGCGCACGCCTTTGATCCCAGCACTTGGGAGCCAGAGGCAGGTGGATCTCTGTGAGTTCAAGGCCAGCCTGGTCTACAAAGGGAGTCCAGGACAACCAGGGCTACACAGAGAAACCCTGTCTTGAATGCTCCCCCCCCATAAAAATTCTAGGGGAGTAAATCTGGTCCACCTTAGAAAGCTCACATCAGTGATTGCTCTGTTCCAGGGATGGGCAAACAGCTCAAGGCACTTTTGTGGGGAGATGGGATTATTTAGGTCCTGGTTAGTGATGGTTTCCAAGTATACACATGTCACGTGTCAAGCTTACAAAGTTGAAACCTATTTTTTTAAAATAATTTACTTAATGTTATTTTATGTGCATTGGTATGGGGGCAAGGGTGTCAGATCCCTTGGAACTGGAATTACAGACAGTTGTGAGCTGCCATGTGGGTTCTGGGAATTGAACCCAGGTCCTTTGGAAGAGCAGACAGTGCTCTTAACCACCGAGCCGTCTCTCTAGCCCCCAGTTGAAACCTTTTTTTTTTGGTTTTTCGAGACAGGGTTTCTCTGTGTAGCCTTGACTATCCTGGACTCACTTTGTAGTCCAGGCTGGCCTCGAACTCACAGCGATCCACCTGCCTCTGCCTCCCGAGTGCTGGGATTAAAGGCGTGCGCCACCACGCCCGGCTCTCAAACCTATTTTAATGTGTATAACTACACGTAAGTAATGAGTGTGCCTCAGTAGGTTGGCTTCTTTAAACAAAAAAGGATTTGTTTATTTTTAATTTGTGTGTATAGGTGTTTTGCCTGCATATTTGTCTGCGCGTTACATATATGTCATGCCCATTGAGGCCAAAAGACGACACTGGATTCCCTAAAGCTGAAGATACAGTCAGCTGTTCCTCTCCTTGTGGTGGTAGAAATCAAGCCCCAGGCCCTCTGAAAGAGCAACCAGTGTTCCTAACTGTTGAACCATCTCTCTAGCCCCTAAAATCGATTTAAGAGAAAAAAGAACCACATCTGGACACAAGGCAAAGAAGAAACAGGACTCAGACATGGTGGCGCAGAACTCTGTAAGGCAGAGGCTGGCAGATCTCTGTGGATTGGAGGCCAGCGTGGTGTACACAGCAAGTTCCAGGCCAGGTGGACATGTGTAGTGAGACTCAAAAACCAGTTGGAGAGATAGCTCAGAACTTAAGACGTGTGCGGGTCTTCCAGAGGACCCAAGCCGAGTTCCCAGTACCCACATTAGGCAGGTGTGGATCCAGTTCCAGTAGGATCCAGTTCCTCTGGCCTCCTCAGGGACCAGCCGTTGTGTAGGTACCCCGCTCCCCCAACAGATACACACAATTAAAACAAAACATTTAAACAACAAAAGAGGCAACAGAGGAGATTTTTCCATCAAGACAGGACTGCTCACGTCGGTAATCTTAGCACTTTTAAGGCTGAGGTAGAAAGACGGCTGTGAGTTTAAAACCAGCCTGGGGTACAGAGTGAGACCCTGTATCAAAACAGAGCCGACAAAGGGGACATTCGCTGAGGTGTTTATGACTTAGGAAGGGGCCAGACACACTCATGACCTATGCTGTAGGACACAATGAATTAAGTGACCAACAAAACTTATGGATGAGACGCAGAAGAGAGAAACAGATCTGTAAATATTTACAAGCTGATTACAGTGCTTCCCGTTACTTAATTTTAAATGTGTATATGCTAACTCACTCGGAAGAGTGGCTCCCGAAGCTGACACTGGACCATGGGTCCTTCGGAGATCCTTCGCGTAGAGCTAGGCGGGTCAAGATATTCTTCGAGCATCTCGATCTTCAGTTTCCAGAGCTGGTCTGGGTGAGCAATTTGGAGGTAAGGAGAAGATATCTGCTTAGCGACCAGAGAGGGAGAAAACCCGTTTTGTAAACCTTTAGTAACTCATTCTGGCTGAGCACGGTGGTGCACGCCTTTAATCCCAGCACTCAGGAGGCAGAGGCAGGCGGATCGCTGTGAGTTCAAAGCCAGCCTGGTCTACAAAGTGAGTCCAGGATAGCCAAGGCTACACAGAGAGACCCTGTCTCGAAAAACCAAAACCAACCAAATAAAAAAAAGTAACTCATTCTGTTTAACACTGAGAATCTCTTCAGGGAATGTCTTTTAGAGGCAAACTGGTGTCGGTGTCGTAAGCCATGAGAGGATTTCATGTATCTCTGCGTTCTCTTCTTTCCCATAAGGGATTTCAGCCAGGGCAGTCACATTTGTATTTGAAGCCTGCCAACTCTGACCAGAAATCAGGTCTCCATTTAAAGACACACCTTGACAGGAGGATTAGGTGTTCTAGTGAAAGGCAGATAAATGTCACTCATGTCACTAAATAAAAGCCAGGGCTGGCTTATCAGCTTGTAGGGTTGAGGTCTTACCTCAGACATTTCTCCGAGAGCTGTACACTTGATTATCCTTCAGCCGAGGCCTTTGCTGTTGAGCCTCTTCCATTTGTCCCGCTGAGGGAATTACAGCACTCACTCTCAGGAATGTGTGACTTCTGTCAACTTCCTGTCTTCCTTCAAGAGACAGTACAACCTGGGGCCTTAAATGGAAATCTGCCAGAATTTCCTCAGATGTCATATGACAGGAAGAAATGGAGTAGACTCCTTTCACTGTACTGGATCTAGGACATCTTGTACCTGCTTTGCGAGCATATCGTGTCATTGCAGGCTCTGATTACTTAGGTTATATTTTAGACTCAAGCATAGGATTTGTCATCTAAATCTGTGTAATACCAAGTATGGATTTAGGTTTCTGGGTTTTATCATATCTCTCTCCGTAAAATCTAGTACATGTAGCCAAACTTGCTAAATGTGTCAGTAGTAGCAGGTCCCTATTTCTATATATACAGTATGCATCATTTCTCAAACAGCTAAGGAATGCAAAAAGAGCAGTCTCACTGTCAGAGAAATGTAGGGACCAGTTAGCAAGAAGGCTTTAAGGTGACCCCAGAAATGCAGTCTGCCTGATTCCAAAAGCCAGGCTACTTCAGATAAAAAAACAAAACACAGCCGGCGGTGGTGGCGCATGCCTTTAATCCCAGCACTCGGGAGGCAGAGGCAGGTGGATCGCTGCGAGTTCAAGGCCAGCCTGGTCTACAGAGTGAGTTCAGGACAGCCAATGCTACACAGAGAAACCCTGTCTCCAAAAACCAAACCAAACCAAGCAAAACAAAACAAAAAACTCTTTTACAAACTTTAGACTATGTTACTCATTGTTACGTTCTTGTGGCGGAGGATGCTATGTGATTTCAGTCGACTTAAGATGTGAACATAAGGGCTGGAGAGATGGCTCAGTGGTTAAGAGCACTGCCTGCTCTTCCGAAGGACCCGGGTTCAATTCCCAGCACCCACATGGCAGCTCACAACTGTCTGTAACTCCAAGATCTGACACCCTCACACCAACACACATAAATTAAAATTAAATAAATAAAAGTATTTTTTTTAAAAGATGTGAACGTAAACAGTAGAAACGTAGAATTAAACCATCTTTCTGATTGTACATATCAATGTTTATTTACTGGAACTTTAAAATGCATCTTCCTATTATGTACCTTTCTGCATTACACTTCTGTCCTTGGGTTTCTGAGCTAGGGAGTTGTAATGGGCAAGCAGGTTCTGAATACTTGCTCCCTGAGCTCTCTTTTTATTTTTCCCTTTGAAGTACACTTGGCAACTAGGTGGCTAATCTTCATTGCGAATCACCCAGAACAGTCATTCTCAGCCTTCCTAATGCTGTGACCCTTTAATACAGTTGCAGTGATCCCCGACCACAAAATGATTTGTTGTTACTTTATAACTGCAATTTTGCTACCGTTATGGATTGTAATGACGATATATGATATGTGACGTCTGTGGGTGGGGGGGGGGGGCATCGCGACCCAAAGGTTGAGAACTAGTGGTCTAGACGCTGCGTGTGAGGCTGGTTCCTGAGTGGTTTAACTGGGGAGGGAAGACACACCTTAAATGTGGGTAGCACCATGCCAGAGGCTGAGGGCGCAGCCTGTATAAAGAGGAGGGAAGGTGAAAACCCAACGGATGCATTCATCTCCCTCAGCTTCCTGCTCTGCCCGGATGTGAGGAAATGGCCCCAACCAAGTCCTTCCCTACTGTGACAGACTGTACTATCTCCAGCCATAAGTAAAACAAATCCTTTCTCTTTTAAGTTGTTCACAGGATTTTGTCACCGCGATGAGAAAGAGACTGAGCACTGTTGTCAACTGCATGAGGAGTGGCGTGCTCACAGGAGAAGCCTGGCCATGTAGGGCGTAGACGCGAGGGCCTGGCTTGAGGAAGGCATAAGGAAGAGTTTGGATCTGTGGGCTATACCCCGAGTACTGTAAGCAGAGCATAATGGAGCAGTCTGGTGGGCTGCTAGGTTGTGGCCAAAGAGGCAGAGAGTAAACACTGCCCTGGATGTTTCAGAGCAGAGTGAGGATTCAGTACTGGAACTGGGCTAGAAGCCGTTCCTGTTCCGTTTTGGAAAAGAACTTGACTTCATTTTGTCCACAAACTAAAAACTTGAGCAAACCTGAATTAAAAAATGACGGATTAAGGAAACCCTGTCTCAAAAAGACAAAACAAAAGAAAACAAACAAAAAAACAAAAAACCACAGCCGAGCAGTGGTGGCACACGCCTTTAATCCCAGCACTCAGGAGGCAGAGGCAGGAGGATCGCTGTGAGTTCGAGGCCAGTCTGGTCTACAAAGTGAGTCCAGGACAACCAAGACTACACAGAGAGACCCTGTCTTGAAAAAAACAATAAATAAATAAATAAATAAATAAATAAATAAATAAATAAAATCACAGACAAGGAAGGAGTGCAAAGTTCTGTAATTCCTAAAGAGATTAGCACAATTAAGGAGTGGGCAAAGTAACTCACACAGCAATAACCACTACAGAGTATTTTAGGTCGCGAGTGAAGAACAGTTAAAATAGACACTGAATACGTCAAAACCCTAGAAATCTGAACGCTGAGCTTTGGATGGGATTTCTAGCTATATGTTCTAGCTAAAATACAATTTCTCGATGTCTTCAGCCTTAAAAGCACTTTGCTTAGATCTATTTTATTATCATAAGCCAAACCTGAGAACATATCTTTGTCCTCAAGATACTATGTGCTTTTAAAAAGTTGTTAATTTCTTGGGCTGGAGAGATGGCTCAGTGGTTAAGAGCACTGTCTGCTCTTCTAGAGGTCCTGAGTTCAATTCCTAGCAACCACATGGTGGCTCATAACCATCTATAGTGGGATCTGGTACCCTCTGATATACAGGCATACATGTAGGCAGAACATTGTGTAATAAATCTTTTTTTAAAAAGTTGTTAATTTCTTGCCAGCTATGGTGGCTTCTGCCTTTACTCCCAGCACTCAGGAGGCAGAAGTACGCAGGTCTTTGTGAGCCTGAGGACAGTCTGACCTGCATGAGACAGTTAGGACTATATAGTGAGATTTTGGCTTAGAAAAATAAATAACTTGCCGGGCGTGGTGGCGCACGGCTTTAATCCTGGCACTCAGGAGGCAGAGGCAGGTGGATTGCTGTGAGTTTGAGGCCAGCCTGGTCTATAAAGTGAGTCCAGGACAGCCAAGGCTACACAGAGAAACCCTGTCTCGAACAAACAAACAAACAAAAAACCTTATTTATAGAAATATAAGTAAAATATATTTTGTGCGTATGCGTGCCTTGCCTGTGTACCACACATGTGTTTGAGGATCCAGGAAGCCAGAAGAAAGTGTCAGAGGCCCTAGAACTGGAGTCACAGATAGCTGTGAGCTGTCGTGTGGGTGCTTGGTACTCTGGAAAAGCATCTGGTGCTCTTGACCACTGAGCCATTGCTCCAGCTCCAGAAACTGTGTTCTCTTGGTCACATTCCCTGTTTTCACCCAAAGCTTATTAGCAATCCAAAAAACCCATTCTACTTCCTCCTTATGTTTTGATAATTTTGTTAGATGACAAGATCTCTACTTTTTGTAAATATGTGCAGTTGTTATGACCTGGAAAATTAATTTGGAATCCAATTAGACGCTGAGGTGAGAGATTTATTTTCCTTAAACTGTTAGTAACTACTATACTTCATATTTTGTGACTTCATTTTGTCTTTGGTACTGATGGTAGGCTCCTTGAAGGCAATACTTTATTCTTTCTAAATTAATTTTTAACTTAGTAAAGAGAGTAATAGATTTAATTATGGTATTTTCCCTTTCCCCTTTTTATGGCTACAAAGATATATGGGAAAAACCTGTGGATCTTCTTACGTGTAAGTGTTTTGTCTGCATGTATGTCTGCACACCACATGTATGCAGTGCTCATAAGGCCAAAAACAGGCCATCAGATCCCTTGGAATTTTTGTTAGCTACCATGTGGGTGCTGGGAGCCCAGTCCAGGTCTTTCGAAAGAGCAATAAGCTCTCTTACTGCCAAGCCATCTCTCTAGCCCCAAGACTGTGGGTCTTAGATGCTTAGTAACTTGATTTGCTACTAAATGTGACAGAGACAATGCCATAGGTTCAGCCACTCCTAGTTCCTTTTCTCATTCCTGAGTACACAAGAGAATTTCTTTGGGCTGGGCCCAAGTGGATGTAAATATAAATACTATAATCTACCATTAAACCTGGCCTGTACAAACATCCAGCTCAGCCCTTCTTCCCCAATTTTGCCTTTGCAGAAATGTCTTAGTTACTTTTCTATTACTGCAATAAAACACCACGAACGAGGTAAGGTGTAAAAGTGTTCCACTAGGCTTACAGTGTCACAGGGCTGGAGTCTGTTATGATGGAATAGAAGTGTGATGTTAGGAACAGCTGGGAGGGCCAGGCATGGTGGCGCACGTCTTTAATCCCGGCACTCAGGAGGCAG
Source organism: Acomys percivali (assembly GCA_907169655.1). NCBI lineage: Eukaryota > Metazoa > Chordata > Mammalia > Rodentia > Muridae > Acomys > Acomys percivali. Next base: position 2,935,536 of record OU015742.1, on the reverse strand, counting down.
AGGCAGGCAGATCACTGTGAGTTCGAGGCCAGCCTGGTCTACAAAGTGCATCCAGGACAGGCAAGGCTACACAGAGAGACTCTGTCTCAGAAAAGAAAGAAAGAAAGATAGAAAGAAAAACAGCTGGGAATTCATCTTGATGCACAGGCAGAAGGCAGAGATCACACTGGGAATTACAAAAGTCTCTTGAAACCTCAAAGCTTGCTCCCAGGGACGCACCTCATCCAGTAAGGCCACACCTCCTAATCCTTCCCAAACAGTCTCACCAAGGGACCCAAGTGTTCAAACATATGGCCCTACAGGGGCCATTCTAACTCGACCCATCACAAGACTCAAGGGTGAAAACAAGATTCTCAGGGCTGTGAGGACACACGTTAGGTTTTAAGTTTAAATTACTGTGCTTAAGATGAAACAAAAATGCTTGTAACCTTTAAGTCCCACTTGGCCAAGGGCAGATACCTTCCTGGAATGCTAGGGGCTACTATTTATGTACGGTAACAAGCCACTTTTCACTTTTGTAAACAAGGTTGGTTGACCCAACTGCACAGGATATGTTTGATCTCAGGTAGGCGGGAGGTACATAGACAGGAAGTTCGTTGAGACGTATGCTTGCCCCTGATTGGATGAAGATGGGAAATATGTAGCCTTGTGCGTTTTGCCTTTACAAACCTCTGACTAATGTCATTTGGTGTCATACTCTGGGACTCCTGGCCAGGATTTAATAAAGCTTGCTTCAAATTTGGCTCAAAAATTGTGGCGGTGGTCTTAGTATTTCCTGGTTGAGACCTGGAGTCTGACCTCACATGTGGCAAATGCAAATTTCAGAATTATTTGTCCTTGCAACAAATCTTAGCTTTATCCTCATGCATTAGAGGAAAAAGAATAGTCACAAATGAAATGGGAAGTAACTCAAGACATGGTGCCACAGGCTGAGGAACTGAATTCATATGGGAGACAAGAAGTGTGGAAGCCATGCTGGGAGAAAGGGACAATGAGTAATATGTGAATTGGCAAAAGGTGATGAGGACACTAGTGCTTTATACCCAACAGTGCAGAGGTGGGAAAGAAATGCAAGCAAAGGGAAAAATGTGATAGTGGAAAGAGATGAGCCAAAAGACGCTGGATCGCAAACTAGGTGTGGTGGCTCTCACCTTTAATCCCAGCACACTAGGAGGCAGAGGCAAGTGGATCTCCATGAGTTCAAGGCCAGCCTGGTCTAAAGTGAGTCCAGGACAGCTAAGGCTACACAGAGAAATCCTCTCTCGAGCCGGGTGTGGTGGCGCACGCCTATAATCCCGGCACTCGGGAGACAGAGGCAGGTGGATCACTGTGAGTTCGAGGCCAGCCTGGTCTACAAAGCGGGTCCAGGACAGCCAAGGCTACACAGAGAAACTCTGTCTCGAAAAACCAAAAAAAAAAAAATCCTATCTCGAAAAACAAAACAAAGAATTCAATAATCTAGAAACCAATAATAGTCAAAAACAAATAAAATATTCCCAATAATAATGTTAATGGGAATGGGAATTAAAATGAATTTTTAAATGTCCATGAGCCATTAGGGGAGTCTATTTCCCACCCAGTCTCCCCAACCCTATCTCCAGAAAGCTCATTGGTCTATCCTTCCAGATTTGACTTTGCCTCAGCTTTGCTGACAAAATCCCCCCAAAGCAGGAGTGGTCATGTTCTGACATGTAATGTGGTAGCTTTTCATCTTTGGTATAACTTTTTTTTTCTTAAAGATTTACTATTTATACAGTATTTTTTCCACATGTATACCTGTCCACCACAAGAGGGCACCAGATCTCATCATAGATGGTTGTGAGCCACCTTGTGGCTGCTGGGAATTGAATTCCTGAGCTTTGTTGGAAGGGCAGATGGTGTTCTCAACCTCTGAGCCATCTCTCCAGCCCCCTAGTATAACATCTTAAGAGCTGCCCCTACTAGGCCAGTGAAATGACTCATTCAGTAAAGGTGGTTGCTGCCAAGCCTGAAGACACAAGTTCAAATCCAGGCACCCATATGGTAGGATAACTTGTCCTTTGACCTCCACACACTTATTATGGCATGTATTCCACCTCAAATAAATAAATCAGTGTAATAAGAAAGTTGCCTTTGACCCAGAGGCCTGCCTGCCAGTAGCAGGAGCTACTGTGATTTAGTCCTGGACTGTGCAGCTGAAGGCCAGGTCTGGGTCTGTGACGATGCAGCAGCAAGGATCATCTTGATGTCCCTTGCTCATATTACCACCAAAGGCCATGCTGACGTACCTGGTCTGGCCTGCTTCCTGGGACCATGTTGCTATCTGATGTCCAAGGACTGTGCAGAGTTGGCCCCATCCCTCACTGGCTGAAGCACTCAGGGAAGCAGACCCTGCATCACTCCTGGGTGGTTGTGGGGAAGGCAGGAGGTGAGCCTGCCCTGAGGGTATGAAAGAGCTGGCCGTGCCACCCATCCGCTGTGTGGTGGCATGATGAGGGAGATGCCCCACCCCCACCCCAACCCCATCTCTCTATGTCTATGGCAGGCTGGAGAGTGACCCCGGATCATGAGTGTGGGAGACGGCCCTGCCCCTTGCTGCCTGCAGCACTGGGCATTGGGGGAGCTAGCCAGGACAGTTCTGGGGAGCTTGCCCTGGTGGTGCGGGTATAGGAGAACTGTCAGGCTGACCCATGCAACTACTACCCAGGCCCAGATCCAGGGCTTCAGTTAGCTTATCCTAACATTTACCCCATGTAGACACTGCTGAGGCTCGCTCCGAAGGGTCGCGTCCTGCAGCTCTGAAGATGCAGAATCTCCATGACACGGGGCAACAGCAGGGTATCCAGGTGACACTATATTACTGATAGTGCAGCAGAAGCCAGAGGCCGTGAGCCAGACCAATGACTAGTGCAATGAACATTTGCACGTGACGACGTATGAACAAAAGGGTGCACTGTGGGGACACACTGTGGCATGCTATAGCTTCTGTGACAAGATGGGATTTTGATTTTTTTTTTTTTTTTTTTTTTTTGAGACAGGGTTTCTCTTTGTAGCCCTGGCTGTCCTGCACTCTCTTTGTAGACTGGGCTGGCCTCGAACTCATAGTGATCCGCCTGCCTCTGCCTCCCGAGTGCTGGGATTAAAGGTGTGTGCCACCATGCCCAGCTGAGACGATGGGTTTTTTTTGTTGTTGTTGTTTGTTTTTGCTTATTTGTTTTGAAAATGCCTTGGTTCAGGGGAAAACCTTGTTTGTTATTCCCACCACTGATCCAGACTGCATAACCCTTCCACTTTTCACACAGAGCATCAGTAACTACGTCTGTGGCCATGCGCTTCTCACAGAACACACGAGGTGTGAGTTTCTGGCAGCCATGACAGGGAAGAAGATATTCAGCTTCATCTTGACACAGCTGACCGCCTAGAGGCGCCACGGAAAGGAGTGTTTTTTAAAATTATTATTATTAATTTTATTTTGGGGTAAAGGTTGCAAGGGTGCAGAGTAGATATGGAGGGATGGGAAATGAGTGGGATTGGGGTACATGATGTGAAATTCACAAAGAATCAATAAAAATTCTAAAAAGTTGCCTTTATTAAGTCATATTACAAAAAGTATGTTCTTGCCAGGCATGGTGGCACACACCTTTAATCCCAGCACTTGGGAGGCAGAGGCAGAGGCAGGCAGATCGCTGTGAGTTCGAGGCCCGCCTGGTCTACAAAGCTAGTCCCGGACAGCCAAGGCTAGCACAGTGAGATCCTGTTTTGAAAAACCAAAAAAAAAAAAAAAAAAAAAGAAAAGAAAAGAAAAAAGAAAGAAAAGTATATTCTCATGGCTGTTTAATAATGTTTAGTTCCTGAAAAATCTAGATATATAGGGTATGATGAAAAATGAATACTGTTTTACATATTATCCTTTACATTGATGTAATCCCGATGTCAGCTGAAACCTTTCTCCTCTGGCCCATGAAATCTAGGTGACCATGTTTCACAGCCTCTGGCTTCTAAGTATGAAGAAGTGTACAGTGTGATTCAATATTTCCAGCACTCAAACTCGCATCACCTTTTCTGTTCTTGAGCTGTTGCCCACACTGTGAGTCCAGACCACAGCGACTCAGACTCTTCCTTAGTTTATAAAGACAACGTCAAGCTCAGATATTAAAATCCTTCGTGGGATACCCTGGGCTGAAGAAAGTGTCACAACACTCAGTGTATACCCTCCTGCCACTGTCTGGGTCCCACCTCTTTACTTTCTTTATATATTTTTTCATGAGTGCCAAACATTCAAATTTTAAGATTTATTTATTTTTGTTGTATGTGTATATGTGTTTTGCCCACATATATGTCTGTGCGCCATGTACAAGCCTTGTGCCTGAGAAAGTCAGAAGACAACACTGGGTCCCTGAAACTAGAGTTATAGATGGATGTGAGCCGTCACCTGGGTGTTGGGGACTGAACCCAGGTCCTCTGCAAGAGCAGTTAAGTGTTCTTACTTGCTGAGCCATCGATTCAGCTCCCAAATGTCCAATTTTTCTACCTCTTCTATGTGAACCATTTCATTATTCAAGTGAATGGGCTAAGTATTTCCCTAAATTTTGTAGCTGGTTTGTTAGGACAAGTCTTTATAATAAACAGGAACTTAGCCCCAAATAGCTTAGGGTAAAAGTGCTTTTTTGGGACTGTGTGTGTAGGGTGGAGGCTCATGTGATCAACAGACAAACACATTGTTTCAGTTCTTTACTACTGGTGTGATAAAACACTATGACCAAGGCAGCTTAAGAGAAAGGGTTATTTGGGTTCCCAGTTCCAAAGGGATCAGGGTCTAGCACCGTCAAGGGTTGAAGCACC
>OU015742.1:2886134-2930705 GCA_907169655.1 Acomys percivali | reverse complement strand
CAGTTCCAAAGGGATCAGGGTCTAGCACCGTCAAGGGTTGAAGCACTGCAGCAGCCAGGCATGGTAGCTGGCACAGGACGCTGACAGCTCCCATCTTAAACTGCAAGCAAGAAGCAGAGAGCAAACTGGGAAGGCGGCTTTTGATATTCTTAAAGCCCACTTCCCATAACACACTTAATCCAGCAAGGCCATACCTTCTAAACCTCTCCAGAACGGCCACCAACTGGGGACCAAATATTCAATTGCCTGAGCCTATGGGGGGAGCAACTCATACAAACCACACTCATCAACCAAATTACTTAGGCCTGTTGCTCCCATTATAGACTAGCAGAAGGTGCAGGGTTTTTTTTCCCCCATTGTTTTTTGAGACAAGTTCTGACCCAGGCTAGACTCCTTCCTGCCTCTTCAACATCTTCAATGCTAGGATTACTGGTATGTGCCTCCTTGCCAGACTGGGAAGTTTTAGTGTTTATCATCTTATACATTTCAGTCTGTAATAGACTCTGTAGGGAGTGGGGGGTGGGGCTGCTCAACATAGCAAGCCGCCCGCTCCTAGCAAACAGCCTATGAATTTGTGTTCTTATACAAACAGAGCACATCCCTGGGGAACTAAAATCTTGACGAGGGGCTATTTCTAATTAAAACGAGAAATTTTACATGATATTCTGGAATATTCATACACGCGCACACACACACACCTGCCCTTAAATTAAACATGGGCTAACTATTTCTAAGTTCCACACTAGCTTTTAAATGAATTCATTGAACCACTGAAGAAGGGGCAACATTTACTGCCTGACAGGTATCAGAAAAACCATTTGCAGAGGCCTCTTAAGGTGAGCCTCCGGGATTGAGTATGATTTGTTAGGTGAAGGGCATTCAAGCAAGAGAGACTTCTAGGCTTGAGCAAATGGGCACAAACACCTCCTCTTTCAGACTTCTTTCCTATGCCAGGGGACAGACAAGAAGACACACATTTGAAGCCACCAGGAAACAAGGGATAAAAATATCATGTTGGTTTGAGAAGAGAAGGATTAAATGATCCTCGCTTGAAGTGAAATACAAGCTGTATGAATAAGCAAGCGATTTAACCCTTAGACAACCTGACTTTATCTATTCTGTGTTACAAAACAACCACCATCACCACCGGTACAGCAAGACCACAGGATGGGTGGAGTTGTCACTCTGTTCGTGCCTCGGGCAAACAACCCTTGCCTCAAGGTCAGGCAGGCTGTTACCCCAACATAGAAAATGGCTCCCACAAAAGCAGCCTTTCCCAGCTTGTACTTTGCCTGCCGCATGCACTGAATCTAGTTCAACTCTGTTTTTTGTGTCTGGAGAAATCTTTCCCACAGCAGTCAGCAGCCTGACACAGCCAGCCAGGGCGGAAGGCTCAACTGGTGATTAAATAAGACAAGTTTCTTGCCTTAGCATGTTGTAGATATTCAATACATGCTAGAACGCGGTACTAGCAAATGTTGACACATCGAGTATAGCGACAAGGCTGTTTAACATCAAATTCTGGCTAGACCGCGTAACTAGAGTGATTTGTTGGACTGAGAGATGGCTCAGCAGTAAAGCTGTCATGCTGCTTTTGCTAAGGCACAGAGTTGACTCCAGACACAGCTGTTTCTAACTCCAGCTCCAGGGACTCTGACGCCTCCGGCCTCCGCAGGCACCAGCATCCGTGCACAAACCCACATGCAGACGTACACACATGCTCATAACTAAAAATAAATCTTAAACATATCTTTAAAAGCTGCCTATGCAAAGAAGATTTTAAAAAAACTTGTAAAGTACTTTATGATTCGTTTTCATAGTTCGGGTACAGTCTCGTGAAAATGAGAGGAACCAGGAAATGGAAACTAGAGTGTTGGGCGTGTCTGTTCAGCCCAAGGGTGTTTGTGAGAAAGGAAGCAAAACAAGCCACGCCTTTCCAAAGTCGCGACCACACAGGGAAGGACCTGGTACCGCCGGCCTGCTGAGCCCGGAGCCGAGGGGACTACCGTGGGCGATGGTGTCAGCCCGGAGCCCTGCTCTGGAAGGCTCTGCCGGAGAGCGCCGCGCGTCTGGCCTCCCCACCTAGCCCCACAGCCTGCCCAGAAAGCCTACGGACTCGCGCAGTCTAGGAGAAGCCTCACTTAGCGGAGCTCCTTTCCCGGCTTCCCCCGCGGCGGGGTCCTGACGCCACTTCCGGCCGCCGAACGCACGTGGGAGGAAGTGCTCGTGTCCGCGGCCAGCGACTCCCGCCAGCCTCGTTGGTTCTACTCTCTCTCGCTGGCAGCGGCCGCTGCCCGGAGCCAAGCCCGCTGGTCATGGGAGTCCCGGCGTTCTTCCGCTGGCTCAGCCGCAAGTATCCGTCCATCATTGTCAACTGCGTGGAGGAGAAGGTGAGGAGGCGGCCAGCACGCCGGAGCGGGGACCCGGCGCGGCACGTCTAGGCCTTGGCCGTCGGGCCGGGGCGCCCGCCCCAGGCATCCTGGCGGGTTCGCGGTTCCAGAGGCGGACGGGGCGGGGGCGAGTTGGGGGGTCCGTGGGGAGGGGGGGCCCAGGCGGCTCCTCCCCCGCCTTCCCAGCGGGGCGCCTGAGGCTCCGCCCACGGCTTTGTTTCCTAGGCTGCCCGCCCAGCTCGGGGCTCGCCGGGCTCCCTGGCTGGGCAGCCCCCTGACGCGTGTGGGCTGCAGGGTTGGCAGGGTAGACCGCTTGTTGTGTGTGTGTGTTGAGCCAGGAGTTCCCGGTATTTTCAAGCCTTCGCTGACCCATTTGTTGCAGTTAACCGTGCGCGGAGAGCGGCTGGTTACGGACTAGGGTTGGGGGCCCAGGGGAGCCGTGTGTACCCCCCTCCCTGTGGGCTCCGCTGTGCCGGGGCAGGCCGGCTCGCTGTTTCAGTACCCGGATCCTCAAGCGGTGTTAGATTGTTGGTTTTATAGGTAGGCTTTTATCCGTTCTGATTCGTGAGCTTTGCTTTCGTCGTCCTGGTAGTTCTGTCCCGAGTTCGACTTTGTACTCTGAATTAGAATCGCTGAGTTGGAAAGCTTCCGGGCACATGTGTCCCCTCCCACTTTTGGCTTTAGAACCGAAGAGTTCCCGCCTGTCTCCTAGAACCTAGTTCACGTGCTTACGTTATTTACTTTCTTTCTGTCTTAGAAGAAACCAAAACCTTTGTTTTGGTGACATTCCTAGTAGGTTTTTTTTGTGTGTGTGTGTGTTCTCAAAAGACAAATTGCTAAGGTGAATCACTGTTTCCTTTGTAAAACTTGGAGTTCCCCTGAGCCAAAGGGAAAGCTACATTTTCTTGTTCGATCCTTTCCTGTCCGTTCTCGCCAAAGATAGACACTTTGAATTGTTTCGGTCGTCTTTCCAATTTGATTTATCGGTTTTAGATCTATCTAACTCTAGGTAGAAGAGAAATTAGACATTTATTCACCACCACCCCTTTCTTCCTAATGCTAACCATATATCTGACGTTGGTAGATTTTGTAACTTAACGGAGAACTTCTTTAACCGCTTATAGCTCCAAGGCGTGGCACATCTTTAATCTCGGCATTTGGGAGGTAGACGTAGGCTGATAACTTGAGTTTGGAGGTCAGACTGGTCTCCGTAGCAAGTACAAAGCAAACCAAGGCTTAAATAGTGAGACTCTTGGAAAACAAAAATTCTATCGCCCATATAAAGTATCATTTTCTAGTTTCTAAGATTGATGTTAGCTTTTTCCCGCCTCAAGCAGTCTTAACTCTTAGGTCCCCTGAACTTTTTAGTTCTCATTCAATCAGGATTGTCAAAGCTTTGACCACACAAGCTATGAGAGAAGTGGTAGTGGTGGTGGTCATGTGCTTATCAGGCTGCTTATCCTTTACTAGAGCCCTGCCCGCTCCCCATCCTCCCCCCCTCCTACTCTCATGGAAAGGTGTCCTGGGAAGCCCAGGAACCACACAGCTCTGAAAGGGATAAAGTATAGCAAATGGAAGGCAATCCTGAGACACTGTGGGCGCAGTTACCACACAGCTCTGAGAGGAAGGCATTGCAGCTGCCAGGGGAGGGTATCCCCCATCTGAGCTGAGGAGCTCAGGAACCTATCAGGTCTGGCACACGCCTTTAATTCCAGCACTCTGGAGGCGGAGGCAGAGGCAGGTGGATCGCTGTGAGGCGGATTGCTGTGAGTTTGAAGCTAGCCTGGTCTACAAAGTGAGTCCAGGACAGCCAAGGCTACACAGAGAAACCCTGTCTCAACCACCACCCCTCCCCCACCACCCCAAAAGCTTCAGCCACTTGCCATTTCTTTCTTTTCTTTGCTTTATTGCTTCTTGGCTTCTTCTGATGAGAGTGTCATAACAGGCAGCAAAATCTCATAAAATAAATTTATTGGGAGGGTCCAGGGTTGGCTGCCCCTGCTCCTGGGATGAAAATAATTAATTTTCTTTTAAGACAAGGTCTCGTTGTGTAGCTTTGGTTGGCTTGGATTCTGCCTGCCTCTGCCTCCCGAGTGCTAGGATTAAAAGTGCTGGCTTCTAGACCTGTCAGTTTTTGTGATATTTGTTTATTTAGCCAAGTTTTTGGTAGCATTTACTGTGTATCAGACACTGTTTTGAGCACTAGGTTGTTAGGTGCTTATAACAGCTACTTATTACAGAGAAGAAAATTGAAAAGAGGATTCTTTTAATTATTTTTCAACTTTTTGAAAAATTTCTATATTTCTGGATAATTTACCCCACTAATTAATGTCAATACCAGTGTGAAAACTAGGAAAGTTTTGTGCCTAACTTATGACCCTCCCCTTTTATTCTTTGAAATTGATCAGGCTTTGCTTGCATGTATTAGTTATACATAATGTTTTCACTATGCCATTTGCACACATTTACATAATATATTTAGATACCACTCACCCTTCCCTTATTGCTTTGCTCCCCTCCTGCTAATCCCTTTCTTCCCGCTACTCTTCTGCATTGACTTTTTCTGTCTATGTATGAACTGGTCACACACAGTGTTTACTTAGTGTTAACCAAGAGTGGATGAGAGTTCTTTGTTTCTTTGTTTGAGACAGGGTTTCTCTGTGTAGCTCTGGTTATCCTGGAACTTGCTCTGTAGACCAGGATGGCCTCAAATCAAGAGTTCCACCTGCTTCTACTTTCTGAGCACTATGATTAAAGGTGTGCACCACCGCAGCCACCTGGTAAAAGTTTTTGAGTATGCGTATGTGTGCACAGACACAGGTGTGCCTGCTCCCAGGACAGGGATATGTGTGCCCTGGCACGTGCATGGAGGTCAGGGACGACTTTTGGAAGTCAGTGTTTCCCTCTCAGCACGCACCTTTTCCCAGTTGAACATCTGGCAGGCCGTAGCTCGTTGACTTTCATGTTACATAGTTAGGTTTTGAAATTAATTGATAGTGTTGCATGTATTGGCCATCTCTTGTTTTTGAAATATAGTCACCCTGTGTAGCCCAGGCTTTCCAGGAACTCATGATCCTTCCTACAGGGTGCTGAGATTATAGGGTGCCCAGCTTCATTAAAGTTTGTAAATATATACACACATATATCTTTATATATGTATATATAGTTGTATTATATAATGCTATTGTATTATATAGTATGTATAATGAATTTCATTATCATATTCTCATGTGTGTGTATTATGTACGTTGTTTCTCCCCCTCCCCCTCCCCAGACAGTTTCTCTGTGTAGCCTTGCCTGCCCTGGACTCTGTAGACCAGGCTGGCCTCGAACTCACAGAGATCCGCCTGCCTCTGCCCCTCAAGTGCTGGGTTACAGGCGTGCTCCACCGTGCCCGGCTCATGCATGTTGCTCTTTATTCTTTCTCATTACTTTCTTTGTGCAGAAATCTGAAATCCGCATGAGCGAAGATATGAATTACTTGTCTTACACTGGTTGTTTAGCACGATTTCCAGTCCCATCCATTTCCCCACAATGGCATAATTTCAGTCATCTTTAGGACTTAATAATAATCTAGTGTGTGTATGTATACGTCTGTGTATATGTAATTCTTAGGCTATTTATTTATTTATTTTACTTTTTTTGGTTTTTCGAGACAGGGTCTCTCTGTGTAGCCTTGGCTGTCCTGGACTCACTTTGTAGACCAGGCTGGCCTCGAACTCACAGTGATCCACCTGCCTCTGCCTCCCGAGTGCTGGGATTAAAGGTGTGCACCACCACCGCCCAGCAGGATATTCTTAAAATTATTTGTGTATGAGAATATGTGTGCCATAGCAATAGCTTTCACCCACTGAGCAATCTCAACTAACCCATCCTTAGAGTCTTTTTGCGTATAAAGCATCCAGTCTGCAATAGGAATAATTTACTTTGTTCTTTTCTATTTGTGTCAAGTTTCTCTGTCTCTTGCGTTTTTACTCGTCTAAGAATTTCAGTGTTGTATTGTAGATAAGAGTGGATGGAGTAGACATTCTTTGCTGTTTGTAGAGAAAATGTTCCTCCTGCTGCATTTACTGTTGTCTGTGTTGCTCATATATGCCGCTTATTATGTTGAGGTGTGTTTCCTCTGTTCTTAATTTTTTCAGGGCTTTATGATAAAGAAGTGTTGAACTTCTTTGGAAGACTTTTCTGCATCTGAGATCATATGATTTTCTTCACTTTGCTCTATTTATGTAGTGTATTAGATTTGTGTATGTTGAATAATCCCTGTGTCCCTGGAATGAAACACACTTGATTATAAGAGCTTTTTAAAGTGTTGTTGAATTCGGTTTGGAAGTGTTTTAATGAGAATTTTGTGTCTGTGTTCACAGGGAAGAATGAACGATCTGTAATTTTGTTGTGCTCATATTTCCTTGTGTTAGCATCAGAGTGGTAATTTTTTTGAGAATGAATTTAGCGGCATTCTTCTCTTTCTGTTTTATGGAACCGTTTGTGGAGCACTGGTGTCCTTTCTTATTTAAGGATCTGGTAGAATTTAGCAGTGAAGAGTGCAGCCTGGCCTGGCCTGGCCTTTTCTTTGTTGGGGGATGGTGTTACAGCTTCGCTTTCACTGCGCTAGGAGAGGCCTGTTAAACACGCTCTTTAAGGTTGGTAGGTCAGAGGTGTCTCGTGATTTTTACACTTCTAGACTTTCCAGTTTATTGGAATAGAGTTTTCAAAATAGTCTCTAACGGGCCTGCGGATTTCTTTACTATCTGTTGTGGTGTCCGCTTCTTTGTGTCCAGCTTTATCAATTTGAATCTCTCTCATGTGGCTAATCGGGCTAAGATCAGTCGTCAGTCTTTTGCTATGGCCGTGCTAATCCAACCTGTTTGTTTGAGTTCGAGTACACGCGTAGGATCAGCCAAATCTTGTTTTTTCATTCCTCTCAGTGAGGAAGACTTGCATTGTTTCCCGTTTGGGACAGTCAGAGAAAACCCACGAGCATCTGTGTGCATCTTTGTGGCTTGGCTACATAGACTACCACTGTGTGTGGAGACACCGGAGTGAAATGGTGAGATTATGTGGTAGGCACATGATTTAACAAGAAAGATCAGTTCTCCAATCTGTAGTTTCAAATTATGGGGGTCATTTTGACTTCAACAGTAGTACGTGGGAGTTCTCAATTGCATTACTTCATTACCAATGGCTAGGCTTTCTTGGTTTAGATATTCTAGCATAGTGTCATCTGAGTGTGTTTTCAAACTTGCATTTCCTGAGTGACAAATGGTAATAGAGCACTTTATCACGTGCTTTGTGTGTCTTAAGCAAGAGGTCTATCCCAGTTTTTTGACCATTTATGCATTAAGATTATGTTCAGCTTTATTTAGATATTCTAGATAGAAGTCTTTAGGATGATAAATATTTTACACATTATATTTCTGTTAATCTTCAGATTACCCTCTTTAAAGAATATCTTTAGAATTTTTAAATTTTAACTTCTTTTTCTTTTGGTTTTTCCAGACAGGATTTCTCTCTGTAACTTTGGCTGTCCTGGACTTGCTTTGTAGACCAGGCTGGTGTCGAACTCACAGCGATCTGCCTGCCTTTGCCTCTTGAGTGCTAGGATTAAAGGCGTGTGCCACCATGCCCAGCAATATTTTAATTTCTATGTTTTGCTTGTATGTATATCTGTGCACCATGGATGTGCAGTTCCTATAGACACCAGAAGAGGGATTCCGAACCCCTTGAATTGGAGTTACAAATGGTTGTGAGCCCCATGTGGGTGCTGGGAATCAAACCCAGGTCCTCTGGAGGAACTCAGTGTATTACCCACTAAGTTGTATCTCTAGCCCCTTAAATTTTTAAATTTTAGTGGTGGATTTAGTTCGCTTTTTCTTTAGAATTTTTGCTTTTTGCTGTTGTTAAACTTAAGTTTTTGACTTGGGAGGCAGCGGCAGATGGATCTCTGAGTTCGAGGCCACGCAGGTCTACAAAGGAGGTCTAGGACAGCCAGGACTACAAGAGAAACCGTGTCTTGAAAAGAGTTTTTGCCAACATCATTTGAGCTCTTTTCATGTTTTCTTAAAGAAGTTTTTGTCTTTGCTCATTGTGTTTTATTTATTTGTTCATTATTTATTTATTATATATATAATATATATATTATATATATTCTGCAGGCCAGAAGAGGGCATCAGATCTCGTTATAGATGGTTGTGAACCATCATGTGGTTGCTGGGAATTGAACTCAGGACCTTTGAAAGAGCAGCCAGTGCTCTTAACCTCTGAGCCATCTCTCCAGTCTGATTTCTATTTTTATCATTTTTATTTATTTTTTAATGTGTTAAACCTAGCATTTCTTGGAAAGACCCCAGAGATATGTTGGGTGTTTTGTTTTTTGTTTTTTTTTGTTTGCTTGCTTTAACTATTGTTGGGTTCAGTTCACTAAAGTTTTCTTTTTACATGTATATTTACAATATCTTTTAGTGGGTGATTTGTGTTTTATTTTTTGAGATGGCTCAAAAAATATAGCTCAGGTTGGCTTTGATATTAGTATGATAAGTTGAGTTGATTTTTGAAGGTTTGCGTTCTTGGGCTAAGTCTTACTTGGCCCTGTTGTGTGTCTCCCTGTCTCTCTGTCTGTCTCTCTCTCTCTCTGTCTCTCTGTCTCTGTCTGTGTGTGTGGTTTGTTTGGTTTTCGAGACAGGGTTTCTCTGTGTAGCCTTGGACTGTGTAGACCAGGCTAGCCACAAACTCACAGTGGTCTGCCTGCCTCTGCCTCCCATGTGCTGGGATTAAAGGCGTGGGTCACCATTCCCAGCTGCTAGTGTTTTGTTGAGGGATTTTTGCATTGATATTCCCATGAAGTGCTCGTCTGTAGCATTTTTCTTGTTATGCTTTGTCTGGATTTGGTGTTAAGATGATATTGCCCTCATACAATGAATTAAGAAGTATTGGAAAGGGTTGATGAATAGATATGATTTCTTTTTGCATATTTGGTAGAATTTAGCATTATTGGCTTGGGATTTTCTTCCTGGTTAGTTTTTGAATTACTGATTCAGTTTCTTCACTTATTACTGGTTTGTTTTGATATCTCTTCCTGAGTAGTTTTTGGTATTTGTTTTTTGTTTGTTTGTTTTGTTGGTTGCTTGGTTTTTCGAGACAGAGTTTCTCTGTGTAGCCTTGGCTGTCCTGGACTTACTTTGTAGACCAGGCTGGCCTCGAACTCACAGTGCTCCACCTGCCTCTGTTTCCCAAGTGCTGGAATTAAGGGCGTGCGCCACTACAATGGCCAGTATTTATGTTTTGTACTCCTATGTTCATCTGTTCTAATTTGTTGGTTATATATTTATTTATAGTATTTTTATTTTGTTTTTCAAGGCAGGATGTCTCTGTATAGCCTTGGCTGTCCTGAACTCCCTTTGTAGACCAGGCTGGCCTTGAACTCAGAGAGATCTACCTGCCTCTGCCTTCCTGAGTGCAAGGAATAAAGGTGTATGCCATGCCTGGCTAATTTTGTATTCTTTTTGTTTTCTTTAGGCTTGGTTTATTCCTTTTTGTGGGGTCTTGAAATGGAGAGGGCTAGATTATTGAGATATTTCTTCTGTTTCTACTACTATGGGAGAGTCTAGCTATGGAAGCTTAGGGCCCTGTTGTTTCATTTGACTGAGTGCTGTAATACAGATGTTTACCATATCTCCTGGCTTGATTTGGGATTTTTAAAAAAGGTATGTTTTATATATGTGTGTGTGTGTATACATATGTATGTATGTATATGTATACATACACACACAATTAGTGTTTCTTTTTGGGGGGGTTTTCGAGACAGGGTTTCTCTGTGTAGCCTTGGTTGTCCTGGACTCGCTTTGTAGACCAGGCTGGCCTCAAACTCACAGCGATTCACCTGTCTCTGCCTCTCGATTGCTGGGATTAAAGGTGTGCGCCACCACGTCTGGCAGTGCTTGTTTCTGTGTATGTACATTATATACACACTTGCTTGGTACCCAAAGAGGCTAGATGAGGGTGTTCTTTGTTTTATTTTTTAAATTTTTTGGGATTTCAATACAGGGTTTCTCTGTGTAGCCCTGGCTATCTTGGAACTCACTTTGTAGATCAGGTTGGCCTTAAAAGTGGGAATCCTCTTGCCTCTGCCTCCAAAGTGGTCCACGATCACCAGTGTCAGAAGATGTTCTTTTGTTAACACCTTCTACAGTTTTATTTCGAGGGCTGATGTGATGGCTATGGAGGTAGAAGGATATGCTTTCAAGCCCAGCAACCTGCGTTTGAGCTTTGTAACTCACATGGTGGAAAGAGAGGATTCTATTAGGCTGTCCTTTGACCTCTACATGGGCGCAGACAAATAAGTGTAATGAAAAATTGCAAGTATTTTGCAGGGTAGAGAGATAGCTCCATAGTTTGCTGCTTTTGTAGAGGACCCATGTTCAGTTGCCAGCAGCTATCATGGGCAGCTCACAGCTATATAACTCCGGTTTTGCAGGATCCAATGCCTTGTTTGGGTCTCCAAGGGCACACATGCGGTGCACATATAAACAAGCAGGCACACATACATATATATGCTGTATTCACTGTGGCTTTCTTACATTGGTTGTTTGCCCGATTCTTTTTCCTGTTAACTTTTACTCAGCGTGTTTGAGTCTTAACTATGTTTCTTATGGATAAGATATATTTTGTTCCACTGGCTTTCTTTGGTGTACTTGCAGCGTAATTGTGAGCATATTTGGATTTGTGTCTGCCGTTTGACCTTTTCTTTCCTATGTTTCGTGTAGTTTTTCTTCCAGTGTTCTTCACTTGCTGTCCACAGAATGAACCCCTAAATGAACATTTTTTAATGTTTCTGTTGCTTTTTTTTTTTTTTTTAAGATTTATTTATTATGTACACAGTGTTCTGCCTGTATGTATGCCTGCAGGCCAGAAGAGGGACCAGATCTCATTATAGATGGTTGTGAGCCACTGTGTGTGTGTTCATAGCATATTATGGTGACTATGTGCCATGTCGTGTACATGGTGGCCAGAGGACAGTTTTTCAGTGATGAATCTGTCCACTTTTATGGGGCTTCTGGGGATTGAATTCAGGTGGCCAGGATTGCTCAGCAAACCCTCTGAGCCATCTCACTGGCCTAAATGTTTTAAAATTAAATTTATTTTATTTATTTGGGGGCTATGGGTACATGCCATGGTGTGCATATGGAGGTTGGCTGGAACTTCAGTCATTAGGCTAGGCAGCTCTCAAGCCATCTTGCTGGCCTTCATCTTCATTTTTTAATGATAACTTTCCTAGATCCCTAGATAAAAGCTTTCCTTGGTTAACGCTTTTATACTATCCTTCTGCTTCCCTGAGAAGTAAGGTGTTACTCTTACTGAGCTTCTCTCGGAAGTTGCTAAGCACTTACTATTTTTTTATTTACAGTTTTTAGATTTATTGTTTTATGTGAGTGTTTTGCCTGCTGGCATGCACGCTTATGGTGCTCTTTGGAGTACAGAAGAGGGCATTGGATCCACTGCCACGTAGGAGCTGGGAATCTAATCTGGGCTCCCACAAGAGCAACAAGTATCTTCCTCTGCCCCTGGGAACACCAAGCTATACCCCATAAGAGAACCAGTCTCAGACCCAGATAGGGTCCATGTTGGTCACCTCATTCTCGGTGAGCACCTGTGAACCCTGCTTAGTTTATTCTGTGGACTGTGTCCTCATGGTGTCCTCGACCCCTCTGCCTCTGCAGTCCTTTGCTCCCTCTTCTGCAGAGTCTAATGTTGGCTGTGAGTCTCTGCTTCTGCTCCCATCAGTTGCTGGATGTTGCCACTGATGACATTTGGGCTAGGCACTGATCTATGAGTATAGCAGAATATCATTAGAATCGTTTCATTGACTTTCATGTTTGGTTCTATCTCGAGTCTCTGGGCTGTCCTGCGTCTGGTTCCTGGCCATCCAGGCAGTGTCAGGCATGGGTTCCCTCTCATGGCATGGTCCCCAAGTTGGACCAGTTATGAGTTGGCTACTTGAACACGTTGTGTGCCACTGCCAACATTGCCCTAGCACATCTTTTTAAAGATTTATTTACTTGGGCTGGAGAGATGGCTTAGAGGTTAAGAGCACTGGCTGCTCTTCCTAAGGTCCTGAGTTCAGTTCCCAGCAAGGACATGATGGGTCACAACCATCTATGATGAGATCTGGTGCCCTCTTCTGGTCTGCAGGAGTTACATGCAGGCAGAACACTGTATACATAATAAATAAATACATCTAAAAAAGATTTGTTTACTTATATATACAATGTTCTGCCTACATGTACCTGCCCACTGGAAGAGGGCACCAGATCTTATTCTGGATGGTTATGAGCCACCATGTGGTTGCTGGGAATTGAACTCTTAACGTCTGAGCCATCACTCTTGCCCACCCCAGCGCATCTTGCAGTCAGGAGAGTGTGTAGATTGAAGGTTTTGTGGCTAGGTTGATGTCCCAATGCTCTGTATTCCCCATTACTAGACTTCTCTAGTGTCACTCTAGTAGATTACAGGGAGTTTGCATTCGTTAGGTTTCTCTATCATCCCCAGTATTCTGTTCCTCCATCCTTCCTACATTGTGTAAATGTACCACATTTTCTTTATCCGTTCTTTGGCTGAGGGACATCTAGGTTGTTTCCAGTTTCTGGCTATTAGGAATAAAGCTGCAGTGAACATAGTTGAACAAATGTCCCTGTAGTAGGAGGGAACTTCCATTGGGTAGATGCCATTCTGACAGGTGTAAGATGTTATCTCAGAGTTGTTTTAATTTGCATTTCCTGATGGCTAAGGATGTTGAACATTTCCTTAAGTACCTCTTTAGCCATTTGAGATTCCTCTGTTGAGAATTCGCTGTTTAGATGTGCACTCCCGTTTTTTAAATTGGATTATTTGATTCATTGATATCTAGTTTCTTGAGTTCTTTATATATTTTGGATATTAGCCCTCTATCAGATGTCAAGTTGGTGAAAATCTTCCTATTCTGTAGGCTGTTGTTGTTTTGTCCTATTGATGGTGACCTTTGCCTTACAGAAGCTTTTCCGTTTCATGAGGTCCCATTTATTAATTGTTGGTCTTAGTGCCTGTGTTACTGGTGTTCTGTTCAGGAAGGGTTTGTTTGTTTGTTTGTTTGTTTTAATACAGCAGTCTGCCCACATGCCAGAAGAGTGCATCAGATCTCATTATAGGTGGTTGTAAACCACCATGTGGTTGCTGGGAGTTGAACTCAGGACCTTTGGAAGAACAGACAGTGCTCTTAACCTCTGAGCCATCTCTCCACCCCCTAGGAAGTTGTCTTTTGTGCTAATGTGTTCAAAGCTATTCCCCATTTTCTCTTCTGTTAGGTTCCGTGTATCTGGTTTTATGTTGAGGGCTTTGATCCACGTGGACTTGAGTTTTGTGCAAGGTGATAGATACTGATCTGTTTGACTTCTTCTGCATACTGACATCCAGTTAGACCAGCACCATTTGTTGAAGGTGCTGTCTTTTTCCCATTGTGTAATTCTAGTTCTTTATAAAAAAACAGGTGTCCACAGGGGTGTGGATTTATTTGTGGGTCTTGCAACCTTCCTTTTTCTGTTTTGCTTTGTTTTTAGGTTTTCTTTTGACCTGGGTTCTTACTCTATCACTGTGGAACTTACTGTATCGCCTGTTAGCCTTTAACAGCAGGGCACTTTCTCAGCCTCCTGAGTGCTGTGCTTAGGTGTCAGATACTACACCTGGCTTGTGAGAGCTTTTGAGAAGTGAGTGGGCCTCCATAATGTGGGTCAGGCTCTTTCAGGTATTTGGTATGGGTAGCACTGGGACAATAGGCAAGGCTAAGTAAGACACTGATGCTTTTGTGTTTCAGTGATTAAACTCTGGGCTGGAAATGAGATCACATGACAGTGGTTGTGATGTTCTATGTGTGATGTTACAGCATGACAGCATGCTCATGCATGGAGGAAGACAAACGGAAAGGCATTTTAGGTTAAAATCACAGAACTTGTTGATGTGAATGGTGAGGGAAGTGACCTTACTTGGATAACTCAGTGATTTCACATAATTAACTTGAATTGGGCCAGGTGTGGTGGTGCATGCCTCTAATCCCAGCACTCGGGAGGCAGAGGCAGGCAGATCACTGTGAGTTCGAGGCCAGCCTGGTCTACAAAACAGGATAGTCAAGACTACACTGAGAGACCCTGTCTCAAAACAAAACAAAACAAAACTTGAATTAGAAGCCATTCACATTTTAATGGGTTAATTTGATTCTGTTTGTACTTGTTTTATTTCCAGTTCTGAAATTAAATCAGGGGGCTGGAGAGATGGCTCAGAGGTTAAGAGCACCGGCTGCTCTTCCAGAGGTCATGAGTTCAATTCCCAGCAACCACATGATGGCTCACAACCATCTATAATGAGATCTGGTGTCCTCTTCTGGCCTGCAGGCAGGATATTGTATACATAATAAATAAAGAAATCTTTAAAAAAAAAGAAAGAAAGAAAGAAAGAAAGAAAGAAATTAAATCAGTTCATGTTGTGCTTAGTACCTGCCTTGTTTAGATCTGAATAATCAAGTTATTACTTACCACTTCTTCATAGCCAAAAGAATGCAGTGGTGTGAAGGTTCCAGTTGACGCCAGCAAACCTAATCCAAATGATGTGGAATTTGATAATCTGTACTTGGATATGAACGGGATCATCCACCCCTGTACTCACCCCGAGGACAAGTACGTGATCTGCCTTTGCCTTTGATAGCGCCAGTCACAGCAGAGGTGCTGTATCCCATTACAGTGTCTGCTTACCATTACAGACCAGCACCAAAAAATGAAGACGAAATGATGGTTGCAATTTTTGAGTACATTGACAGACTTTTCAATATTGTAAGACCAAGAAGACTTCTCTACATGGCAATCGATGGAGTGGTAAGTGCTAAAGTCATTTACAAGCCTCTATTTTGTTTGTGCTCTTTTCTGAATATCTCAGTGAAAGTCAGCTGAATAGTGAGGAATGGAGACTGTGGTTAATTTCATAAAGAAAAGCCTCATACTTCAACAGTTCATTGACTCTTAGTACTTATTTTGAGTCACTTACCGTCATGTACTACTCTTTTGAGGTGACATAGGCCGATGAGTGAGTTTAGTTACTTAAGCGTACTAGGTGATAACACATACAAGGTGTTAAAGAGAAGAGGCAGTTTGAATTTACTATAGGGGTAAAAAAAAGAAGGGTTGAAAATAATGTATAGATTTGCTCATGAATAATTTGAATAGTATTATGTAAACATGAGATGGCACATCCTTTTAGGCACCACGCGCCAAAATGAACCAGCAGCGTTCCAGGAGGTTTAGAGCGTCAAAGGAAGGGGTGGAAGCCGCAGCTGAGAAGCAGCGGGTCAGAGAGGAAATACTTGCGAAAGGTAGGGAAAGCTTATCTTTAAGTTGAACCCTTTCCCTTTTTCTGCATTTCTCAGTGCTCTAAAGTTCCTGGTGGGTACCTAGGTTAGAGGTAAGTCTCAGAGAAGAGGAAGTGGGGAAGGGACCCCGCGGCCACTGGAAGTGAGTCTCTGCAGCCCCGTGCTCACGGCGTGGCGTGTGGTGGTTCTGTTTCTGAGACAGGCTCTAGCTGTCGTGGGCCTCTCTCTGTAGACCAGCGGGCCTACAAATCAGAGGCCCTTCTACCTCTCCCTTCCTAGTGCTTGGCTTCATCAGGGTTATTTGTTGGTATTTGCTACCCACAGCATATAATAGATGGAAAAGACATGATGATTTGGGGCGTGTGTGGGGGTCATTAAAATTGCACTTTACATCTATAGAAAAGGTGTCATGGACCTGCATTTATAAATTTATAAATATCTTAATTTATTTGGAAGTGTGAAATGTGTAAGTATATAGATACTTAGCCATGGCTTGTAATTAAGACTCCCTCCAACCACCACCTCAGGCTAACCTTGAACTCAGAGATCTGCCTGCCTCTGCCTCCCAAGTGTTTAGATTAAAGGTGTGGACCACCACCACCACCACCCTGGCTGCAAGTAAGGCTCTTCTGGCTTGTTTATGATAGAATATTTTGATGATTTATTAAGAACTATTGTCAGTTTGGCTTAGTGGCACACACCTTTAATCCCAGCCTTTGGGAGGCAGAGGCAGATGGATCACTGTGAGTTCGAGGCCAGCCTGGTCTATAAAGTGAGTCCAGGACAGCTCAGGCTACACAGAGAAACCCTGTCTCAAAAACCAAAAAACAAACAAACAAACAAACAAAAAAAACCCCAAAACTATTGTCAACATTAAAACCATTAGCTCATGTTCTATTACAGAAGAAGGACTTCATGATTTCTGTTTCTGTGTTGTAGTATCTTTTGTATATACTGTGTATTGTTTGACAATTTTGTTAAAGCATTAGGTATCACCCTGTGGATCGCAACCCATTTTGGGGGTTGAATAACCCCTACACAGCAGTCTGCATATCAGATATTTACACTTTGATTCATAACTAGCAAAATTACAGTTATGAAGTAGAAATTAGACTAATATTATGGTTGGGGTCACCATAACATGAGGAGCTATATTAAAGGGTCACAGCAGGAAAAGTTGAGAGCCACTGTGGTGAAGCTTAGTTTAAGTTGAAAGGAAAAATGCTATTTTCTTCTTGGAGAGGGAGTCATCTCTTTCTTATATGAAAACATCTTCCTTTCATATTTGAATTTTCTTGTTACTGTTCTGACTCACTATTGATTAATTTACTTTACTTTTTATGGGGAAAACAAAACATTGCCTCTTTTGTCTAGGTGGCTTTCTCCCTCCAGAAGAAATAAAAGAAAGATTTGACAGCAACTGTATTACACCAGTAAGTAGTCTCAGGCTTTGCTAGCTACTGCTAACTCTTAAATGATAGGTTAATTTCTTTCTTTCTATCATTTTAGGGAACCGAGTTCATGGACAATCTTGCTAAATGCCTTCGCTATTACATAGCTGATCGTTTAAATAATGACCCTGGGTGGAAAAATTTGACAGTAAGTTTCATCCGTTGGTACTTGAGAAAGATTAGAGTGATCATCCGAGGCAGTTCTTTGATATAACTGATATTATTTATCCCTTTCCCTGTAAAATGCTAGTTGGCTGACAGAGAAAAGAGTAGCTTTCCAGGTTATTGGAAATGTCTTGCGTGGCCAGGTTTTATATAGCTGATTTTTTTTTTTTCCTTAATGCCAATTTTGTTCTCTTACCTCACTGTGAAGCCGTAAAATGGATTCATAATTTAAAAAAATATACGTATAAGAATGTAGTTTTTAACTGGAAAGTAGATTTCTCATTAGATATCAAAATGTAGCAGATTTTGGGACTGTATTTGCAAATGGATATTTCTCAGGAAGATTTAAGTAAAACTTGAGTGAACTTTTCTGTAATAGTAGCTTAAGGTGTGTTTCAATTAGACTTGATAAACCTTTTATTGATTGCTCTTGGGGTTTGAATGATTTGGTACTGTATTCTTGGTAGTCAGCAGTCAGCCATTAGGTGCTGACCCTAGCCATTTTATTCCTTTTCATCCTATGTGATACGTTAGTTATCAGTGGTGTGTTAGTGTTTAGCATGCACCTTCTTTAGAGATTGTTCCACTAATACCACATTGATGAAATTGTCTCAGTTTTTCTTAAGGCAGTCAGTTTGCTTTGTTCTGGTAGAAACTGGGGAGATGAACTAAGCATATAAAACCCTTTTTTAATAGGTTATATTGTCTGATGCTAGTGCACCTGGTGAAGGAGAGCACAAAATCATGGATTACATTAGAAGACAAAGAGGTAAAATTAAAAAGTATTTGATTGTATGTTGTTATAATGAATATAACCAAGGCTGCAGATGTAGCTTTGTTGTTGTTGTTGTTTTGAGACAGTTTTTCTTCTGTGTATCCTTGGCTGTCCTGGACTCACTTTGGTAGACCAGGCTGGCCTCAAACTAACAGTGATCCACCTGCCTCTGCCTCCCAAGTGCTCGGTTAAAGGTGTGTGCCATTGGGGATGTAGCTTAATGGTAGAAGATGAATTTAGCACACGAGGTACATTGGGTGTTATTCCCAGTACTGCCTAACAATGAACAGGCAGGCTATTACGTAGAAAGTACTTGGCAAGTTGTGGTACTTCTGTTGTGTATAGTATGTTTCTAAAATACAACTTCCTCTCCTTTTTTTTTTTTTTTTTTTTTTAGCCCAGCCTAACCATGACCCAAATACTCATCATTGTTTGTGTGGAGCTGATGGTAAGTGTCTTCTTGAGGATCTACTGTTCTTGGATTTAAACCAGACTATGTTGGCGTATTGTTGTGTGATGGCTATTTTAGAGATGGTTACAATTCTCAGGTGTCTTGCTTAAGTTTAGAAGGAGTCACTGTTGATTTGCTATTTTACTGTGGCCAGTGGTCTTCTGTCAAACTTTAGACATCACGTCCTTGACATTACAATGGGCAGTTTCCCAAATGTTATCTTAGTGGTGGTTATTATAGGTCCATGTCTCCAAATGACTTTGTGCTAGGACGGATGACTTCTTACATTTGCTGCCTTTGCTCTGTGTTCAGTGGGGGCCTTTTCTTGTGTCATTGGTTAGTAGTACTTTGATTATGGTAAAGGATCCTTCCAAAGTACCGTTCACTTACTGTTTTCTTATTGATTGATAGCTGATCTCATTATGCTTGGCCTTGCTACCCATGAACCTAACTTCACCATAATCAGAGAAGAATTCAAACCAAACAAACCCAAACCATGTGCTCTTTGTAATCAGTTTGGACATGAGGTCAAGGATTGTGAAGGTTTGCCAAGAGAAAAGAAGGGAAAGGTAAGGGCTTTAAGATGGACATTACCCTATTTGAAAAGTCTGTTATCGTGGGAAAATATGGACACTGCCACAAAGTATAGCATTTCAGCCACTTTAAAATATGCCGTTAGCCACCGACTCTATTCAGACTGCCTCATAAAAATATTTCACAGAAATGCAGCTTTTGAAATAATGTGAAGCAAATCTGTATTCACAAGTTTAACATACTCACCCTTTCTACTTCATATTTTTCCAATGTAATTTATGTCCCATGAAGGTAAGTTCTTACAGATAATGATGCCCATGAATGTGAGTGTTTATGAAGATGTTTCAAAAGATTACTTTTTTGGGGGGGTTTTCAAGACAGTTTCTCTGTGTAGCCTTGGCTGTCCTAGCCTTGCTTTGTAGACTAAGCTGGCCTTGAATTCACAGTGATCCACCTGCCTCTGCCTCCCAAGTGCTGGGTTTAGGCCTGTGCCACGACGCCCACTTGATTACTTTTTTTTTTTTAAAGGAACTACAAATCAAATATATTAAGCATCATGTTACTTTTTTTGTTTTTTTCGTTTTGTTTGTCTGACCATACTTGGTTGAAGTCCCTTCTACATGTGTTTCTACTTGGGAATTTGGTGCTTGGGAAAAAAGTGAAAAACATTTAAATATAGTATACTATATATACTATACACAGGCAGTACAATAAATGAAGTATACATGAATCTGGGTACAAATGTTCACAGAGATGGGACCAGTGGATTATTTGTCAAAATATGGAAAATATGCTTGGACGAAGGTGTTTTGTTGGCAAATAAGTCTTTCATAATGACTTATGAATTAAGAATGTTTTCTGCAGCACTCGGGAGGCAGAGGCAGGCGGATCGCTGTGTGTTCGAGGCCAGCCTGGTCTACAAAGCGAGTCCAGGACAGCCAAGGCCACATAGGGAAACCCTGTCTCAAAAAACCAAAAAAAAAAAAAAAAAAAAAAAAAAAAAAGAATGTTTTTTGATTTTCTTTAAAATATTTTTTTTTTGTGTGTGTGTGTGTGTCTCTCACACACACACACTCACTCATTCATATTGGAGCTGTAGTTAAAGCTTGTGAGCTTCCTGACCGTGGGTGGTGGAAACTCAACTTGGGTTCACTGAAGGAACATTAAATGCTCTTAACCATTGAGCCATCTATCCAGCTTCCTTGTACTTTTTTTTTTTTTTTTTTTTTTTTTTTTGTTTTTTTTATTAGGGGTTTTTAATAGTTTTTTTTTTTTTTTTTTTTTAAAAAGGTGTTTAAAAGTGTTCTGGAACATGAAAGAATATTCACCTGCATATGTCTCCCCAAAAGTAAAATCTGTACAGCTGGCCCTTCATACCATATGCTGATTTCTGGTCTAGGTGTGATTGTTGTAAAATGGTTTGGTGCATATTTCAAATTTTAGTACTTAAATATTAAATGGTTCTTAAGTTAGAAAAACCTCAAGATTTGTATGGCTGGAAAGAATGAGAGCATTGGGCTGGACATGGTCTCCTCTGTCTCTTACAGCATGATGAGCTTGCAGATAGCCTTCCTTGTGCAGAAGGGGAGTTTATCTTCCTTCGCCTGAATGTCCTTCGAGAGGTATGCTTCAATGGTTATTGAAATTGGAGTTTCTAAAATACGTTCTTTTTATTGCTTTAATGTCAGTATTCTGTTTTGGTTGTAGTATCTGGAAAGAGAGCTCACCATGGCCAGTTTACCATTTCCGTTTGATGTGGAGAGGAGCATTGATGACTGGGTGTTCATGTGCTTCTTTGTGGGCAATGATTTCCTTCCTCACTTGCCATCATTAGAGATTAGGTATGTTTTTCTGTGGGATGTGCCAGGGACCCTCTCAGCCTTCTTGACTTTACAGAGCCCACTGTCCTAATGAATAATGTTTATTTCCTGGTGGCAGGGAAGGTGCAATTGACCGTTTAGTTGGCATATACAAAAACGTGGTACATAAAACTGGGGTAAGTTTATTCTTGAGTAATTTAAAAACAAGTATTTGGTTTTTTAAGAAGATCATTTTACATGTATTTTATCACTTACAGGGTTACCTTACAGAAAGTGGTTATGTCAATCTGCAAAGAGTACAGATGATCATGTTAGCAGTTGGTGAAGTTGAGGATAGCATTTTTAAAAAGAGAAAAGATGATGAGGTAAATACATTGCAGTAGCTGAAATTGCTCCTGCCTCTCCTAGGTTGCGATGGCCTTTTACCTGTCTGAATGTGCTGAAATATCACTGTTGTGTTGTCACGAATGTAATCCCAAGCCTTGGTTCTTATTTTATAAAGGCTGTTATGTTTACTGTGTGGAATTATGTTTTGTGCAGTATTTGAGTTGAGTTGTAATTTTCCTTTCCTAACCTTATTTTGGGTTTAAATCTAAAAACTTGAAGCCTAGGTTGGCATTGAGCTAGTGGCTGTCATGTTTTATAGGCACTATTTATACTCTAGAAACAGGGTCAGGCCTAGGAGTTTGTATGCTAGGAGTTCAGGTGTAGGATCTGGCTGAGTTGGACGACACCAGTTAGGGCAGTATGATAGAAGACGTAGGCTCTGTGGAGGGTGGTGGCTCCTAAGTAAGTGGGAGGGTAAAAGAAGGAAGCAGAGTGACAAAGCACCTGGAAGTTGATGATGTCGGACTTGCAAGTGCTTGTGGAGAAGTCCAAGCTCTGTCTTGGGCAGTTCAGAGCTTGTTAATTCTTTGCAGTGAGATAGCAAATACTGTCGGAATAGGAAATTGGGGTGAGGGACAGATATAAATTGAAGATCATTTTGGAGATGAATGTGAGGGTACTACAGGATATGACATGGGAAAGCCTGGAAAACAGTTTTAGAACTGTGGTTGATGGGAAGAGGTACTTGAAGCCTTGAGTGAAAATGTGAAATTTTATAGGAGCTTGTGTGAAAGTGCCCCACAGGAGTATGGGAAACACTTTTTAATAAGAGGAGGCTGTAATCCCAGCACTTGGGGAGGCAGAGACAGGTGGATCTCGGTGAGTTTGAGGCCAGCCTGTCCAGGACAGCCAAGACTACCCAGAGAAACCCTGTCTCAGGAAGAAAAAAGAAAAAAAAAGAAAGAAAGAAACCGGGTCTAGAGAGATCTAAGGATATCCCTAAATAGAAGCTACAGGTTAGAGCGACTTAGTCATGTCACCTAGTGGTTGGCCAGGGTGCAGCCTTGAAGACGCCGGTAGCCGGAGGGAAAGCAACCTAGCAAGGAGACGGGGTGGGGGAAGTGAGCTATAGTAGCTTCTTAGAGGAACACAATCCTGATTTCATAAAGACTCGGGCTATACTGGCAAAGAGCAAGTAGTGGTTATATTGTTTCTGTTTTCTTCAACTTTGTGTGCCACAATTCTCTTCTTTTAGTTTAGGACTTCAGGCCTTTCTTATATATATATATATATATATATTTTTTTTTTTTTTTTTCTTTTCTTTCCCTAGTTGTCTTCAGTATTTAGTTGTTTTTTTTTTTTCCAATTATCTACTGGAGCAGCTGTTTTGTAGTTTTTGTGTGTGTGTGTGTGTGTGTGTGTTACTATATCTTCAACATTTATAGTGTTTTTCTTTATTGATATTCATACTTAACAAAAAGTAATATATGCTATGTTATATCTTGGTATAAAAACCCCATGTAAGAGCAGTTTTTATATGTGGCTTTAGCGGATGCTGTACTACTAAATATTGATGATAATTTAGCATTAAAGAGGATGGGATTTGATTTCTACCATAGTGTTTCAGACTTAATATGGTTTCTGGCTGACCTTGCCGAGAGGAGGGTATATTAAGCTCTGGTGTCCCTGAAGTCATATTGTCTTTCCCTATGGCTATACAACAGGGGGGAACATCAGATTTTTGTTAGGAAACTTCTAGAAAGTATGTTTATGGCTTTTGGCAAATTCATACAGGCATTCATAGCACATAAAAATTAAAGACCAGTAAGGTTCACACTGTCAATGAACCAACCTTTAGAGCCAAATATTTATTAGGGCACAGAATGGAAGGCTTCAGAAAACGATGTGTCAGTAGTTATTAAAATTGAGTGGTTAAGGGCTGGAGAGATAGCTCAGTGGTTAAGAGCACGGCCAGCTCTTCCAGAGGTCCTGAGTTCAAGTCCCAGCAACCACATGGTGGTCACAACCATCTATAATGTGATCTGTGCCCTTTTCTGCAGATAAAGCACTCACTTACAATAAATAAATCTTTTTTTTTTAAAGAAAATTGAGTAGTTAAGGCTGCATTGTGGTACTGTAGTTTATGAATTTTGGTAATCCTTAATATGAGCCTAACTATGTGGCAAGGTTTTGATTGCCAGTGATAAGGCAGGAGACAAAAAAAAAAAAAAAAAAAAAAAAAACAGACAAAAATGTCTACCCTCTGGAAGCTTGTGTTCTTTAGGGGGAGATGGACAACACAGTAGCCAGCTCATCCTTGTAATGTAGTAGAATTTAGATGCCATTAGGATAGACATTATTTGGCAAAGTTGTAAAGGCAAAATTGCAGTTCTAGAAAACACAGCAAGAAGGCCTTACTGAGAGACGAGTGTGAATAAAGGCATGAATAATGTGGAGGCGTGTGTGTGCCTTGTAGGTATTGAGAGGAAGGGCTTAAACCCCAGACGAACAGCAGTGCCAAGGCTCTGGACAGGAGCTGCCGTGTATGTGCGCTGAATAGCAAGGAGCAGGCAGTATGTGGCAAGGTCAGAGGAGGCAAGGCAGATCAGAGTGCTGGTGTAAAGTTCCAAAAAGGGATGGGGGCCAGATGTAGGTACCTTTATAGGCTATTTTAAGAACTTAGCTTTATTATACACCAATGGAGGGTTCTGGATAGAAAACTGGCAAGATTTGACTTTTTCCCTACCTTGTTTTGATTAACTATAGAGGGCAGATGTTCATACAGCTGAGGCCAGAGAGGGATTTTGAAAGCAGTACTAATGGGGGTGGTAATGGGGGTTGTAAGAGAGAAATGAGGTGCCAGGAATGACCCTAGAGTAGTTCCAAGCACGTAGAAAGTGTTTGGAGCAGCTCCTCTAAGATAGGTTATGGTGCAGGACGCTTTTAGAGGTGGAGGTGAGAATTCCATTTTGGACACACTTAATTCAACGTACCCAGATGAGGGTTTGGAAGGTAGAGGTCTTGGTTGTGGTTAGTGTTTAAAGCCAAGAGGTCAGGTGCTCATTCCCATGTGGAGAGAGAAGTGAAGAGGCCCAAGTACTGGGCCCAAGGGAACAATAACGCTGAGCAAAGGCAGGAAGCAAGAATAGAGGAAAGCCAGGTGGAGAGGATGACTCCAGGAAGTTCTGGAAAGGACTGACAGATTTCAGCCTGCAGAGAAGTTTCTTTGAGAGTCAGGAAAGGCTTGATTGGAGAAATTAGTGAGGGAGCCAGCTAGATAGCTCAGTGGGTAAAGGCAAGCCAAGCCTTGTGACCTGCATTTGATTTCTGAAACCCACGTGGTAGGAGAGAACAGATTTCTGGAAGTTATTCTCATTCATATTCTCTCTCTCTCTCTCTCTCTCTCTCTCTCTCTCTCTCTCTCTCTCTGTCTCTCTCTCCCCTACTTTACTCTCTGATATAAATATGAAAAGAAGTTATGAGATACTGAAAACTAGGGATATTGTTGAATATATAGAATATTTACCTCATGTGAGAAGTCCTAGGTTGGGTTTCCAGAATCACAGAAAGAAATCAAAAAGGAAGAAAAAAATAGTTTCTTTACCATTGGAGGTTTCATAGACTCATCCTTGGGTATGTTTTGTTAAATCCCTCTCCTGAGCTGCATGTGGTGGTGCATAGCTTTAATCCCAGCAGAGGCAAGTGGATTTCTGAGTTCCAGGAGCCTGGGCTACACAGGGAAACTGTCTTGAAAAATAACAACAAAAACTCTCTCCTGGCAGAAAACATCAATTTCAGATCTCATTAAAGTTTTACCTAACAATTGGCAGGATGCACTTAGAGGAGATACAGGTAATCTGCCGGGGTAGTCACCAGTCACCTGCTAGCTTCTATTTTAGGCCACAGTGGCAGCCAGGGCCATCTTAGCTATTGTTCTGAGCATGGGCTTGCAGACCTGTGGAATGGACCGTTGTTAATGGAGGAGCAGTATCAGCCCCAAATTCTGCAGAGTTGAAATCATGGTTGTCCTTTGAGGACAGAGAAAGTACTCTACCCTGTACATTAACTTTGCCCATAATAAACAGTACCTGGAATTCCTCTTTCTCTCTTGATATCTCTTTGGAAGCTAGGGCTTAGAGTTTGTGGAGTCTCACTTCTTGCGTGTTGCCATTCATGCTAGAGTTAGGAGTGATTAGCCTCTGAGTGTCCTTATCAGCTGTCTTGTAGAGGTTTTAGATGGCAGTTATATTTAACAACTTACGATTTGTTGTTTTCTTACTTACATTTTCCTGAAATGTATTTTTAGTATTCTAAAACAAACCTAGTGTGATGGAGCACGTCTTTAATCCTAGAGCTTGGGAGGCAGAGGCAGGTGGATCGCTGTGAGTTCGAGGCCAGCCTGGTCTACAAAGCGAGTCCAGGACAGCCACGGCTACACAGAGAGACCCTGTCTCGAAAACTCTTAGGAATACTTTATTTGTATCTAAATTCAGTCCTTCTGCCTGTGTAGAGTTCTGATACACATGGCCTTGTACACACAGTGTGATGCCTCATTTAGTCATGGCTCCAGGTAAATGGTCTTTTGACTCACTCCTGCTAATGCTTAACTCTGACGTTTTTGTGTAATAATTTGACAGAATATGTGGATTTTATACTTTTAGGACAGTTTTAGAAGACGACAGAAAGAAAAAAGAAAAAGGATGAAGGTGAGTTTTAATTAATCACATGAGATTGGTTGTAGTTTAACTTTTGTTGAGGCCGTTATTTATTGCAGTAACTATTCCTTATTCAGTCAAGAACATATGTATCCACAGTGCTGTGTTGGAGCTGGTAAAAGAATACTGGGATCTCCCCCGTGTGTGTGTGTGTGTGTGTGTGTGTGTGTGTGTGTGTGTGTGTGTGTGTGTGTGTGTGTGTGTGTGTGTGTGTGTGTGTGTGTCTCCGTGGTCTTGAGCCTTTATTCCTTCTGCTTTCTGCGTGCAGGAACTACTGGTATGTGCCGTCATCCATAGCCTCTGGGTTCTCTTATTTAAAAAATTTTATTTATTATGTATACAGTGCTCTGCCTGCATGCACTTCTTCTGCCAGCCAAAAGAGGGCACCAGATCTCATTATAGATGGTTGTGAGCCACCATGTGTTTGCTGGGAATTGAACTCAGGACTTTTGGAAGAACAGCCAGTGCTCTTAACCTCTGAGCCCTCTCTCCAGCCCCTCTCCCTCTCCTAAGCTCTGGTCGGGGGTTCTACCTGATGGATAAGTAGGTAACAAGTGGCACTTGAGTATTTTGTAAAAATTGGGTAGTTTTTATAACAAGAACAATTGGCCCTTTGCGTCTTCTAGGAAGTTACTGAACTCGCTTTCTCTTTCTTCATCATTGCTATGTCAGTCCTCTTAGAATGACCTTCTGAACTATGTTTCTTAGCTCTGAAATCTCCACAGACTCCTCATTCCCTTCAGAGTTCAGTTCTGCCTTGGCTCTGGTCTGATCACCCAGCGCATTCCCTGCTGTCGCCTAGATCCACCTGCGTGTGCTGTTGAGCGATGCCCTCCTCTGCCCTTCCCGCCTGACCCCTGCCTTTGTTACTCACTCTCATCGTATGCAGGGTCTCCCTTGCTGGCTTGGCTCTTAGTGTTGACCAAACCTTTCTCTTAACTGTGCTGCTTCTTGTCTGCCTGGGATACTGATTCTGTACTTAATTACATAGTATTTTGTAGTTTTGGGTTTTGGTTTTGTTTTTTTTTTAACCAGATGGGTTTTCAAAGTTGTTACTTTTACTATGTTTTATAAGATCTAAGCAGTATCTGGAAACTGAAAGGGAGAAATGTTCAGTTGCTTACCATTGCATTTGGGTTCAAGAGCACTGTCTTAGTTAGGGTTACTATTGCTGTGACGAAGCACCATGCATGACCCAAAACAACTTGGGGAGGAAACAGTTTATTTCACTCACAGTTGCTTATTAACAGTTCATCATCAAAAGCAGTGAGGGCAGGAACCTGGAGGCAGGAGCTGATGCAAAGGCTTGCTCCTCATGGCTTGCTCAGGCTGCTTTCTTACAGAACCCAAGACCACCAGCCAAGGGGTGGCACCACCCCTAATGTGTTGGGCCCTCCCCCATCACTCCCCAGTTAAGAAAATGCCATGAAGGCTTGTCTCATGTGAGGGTCTCTCTTTTCAGGTGACCCTAGGTTGTGTGTAAAGTTGACATAAAACTAGCCAGCACAAGCATGCTACCATGTGTACTTTAGGGCAAAGTTTTTAGTTATTATAGACGCTTGCTTATAAGGTGTAAGGAACCTTGTAAGGTTCATGGAAATCCATGCGGCTTTTCAATGAGTTTAGTAGTAAAGTACTTAAAATAAGAACTGTCCCATTGTCCTCTTTTTCTGTCACCAACTGTGTTGTACTTTAACTTCACTTCTGTTTTTGTTAGAGAGATCAACCAGCTTTTACTCCTAGTGGAATATTAACACCTCATGCCTTGGGTTCGAGGAATTCACCAGGTTGTCAAGTAGCCAGTAATCCACGGCAGGCGGCCTATGAAATGAGGATGCAGAGCAACTCTGTAAGTGGCTGGCTGGCTTCTATGTGCTGTGGAGTGATTGATAGCTGGTTCCCTTTGGAATTGTGTCTGTGGATTTTTATCATTTTGTCTAAGGTTTTGTCTTACAGGATTTTGCCATCTTTTGTCTTGGGATACTGTAACTGTGTTAAATCTACCTTTTATCAAGATGAAAATCACTAAATAAAGTGAAAGAAAAGTATATGGGGTAGTTAGTATAATACAAGTGAATGTAAAGAGACAGCTCCGTGGCTGTCCAAACAGACTGCCGCTGCTTGTCTTTACCCCAAAGCACCGTGGGGTCAGTGGTTCTAGAAACATGACTGGGGTACCCAAGTGTTTCCATCCTGAGACTGCAGAGGATAGTGACTGTGCTCGCTTATTCTCCCTCCTTCTTCCTAGGGTCCAGTTATGTGTGCTTGCCATTTGGTTCTTCTTTCACAGGGGAACCGGAGTTTGGATAGTCAGGGATGCCTGAAAGTATCTGTTCAGAATTGCTCCATGCCTTAATTGGGACCTTGAGGATTTAGTCATTGAGGAGTATCTTTTTTTTTCCCTCTCTTGTTTTTTCCAAAACAGGGTTTCTCTGTGTAGCCCTGGCAGGCTGTCTTGGCACACGCTCTGTAGACCAGGCTGGCATCAAACTCAGAGTTCCCCCTGCCTCTGCCTCCCAGCTGGGACTGAAGGTGTGTGTCTGGCCTTTCCCCTGTAGTTGGATGTGGGTTGAATTCAGGTGCTTGTCTAGTGCAGCCATCACTCCACTCACCAAGCCATCTTTCTAGCCTTGGGCACATGCATTGTCACTCACCAAGCCATCTTTCTAGCCTTGGGCACATGCATTGTCACGCACCAAGCCATCTTTCTAGCCTTGGGCACATGCATTGTCACTCACCAAGCCATCTTTCTAGCCTTGGGGACATACATTGTCACTCACCAAGCCATCTTTCTAGCCTTGAGCACATGCATTGCCACTCACCAAGCCATCTTTCTAGCCTTGGGGACATACATTGTCACTCACCAAGCCATCTTTCTAGCCTTGGGCACATGCATTGTCACTCACCAAGCCATCTTTCTAGCCTTGGGCACATGCATTGTCACTCACCAAGCCATCTTTCTAGCCTTGGGGACATATATTGTTCTGGGGGGAGGGGAAAGACACAGTTTTGGAAGGAAAGTGCCTTTAAGGTCTGTGTGAAGTATAATTGAGTTTTACTTGGTATGTAGTGTGAACTGTCTTTGTGTTAAGGATTCTGTTTTAGTATTAAAGCATTGAGAGCCTTTCGAGCTCTCAATTTTAAAGTAATTCACTTTACTTGAAATAACTAATCTGCTACGATTAACAGGAGGAAAACTTAACTATGGAAGTATTTTCTGTTATGACAGTTTTGGTGATTTAGCTTAACTATAACTGCAAAAATTAAAAAAAAAAAAGATTTATTATGTTTATAGTGTTCTGCCTGCATACATACCTGCCCACCAGAAGGGGGCACCAAATCTCATCATAGATGGTTGTGAGCCACCATGTGGTTGCTGGGAATTGAACTCAAGACCTTTGGAAGAGCAGCCAGTGCTTGTGTGTGTGTGTGTGTGTGTGTGTGTGTGTGTGTGTGTGTGTGTGTGTTTTGTTTTGTTTTGTTTTGTTTTTCAAGACAGAGTTTCTCTGTGTTTGTCCTGGCTGTCCTGGACTTTCTTTGTAGACCAGTCTGGACTTGAACTCACAGCGATCCGCCTACCTCTGCCTCCCACGTGCTGAGATTAAAGGCGTGCACCCCCATTCCCAGCCACAGCAGCCGGTGCTCTTAACCTCAGAGCCATCTCTTCAGCCCCCAAAATATTTTATAAAAAGTTTCAATGAAATATTAAAATATATAAGGTCCCATTGTGTTCTTTGAATTTGGTACGGAGGAACTAATAATTTAAAGTATCACCCAGATTTTAGCAATACTAATAAAAATCTCCATTATTCTATTTTACGTTCTGAATTTTAAAACCATACATGTAAAATAATTTAACAGTTTTCCGATGGAGTCTCATTAAATTGCTTCTTTCTAATGAGTGCTTGGGTACGAATTGCACTCTCATGAGCTTTGTTAGGGGTGTGTGTGTATGTTATGTATTACAGATAATATAATTTTTCCTTCAGGTATTCTTTTTAAAGAATTTTACTATTTGATAGTAGAGAATGATTGTGAATTCATGGTATCAGAAAACTACCAAAGGAAATCAAGATTTAAGTTCAATAAATTTTTTTCTCAAACTATTTTTCTTTTGAAACAAGTTTTGTCTTAATAACTCCTTGGAGTCTGAGCAAAGGAAGTGTGGTACTTTGCTGCTTTTCCTGCGAAGGAGACTGGTAGGGGCCAGGGCTAGTCCCTGTCCTTTCTGCGTGTTTGCTCTGTCTGCTTTAGTAGCTTGAAACCTGTTAGCCTGAAACTTTGTGAGTGAGTAGTGGGTGTTTGGCTATATCTTCTTGTGTAAAACGAATAATGAAATCTTCCTATAATGTCACAATTGTCTGCAGAGTCCTTCAATATCTCCTAATACAAGTTTTACATCTGATGGCTCCCCATCTCCACTAGGAGGAATTAAGAGAAAAGCAGAAGACAGTGACAGTGAGCCAGAGCCAGAGGATAACGTCAGGTAAAGCCATTTTTGGGGGGTAGCACTTTGTTGGCAAATTGCTGGACTAGATGTGGCCTAATTATTGCTATTTAGCTTAGAGCAGCAATGTCTTCAGATACTTGCCTGTGATCTTTTTATCCAGCAGTAATTAATATGGAGAGTTAGAATAGTCACTAATTCCACAGAGGTGTGTAACCTATTGCTGTTAAACCCACGCATCTAGATTAGCACGCAGGCAGCTTTCTGTCTTCCAAGCCGTTTTCCCCTCAGAGACCAAGCGCTAGATTGACTAGGCACAAATGTTTAGCTCCGATGATGTGATCTGAATGTTACTGTTTGGAGATTAAATTTTCAGGTTTCTTAACCTAGAAAGTTCAGATACATTTGGACAATAACGTAGTTTGCCTTAGCATTCTCAACCAAAAAGGTTCCTCCTCAAAATCACATGTGCAGAAATCATTTAACAGAATTCCATGTGTATAATTTGGTTGTGTCACAGGAGTTTCCCTTTAGCTGTATACTTGAAGTTTATAGTGGGAAACTTTGATTCTGTAACTGCATCAGAGATTAAAGTCCAGATCACCCTGAGCTTTCTGTACAAAGCAAAACAATTTTAAAAATTATAGCTTGCTAAGAATTTAGGAAAATGTTGTGTTTCAAAGTTCAGCAATGTTGTGCTTCTTGTATAAAAGATAGAATGTGGAGATTCTTATTTATGATTAAGAACTTCTTAAGTAGGTCATATATGGCTTTATTTTCCTAGTATCCTTTAATCAGATTAGCCATGAGATAAACATTTAATCTAGCTGTAGTTTCTGCAGTCTGTTCAGTCTGGGTTTCCATTGTAGAAGGACTCAGTTTTATTTGATATTTAAAAATATGTTTTAGCCTAATGTATGTCTGTGTACTATGTATCTGGTTCCTAGAGAGGCCAGAGGAGCTATCAGATCTCCTGAAATTGGAGTTACAGGTGGTTGTTGGGGGCTGGGATTTGAACCTGGGTCTTCTGGAAAAGCAGCCAGTGCTCTTAACCTCTGAGCTATCACTCCAGTGCCCTCACCTCCCCCCACCCCCTTTTTTTAAAAGTCAAGATCTCACTGTCTAACTTTGGTTTGTGTGGAACTTTGTAGATCAGGCTGGTCTCGGACTGATAGAGACCTGCCTGCTCCTGCCTCCAAATACTGGAGTAAAGGCAAGTGACAGCTTAGCTAGCTAGATTCTTTTTTTATTTATCATGTAGCCATCATGACAAACACTGGTTTAATAGGTAACTTGATGTGTTCAGTAATTGTTTAATACTGGTGTTAGGGATAGTTAGGTAAAACAGTGTTTCTATCAAGAAATGATTGAGGTAGCTGGGTGTGTTGGTGCACGCCTTTAATCCTAGCACTCGGGAGGCAGAGGCAGGTAGTTCAATGTGAATTCCAGTCTAGAAAGGGACTCCAGGACAGCCAAGACTACACAGAGAAACTTTCTCTTTCTCGAAAAACCAAAGGGGAAAAAAGAAGAAAGAAAGAAAGAAAAATGAAATGATGAGGCTTTGGGCTTTTGTTTCATTTATGTTTTTATGTAAAGTAGTCGAGGCCATCTCTTCTAGTTTTGGTAGGTGGTTTGGGAGGACGGTGTGTTCTCTATAGTCACTTTGTTAGACTGACGCTTGTGTAAAAGTTCTTAATGAAGAATGATTGGATGTTCTCCGTCTGTCTTGATTTTTTTAAAAAAGGTTTTTAGTTTATTCCTGCTCCTTGAATAAAATATTTAAATCTTTTAGAGAATAAAAATACAAACAAAACACATTTGGGGGCAAAGATTTGATGTGGGCTGGAGAGGCGGGATCAGGGGTTAAGAACCTGGCTGCTCCTGCAGAGGACCTGGTCTTGTTCCCAGTACTCACACGGCAGCTGCTGTCTTTAACTCCAGTTCCTGGACATCCCATGCTTGTAGCCATGAGATGTGCACATGGTGCTCAGGGTCTTACACCCCGGAACATAGACGGAAAGTTTAAGTTATGATCACGTATCTTCCATGTTAATGATAGTAAGTGAATTAACTGACCTGCTTATAGGTTACAGCAGAACCTAAGCGAGGAGAACAGGAGTGTGAGGGACAATGTGTAAACAGAACTCTGTCTCCTAGGCAGACGTCAGAGCTCGTGGTTGAAAATGATGAGACAAGCAAAGGCAGAGAGGAACAGTATGCAGTAGACACACAATCTCTGCATGCTCCCTAGATTATTTTGTTTTTTTAAAAACATTTACAATAGCTACCTTCTTCATATGATATAATACATTATTAAGAATGTTGAAATATAAAATATCTTTAATATTTTAATCTTAGGACATAGTTTTAGAATTATTGCACAATTTAAGGAAACATGGGAAACAGTATTAAGATTGGCACAAACAAGGATCATGTGTTTACTCAATAAATGGTTATATTCTATCTCTCTCTCTCTTTCTTGGTTTTTGAGACGGGTTTCTCTGTGTCGCCTTGGCTGTCCTGGACTCACTTTGTAGACCAGGCTGGCCTCGAACTCACAGAGACCTGCCTGCCTCTGCCTCCTGAGTGCTGGGGTTAAAGGGCGTGCGGCACCATGCCTGGCTTTATAATGGCCTTACCAGAATCAGTATTTAGGTTTCTAGTATTTAGGTTTCTGATGTTTAATCCTCTTTAAGTTGATAAATGCTGAAAGTGGAGTGTTTAGAAAGTTAAATGAATCTCTGTTAGCTTTCTGTTCAGGTCCTTTAATTTACCTTAGATATTAAGTATAAATAGGTTTAGATTGGGAATCAGTAGCCAGTCTGTAGTTGCTCATGTATTGATTGAACACAAACTTTACCTGGATTTTAGGTTATGGGAAGCTGGTTGGAAGCAACGATACTACAAGAACAAATTTGATGTCGATGCAGCTGATGAGAAATTCCGACGCAAGGTTGTCGAGTCCTATGTTGAAGGACTGTGCTGGGTTCTTCGCTATTATTACCAGGTACCAAAGGAAGTTTCCCCCCTAAGTTTTTGCCTAATCATTTTACAAAACCAGTAATTTCTATAATTTCATGAATATTGAATATCCTTAGAAAAAAATCTATACTTGTTATCTTAACTTTTTTTTATCAAAAATTATTACTATGATTAATATTTGTAAAGACTTGGAGGCTCCTTAGGAATTACTCTATCAATAAAATTTGGCTTTGTGTTAAAGGAATTTAGGGATTGATCTGTGTTTGAGTTGGTCTTTAAGATGATTAAAGTTTAACGGGGTTTTGGTTTGTTATTTAAGTAGGATTTAAAAATAGCTGAGTATTTAGCAGTCACTGAGTAACTAAAGAAAGGATACAGTGTGGCACATACCAGTAAAAATTTGAAGGGCGTTTGACTATCACAGTTCTCCTATAATATATTACATGAAATTAGTAGTAATTGAACTGGTCTGATTTCTGACTTGAATCCTTTTAATTTAATTTATTGTGTTTTTTTGAGACAGGGTTTCTCTGTGTAGTCTTGGCTGTCCCTGAACTCACAGAAATCTGCTTGCCTCTGTCTCCCGAGTTTTGGGATTAAAGACATGTGCCACCATGCCTGGCTTGAGTTGAACCTTTTGTTAATTGAGATGCCAGGTTGGTGAGAGATTAGATAGACACACGGAAGATTGCAACACTGAAGGACAGTATCTGGTTTCATGTTAGATAAACTAAGTTTGGTGCCACCTGGGGATGGATGAAGTCGGTCAGTATGTGGACTGCATCAGGCAGTGCTGGGAGGAGAGCCTCCTCCCTGTTCACAGCACACCAGGCAGGCACCTCTCTCCTTGAGCAGTACTTGCTTTTGTTTCTTTTTTGGTGTGTTTACTAATCCTTTATAGTTAAGAGAAAGTTGTCACATGGAAGTATAATAATAAATTTTGATTGTTTAATTTTCAACTACTGTTGAAGTTTACAACTATTTCCTGCTCAGTAAATATACAGTGTAAACTGCCTTTGGTTTTTATTTGATGATAGAAGCTCTGAGATGGGAAAGAAGTGCCATCAAATACATTTTAAGGATAAATAGCTTTTTTTCTTTCAGAGCTCTCCCTCTACCACTGAGCTAAATCCCCAACCCCAAGGATAAATATCTTAGTGAATTTGTGTTTATTCAAGATATTTTTGCAGTATTTTTAAACTAAAGTAACCACTGATTGTTTGAAGCAGTCAAACAATATTTTGAGCTAAAAAATTAACAAGTAGAGTATATAATAGAAATGATACTTTGCTGGGCGTGGTGGCTCACACCTTTAATCCCATCACTCGGGAGGCAGAGACAGGTGGATCTCTGAGTTTGAAGCCAGCCTGGTCTACAAACACGAGTCCAGGACAGCCAAGGATACAAAGAGAAATCCTGTTTCAAAAACCAAAAAAAGAACAGAAGTGATATTTTAAAATAGGATATTATAGACTGACTGATAGTTGCAGATTAGTTTTTTGAACTCTGTTCCTCATTAGGATATTTTTCTTTTGTCTGTCACTAACGACTGTAGGGCTGTGCGTCCTGGAAGTGGTACTACCCGTTCCACTACGCCCCCTTCGCGTCAGACTTTGAAGGTATTGCAGACATGTCTTCTGAATTTGAGAAGGGCACAACGCCGGTAAGCTTCAAGTTGCTGGAAGGAGCAGGAGTTTGCGTTTGATAATAACTGAGAGTCTTAACTTTTCCCTCCCTTGCAGTTTAAACCACTGGAACAACTCATGGGGGTTTTCCCAGCTGCAAGTGGTAACTTCCTACCACCATCATGGCGGAAGCTCATGAGCGACCCTGTAAGTCTTCGTCCTTGAAAATGAGTTGGTAATATTAGTCAGAGCTGCTTTTGCACCTCATAGTTAAAAAACCTGAAGTACAAAAAGAATGTGTTCTGTGTATTTCTCACTGCGTAATGTGTCCTTTGACTGTGAGCGTCATACCCAGTACATAAAACTGATCTGTTTTCAGTCTACATGTTACTCTTTTGAGATGGGGTACTTACTATGTAGCCCTGGAATTTCCCCAGTAGACCAGGCTGGCCTTGAACTCACAGAGTCAACCTCTGACTCCCTAGTACCAGAATTAAAGTTGTGAGCTCCTACACACTCCATAACTATTTTCATTTGTTTCAACCCTATGTACTGACTTCAAGCATTCTGTTTGACTTACCTGAAATTACCTTTAAGTTTTGTGTGTGTGTGCTTGTTAAAGATTGAGACCCAGCTAGGAAGTAGGAAATGTTGAGTAACAACTCTTCACTACCTGCATGTGGCCCATAATTATCAGTTCTAAAACTCCTTTTATTTGTTTAACTCAAGTTGGTATTTTATTTTACTACATCTGGTATTAGCGACCTCCATGCCTTAGCATTTAGAGAAAATATATCTCATATCCTCATTGAGGCTTGATGAATTGAGTAAAAGTCCTATCATGTTTTGTGACAAGGTATTTGACTTTTGTTTTTAATTCTTTTACTTTCTCCCTGGAACAGGATTCTAGTATAATTGACTTCTATCCTGAAGATTTTGCTATTGATTTGAATGGGAAAAAATATGCATGGCAAGGTAAAACTCAGATATTACTCCTTTTTGTTTATTTTTTTTCTTTTTTGCTTATTTTCTTCTTTTTTGCTTATTCAAGACAGAGTGGTGTGTGCTTGTGTGTGTGTGTGTGTGTGTGTGTGTGTGTGCGTGTGCGCGCGCGCGTGTGTGTGTGTGTGTGCGCGTGTGTGTGTGTGTGTGTGTGTGTGTGCGCGCGCATGCGTGTAGCCCTGTCTGGCCTGGAACTCCTCTGTAGACAAGGCTGGGCTCAGACTCAGATCTGTCTGCCTCTGTCTCCTGAGTGCTAGGATTAAAGACATGCACCATCGTAGCTTGGTTTGTTTACAGGACTTACAGGATAAAAGAATTCTGGAAACCATATTCATTTTTATAACTGTGTGAAAAGTGGATATATCTATTTAATCCATGATTGTTAGTGATCTATATATAGTAATTTTAATAGTAAAGTTTGGTAAATAGTAACTTGTTGAAGTAGGTTAAAATTGCAGGTTTAGTGTTCCTTGTGACTTTTTTCTTCAACCAGTAGCCTTTCAAGGTTGCTGAGAAGGAAACAGTCATGTGCCTTTGAGGTTGTGGAAACTTGTGACAAATATGCTGGAAACTTAACCGTTGGCATTCATTTGTTTTGCTTATTTTTAAAACTCCTTGTGTAAATTATGTAAGAAAGGAAATTTTAAGATTCACACTAAATTTAAGATGTTATTCAATACTTCACAAATGTTGATCATTGACTATAAGACACGGTTTAAAAAAAAAGTCTCCTTCACCAGATTCTCCTTTTACCAGATATTCTGCCTTACCCCCTTTAAGGTCAGTAAGCTCAGCACTGTGAGGCACGGGGGTGGGGGGTGCGGTGCAGCATATAAAGAATTTACATATTGAAGGGCTGGAAGTAGCTCAGTGGTTGGTCGTTTGCCTGGCGTGCACAAATGCCTTTGATCCCCGGCAGACTTACAACACTCACCTCCCCTGTCCACCTAAAATCAAAAAACCATACTGTACTTGCAAGCTTTAAGACATTTGGGAGTTGGCTTTTGTTTTAAGTAGTGGTGATAATTTCATATTACTTCAATATAATGTTATTGAAAAATGCATCTTACATAGTGGGGCCATGTAAAATGTGCTATGTCACATGTGAATGGATCAGGCTTTGGAAGGAACTTTGTAGAGGATCTTTTAACTAAAGAGAAGCAGCATGGGAAAATAGAGGGGTAATAAAGAAAAAGCTAGCCGGCACTCGGGAGGCAGAGGCAGGTGGATCACTGTGAGTTCCGAGGCCAGCCTGGTCTACTAAGTGAGTCTAGGACAGCCAAGGCTACACAGAGAAACCCTGTCTTGAAAAATACTGGAAAAAAATTTTTTAAAAGTTAGTAAGTAAATATATATGTTTATTAAATACATAATCCAACCCTTGCTTGGGTTTACTAAATAATTATTATATAAACATACAGGTTACATGTCGACTTATGTTATTATAATATTTGTAGCAATGACAGTGAATTGAAATCAACATGGTAATTCCAGAGAGAAGATAAAATAATGCCCAATAGTTTGAATTTTCCCATATCCTTGCCAATTATTCTTCCTTGGGTTTGTTTTTGTTTTCTTTTGAGCTATCCTAATCACTATGAAATGGTAATTCACAATAGCTTTAATTTATGTTTCCCTAATGATACTGATAGTGAACATGTTTTCATGTGCCTTTGCGGCATTTATATCTTTAAAGAAATATCAATTCAAATCCTTTAGGTTGGGTTGATTTTTAGTTGTTGCATTGAAGTTTTTTATAGTGTATAAACGTTAATCCCATTTGATAAGATTTTGGTATATTTTCTCCAATTCTGTGGGTTATCTTTTCACTTTTGTTATAGTGTCTGTTAATGCTAGAAATGTTTAAACTTTGGTGCTCTATTTTAGTATTTTGCTTGTCTTTGTGTACCCAAGAAATCATTTGCCAAGTCCAATATCATGGATCTTTGCCTATTTTCTTCTAAGATTTCAGTCTTCAGTAGTATTTGACTTAATATTTGTGTGTGGGATAAGATAAAGATCCAATCTTACTCATTCGTATGTGGATATCTACTTTTCTGTGCATCAGTTGCTAAAAAGACTTCTTCCCTTCTTCCTATTGAGTGGTCTTGGTACTCTCTGTACATCATTTGGATGTTTTCAAGGCTACTAATCTAGTCTCGTGGTCTTTATGTCTGTTTTTATGCTTGTACAGTACTGTTTTAATGACTTAGATGGTCTATGAGGTCAGAAGGCTTTTCCCTGCTCAGGATTTCCCTAGAGTCTTTTGAGTCGGTATCAGTTACTTACTCCTGTGACAAAATACTTGACAAAAGCCGCCTACGAAAGAGGCCTGGCAGTGGGAGGCAAGGGGCACCTGGTTCTTACCGCCGAATTAGACGGTGTCTAATCGTCAGTGCTCAGCTGCCCTCCTCTTCTTGTTGCTGGGACTCCAGCCATTAAGACAGCTGCCCCCCCTCAGGGGTGTCCTTCCCTTCCCAGCTGAACTTCTGTGGAAACACCTTCACAGATAGACTCACAGGTGCCTCTCTCAGGCACCCCCAAACCCAGTCAAGCTGACAGTGAAAATTAACCAGCCCAAGTCTCTTGGGAAGTTTCATGATATATATATATTTTTTTTTCATCAAATTACATTAATATTTTCATTTGGACGCCACCCATAGTTTTTTGAAAAGGCAAATTTAGTACTATGAAGAAATATAAGTACTGGGTGTGGTGACACATGCTTTTAATCCCAGCACTTGGGAGGCAGAGGCAGATGGATCTCTGTGAGTTCAAAGCCAGCCTGGTCTACAAAGTGAGCCCAGGACAGCCCAGAATACACAGAGATACCTGTGTCAAAAGCAAAAGAAAGAAAGAAAGAAAGAAAGAAAGAAAGAAAGAAAGAAAGAAAGAAAGAAAGAAAGAAAGAAAGAAAGAGAAAGAAAAGAAAAAAGAAATATAAGCCTGGTATGGTGGCGCATGCCTGTAATCCTAGCACTCTGGGAGGCAGAGGCAGGTGGATTGCTGTGGGTTTCAGGGCAGCCTGGTCTACAAAGCAAGTCCAGGACAGCCAAGGTTATACAGAGATACCCTGTCTCAAACAAAACAAGCAAAAAAGAAATACAGTTCAAAACACAATTTTAAAACAGTGGAAGCAATATTACTATATAACTTGGTAAAGTTCTTGCCTGGGGTGATTAAATCTTAAAATGGTGGAGAACAGTAGCTGGGCACTTAAAAACAAATCATAACAGTTTTTCACTATATGTACTGTTAAAACATGTAACTTAATAGCAATATTGTGATTTTATACAATTTGTTATATATGTAATAGTTCTGGTTTCCTTGTGTTTTATAAACAGAACTTAGGTAATTTGGTCAAAGTTTCATGGTAGCAAAACCAAGGTCTAAACCTAAACCAAGGTCTGGCCCTAGAAGAGCTCTTTTGAAGTGACTGTTTATCTGACTGAGGATCAGATGAGGTCACAGGAGGGATGAGATGTCCCTGCTCTCACCTGACCACTAGCGCCCTGCTGTTAACCCTTCTGCCTCCCCTAGGCAACACAGGGAACTGCATCCCTGTGGGTGGCATACAAGGGG
This sequence comes from Acomys percivali, assembly GCA_907169655.1. Classification (NCBI taxonomy): domain Eukaryota; kingdom Metazoa; phylum Chordata; class Mammalia; order Rodentia; family Muridae; genus Acomys; species Acomys percivali. The sequence goes on along the minus strand of OU015742.1, from coordinate 2,891,055 downwards.
CAAGCTGATTGCACTGTGTCTGGAATTACTATCACAGGAGAGTTTTATTATAGGAAAATCTTACAGTGATTTCTTTAAATCCTAAGTCAGATGGGTAGAAAATAAAAGCTAAATAATGATTTGGGTATTTGTTGGTATATTTTCCCAAGTGTAGGAGTGAATAAAATTTGAACAACTTTTATTTCCCTGTTTGCCAGCAATTGAATAACAAATGCTGATAATTTTGAGATTGCATCTTTTAGGTACTGCAAAAATTTATACTAGAACTTAGATTTTTACATGGCAGTAAAATTAGATTCTTCCTTATAAGAAAAGGAGTAACTAAGTTAGTAATGTTTACTTTGGAAGCCTTTTCATTTCTTATAATTTTCAAATACAGTGGTTTGGAGTGGTGGTTGTTAATAGAATTGTTTAGTTCTATTTCACATTTGCTTTTGCTATTTATCTTTAAGATTTATTTGGCAAAAATACTATTTTTTATATTCTTGCAGAACAAAGATATGCTTCAGTAGCTTTTTTTTTTTTTTAGTATTATAATAGATACTATATTATGATAAACTTCCCTGAAAATGATAACTATAGGTACAAGTAAAATAATAAATCTAATTCAGCACATTCTGGGAGCCATTCCCAGCCCCCATATGAAGTCTGTTCTGTTCCCTGCTAGTAAGTTACTTAGGCAAGGCTCTAATTACAGTACAGATTAATCAGATTGATTTCAGAGTGCTATGGAAGCTTGGAAGTTGAAGAGACTTTTCATGTAGTCCAGAAATAGAACCTCTGGGTGTGTTAGGTAAATGAACCCCATTTTACAAAGACTCAGGACACAAGGACGTGCTCAAGTTCTAGGGAGATAAGCGGCTGCTTGGCCCGAGGGCATTAGTAAGGTCACAGCATTGTAAGTGTGAAAAACATGGGGACACTTTTGGTCATTACTACCACATATTTGCATCTGAATTTTGGTTATGTGACAAAATAGGGTTCAGTTCCAAATGTCTTTGTGTCCACAGACACACTTTACTAGAACGTTCACTTGAACCAATGAAAATTTGACGTCAGGTGGTGTGCTGTTTTCCCCAGGTGTTGCTCTATTGCCATTTGTGGATGAGCGAAGGCTGCGAGCTGCCCTAGAAGAGGTGTACCCAGACCTCACTCCAGAAGAGAGTAAGAGTCAGTCTATCCAACATAGACTTTGCTTCTGTATAAAATTAGACTTCAGCTGGGCGGCGGTGGTGCACACCTTTAATCCTAGCACTTGGGAGGCAGAGGGAGGCCATCCTGGTCTAAATAAGTTACATTTCAAAAATATCTCTTGAGGTATTCCAAGCAAGTGGACCTAGGAAACAAACAGACATTGTGTCTGACATTATATATATTTCAAGCCAAAATGAGTGAAAACAGATGAAAATAGTCTCTTCATACTGATTAAAGAGCAGTCATCAAGAGGGAAGGTGTTATGTTCTAAGCCCTGTACACAGGTGCATCCAGTTTGATAAAACAAGCACAGCTAGAGATGATGTCACAGAGTAACCTCAGCAATTACAGGTAACCCTGACAGCAAATATCTGAATTAAATGACAGCCTAGATCAGGTAGACTGAGCAGATAATTTATAGGACATTCAGCCTATCCAGACTGAGAGGAGCACACATATTTCTTAGCAGACCATGAAACTATCTCTAAAATAAATCATATATTAGGCTACAAACCAAGTCTTAAATAGACAGAAATGGAAATAAGCAATTTCTCGTATTCTCTCTGATCTTGCAGAATAAGACTATAAATCAACAGTGAGAGAAACCCTAGAACACCCTCAAGCCTGTGCTGATTAAACAAGACACCATAGAGCACTGGCTGGTCTTTGAAGACACTAAGAAGGAGATAAACATTCCTAGGTTAATTAAAAAAAGAACACCCTTTGACTTTTTTATTCTAAATGACATGCACACACAAACGTCCTCTTGCCTCTTAGGAAGGCATTGCTCATCCTCTCCATCTGCCTTCTTCCTCTTTCATTCAGAGGATTAACTTCTCTTGAGAGAGTTGTGTAAAACAAGCATTTACTTCTGGAAGGCTAACTTGACATGCTGTTCTACATAGAAAGTAGCATTCTGTAATTAAGGCAGAGTGTTTAGACTGGGAAATTGTGAAGCTGAGCTCAGTTTAGAAATTTATTATAAGATAACAAGTTTAAGAAACTTGATTCATTTTTGTCATAAGGTGGTTGTATGTTCTCAGAGAATGTTATGTCTTATACAAGCAGTCAGCTAGTTTGTAACTCAGAAAGGCTAGCTCTTTATCTTGCAGTGTATCCAAGTGTGTCTCCGCAGTGGCCTTTTTCTTAGAGTCACTCATTGCTGAAAACTCGTTTCAGAATATTATTTCTTCCATAGAGGGACACATCACACATGTAAGCTTGTCACTTATGAATTAAGTTTCATATGCACCGTGCTGGAGTTAGTTTTAGAAGGTGCTTTTTGTTGTTGTTGTTGTTACAGCTCTATAAAAATAGATCTTATTAGATGTCATGGCTTGACTGTGGCCTTACGCTTTTCTATTTAGACAGGAGAAATAGTCTTGGAGGTGATGTCTTGTTTGTGGGGAAGCTCCATCCACTACACGACTTCATTTTGGAGCTGTACCAGACAGGTTCCACAGAGGTACAGTATACAGTTTGTTTAATAATATAAATAGGAATATACACATTGTGTGTGTGTGGTGTGTGTGTAGGTGTGTGTAGCATTTCATTTACCCTTAACTTTTCTAAGTCTAAGATCTTGTGACACAGAGTGTATTTATGGTATTGTACAACCAGCACCGTTATCCATATGTAGAACTTTCCCTTTACCCATTAGGCAGTATTAAACAACATTCCCGCACGCTGGGTTCCTCCAAAGTCAGGTATTTGTCTTTCTCTATGAGTCTGCTTATCCTTGGTACCCGCACACCCGGACTCCAGCAGTCGGAGCCCTCATTGTCTGCCTCATCCCACTTGGCATATTAAAGTTCATCTATGTTGTAGGCATTACCACAATGTCATTTCTTTATGTGGCTGAGTCATTTTCAATAAGAAGCAAAGGCCACCCTTTATCAGTTCCTGCTGATAGGTCCTGGTTGGTTTGCTCTTCTAAGTAGCAGTCTTATGAACTTAAGAGAAGGTGCGCAAGTGTCTGCTGTGTCCTCGTGTTCTGCTCATCAGTTATATTGTAGAAATGCATTTCTCCACAGCCAGTAGATGTGCCTCCTGAATTGTGTCATGGGATTCAAGGAAAGTTTTCTTTGGATGAAGAAGCCATTCTTCCAGATCAGTAAGTACCCACTTCAGTATCACTGAGAAAACTTTAGTTGGTTTTTACTCTTTTTTTTTTTGTCTGCTGTTTTATTTTCTATACTTAAAAACAACATTCTGCTGCACTTTTGGGTCCCTGAGACTAAGGAACCTGCACAGTCAGAGCTGCATTCATGTGCTACTACGATTTCACCATCATTGGTTTTTCCATTTTTTCTTAAATACGCAGTGTTTTTAGAGGCAAAATGTGGGGTAAGAAGCAAAAAAGACAACTGAAATAAATGAGGCCGATTTTTAAATTTAAAAAATTTAACAATGATTGTTGTTAGTGGTAATTTTAAAACTGTATTGCAATTTTTATCTTAACCTGTCTAGCACACAAATACTTGAGACTGAACTATTATATTTATTTTACAAGCTTTACAGCACAACATCTAAGTAGTATTAATCTACTTTAACTCTTTAAGCTAATATGGCTACCTTCCAGTTGAAATCCCTAAGATACTTGTATTTTATGGCTTTCTGTGCTCGAGCTGCTCTCATTAAGTGCCCTGGATGGCTCTGTGTGGCTGATCCCTACTTCCTGTCCCTCCTCCTTGCCTGGCTGGTAGGAAGTCCAGCCCTTCTCTCCCCTGTTCAGTCATTGGTTGTTATTGACATGTCATACAACAATTGGGGAGCAGTGTTAATATGGAAACAGGAGATTCTCAGAATGAGAACTGTAGCCAATGTGGGAGCACAGAAATCAGCATCTGAGTCTTTACACAGTGCATAATAGTAACATTATGCCTACAAGTCATAACCTTTGGGGGGGTAGGGCTTCGTAAAATCGTTGTTTTATATCAAAATGTTAATTTATGTTAATATATTTTTGAAAAAACTTAACAGTTATAGCCAAGATAAAAGTACTTTGAGCTCCTTCATAATTTTTTTCCCTCTGTCAAAGTGTGTGTGTGTGTGTGTGTGTCCCCGTACACAAGTATGTGCATACATTCACTTGTATAGAAACTAGACAACTTTATTGAATGTCTTCATTTACTCACTACTTTCTGTTGTCCTTTTCTTTTTTGAGACATGGTCGCTCTCTGATCCTGGGGCTGGCGTATCACCTACACTGGCTGGCCAGCCAGTACCTGGGGTCCGTCTGTCTCTACCTTCTCCGCCCTCGTATTACAAGGACAGGGTGCCATGTTCAGTTTTTCACATGGTGCTGGGAATTAGTGCTCAGGTCTAAATGCTTACATAGCTTTTCTCCAGCCCCACAGCATCATGTTCAAGGATGTAAGAGTCCTGAGAACAGAGTGTTTAGAGAGCTCCTCAGGGCACATCCTCAGGAGGGGACTTAGTAATCACAGAGACTGTTGGGTACTTCAGAGCAGCTATGATATATCACTGTCACAGTGAGTGGTAGTTTGTGAGAGATATTGATGCTCTACTTAGGCAGGCCCTTGAGACATTGTCACATCTTTCTTTGTCATTCTTTGGTTACTAGTGAGATTAAATATCTTACGGTTAATGACTATTTAGCCTTCTTTTCTAAATTCTTTTATCTATCTTTCTGTCTGTCTATCCATCCATCGATCTAGCTTTTTTTTTTTTTTTTTTTTTTTTTTTTTTTTTTTTTTTTTTTTTT
>OU015742.1:2867448-2886124 GCA_907169655.1 Acomys percivali | reverse complement strand
TTTTTTTTTTTTTTTTTTTTTTTTTTTTTTTTTTTTTTTTTTTTTTTGACACTGTATATCCTTGGCTATCCTAGAATTCCTTCTGTAGACCAGGTTGGCCTCTAACTCACAGAGATTCACCTGCCTCTATCTCTTGAGTGATGAGTTTAAAGGCGTGTACCACCACTGCCTGTTTTTTTCTTCTTAAATATGTAAATTCTTGTCTGTGTGTGGATAATTGCATGTGAGTGGACATAGTTGTGGAGACCAGAAGAGGGCCTGAGACTATTCTAGAGCTGGAAATAAAGGAAGTTGTGAGCGGCCTAACAGTGTTTACTTTTAACTACTAAGCTCTCTTTCTCCAACTCCCATTCAACTTTTTTTTTTTTTTGGTTAATCTCTTCCTACCCCCCTTGCATTAATTAGGGAGGGGGACTGTCCTGTTTTTACAGATTCTAATATAAATCCTTTTCCCATAATTGTTTTATACTTAACAATAAACAGAATCATCTTATAAACATATGTTGCTTTTGCTAGTGAATTTTAACAATTTATTGTTTTAAAAGCCTAACAAACAGCATGCCTTACTTGCCCACAAAGTTTCAGTGTGCATACAGGTGATTTTTCTTGTTTCCTTTTAGAACAGTGTGTTCCCCTGTACCCATGTTACGGGACCTGACACAGAACACAGTAGTCAGGTAAGTTTTCTAGAATTCAGAGCATTTGCTCAGGGCACAGCTTAGAATTTACAAGTGAATTTTAGCAGATCTCTAATTTACAAGGAAACGGCAGTGTTAATTCACCAGTTCTTTGAGAGTGAGTGTCCTTGTGCTGCAGACCTCAGAGCGGAGCCTCTTGACTTTAAATTATGTATATTGTTACGGTTACTGATTTAACAAGCATGCTTATCTGTTTTCTGGTTTCCCCTGACAACCTCTGATTCCTTCAGGATTAGGAAAGTGGGAGGTGGAAGTGGAGTGTGTGCCCAGCGGCTCGGACTGCTTCGCTGATGTTCTGATGATTGCTGTAACTGTGGCTCCACAGAATTAATACATAAACAATGTTATGTAGTATATTTTACTTACAGTTAACTGGAAAATTTATCCCTCACTTTAGCATTTTTCATTGGGTTAAAAAAAAAAGGAATGTAATTGTTGCAAATAAGAGTCAGCACATTGCTTCTCTGTGTGATACAGTTGGAAATCTTGGTGCCAGAATTTATGCCTCTATCATTTTTGTCAGTGTTTAGCAAAGACTAAAGCAAACACACTTGAGAATTTGGTAAATGGCTGCTAATTCTAAGTCTTCCTGACCCATTGGTAAAATTACTTATACTTACACAAAATACTTTAGATTTTACTTAAATTTCTCATTACAAAATATCACCAGTCTATATCCTGGCTTAAATGGATTTAGCTAGTAGCTAATTGCCATTCTAGGAGGGCTTACGTCTCTTCTATATTTTGCTGTTCATCTTTATACAGTGTGTTCTGACTCTGTATCCTTTGTTAAGGGTGAAGTACAGACTTTAAAGCCATGCGCATAAGCCCATCACAGACAGTCTGGCTCTGCCACGTTAAGTGTGGACTCTGCATTAACTTGTGGGGTCTCCGACTCACGTTGGTGCTTCAGGCCAGTTAATTACACGAGTTTTCTTTTTGAACTGTCACATTTTTGTTTGTTCTTGTGTTTCCTACGTTTTTCAAAGACTTTACTGCCTAGCTCTCTAGAAATACTTAGGATAGAGAAGTTTGCACAGAGGCAAGTTACAGGTCAGTGGACAAGTCCTAGAGTGTCTTGGGGAGTAGATGCCGCAGCTGGTGTGGTGGTTCATTGTTTCCGAACCTGAAGGACCTGTAATGTTGGACACAAATGTGCTTGCTGTGTTCATTAGGGTTAAAAACAAATCCAAGATCTATGTGCATTTCAGCTATATGTTGAAAGTTTAACTTCAAACTTGTTTTTTTTGTTTTGTTTTTTGTTTGTTTGTTTTAGTTTTTCAAGACAGGCTTTCTCTGTGTAGCCTTGGCTGTCCTGGACTCACTATGTAGACCAGGCTGGCCTCGAACTCACAGCGATCCGCCTGCCTCTGCCTCCCAAGTGCTGGGATTAAAGGCGTGTGCCACCACGCCTGGCTTTTTTTTTTTTTTTTTTTTTAACTTAATTTTTAAAAGATTTGTGGAAAACTCGAGCTACCTTTTGTCTTAAAGTGTAATTTGCAGCATTTTCTCTGCGAGATGTTGTTGAGGCCAAGATGCAGTTTTCTGCAATAGGGTGTGTGTGTGTAGGCATGCTCAGGTTGTATATTCCAGTTACATTTGTTTAATAAATGCAGATAAAAAAACACAGCCATCTAGTCATTTATTTTGACTCTTCTTTTCCTTCAGCTGGTGTCTCCTTCCATTCTGGAGAAATTTTTTCCTCAGATTGACTTGGATTGGCTCCTGTCATATCTGGTCTTACCTTTAGTATTGAGATAGTATATTATTACACAGTGGCATACCTCATGTCCATAGAAAGACTGTAAGCAATTATAACCTGTGGCCAGGGAGATCGTTAATCTCTTCCAATACTGATTTCCTAAGCCATTTAGTATATTTGTAGCTTAGCTTTGAATATAACCAAATAAGATGTTTCCTTTAATCGTCCTCATCTTGTTTTTATTTATTTTTTCTTATTTTAATTTTGTTTGGACATAGTAGTCTTTATTAATTCCTTGTTAATTATATATATGTATATAGATCACTTAAATTATTTAAAAAAATTTGTCTTTCCAGTGCAACAGCATAATTGCCTGTTCTTTTGGTGGGGTGGTATGCATGCACACACTACCTGTGTGCTTTCCAGGCCTATCATGATTTAGAACAGTTGTTCTTAACCGTCTTAATACTGTGACCTTTTAATATAATTCCTCATACTGTGGTGACCCCAACCCTGAAATAATTTTTGTTGCTACTGCATAACTAAATTTGCTACTGTTAAGAATCATAATGTGGATATCTGATATGCAGTACCTGTGAAAGGTCCTTTGACCTCCAAAAGGAGTTTTAACCCTCAGGTTGAGAACTGCTCATTTAGCAGAACCCTGGCTCTGTGGCTTGAACATCATCCTATTTCTCAAGGTTACTTCCTTGCCATTCTGGCTGGTCCTTTCAACATCACATTGACCTTTATGCCTGCCTCTCGGTGCTTGAAATGTTCTTCCCTTCTCTGTCTGCCTGTCTGTGAACTAGCCTCCATTGCAGCTTCCTGTTAAAGTGTATAGCTTGTATAGTTTTATATATCACGTTTTCAGCATAACTTATTTTCTTCAAAGAGGTGTGTCTTTCAAACTACTCTGATCACCTTTGAATAAATGAGGCAAAGAATAGAACATCTCTTTGGGAAGTTTTGTTTTTTTAATTGGATTTCGCGTAAATGGAATTTTAAATGTACCGATTACCACAGTATTTATAAGGCTCAGAACTGTCAGAATCAGAAGCCTAAAGAAAGTGGAATACATACATTCAACAGCAGACTTAATGTGGAAAGCACTTGGGAGGGTTTAGCTGCTGTTGCCTGCAGTCCTATGTAGGACACTGAGCTGGTTAACCTCTCCTGGTAGAATGTCACAGTTGAACAAACTCTTCAAGTGTCTTAAAATGTCAAGTATATGAATAATAAGAAACCTTGTGCAAGAACAGTTTACATTGGCATGCTGGCTGAGCGGTGCCTACAGAGTGTAGGGAAAGGTAGAGGAGCGTCAAGCCTGCTAGTTGGAACTTTCTCCCTGCTTTGAAAGGCACGCTACCGTTCTCATACAGTAATGTTCATTAGAATAAAATTTTTTGTTTGAAAATTTGTTATTAGGCATGCAGGTACATGGGGCTTAACACACACACACACACACACACACACACACACACACACACTGGAGGTAGGTGGGGGGAGAGAGTGAGGGAGAGGAGAGAGAATGCATGTGGCTGGCTGTCAGAGGACAGTTTTACGCAGTTGGCTCTTTCCTTCCACCTTTATGTAGGTCTCAGAGATTAAATGCAGGTTGCCAAGCTTGTGCAGTAAGTGCTTTTACACACTGCACCGTCTTGACGGCTCCTCAGAATAATTATTAAGATGAACTAAGTCAGAAGAGATGCTGTGCATCTATGGTATCTTATCTGGAATACAAATAAAGTACTAGTTTCCTTATTTTCAAAGATATTTAGGATTTTTATTTCACCTGTGTCATATTTGTGAGGCAGCTAAAATGAAAGAAAGGTAACTGGCAAGGAAGAAGTGCATTGTACTCTGAGCTGGTGGGAGGAAGCCAATGTTGTATCGGCATTGTTACTTCTGTGTTTGGAAAAAGCAGGTGAAGATATCCGCAGGTGCACAGAGTTGCACGGAATAGTGTACATCTATTTACATGGGTCTGTGGCTTTGGTGAGTCAGCCTATTGAGTCCCTTGGCTGGTCTGGTTTAACAGCTTTTGTTTAGGTGCTGTAGCAGGTGCTCCACCATAGAGCTGGGGCCTTCCGCCACAGTCCCTTCTGTTGTTGGCTGGCCTCTTCCCTGGATGTGAGGTCCAGGCGCTCCTCCTCTTCTTCAGTGTTGCTGCTTCCTCTCCCAAATCACTTCTACACCATTGTTCTCTGTTTTTGGTTGTGGAGATTGTAGATAAGTCATGTGATGTTTCCCTTCAGTGCTCTACCTGAACAATTAAAAAAATAATTAACCTGAGAGAAGTGAAAGGATGCGACATGTTTGGACTCATATAAAAGATTATCTTGGCCAGCCGTGGTGGTGCCTTGGGAGGCAGAAGCACGTGGATCGCTGTGAGTTCAAGGCCAGCCTGGTTTACAAAGCGAGTCCAGGACACCCAAGGCTACACAGGACGCCCCCCCAAAAAACAAAACAAAACAAAACCCACAAAGCCTTAATTAAAACATTTGACTTGTACTTTTTTGTGAGTGTACTGCAGGTGATAGTTTTTCTTTTGGGGCTGTGAACATCACAATTAAAAACAATTCCTTCCATGGTATACACTACATTTCTTTATCATTGTTTATGCAAGGGTGTCCAAGTGACCGTACCTTGTTCATGGTGAGTGTTGCTGCAGTAGATGTGGAGATGCAGCAGTCTTTTTGTTTGTTTTAGTTACATACCCGGCAGTGGGATTACCTTATAGGAACTGTATTTTTAGTTTTTTCTTTTATACATATAATTTAGAAGCATAAAACTTTTCCATAATGGGACTATGACATATATTCCCACAGACAGTATGTGAAAGTTCCTTTTCCAATTGAAGTACTCAGGAGGTTCAGGCAGAAGAACAAAAGTGTATAGCCAAGTGGGCTGTGTTGTGACCAGCAATTAAGACTTCTAGAACAGGGACAACACTTCAGGATTTGGTGCAGGCAAAGATTGTTTTTAAAAACAAAACCCTAAATGCACAGGTAGCAAAAGCAAAGCAGCAAAAAGTAAAGGGAACCTATAAAATGGCTACCTGCTACTATTTAAAAAAAAAAAAAAAAGTTAGCTGGGCTTTGATGGCGCATGCCTTTAATCCCAGCCCTCGGGAGGCAGAGGCAGGTGGATCTCTGTGAGTTCGAGGCCAGCCTGGTCTGCCAAAGGGAGTCCAGGACAGCCAAGATAACACAGAGAAACCCTGTCTCAAAAACAAAAAACAAGCTCTTTTCTGTGTTCTCATCAACATTAGTCCTTTCTGCCTTTTTAGTAGTTGCGCTGTTGGAGCCAGAGTGGGATGACTTCTGTTGGTGTGATTTCCTTACTGACCGTGTCCTGTGTCCCTCATGCGTGTGCTGGCCATTTGTATTGTCACTTGAGAAGTGGCTGTTAGTTAGCCTTTCCATTTTGCTATTTCCTTACATACTCATTTTTGTATGTTTGTTTTGAGACAGGGTTTCTCTGTGTAGCCTTGGCTATACTGGACTCACTTTGTAGACCAGGCTGGCCATGAACTTAAAAGATGTGCCTGCCTCTGCCTCCCGAGTGCTGGGATTAAAGGCACCCGTGCCACCATGCTGAGCCATTTCTTTAGCTTTAGGGAGATTTTTTAAAATCTGTTTTTCAGCCATTTCTTATTAATGGTGGGAGGGGTGCCCCTCCACTTCTTCTCTTTCTGTCTTCCTCTCTATGTGGTTGTTAATTTTTTTATCTTGTAACTTCACTAAATTTATCAATTCCATTGGGTTTTTGGTAGTCTTTGGGGGATTTTGTGTATAAGAACATACAATCTGACAGCAGTAAGTTGGCTTATTCCTTTTACCCCCACTTTGGGCTTACTTAATTACCCTGGAAAAACTATATTATGTAGGAGTGGTGTTCCTTGTATGTTTCCATCTATTAGAGCAAACACTTTCAACCTTTTCCCATTAAAGCTTAAGTTGGATGTGCTTTTCCACATATAGCCTTCGTTAAGTTGACATATATTTTCTTCTATGCTTAACGTTTTGAGGATTTTTATTATGAAAGAATGTTAGATTTTATTAGATGCTTTATTAAGATGATCATATGGTTTTGCCTTTCACTTCATTAATGTAATGTTGCATTAATTACTTTCTCATTGTGTGACAGAGTCCCTGAAACAACTTAGGAGAGGAGAGATATTTGGACTTACAGTTGGAAATGGTTTGGATGATAGCTCCTTGGTCTCACAAACATGGGCAAGGCATTACAATGATGGGAAAGTGTAGAGCAGGAGAGCAGGAAGCAGAATGTCACAGGAAGTGGCCATAGTGTATACTCACAAGGGCCTGCTCACCAGTGACCTACCTGTTCCAGGCAGGCCACCTTCTGGCCTCTACACTGTCACAAATAGTAGTGCTGTCTAGTGACCCACATTCAAATCAAGAGTGTGGGGCCATTACTTACTCAAACCAAAGACGTTGTCTGTGTTGACTCATGGCAATGGCCTTGCATCTCTGGAACAAATCCGACTTTATCGTGGCGTTTGATCTTTTTGATATGCTGTTAGGTTCGGCTTGTCAGGATTTTGTTGGCATTTTTACTTATGTATTCATCAGAAATGTTGGTCTGTTGTGTAATTTGGTATCTGGTAATGCTTGCCTCGTAGAGTGAGTTTGACAGTTTCATTTTTCATTTTTCAGTCTTTTGGAATTGTTTGAGAAAAATAGGTTTTAATTCTTCAGATGTCCTGTAGATTTCAGCAGAACCTTTTCCTGCCATTTCATAGTTAGTCTTACTGCGCCTTAACTGCAGCCCCTTGGGTGCTTTTCTTGATCCCCAGATGAAAGAATTCTCTGTCCCTCTCTTTCCTTCATTCACATACACCTTTGTTTATGGAAGACGAGAGCACACACAGCTTTAAAACTTGGCATCTGTTCTGTGCCTTTTATTGCATGTCTGCTCTTTCGTTTATAAAACAACTATAAAACATTCTTTATTTCTACTTTTAGAAAGGGAGATAGGTTTGGTGCCTAGTCAGTCTGTGCAGATTGTCACCTTGATGGAAACCTGCTGAGAAAAACAAGATGGTTGCTGTGAGACTGCTTGAGAGTGTATATGGCAGGTTTTCTCTCTTTGGATTTGCAAAGCCCTAGGGACTCTAATACATACTTTCTGTGTTCAGTACAATACTCAGAGACATTTCCTTGTTGTTTCTATTTCGCCCTCCTTCTGCCACATTGTCCAGGAGGAAACACTAGGGATAAAGATAACTGTTGTAAGTAAAAGGTGAGATATAAGATGAACCAACTGACAAAATAAAGTAAGATTCAGTGGTTCCCTCTGCTTGTGGTAATTTTTATTTTAAATATGATTTGTGTATTTAAAATATACAGTTAAGTCTCACTATAGTAGATTTTAAAAAGACATTTATTTTTATGTATATCAATGCTCTGTCTTCATGTACACCTGCATGTCAGAAGAGGGCATCAGATCCCAGTATAGAGGGTTATGAGCCACTACGTGGTTGCTGGGAATTGAACTCAGGACAGAGCAGTCAGTGCTCTTAACCTCTGATCCACCTCTCCAGCCCCTTATCCTCAATTTTTTTTTCCCAAGACAGGGTCTCTCTGTGTAGCCTTGGCTATCCTGGACTCGCTTTGTAGAACAGGCTGGCCTCAACTCACAGCGATCCACCTGCCTCTGCCTCCTGAGTGCTGGCATTAAAGGCGTGCGTCACCACACCCAGTTTACTAAATTTTTAAAATGTAACATACGGACCCTAGTTGTAAAAATAGTGATATTGAACAAGAAAGAAAATAATTAGCTGCCTCAAAGTGTCAACTAATTAAGTAAAGCCTTTTTTAGTTAAAAAAATTAACCTGAGTATAATAATTAACTGTAATCAAAAGAGTAATTTGGAAGAATATTAAAAAGATAGGATTGACCAGAAGATAATGATTACACAGAGAAAAATCACAAATAATAAATTGAAGCACATGTTTGGTCTATTGTATATACATTTTGCCCATGTCATATTTTGTTACTAATGTTTTCATCTGTCTCCTGAGGTTTTCATTTTTTGGGTGACCCTTGGTTCCTCAACAAGTTTTAATTCACACATTCAGATTATAACTTACAACACGGTAAATAAGGATGTCGTAAATCATAAGTGAACTAGAACAGCCACAGCTGAGTCAGAAGGAAGACTGGGACACATCCCTCACAACTTGGGGGCTAGATATAAACCCTACCCTGCCAAGGGGTGGGTTCAGGTGTGGCGCTTAGTGAGGCTCCTGATGCTTGCTCTCTGCCCTCCTCACCCCTTAAGTTGCTGTCTAGAGTAGGGTTTCTATAGCCGCGATGAAACAGCATAATCAAAGCAGCTTGGAGGGGAAAGGCTTTATTTAGCTTACACTTCTGTATCACTATTCATCATTAAGGAAGCCAGGACAGGCAGGAACTGATGCAGAGGTCACTGAGGAGTGCTGCTTTCCGGCTGTTCAGCATGCTTTCTTACAGAGCCCAGAACCAGCAGCTCAGTCGTGGCACCACCCCTAGCAAACACTGAGTAAGAAAATGCCTTATAGGCTTGGCTATAGCTTGATCTTACGGAGGCATTTCCTTAATTGAGGTTCCGGCCTCTCAGGTGACTTTAGCTGTGTCAAGTTGACATACAACTATGCAGCACAGTTGCTTAGCTATTTGATTTTTATATTTTATTTTTATTTTTGTTATAAGCTTTCTCAGCTTATCCAGCATTGTACTAGGAAAAATAATGATAATAATAATAATTTTTATTTAATTTATTTAAATTTTAAAAAATTAAATTTAAGATTTAAATTTAAATTATTATTTATTATAATAATAATTATTATTATTATTTTGGTTTTTCGAGACAGGGTCTCTCTGTGTTAGCCTTGGCTGTCCTGGACTCACTTTGTAGACCAGGCTGGCCTCGAACTCAGAAAGATCCTCCTGCCTCTGCCTCCTGAGTGCTGGGATTAAAGGCATGTACCACTACGCCTGGCACTTAGAAATTCTTAAGGGTTGGGATAATGTCTTATTTTTCTGTGATCCTTTACAGTTATTTAGAAAGTTACCTGAAGACAATGCAGTAGAGATCAGAGGTAGTTTGGTAAGGAAGATATTTAACCATTTGACAAAATCATTATCAAAGATAATCATTTGGAAATTTTTAGATTTTATTATTCTATACAGACATCTTTGTTTAGTATCTTTATTTCTTTGAAAATTAAAACCAATGGCACCATTAAAATCATAAAATTTTCATTGTTCTCTTTCAGTATTAATTTTAAAGATCCACAGTTCGCTGAAGATTATGTTTTTAAAGCTGTAATGCTTCCAGGAGCAAGGTAACAACAGTAAACCACCCACCTAGATGTGTGCTTTGTGGCAGCGCTCATTCCTGTTCTAAATAGTTAATTCCTATGACCAGAAAGCCAGCAGCAGTTCTGAAACCTGGTGACTGGGAAAAATCCAGCAATGGACGGCAGTGGAAACCCCAGCTTGGCTTTAACCGAGACCGGCGGCCTGTTCACCTGGACCAGGCAGCCTTTAGAACCTTAGGGTGAGTTGTCGGAGTGCTGTTTGTGTACTGTGTGCCCGCCCCGCCCCCATTCCCGTCATTCCATGAATAAGTCAGTATTTCTGCCACAGATATTTAAGAGATTATACAGCATAGCTGCCTTGTGTCCGTATCAGTGACTTTTATAACCCCTCTTCCTCTCCCTCCCCCGCCTCCTCCTCTCAGCAGGGTCCCTGGTCGCCTAGGCTGGCCTGGAACTCGAGATTTCAGAGGTCACTGCCTTTGTCTTCACAGTGCTGGGATTAATTTTTCTTCATTTTAGATGTTCACGTCAATGTTCTTTATATAGTCCACTATATGTTGTACGAAGAGTCTGTTATCTTAGCAGGTGTTTTCTAATAAACAAAGGGACATTTTTAAACTGTCAAGAAGGTTCTAATTTCTCAGGCATCACCACAGCAGAGTATCCTCATGAAGCATTAGCCAATACATGAATACAAAATGACACCAGGCTGTTAAATTTCTGTTTACCTCTGCTTGAAAGGTGGCATCTCATTTTGTTTGAATTGGCATTTTCTGCCAGCTAAGCTAATATTTATTTGATCACCTGTATGTCTGTTATATATTTGTGGGGTTTTTGTTTTGTTTTTAAGACAGTGTAGCCTTGGCTGTCCTGGACTCACTCAATAGACCAGGCTGGCCTTGAACTCACAGAGATCCTCCTGCCTCTGCCTTCTTCAGTGCTGGGATTAAAGGTGTATGCCACCATGCCTGGCTTAAACTTGTGATTTTTATCTTTTACCCTTATTAACTGTTGAATTGTCTTTTCCCCAGCTATAGAAGACACTGTATTTAGAGGACTTTGAAGCAATGAAAGTTAAGGCAAGGATAAAAAGAGTGGTGTCTGGGCTGGGCGTGGCTGCATATGCTTAAGATTACAAGTTGGAAGCCAAGCCAGGCCACTAAGCAGGACTCTGTCTTAAAGCAACTTCCTGGAAGAAATGTTAATAACTCATAATTCAGGAATTAAAATAACTCATAATAGGGATTTTTGATGTTTATGAGACATCTAAAGATTGAAAAAGTAATTTAAAAAGTCATTGGCAGCATATAATTTTTATATTAAATAGTAAAAATTGTGGCTTAGAGGATAAAACTAAAATTAAGTCTCCTTTTTTCCTGTATTTATAAAAGTTACCATACTGGGGGCTGGAGAGATGGCTCAGAGGTTAAGAGCACTGGCTGCTCTTTCAGAGGTCCTGAGTTCAATTCTCAGCAACTACATGGTGGCTCACAACCATCTATAATGTGATCTGGTATCTTCTTCTAGCGTGCAGGTGTACATGCAGACAGAGAACTATATACATAATAAATACATCTTTTAAAAAAAGTTACCATAGCACTCTGCATCTCAGTTCTCTAGGGTGTAAAGTGAACAGTTGTTATGGCTGCCTCATTCAGTGGTGGTAGCTTCAGCAGTGTAAATGACAGCTAATGTTGTCACTGTTTTAGAACTCTTCATTTTTGATATTAGTAAAAGAAACAATTTAAAATAGATTCAGTAACAGTTTTTGCATCATTCTTAGTCTTTTAGAAAGCAGCACTGAAGTTATTCTAAGTATAGTTCTTAGCTTCAAAGATGATATTTTGTCTAAATTCTTATTACTTGGAACTTACCTTGAGAAAATAATGTACAGGAGCATAGCTGTACACCGAAGTGTCTTGTTTATCAAGACCTGTAATATTAGCTCCAAATGAGAGAAAAGCTTTAGTAAAATATGAGATATAACCATAGTAAAATAGCCTGTGGATTGCATGCTATAGTTATTAAGAATAAAGAAAGCTACAGCGAAGTGTTTGATACGGTAAATTACAGTAGCAAATTTTAGAATAGTGATTAGTAGCAACAGAACAGATTCTTGAGGAAGAAAACCAACACATAACAGAAAAAGATTAGTTGTCTTTTACATAACTAATAAAACGCTGAGAGCATTATGAGCATCTTGAAGAGGCAGATGGACCTTTGCTGTCACCATTACCTTTGTGTACAGGTGTGTGTTGTGGTTGTTGTTTTTTTTTTTTAGGGGCGTGGCAGTTCAAGACAGGGTTTTTCTGTGTAATAGCCCTGGCTATCCTGGAACTGTCTTTGTAGGCCAGGCTGGCCTCAAACTCACAGAAATCTGCCTCCCTTGTGCTGGGATTAAAGGCATGTGCCACCACACAGAGCTCATTGTGTACAGTTTTGAACTTTAATTAAAAACCTTATTTTTATATCAATCAGGCCTAACAATAAAGAGACGAGTAGTATTTTATCAGCTTAATGTATTACTATATCTCTGTATGTAGCTCTCAATATTTTTCCTTATGTGAGGGTCTCTTTTTACAGCCATGTTATGCCAAGAGGCTCCGGGTCTGGTGTCTACAGCAACACTGCACCACCACCTGCCAATTACCAGGGGAACTTATACAGGCCACTGCTGAGAGGCCAAGCTCAGATTCCAAAACTTATGTCAAGTAAGTTTCTACTGGTTATTTTATATTCTAAAGGAACTATATCAGCAAATGCTGGTTTCTCATCCTCACTGTCAAAACGATTGGTTGCTTTCATGTAGAGATAGAATTAAATAAACATTGCCAGAAGATTTGTACAAGAACACTTTATGGAGAATCTTTGAGCTACTTTGTCTTGTTTGTATTTAGCTGAGTAAGGTGAACTTACTTCCTTTTCTTTATTTCTAAGCCTATTTCTGTGTTGACCTACGCAGAAAGAGGTGTATGTAGTTGATTGGGGTTTATCCATTAATACAAGTATGTAAACAGTTAAATAGGCTCATCAGATGTGAAATGGTGATTATCTAATGCTAAGGACAAAAGTATTCCTGTTTGGGCCCAAATTATGTGTTAGTTCTACCTGACATGAAGCCTGGCATTGTTGTAGGTAGTAACAGCTCTCATCTGAGAGAACTTTGACCTTTCACTCCTCAAACTGTGTTATAAACAGTGTATAATGTTAACCACAAAAGGTATAATACAGTATTTTTATTGCCATAGTAATGGTAGGAAATAGTTGAGTACTGCACATGCCAGGCTCACCACTGCCTTTAATTTCATTCCCACCTAATGCTGTGTTGAGCTTCATGGCTGTGCCCATTCGTCATGAAAGGACGGATGATGTGCTGGGCTCTCTAAACTGTCTGCACAAAGCCGTTGCTATCCGTTCCTGGTTAGCTGGTTCTGCCCGGACAAGGGCAGCGTGGAGAAGAAACATTGCACAAGAAGCTAGCATTTGTTACGTCTGAGGTGCATTAGCACTTAAAATCTATCTTTTGATTTGATTTTATAAAAACTAAATCTCAAAAGAAGAATGCGAGCCGGGGTGTGGCTCAGCAGGAGCGCCCTTGTCCTGCTGTTTAGGGCTCTGTGTTCGCTCTGTCACCACCTGGAATAGGAAGAGTGCTGCCCTAGTGCAGAGAACTCAGGAAACCTTTACACCTCTCTGCTTCCCTTGCCTTCTCCTCCCACCCTCCTTTCCATCCCAATTGTTCTGTTGTTACTATTGGTTTATTTTTGAGAAAAGATTTTGTTTGCCAAAAAGCCTTGTTGGCTTCAGACTCCAGAAATTCTTCTGCTTTAGCCTTCTGAGTGTGGGGCAGTCCACACACCAGACTTCAGTCATCCTTTCTTGATCCAAATCTATATACCATAGAGCCAGGCCTTCCTTTAGTATGCTAGGTAGTTATTAACGTGCCAGGTGCAGGGGTTGGGTGTTAGATGCTTGCTACGGTCTTAATGCCAGTTGATTTGCAAGCCATTTCTAACTGGAAGCACATGTTTTCTGGACATAGTACATAAGAAGAAATGGGTTCTGAAGGTCTCATTTTCTCAGGGCCCACTCGTTACCGGGTATGCTGTCTGATGGTGTGACTTTGCTGTGCTGTATGACTTTCTGAAATTGAATACAACATCATGACTCACTTCCGGGGAAGCTTTGTACCTCATATTTTCTTTTAAAGATTTATTTTTATTCATGTATCGTTGTGTGCATGTCATATGTGTATGTATGTCACGTGTGCAGGTGCTGCAGAGACCAGAGAAGGTATCAGATTCCCTGGAGCTGGAATTAACAGATGGTTGTGAGCTATCTGACATGAGTGCTGGAAATGAGTACTCTTGACTGCTGCCATCTCTCCAATGTCTTCTCCATTTTTGTAGCACAGAGGGGCACAGAGTTTAGTCAGCCTGTGCGAAAACTGCAGTACAGTGGCTGAGTAGCTACTTTACTTTTAGTGTCTAGCAGGTGACAATTCTGAGTGTTTGCTTATCTTTCTTACTAATGCTTGCCTGGTGCAATGGGTTCTAAGTTGTCTGAAAGAACTAATCGGCACCCTGAGATGTGGTAACAGTGAGAGCGTGTCCAGCTCATTTTCAAAGCCAGATTGTTGTTTACCAACATATTCTTTTGTTTGTTTGTTTTTTGAGACAGGGTTTCTCTTGTAGTCCTGGCTGTCCTAGACTTACTTTTTAGACCAGGCAGGCCTTGAACTCAGTTCTCTTTTTCTGATTGCTCTCTACCATTTATTTCAGTCCATAATGGTACCATATAAGAATTGAGATGCAGAAATGCTAGAGCCAGTGTAGTCTTGGTTTATCTACTATTTCTCAAGGTAATAGTTATCAGGAATTCTTAGGTAAAGGCATTGTATATACTTCCACAGGAATAAAGGAGTTTGAGCAGCAAAGGTAAAAGAATGTGCCCACCATTAAGCAGTTCTTTTTATACTTTGTTAATGAAATGTCTGAGGTGAGATAACTAGAAAGAACGGGTTTGGTTTGGTTTGGTTTGGTTTGGTTTGGTTTGGTTTGGTTTGGTTTGGTTTGGTTTGAGACAAGGTTTCTCTGTGTAGCCCTGGTTGTCCTGGAACTTGCTCTGTAGACCAGGCTGGCCGCGAGCAAGTTCACTGAGGTCTGGCTGCCTCTCTCTGCCTCTCAAGTGCTGAAATCAAAGGCCTGTTCCACCATTGCCCGCCCCCAAACAAGAATTCTATTTGTGCTCTTTGTCTGAAAGAGCAGGGTTGAAGGGCTTCATGTATTGCTGACTTATTTTATTTTATATTATTTTATTTTATTGGCAGAGCCCTAAAGCAATGCGGGACAGCACATAGCAAGGGGTGGGGAAATATGTTCTCCTTTGGCTTAGTAAACTAACCAGGATTTAGTCATGGGGGATCTACCCTGATAAGCGTAGCCTAACTCTAATCATCCCCCATCCTCTTTTCATAGCCTCTCCTTTCCTGTTTTGTTTGTTTGTTTGTTTGTTTCAGATAAGATGTCTGTAGTGCTGCACATGGTGGCTCACGCCTGTAATCCTAGCACTTGGAGACAGAGGCAGGTGGATCTCTGTGAGTTTGAGGCCACCCTGGTCTACAGAGTGAGTCCAAGGAAGGCAAGGCTATACAGAGAAACCCTGTCTCTGTCTCTGTCTCTGTCTCTGTCTCTCTCTCTCTCTCTCTCTCTCTCTCTCTCTCTCTCTCTCTCTCACACACACACACACACACACACACACACACACACACACAAACACAAAAACAAAAAGATCTTAGTATGTTTATAGGTTTCGCTTGAAATTTTGTACTAAAGTAATCCTACCTCAGCACCTTAAATAGCCCTGGCCTCTACCTTAAGACCCCACAGCAAGAATAAAATGTTAACACACTATCCTTGAGGGATACTCAAACCATAACTAACCCAAAGCATTATGTTTCTAAATTCCAACAGCAGCCTACTACTACTGTGCTCTATTTGGATAGTGTCTGGTAGATACTTACTTTAAATCTTCGTTTTTTACTCAATTTAACTTAAATTCCTAAGTTATATCACTGTTACAGTAGGGTTAGATGTACCTTTTTAAAAAACGTACATCAAGTCTCGGAAAGATGGCTCAGTGATAAAGAGCAATGGCTATTCTTCAGAGCACATGGGTTCAATTCCCAGCACTTATGTGGAAGCTCAGAGCTATCAGTAATTCCAGTTCCAGGGGATCTGACAGTTTCTTCTGGAATTGAGGGCACTACATGCACATTGTAGACAGACATGTGCAAGCAAAATATCCATAACAAATAAATAAAAATGAATCTTTGAAAACATCAAAATAAAGGCATACTTGTGAAAATAGAAAAGGTTGTTCACTGACTACCAAAAATCTGTTGCACTGGGCATAGTAACACACATCTCTAGTCCTCACAACATTTGGGGTTCTAAAGTAGGAGGGTTTCACAAATTTGAGGCCAGATTGGGACACAGGGAGACCTTGTCTCAAACAAAATCCCAAAACAATAAAATCTTAGCACATCCGTCTTCGGGATTGGATGTCCTCAGTCTGTGGGACTTGGCTTCGCAGGAGCCCACAACCTGTGGAAGATCACTTAAAGATCTGGTCAGAAACTGTTTTATTTTAGTAAAACTGAAAACTAAGCCACTTAATCAAAAGTGGTTTTAGTGCCACAATTATTTTCTCTAATATGGTGTAAAATACACTGAAGATGAAACATTTGGTCAATTTGCTTCTTCTATCAACTGTCTGCCATTAGTCTCCCGCTCCCTCCCTCTCTCCCTCCCTGCCCCCATCCCTCTCTCTCTCTCTCACTCTCTCTCTCACTCTCTCTCCCCCCCCTCCTTCCCCCCCCCTCTGTCTATATATACTATATACAGTGTTATTTCTGCATGTCCAAAGAGTTCACCAGATCTCATTGTAGATGGTACATGTGGTTGCTGGGAATTGACCTCTGGAAGAGCAGCTAGTGCTTTTAACTTCTGAGCCATCTCTCCAGCCCCATCGGTGTCTCCTAATGTGGTCTTTATTTGGCCTTTAATGTGACAGTTTGGGGTTGCTTTTTGCTAAGTTGATAGTCGACTATAGCCCTGAGTACTGGTGTGAATAAAGCACTCAGTTTCTGCGTTCCAAAGAACCTGGTGTATGACTTCACTATGATCAGTGAACTTGTCCATTAGCTGCATTTGAAAGTGATTTCTGATTACTGAGATCAGCAAACTTGAAGTCTTTTCTGATTGCCACGATAATTAAATAAATTGTCACTTGAGAAACTGGGTTTATATGGCCTTTGAGCTCTAGAGAAAGGGATAAGTTTTTAAAGACCAAAGGAAAAATTAACTGTCTTCCCACCCCCTTGTGCTTGTACCTTCTCAAGTGCAATTCATTGTCTCTTAAGTTTTTTTTTTCCTCTCTCCCACTCAAAAAGATCCTCTGTTAGGGCCATACAAATGAATGGTAATAAGTTTGTTTTACTGTCTACTTCATTACTTACCAGCCACGACATATTTCTGCTTTATGAATTCTTAAGGGTTATGTGTCTTATTCAGAGCTACATGAAAAAATCGTTTAAAAGTAGCTTTGAAAAAAATTGGCTGATTTTTATTTTTCTTCTTGGTTTGAAAACAAAGGATGTTTAATAAGTATATGTCAGAAAAAAATTTCAATTTTAGATCATATGCTCATGTCTTAGCAAAATGCTATATATTTGCCAAAACTAAGATTATGTGGAAAAGAGTTGTTGTGAAAGTGAGAATTAAATATGGCAGCACTTGATGTACTGGAAACATGGGAATGAATGTCTGTCACCGTTTTCTAGGACTTAAAGGTAGACTGTTAGGAAGTGCTTGCTCTAGATGCTTTATCATATTAGTTCTGGAAAATCATGTTTTGCTTAATTTTGTGTGCAGTATATTTGAATTTAATATGTATTGATGAAGGTGATGGCATTACCCTCCAATTGTATACTTTATAAGAGAAAACCATTTTCCTCCATTTTCAGAAAAATTAGGATAAAGTGCTCTGGAAAGTTTATTTTAATGTGCATGTGCCTTTTTCATTGTCTTTATTTGATGTTTAGTAAATGAAGGTTTCACGTGAAAGCTAAGTACCGTAGAAGGTGTGCATCCTGTGGTTACTGGGAAACGCCACAGAACCAGACTTAACAATTGAGGTGCAGAGCTAAGCAAGCAGGAGCCGAGTCAGAGTCATTCTGTTGGTTGTGTTTTGTTTACTCTTTTCAGACTATTACCTAATTTTGTACAGGTGAAGACATAAAAATGTGATAGTTCTAAAACATTTTATAACTGATCCTTAATAGTTTTTGCATACCATCTGAATAGGTTATATTGGTCTTCAAGTTTAACAAAGTAATCAGAAAAAGGACAAATGCTGATCTTTTTTTTTTTTTTTTTTTAGTAGACTTTTTTTTTTTCATAAATTGCAAGTCGTTGAAAATTAAGTATGTTTAGTAAATGTGTTAACTTTTTCGCCTAAGGAAGCCATACAAATGAAATAATTGCTGTTCTTATTAGAATGTCTAGGTTTTACCTGTTTTTAAGATTTTCTTTGGCGATTAGGTTTAGTTCAGTTGGTAGAGTGTCTAGCACGGAGCCATGGCTTCCATCTCCTAGCACCACGTGTAGGAGGCCTGGTACTGGTGCACTCTAATCCCTAGCACTCAAACAGTAGAGGCAAGAGGACCGGAAGTTCCAGATCATCCTTGGCTGCGTAGAACTTGAGGCTAGCCTGAGATACACAGGACCCAATCTCAAAAAATAAGGTAAAGCACAGATTTTCTGGAAATGGATAGTCTGTAGTAGTGATTCATTCTGGGCCCAGAATGGGCAAATTCTATTTCTGTGAGCAGAAATAGGAATAGGAAAGCATAGGAGGCCAGCTGTGTCATGTCATGCTGC
>OU015742.1:2850599-2867438 GCA_907169655.1 Acomys percivali | reverse complement strand
GGCCAGCTGTGTCATGTCATGCTGCAGGCATAGGAGGCCAGCTGTGCAGCTGTGTCATGTCATGCTACTGGCATAGGAGGCCAGCTGTGTCATGCTACAGGCATCAGTTGCCACTTACTTTACTTGACACATTTTTGCTTTATGAAAAATTTAAAAGTATTAATCTTTAATTTTTAAAGAAACCAAATTGTACATTTTTTGGTTCTTCTTAACTAGGACTAAGCTAGCTTGTTTGCTTGCTTCCTCCACCTCTCCTTCACTCCCTCCTTCCCTTTAAGAAAGTAATTTTGAAAAGCAAGGTTTTGGTTTGTGTTTTCATTGGACTGTGAGCCTGCACACATCATGGTAGGTTGTGCTGTTCTTGCTCTGGGCAGTCTGGAGTTGCTTACTGTCCTCACATGGTGCATACACTTCTGGGTCCAGCTATTTTAATTTGGTCACAGCAGACCTTGCTAAAGGCAGAGAAGTGCAAGACTGGAGCCAGGAGAAGTGGCTGGTTGATACTGCCCCTTTGTGTGCTGTAAATGGGAACGCCATGGCCGTGCCTGGCCAAGAGTTGATGGGTTTCCTTCCGTGCAGTGCTCAGTTTGTGTAGAACAGCGGCAGCCATTTGGTTTCTTCTAAGTAGATAAAGTTGCTAGTTCAGCGTCGTGATAATGAGGTAGGTGGGTTTATGACTAGGGAGCTATGGAAAAATAGTTGGTTTGTGTTGGAGAGATAATACACTTTCCATCTGACAGTTTGCTGTTGGCACACGCGTGAGGAAAGTGTTATAGTTCTGTGTAGAGTTGCTACTACTAGTTCAGTGTATGGTCATGAAAGAGGCTGAGATCTCTCTTTTCTATGTAGTATTTAAGGTACACATGTAAAAGTTATGTGTATGTGATACATAGCTACATAAGTGAGAGAGAAGAGTGGGTGTGTATGCCAAGGTTACCAAAACCACCTTGTTAACAACAAAAACGTCTGTTGATTCTGTTGGTTACTTTTACATTCGTGGTTAATTCTGATTCTAGCTTACTTACTTGATTTACATTGTGCTATCTCGTTTCCTTTTCAGGAACTTTGAATTATAAACCAGGTGGGCAGGTGATAGAGATTACTTTTACAAGCATTCTATGAACTACTCATATTTATTTTCCAGATATGAGGCCCCAAGATTCCTGGCGAGGTCCTCCTCCTCTTTTCCAGCAGCAGAGATTTGACAGGTAATGCTAAAGCAAGCATGCTGTACATGCTTTCCGTGTTAACATCTGCGGTGTGCTGGCTGCTACAAACCAAAGCCTACCTGCCTTTGAGTAACGCATTTCCCACACCAATTAATTTTTACTTGTACCTGTTTTTAGGAAATATGTAGTTAATACTTTGAATTATAATGTTCATGTTTATGTACTGTACTATGTTTCTTGGTTCTCTTAAACTTTATTTTATTGAACTTTGAGGTGCTCTAAAAATGCAACACAGAGAGCTTAAAATTGTATTGTTTTTGTTAAGTTAAACAGATTTCTTTGTTTTGTTGTGCAGTTTAATGAGGCATAACTAATGATGTTCCACTTTTATCGTGACTGCCAGTAGCGCAGCATTAGTACAGACCAGCTATTGATTCTTACTTAGACCTCTTCAAGTCCTAATCAGCTTCTTTGGTGCAACTTTTTCAGGGCTGACAGGCCTATTGTAGGGCAGTGTCACTGTAGGTCAGTAGTTATTAGTTGCCACTGAAAACAGTTTCTTTAACTACTTAAGACTGAACTGAATTAAATGCAGAAGGGACTCAGAAGAGGATTATGGGCTCTGCAGTCTAATAAGTACCATGGACTAGGAAGAATGTGACATGGTTTAATAACAAGGGATGTTTGACATGTGTTCTGTCATTCATAAGTTCTGTGTCCCTAAGTCAGATGACTGGCCATGAGATGTCAGCTGGACATGTTATGAATAATTATATATTAGCGTCTATAGAATAATTTTTAAAAAGAGTGTAGTGTATTGTTTCAGGCTGGTCTTGCCAGTGTCACTAGATGCAAAGCCGCGTGGAGCGCCCTGGCAATAGGCTTCCCTCTTCCCCTTGCCAGCTATGATCTGTTGTTGCTCTGCTGAGGTAGCCATTGCAGTCTGTTCGCGGCTGCAGTGAGCGGAGGACGCTAACAAACGGCACTAGATAGCGTGCTTTTCTGGCATGAACATTCAGTAGCTCTCAAGTCCCTCCAAAATTGCCTTCTGTTGTTCTCTTCAAGATTACTACAAAGATTTGTGTAACTCAACTGTTTTTTGATGGTGTTAGCTACCTCATGCAAATCATACATTAAATTTAGTATGACTGGTAAGTGTGTTGATGTTTCCAGTGTACGTGCTCAAGGTATACAGCGTGTACTGTTTAATTACCACCAAAGTAGCCCAGGCTGGCTTCGAACTTCCAATCCTCCTGCTGTAGTCTCCCAAGTCTGAGAGTAGGGATCACAGGTATACAACACCATTTTAAAACAGAAATAGAGGTATACATTCTTCTAAATTACTGTTTTTGGTTTCTTTATGTTGTTGCGCTCTTTTGCTCTGTTAATAATTTCTAATGCTTTTCTTCAGTTAAGACTCATCAGCACTGTTAACATCTTTTCATAAGTGTATTGTATGTTTCTCCCAGAAACTTTTAAAAATAGATGCTGCTAACCATTTATTTATTTATTTATTCATTTATTTTGTTTTTCAAGACAGGGTTTCTCTGTGTAGCCTTGGCTGTCCTGGACTTGCTTTTGCAGACCAGGCTGGCCTAGAACTCACAGAAATCCACCTGCCTCTGCCTCCCGAGTGCTGGGATTAAAGGCGTGCGCCGCCACCATCCAGCCAACTTTTATTTTTATAAAAACTAAAACACATACTTCAGTAGCTTATCCAAGGTCACTGTTCCATGTTATTCTTTCCAAGAAGCTTTTTAGTAGAATAGAACTCCCTAGAGAGTTCTCTCTGAACATAATGTGAAGCCTCAGCACATGACAGGAAATGAAGGATCGGCCTCTGGGGCTGTGTGTGCAGCAGCAGGCCTTTCCTTCCTCTCATGAACATGTGAAGCTGGCCCAGGACTGCTGTCTGCGTCCTTGCTCCTGCTCTGCTGCTCATCATTTTCTTGTTCTTACTCTACCCTTCACCAAGTACTGTTATCACTACCCTGACTGACTACAATACGTTTTGTTTGTTTTTTGGGTTATTTTAAATACTTAAAAATTATTCCTGAAAGAAAAAGTTAAAGGTAAGCATGTCTAGAGTTCCTAACTCAGGGTTCATTAGGAAATGGATCTCTTTACTGTTGTAGGTAGGTCTCACTGTAGTGACCACGCTGGTCTGCAGTTTGCGCTCTTTGTGCCTCAGCCTCCCAAGTACTGTGAACCAACCCATGTTGTTCTTCTAAGCCTCTTTAGCTAAGAGTGGGTGCTATCCATTACTCATTTCCATAGCACGTGTCATTCCAGATCTTCAGACCTGACAAGACAGAGGAGCCATTTTTACTTTACCAAGAAGTTACGGATAATAGATGGTGATAGTCTCATGAGAACCGAGTCTTTGTAATCCCTAGATGAGAGCATTTTCAGTGCACTACTTTTGACTGTTGTTGAGAATCCTGTTAGAACATGACTTTTGAGTGTATCTTGTTTCTTAAACTATGGCATGTTGTGTTGAATTATTTCTTCCTTTGGGATAGTACTTTATTTCCACATACCCCTGTGACCTAAAGGGGACCCTGAGAGGACTGATGAGAAAGCTCAGTGGGCAGAGGCAGCAGCCACCAAGCCTGATTGATACCCTGGGCTGTGCTCCCAGGACTCACGTGGTGGAAGGCGAACACTGAATTCTACACGCTGTCTTCTGACCTCACACACGCACTTGTGAATACACAAAAATAAATAAATGTCATTTCTTTAAGAGAAAAATTTCAGTAAGAGATAGGCATGGTGGCGTACATCTGTAATCTCAGCACTGAGGAAGTTGAGGCAGAAGGATTTGCATTTGAGGACTACCAGGGCTACCTATAGCCTGTCTCAAAAGCAAGCCAGCCATCTTTCCTCTCCCCCAAACAAAGTAACTTGATGGTGATGGTGCCAATGCTAAACAGAGCCAGCCAGCGTTTCTGTTCTTTTGCCCCACACAAGGCAACAGTTTACTTTATTACTTTTACTTGTGAGTCTTGAGCTCAATAACAAGAAAAACCTTTACAAACTGATTGACCATAGCACTAATTTAATATTGTTGCCACTGTAGCACCAAGTAGAGCCTTGGCTTATAAGTTACCTCAGCTTATAACCATTAACTATTTATTTTGCTTTTTTGAGACAGAGTCCCACTATGCAGCCTTGGCTAGCCTGGAGCTGGCTGAGTAGACCTGCTTGGTGTCCAGAGTTCTAGGATCAGAGCTGTGCGCCACAACGCCTAGTCCTAAGTGCTGAAAGTTAGGGTAGGCCAACTGTAGGGTTTCCATCTCACATTTTACAAACGTTTTCTCAAATAAGTTTCAGTTTGCTTATATTTTCAAATTAACATAATTAACATGCAATGCTTGTTTGATGATAAATACAGGTGTTTCTGCCAGCAAACAAAAGACGGTCGGGCCTTACTACAGCATTGCTCGTTCTCTTTAAATTTTATTACTAACGATTTTTATCGTAGAAATTATCTTTGAACAAAAACATTAGTGATTATTTTGAACAAAAAAAAAATTGTATGTGGCTTTGCCTTCTAATCTAGTTCTAGAATATAAGTGTTTTTAAATTGTGTTTACAGTTTATGCCAACACATTTTCCTGAAACACAATTCCACGAAATTTTCTATAAGAGTAAAAAGAAAAAATAATCACAGTACAGTGTATGAGTTGCAGTTTTGGCTTGTGCACTTTGCATATATGTCCCAACTTTGATGATCCTTGATCATAACCCATTGCCACAAAGGCCAGAAGAGACCACTCCAATGTGCGCACGAGCTGTTCTTATGGATCGGATAGGCTGTTCTTACCAGAGTTTGTTCCTACTGATAATAGCCCCAAAACAACTGTAATTGGTAAATGTTGGCACCTCACTTTGACTCTGAATCGGTTTTAAACCCACGCAGTTTGTTGTACTAGAGCTCTGGTTCCACCCACTGTAAAGAGTAGCTTCGGCCTCTCTAGAGTCTTCAGAGACTTGTTGTCTGTGAGCTATTACACAAGAATAGTTGGCATTTTTGTTTTGTTTTTAAGAAGGCTTGTTGTAAGTGTAGGGAGAGTAGAGGGGGTGGGTTGAGCATTGAGTGGCTAGCTGTAAGGAGAAGGAGCCCACCACCCGTTGAGCCCAACCTCAGGCTTGTCTCCTAAGATTTCCCCTCCCACGAAGAAGTGGCGATCATATGCTGATACTATTCTAGTGACTACTAGCTTGTCAGAACCTTAGCGAATGTAAGGTTTTACTGCGTTCTTCCTGGCGTCACCTGTGGCCCCTAGGTTTCTAATGCGAAAGTGTTACAGGGACATTTTGCTTCTGTTTATTCTTTTTTGTGACTGTAAAATTGAAGTTGAAAGTATCTTACTGAGAAATTTCCATTTTAAATAGTCACTGCCTTTAGAAATATCTTTGCTACATTGTTTATGTGACAAATTTTAATTAAGTTATGATTTAATGCCTTCTACCTGTTGTTCTGTATTGCAAAGTTAAAATAGGCACTTGAAGACAATTAAAATGTGTCTTTCAACTAGTAATCTGGGACAGCAAACTGGGTTATAATAGCTGTTGAATCTGTGTTCCCATGTAAACTGTACACCAAACGCCAGTCAGCCATGCCAATTAGTGCTCATGTTGCTAGGTCACCATGGCCAATTGAAAGCTGCGTCAAAAGAACTTGAAAAGGTTTCTTCCCGACCAGACCTTCTGACATATTGAGCAGAATAATGGATGGGAAAAAACAGCCAAGTCCCCTACCCTGGATTCAAAATACTCAGCAGTAAGAATTCACTTGCAACCTGCAATTAACTAGAAAGAATAGAATCTAAGAACGAGTCTGGACATTTTTAAAAATAAAGCCTCTTTCTCCTACTTGTACACGCTCACTCTTTGGGCAGCGTCGTAAATGTAACCAGCTGACTGTGCGCCCAGAGCTTCACATGATTAAAAGAGTCTTCACATTTAACACTTTAAAATATTTTGTAAAAGTTATTCAGCAGACTTCAAGCACCCTCATTTTAAAAAGTATTTATTATTGTGTGTATGCACACTAAAGTGGTGGGTCGTGTGTTACAGTGCACATGTGCAGGGTCTTACTTGGGTCCTGGGGATTGAACTGGGGGGTCATCAGACTTGTCAGGCAGGCACTTGGGCCCTCTGAGCCACCCACTGTCTATTTTTAAATATCCCTTTTAATAAGTTGTGGTATTTTATGAGACTTGACCCAGTCCCCTGTACTGGTTGGTTGTTTTTTGGGTTTTTTTGTTTGGTTTTGATTTTGGGTGAGGTTTTTTTTGTTTGTTTTGTTTTGTTTCGTTTTATTTTTTCGAGAAAAGGTTTCTCTGTGTAGCCTTGGCTGTCCTGGACTCGCTTTGTAGACCAGGCTGGCCTCGAACTCACAGTGATCTGCCTGCCTCTGCCTCCCGAGTGCTGGGATTAAAGGCGTGCACCACCACGCCCGGCCCTGCACTGGTTATAAAAGACATAAAGGCCATCACACCACATATCCTACATAACAAATGTAGGTAACTTGGGTTGTCCTAAAACTTGGAGGAAATAACCCTCCATTTTAGGCTTGTACTGTAAAGCAGGCTTCATTTCTGATGTAAACATGTCTTTCTGCAGAAGTGTTGGAGCAGAGCCTCTATTGCCATGGAACCGGATGCTCCAAACCCAAAATGCAGCCTTTCAGCCAAACCAGTACCAAATGCTGACTGGGCCTGGAGGCTATCCACTCAGACATGATGATCGAGGAGGGAGACAGGTAATAAACGCAATGCATTGTGGGCTGTAGAGGAAAAGCAGCATACCGTTTTCTGCTATGCTTGCCTCTTAGGAATTAATGTTTTCTTACTAGTATTTCTGGTAAGAAATAGCTGAACTTTTGTCATCATTAAAAATGCATTTAAGCCAAGTACTTTTATACATGGGCAATCCTCAAGAATCCTGGCTTAGAAGCCCCTTTTATGGTTTCAGTAGTGATTAGTAAGAGTCACAGCCATCACAACACATCTTTTTACTTTGGAGGATGTTTTCTAATATAAACCAGGTCTGTCGTTAACAAATGAAGATGGCCTGGAAGCTGAAAGTAAAAATAGAAATCAAACACACATGAAAGTACCTGTTCACCTGTTGTCTTTATTCATCCTGAATTCCTTAACTGAAGTCAAGAGTCCCTCCTGTGGAAGCAAATTTCTCTTTGGAGGTTTTTCTACACAGTTTTCTACTGAGTGGAAAGTGCCACGTGATGTGATGAGCACGATAATTAACTCATAGATAAATTGAGATGATGTACATTTGTTCTCTTAATCCATCCTGTCTTTCGAACATTTAAGTCTGGCCTGTTTAACATATATTTCCCCCAGCAATTTGACCCCCTGAACAGAATTGATACACACTTTAATCCACTCCTTGGTAAAGAAGAGTATTTGGAATGCTGCTGCTGTTCAGAGGCTAGTGCCGTGTTCTGGAGTTTGGTGCCTGCATTTCATATCAAGGGGTTTTGAGTTGTTTACCTGGTCTTGCCTTCAGGCTTTTTGCAGTGCTTTGTATATTAGCTTCCTAATTTCTGTTTCTTACTTTTGTGCCCCTTTAATCTGAGGTCTCTGATACCTAAGGAAAACCTTTTTGATACCTTTAAAGTGCATTTTTGTAAGTCTGTTTCAACCTTGCAAAAAAGTCACCTTAATTGCTTGTAGTCAATGCCTTTTGAAAAAAATCGTTTTAGTTCATTAAAATCACTTCATAGGACTTTAATTTTTCTACCCAACTCCCCTGTAAAGACAGAGTATGAAATTACTGTTGTCTGTGCTACTGGAGTGAGACACTAGACAATTAAAGTAACAGCATTTTAAAGTGAAGACATTAAGAACTGAGGAGACCATGTATGTAGAATGCTGTGTTCAGTCTTTTCATTTTGCAGTCAGAACTGAAAGCCTGTGTGACCTCATAGTTTGGAGGCAGAGCTGGAGACACTGAACCCTAGTTCATCTTCTGGCCTCTGAAGAGGCCAAGGAAATGTTCCCTTTCAAGGAATTCTACTGTTGGAGGAGGAGAAATTCTCCACTGAGAGGATATATGAACAAGTTGGAAGATGCCTTTTGGAAATATACCCATTCTTTTCAGTCTTATTTCCATTTAGTTTTTATTACATCACAACTATTGAAGTAATGGTTTTGTTTTTTGTTTTTTACAGTTAATCATGCCTTTGTTTTATTTTTAGTGACATTGATATGTCTAAACAAATCCTTAGCCCACATTGGAGCCTTGAGGATCTATCATACTATATAGTGTAAACTGTGATCCTAAATAGGAATTTTCTCTTTCTTTTGGAATCAAACCTAGTACCACACTCACTCAGTAAATGCTCTTACCACCAAGCTATATCTCCAACCTTTAGAAAAGTAATTATAAATTATTTTTGTATAGAATTTTTTTTGCAAGTACAATTATATAATAACCTTATTATTTAATGTTCTATTTTTCATTGAACAAAAAAATATGTCCCTAAAAATTAATTGGTCATTAGGTGTCAGTAAGTTTCTTCCATTGGTTAAATAAAATGACTTTACTACCAAGCACTCAGAATGGTGGGACATTTCTAAAGCACTCTCTCCATAGCATGCCCAGACTAGACAACATTCCAGCATGGACAGGAGAGATGCACAGCCCTCCTTAGTGAAGGAGCTGTTGGCAGCCAATGGCCACTGGGAGAAAAGGAAAGTTAGAACAGTTTTTGTTGTTTGCTTGCTTTTTAAGGGTGTAGATCCTTACAGTAGGTTGACGAGTCACCAGTGAAGGCCACACAGCCAAAAGTTTATGGGCAGCACAGGGTTAAAAACAAGAGATAACAAAGCTGAGTACTTTGAGAAGAGTAGGGAAAGGGGTTAATATGATCAAAGTACACTGTTTGAGATTCCCAAGGAGCTAACAGAAGTGTAAAACCAAAATCCACTGTACATATTTACAGGAAACATGTCATTGTTCATTTGTCTGCAGATTAGATGTGGTTATTAGTGCTTGTTGGGTCAGTGTTCAGTAATTCAGCCTTTGTGTGCATCTCTGCTGTGTAACAAGCTCTGCGAGAGCTGTAGGCATGTGATGACGGTACCCTAAGAAACAGTCCACTTCTTCATGCTGTGCTTTTCCACAGAGATGCAGATTTCTTTATTAGGGGTATTAATCCAGAAGATAAACTTTGTTTTGTTTACTTTCAGGGATATCCCAGAGAAGGAAGGAAATACCCTTTGCCACCACCCTCGGGAAGATACAGTTGGAATTAGGCTTTTGTAAAGCTTTCCCAAATCCTTTCTCCATTCTGTACTTTTATACTATTTGTGGAAAGGTTTCTTTCTCAAGTAGTAGTTTTTAATAAAACTGCAGTACTTTGTGTATTTCTTTTAACTGTGTGTATATTTCTACCGATCTGATCTCACTGTTTATGTTGCTTTCCAGAGATGTGTTTTAACATAATACAGTGGTTCTGAATTTATTATTGCTTGTAAACATATTTGATGAAATTAGGAGTCCTGGATTTTCCTTATGGTTAAATTCAAAACAGCTCTATTCTGATTTTAATGCACATGAATAATTAGGTATGGACATCTGAGCTGCATGTTCAGCAGACTAGATTATGTGGCTCAACATTTCTTTGGAAACATTTCATTAAAGTACTTGTCTTACAGAAATTTGTAGACTTTATTAAAAAAATAAAAATAAAGCTAAACTAAAAGCTCTGTCTTGGCGGTCTTTGATTTTTCTTTGGAAACATTTTATTGAAGTACTTGTCTTACAGAGGTTTGTGGACTTCAGTAAAACAAAACAAAACAAAACAAAAAAACCTAAACTTTAAAAGCTCTGGTGTCTTGATGGTCTTTGATTATTTCAGCTGAAAGTCTTGACTTAGGATGCCTACTTTTTCTAAGCCAACATTTACGGTTCCTACAGTCAGATGTCAAGAGCAAGTGAATGTAGGGATAGGTTTTTTAAAGAGATGGTCACCATTCAACAGAAGCATTTGTATTAGCATATTACTAATACATTTTGGGAATATTTACATTTTATTAATTTCATAATTATTTCCTAGTTTTAAGGACTTTAAATCTCATGTTAGGGGATCACTTTAAAATTTCAAGTTGATAATTTATAACTAAAGGAGATACATATATACGTATGTATGTATATATTCAGCATATTTTAATGATATTTCACAGTAGAACTCAATTTGGGCTTGTTTCTTTTTCAGTCGTGCACACTTGAGTCTCTGAATGCATGTTTGGAGTTCACACACGGTGTTTATATTTAATTACCAAAATAAACAGGACACTTTTCTATAAAGTCAGAGGCTTTGAGTTTTTCTAGCCTAAGATTGTATGGTAAGATTTCTCTTTGACCTTCTGACTTAGGCCATTTGTGCTTTAACACACAACAAGTACACTTGCTAATTTATGTGGGGAAAATCCACTTTTAAATTCACAGGCATTTTGAAGCAGTCCATTACTGATGCTGGTGAAAGCAGCGGGTTCCTGTATAGCTGAAACAGGTTACCACCCTTCCTGTGTTAACTCCACTCCACGGCATAGTGCTGATTATTAAGCTTTTCTAGCCCTAAAGTACTGTGTCTTCCAAAGGGAACATGTATCTTACTGTATATAGTTTCGTGGTTCTCCTAACCCACGCTAATGTTTTTTAATTCCCCCAACCCCTTGGTTTTGATTTAGTTTTCAAAGTCTGGTCTAGGCTGAAGGGTCCTGAAGAAGTCCCGACAAAGGGCCTAATGAAGGTACAGCTAACGTTAGGTTCCCTTTTGTGAGACAGGTGGGTGTGTTCCAAGTCCTTCGTCTCAGTTCCGGAACCCTTGGATCTGTCTTTCTCCCAACTCTTACTGAGAGAATAGAGAAATGCCTACCTATTTCAGATAACGTGCTGTTTAAAGCTTCCAAGTGGGATATTTAAAGCTGTAAACGTCCTCTTGAGTTTTAGTGTTGTAGGCAACAGGGTAGTTTTGTTACTTGTATTTCGTTATATTACCTTTGGGTACCTTTTTTTTTTTTTCAGGGTCTTTGATTAAATTGTTTTAAGTCAGTGCCTGGAAAATTTGCTAAGGCGACCTAGTAAGGAGAGAGCCACTTCCTTAGCTCTAGATCCCCAAAGGCGAGGTGTAAAAATACCAAAGCCTTTTGCAAATGCGTATTAAGATTGCCTTTTGCCTTTTCAAAGGCAAATCGGGTGTACTGACCAGTAGACTAATTTTGTTGCAAAGACCTGGGACTGTAATAGCTGGTGCGGGGCAGGAATCCTCCCACCTCTGGATAGAGGTCAGGTGCCTGGGAAGGCTTGGGATGCACAGGACTTCGCAGCTGAGGCTGAGCTGCCGGAAGTGCCTGGGAGCAGGCTTTCAGGGTCACGGAGGGTGAGCTGCCCCTCATAGTCAAGGTTGTGCTGTGTCCTTACTGGCCTCCCTGTGGAGTCAGGAAGCTGGCCCTGCGTCTGTGACTCCCCAAAACCCATGTAGCCCCACAGCATCGAGGACCCAACAGTCTGCCTAGGCACAGGCAAGCTGGAAATGAGTAAGGTGGGTGTGGGTGTGGGTGTGGGTGTGGGGGGCGCATCATACCTCCATTCCCTGCATGCAGCACCGCAGTCTGCAGTCTTAAAATTTACCCGGCAGGCAAAAGCCTGGCGTGCGCCTTTACTCCCAGCTCTGGAGGCAGAGAGAGGCAGGCGGGTGGATCCCTGTGAGTTCGAGGCCTGCCTGGGCTACAGTGACCCCAGGACAGCCAAGGTAACACAAATCCTGTCTCGAAAAACAAACAAACAAAAAAATCACACGCTGAACCTGTAAGAAAAATCAGAAACACGCCTTGCCCTATGTTTATTTAAGATTCGAAGTCTTGACTGTAACTAAATTTAGCTGCCTAGGAATCCAAAATCTAAACATTCTCTGGAGTCAATTTGTCCCCACATTAAAGGCCACAGAGGGGCTTTACAACTCAAACTTTATTTTCAAGTCTTCTGCCCACTCTGAAAGGGTCAGAAAACCAGGGCGCCACAAACCGTATTCTGTTTCTACCCAGGAAAAAGTCAAAGAACACTAACAAAGTAACAAGCAGTCCATTTTTTAACTATGCTTCCTCCACTCAGCATTAATTCCAACATGCCCTTGGCTGTTTTTCTATACCCTATTTGTGGAATTGGGGTAAAAAGACAACATGATTTAATTTTTATGTGTGAAATGGCACTAAAGCTATTCCCCACTGCAAAACTGCACTTTAAGATTATTGAGTATTAATGATTAATTTTTTATTAGAACTTAACCTAAACAATTACTGAGGTTACAGATTAAAACAAAACAAAACAAAAAAACCAAGCTCCCCTCCCCAGCATTTCACTCCATTTCAGATAAACATTCTAAAGCAAAACTAAACAAAACCAAAAACTCTGTCTTCTATCGCCTTTAAACTTATAAAAAGTAACCTGGAGATCACAGAGAAATCTCCTTACTATAGAGAAGAGCCTAGGTGACAAGTGTGCACAGTCTCCCAGTCTAGGTGTCTCTGAAATTTCTCCAGATACTCACCAGTTCTCACTAGCAGTAAAAAGGCTGTTTATGCTTTATAAATGTATTAATTTTCTGTCTCACTAGACTTGAGGATGGCAATCACAGCGGTTTTTTTTAAACCTAAAGTTAAATAATTAACATACAGAGGTCCACTGTGGCATTAAATGGCAGAGGAATATTATCTGCTTTGATTACTCTGAACTGGAATTTATATTGCTACCATATAATGCATTACCTTCTCATATACACAAATTTATATCTGAAAATCAAATATATGCACTTTTATATCATTGTGGTCCAAAAATTCATTTTTAGAACCATTACTGTTTAGTGCAATTAACAAAGCAAGCCTATGGAAGGTGTTTGCAATTTACTGAACAGGACTGAGTCTCTGATTTGTTTTAAATTGAAAGTAAACAGCTACTAGGAAAATGGAATCTGAATATATCTGTGTTGATTAACTACTTGTTCTGACCTTTAGATTGTGGTTCTTAGCAAAGCCTTAAATAGGATGACTCGGTTACACTCTTACCCTTGCATATACAAAACATCCTTCTTGTGTCCTTCAAAACTGCACACACTCTCATACTTCAATTTACATCCTAATGAAGATTTCACGGAAGTACCTGCAATCCCCGCTGTTACTGTCTGCAACTTTCATTCTGCATTTTAGTCTCCATTCTTCCACTGGAAAAGATGCTAGACCCTAAAATGTTTTGCAAAATGTCACATTTGCAGAGTTAGCGTTTCTGAAACCGGTTTTGCTATGGCCTCTGCTGAACTTTGAGAGGGCTTTGTTCCACGCAGCCTCGGCCCCAGCCCTCCCTCTTGGTTGTGGAGACACTTATCCACCTCTTCAGTTAATGAGTTTCACCTAGTCTAGCCGCTCGTATTTTTATAAAAGATCTGTGAAGCACCAACTGCAAATGAAGGGAAAGGCTTTTGCTTTGCATTAATCAGAAAGTGGAATTCTATAGGAAAAGAACATTTCTTTTAGTGTTTCAGCAACCAAACCTCCTCCTGCTGTCAGGATGTGCTCAGTAAGTCTCTGGGTGTAGAAAGTCCTCTGCAGCAGTTACCTCAAGCTTGCTGTTTGTCTACTTACAAAACTGTTGAATGGAAAAAGATATGGCTATAGTAAATGTACTTTCAGAAAATGGTGAATGGAGAAAGATGGTTTCTTTCTGGCGACATTTTCAGTATAGTTTATTTGATTGAAAGGATTCTTTGTCTGGAAATAAGCTATCCAGGAAAAAAAAAAGTGTTATAGGTTTATTTTCCTTAAAGGGTATCATTGGATGTCCATGGACCATAAAGCTATTGTTTTGTAAGTGTTGCTCTGTTTAAAAAAAAAAAAAAAATCATTGCATACGGTGGTTTGGATTTTAAAAACATTTTCTAGAGGTAATATTGTCAAACCTGATGGAAACAAAGCATTTTGAACCGCAGCACACCAGTAATAGCTTTACCAGCAAAATTAACACTGATTTCTGAAGTCAGTCTACCAGTAATGCAAAAACTCAAACTGGGAGATTTTTTTCTTTGTTTATCACGCCATCTTTAGACTAATATGTCTATTAATATTATATAAAATGCCTTTAAAGTTAAATGCCATCCTCAAAAACTGCACAATGGTGGTTTGATAAAAGACTCTCTTTGCTCCATAGCCTTCCCCCACCCCACTTCTTGCCTTGAAAGGAACTTGAGCTTATTTTTTAAAAAGAGGATTTACTTTATAAAATACATTTCTGAAAAAACGCAAGTTTGACTTCTATGTTCCTTTCTATGCAGTCAACTTTAAACTTTCCAGAAAAAAAAATTGGATGTTTCAGTCTCAAATTTGTTCCTCTAAAAACTCAAATTCAGAAGAGGTTTGGGGCCCCTGGTGACCATCTGTTTATTTGAAAGTATGTTTTGCCCATATTAGTTCTCTAACTTCCAGTGACTCTATAAGGTCACACAATTCAGTCAGCTCTATTTTCCTCCAATATGACTATTTTTAATAATGAGTAAATGAGCTGTGTTTGCAAACTCTGCCAAAAGGAAAAAGAAAAACACCAACAATACTTAAGAAAAAGAAATAACCTCCTGACTTTTAGAAAAAAGTACTTAAGGTCTTTTAAAGTTATATTTAAATATCCATTTGAAATACTGGAAATATAAATTGGCATATTAAAGAGTAAATACATTTATTTATACAATAAAACACCAACAAAATTGGTGCAACACCTATTAAGTTCTAAGTATGGTGGAAAAGCATAATTATCATACTTTTTCTTTATATCTTGATAACAATTCAATAAATCATCTTATTCCTCTTGACACGCTTTGAAATTGATTGATGATAATACTGGCAATTTTACTTGCCTGTTCTAGTACTTTGTTGAAGAGTTCAAATTCAGGCAAAAATACTTTAAAGAATAAATGCCATGTTTATAGAAGGAAAGGGCATGGTTATCAGTTGGTTTGGAAAGGCTAGGTTCTATATAAAAAGTATTCTATAACCCTTTAAAAAGATGAGCTGCATCTTGGAGGGAGTCAGGGCTGTGCTCTCCTAGGGCAACCTATAATTACTCAGTTGCCTAACAATGAACAAAAATATTTTAAAATCAGCATTTAAATGTAAAAACGGTAACGTTCCATATAATTAGGATTTCGATTTTTTATTCCATTGCTCTATTTTTACCCAAACGGCAGTTAATTCTTCGGCAATCCTGTTGCCGTGTATAGGATCCACTTTGGGCTACAGTTCAATTTACTTTCAACCAAATCTTAACGAAATTGCACTTAGGGGAGGGGCTTTGCAAATTAATCTCCCCAAAATAAATTCCACTTCAGGGATTCATCGTGAAAGCTGCTCGATTTATAGAGATACAAACACCAACAAAGTTTTTCCGACTTCTAAAACTCCCGGGAGCTTTGGTTAGCAACGTGGTGAGTGTGGATTCCGCCAGCTCTTCGCATAACTTAGGAACTTCTGAAGGAAGGGAAACCACCACCTCAAAGTGTGGTGTCACATTGTTCGGTCCCGGGGGGGGGGGGGGCCGGGGCCATCGCCTTCTCCCACCCCCAGCAAAGGGGTTCAGAATAGCCTGACCCTCTCCACGACCAGTCTCCATGCACTAAAGGGGTCGGTCGGCTTCTGCACCCTTTCCCCGTCCATTCTTGCGGTTCCGTGGCCGACCCTGCGGCGAGCTGCAGGCAGACCCTCCCCTCGCCGCCGCCGGGGCGCATCACCACGTCCTGCCATAGAGCAGGTTGGCGCCGAGCACGCCTCCGCCGTAGTCCCCGGTGGCCGCGTCCAGGGCCGCTAAGCCGCCCCCGGGACCGTGCAGAGCGGGCGGGCTGGGCGACAGTTCCTCCAGCTCCGGGGCCGGCGTCGGGGCCTGCGGCTGCTGGCCGCCCTGGCCAGGCGTCGGGGTGCCCGCGCCGTTCTGGCACGGCTTACCGTCCTTCACCAGCACGGGTACGGCCACGCGGCGCGGCGACGGCGGCGGCGGAGGAGGAGGAGGAGGCGGCGGGGGGCCCAGGCCGCCCTCCTGCTGCAGCTGCTGCGCCGCCTTGTCCTTGGCCTGCCTCTTCATCTTGTAGCGATGGTTCTGGAACCAGATCTTGACCTGCGTGGGCGTCAGGTGGATCATGCTGGCCAGGTGCTCGCGCTCGGGCGCCGACAGGTACTTCTGCTGCTTGAAGCGCCGCTCCAGCTCGTAGACCTGCGCTTGCGAGAAGAGCACTCGGCGCTTCCTTCGCGGCGCGGCCGCGTGCAGCGGCGCCAGGGACTTGGCGGCGTCCGCGATGCCGGTCAGCGAGCCCATGCCGGCCACGTTCACGCCCGCCGCCGACGGCCCCATGAACCTGGAGACTGGGGAGGGGGCCCAAGAAGGACGGCCGGTGAGCCCCGGGCCCGCGAGAACCGCTCCCGCCGCGGTCGCCCCGCTCGCTTTAGGCGACGGCACGGGGTCCCCCGACTGGGTCGCGGGACCCCGTGGGCGCCGCACCCCGCGCCCCGCTCCCTCCACGGACCCGGGGGCCCCCGCGCGCCCCAGGGGGCTCTCGAGAAATCCCGCGCGCCCCAGGCCGCCCCGCGCGCCCCAGGGGGCTCCC
>OU015742.1:2835070-2848253 GCA_907169655.1 Acomys percivali | reverse complement strand
GAGAGAGAGAGAGAGAGAGAGAGAGAGAGAGAGAGAGAGAGAGAGAGGTTCTCAAAGGGAATACAGTAATGAAAAGAGATGGGTCTCCCTCTCCCACTCCTGCCTCCTTTCCAGTTCCCTCTCCTCACAATACTTGACATTGTTATTCTGCAAGGATTGGTTCTACATCTTGAAGCACATTACTACTTCACACACAGGGGACAGGATGTATTTGGGTTTTGATGCTTTGACTTTTTCCCCATAGTTCAGACTTTTTGTAGTTTCACACATCACACAACAGTGAAAACTTACTAAGGTAGCCTATAGCAGATACAGAAAAACTTGCTAGACAAAAAGATTCAGTAGGTTCTCCTTTTTTTTTTTTTTTTAAATAAAAAATTGACATTTATTGAAAATCCCTGATATGTTAGTTAACCTTAGAAACAAAAACCTTGGCAAGGGACTAAACTGAACTAAAATCAGAAGAGCCTTCCCTGCAATTGGTATTTACTGTTGTCATTCAGCTCAGCCCAGAGGGGCCTGGGAAGAGGGAGAAGCCTTGTGACGGACCCCTTTGAAGCAGAGTTCCAGGCACAGCCAAGAGGGAGATTTTGTCTTTCTATGGTGGCACATAGATTGTCAGTGGCTCCTGAATTTCCACATCAAGGTGTATACTGTTCTTGAAAATATTACTCTCTCCTGGATTATAATAAGTGCTGCTTAGAAATGAGACACTTGCTAAACTTGTAGTTAAAGACAGTTGTAAACTTACTTGATTACTGAAATTGTCATGTTGGAGAAGGAGATCTAATATTACAACTACGATCTTTTTCCCTTGGAAAGGAACAAGGAATCATGTCAACAGCACTAGTTTTGTTCAGCCAAATTTGAAAGTATAAACAAAATACCAAGGAGACAAATTAAGTTTACATTAAATTTTGGCTAATTTTATCAATTTCTGGAATTTAGTTCCCATTTTTGTTTTTAGTTTTCCTAAGTGCTTTTAATCTTAATTGATCATTTAAATTACTTTACATTTCTTTTGGCAATTTTACTTGTGTATTTATGGCTTTCTCTGTTACACAGTACTGCTTTCATATTTTCTTTTTGAAATGCAAAGTCCATGTGATTTAACTACTGATGAAAAGTCTCTGGACTGAATCTTTGCTAAGATTCCGATATGTTTAGATGGAACACTGCTTCCTGCTTTCTCACCGATGGTAAGTCTAACCAATGAGTTTGTTTTAAATCAATACAACTATCAGCACAGCATGAGAACAAATGGTAAATATCAGCAATATTACTTTGGCTAAGTCATAATAATGAATTTCTAATATGATTCCCCCAAAACAAAAAAACAAAGAAACAAAACAAAACCTCCACAAACAAATAATATAAAACAACCCACACCAAAGAATGCACTTCTTTTAATATTACATGAAACCTGGAATATTAGTTTTTAACTTGCAGCAGAAAATAGCACGTATAACAAGAAGTGAAAATACATCTACTACATTACAGTTCTCTTACTTTAGGAATATAAACTTGAATTTGATATTTACATTTTTCTATGGTTTAAAAAATAATGTTTTAGAGTAAAGTTATATATGCTATAGGAAAACTAACAATATTAAAATATAATTTTTGTTTCTGAGTAACAAGATAACTTGCATATCTTGCTACCATAGAAAGTTTAAAACTCTGTTATTTCCATGTGTTTCTTTCAGGTTTTAAAATGTCATTAAATGACTGTTGTAAAAAAGAATACTTTCAAATTTAAGAAAAAATGTTTCTATTATTTTGTGCAGGGACAAAATTCTAAGTGCTCTGCCTCTATACATTCTTAATAGGAATGACTACACATATACCCTCACATATACACATATGCCTTCATATGCAGGCAATTTTCCCCAATCTAAGTTAGTTCAATGATTGTAATGCAAATTATATTAACATTGTATCACCTTGGCTTTACAGGTTAGCATGCAATGAGGAAAGGTGTCCTTTTTACCTCTGAGCTGGGTGGTTGGGATATTTGTTGCCATCACTTACATGATTATTAAATTATTGTATTGTTATTAAAGTTGTACTATGTCACTTTGGAAGAAGTAACTAGAACAATATTATGATTAGAGAATAATTTCTCCCTTTTTCTTCTATTTTGCTAATGTTGAGGTGTTATTTCGCAGCTGTTTATGTATTTCAGACTGAATTTTAGATTGATAATTGTGCTTACAAGAAAATGTCTACCTCATAAAACAGTTTGGCTAAATTTCAAGCAATTTAATTATTAGCTCAATAATATGCATTAAAAACCCTGATACAAAGCAGTTTAGTTATTCACTGTGAGTACCGCCAGGAAAACCTGACAGTTGCCTCATAAGATCCCCAAAATAAAAAAAGCCATGTTGGATGTTGTGACATTTATAATCTTAAGTCTCTGAGGCACAAGAATTGTGAGTTCAAGGCTCGCCTGTGTGTCATAGTGTGAAACCAACTTGAGGTACAGGAGGAGACCCTATCAATAAATAAGCAAACAAATAGAGAGCAGGGGAGTTTTTAATGCTGTTTTAATTCTGCTGAGGATCAACCCAAGGCCAAGTGATATAAACTACAGCCTCAATAGAACGTCAGAGTATCAAATCATGAAGTGTTTGTCAGATGGACTTGAAAATTATTGCTCTAAAATACCTAGCTGTGAAGCAAATTAAGAATGAGATCTGACCTTTTATCAGAGCTAATGTTTAAAAAGAGAAATTTCCAATATAGGAAGTAACATAGAAATAATATGGGAAAGGTGATTAAAACCGTTTTTGTTTTTGTTTTTGTTTTTTCCTTTTAGGAAATAAAGGACTTTCACAAAAGCACAGGGCATTGTAATTTAGTCTAAAATACAACTCCAGAGAAATAAGATTTGCTTGAGAAACTCCATACCAGTTATATGAAAGCAACTTATTGTTGGTATGCAGAATGTTGTTAAGAATTAGAATAATCTCTAATAAAGGCAAAGCGGCAAATTAGCTTTTCCATAATGAAAACCCTATCCATGCAGAGTCAATTTTAACAACAACAATAATTCAACAATAAAGAGTGATGAGCCTCGGTAGGTGAAGACAAATTATGAAGTAATGATGAAATTTTAAAAAATCCAATTGATGCTTTTATAAAGTTAACTTTTACACACTATAAACAAATGTTGATATACGAAGGATATAATTATATGTATTTGCTTATTTATATATTTATATATGCTGAAAGGTCTGAAGTTTTGTTTTTATATAAACAGTCTGATAGGTACATCTTCTAGAGTGGCTCCCCTTAGATACAATATTTCTTTAGGATAATCAGTGATAATGCTATATGATTGAGCCGCTGTTGGCCGACTGCCTTGACATAGCTTTTACTAGTGATTTGGGGAGATTAAAAAGATAGTGGAAATGGTGGTCCAGAAATTTCTTTCTAACGACACCGAAGGATGGAAGGGAAACCCAGGGCTCTGAAATCACCTCAGGTTTAGCAGAGACAAGTGTCATCCTTGAATGCCCTGCTGTGGAAAAGAGAAGAGGCATAGATCACTTGAGCATAGTTCTTTAATGACGCTAAATTCAGCTTGTGGACTGAAGTCAGCGTATGCGGCGTCCTTTTTATTCCCCCCCCGTCTCTCTTTGGTTTTTTGAGACAGGATTTCTTTGTGTAATAGTCCTGGCTGTCCTGGACTCACTTTGTAGACCAGCCTGGCCTCGAACTCACAACGATCCGCCTGCCTCTGCCTCCCGAGTGCTGGCATTAAAGGTGTGCGCCACCATGCCTGGCCCAGCCTGTGCTTCTTGGTGAGACCTTATCTTTAAAAAAGGAAAAAAAAAATAATAAAGAAAAGCCAACCACAAACTATATTTAGCTTTCCTTATTTAGATTGCGTCATTTGTTTATGTTTAAGCCAGTTGTATCTCACATAGATATATATTTTGACAGCCAGGAGGAATTGCAGTTTATTTATTTTCTGATTTGTATAAATATAAGGCAGTTAGTTTATCAAGAACTCAAAAATAAGAACCTTATTAAAGAATAGGAAGAAAAACATATAACTATACAGACTATAAAGCCTCATAAGTTTGTCAGCTTCTCAGAACATGTCCTACTTAGAAGGAGGAAGTAAGTTAAAATTCTAAGTGTCATTAACACATATTAATGTCTTGTAACA
The DNA here is from genome assembly GCA_907169655.1 of Acomys percivali. Taxonomy (NCBI): domain Eukaryota; kingdom Metazoa; phylum Chordata; class Mammalia; order Rodentia; family Muridae; genus Acomys; species Acomys percivali. Next base: position 2,844,073 of record OU015742.1, on the reverse strand, counting down.
TATTCAGTGCTGTCATGGGTTTTCTGTGTTTATCTAATTTAACTGATACATAGAACTTACAAGTACAATTGACATTGGTATAGAATTAAGTAAATATTCTGAACAGAAGAGGGAAGGAGAGCTCAGCAAATGCACATCACTTTCTTGTAAGTGTGCAAGGGTGAAGGGTCAAGGGTGATGGGTCAAGGGTGATGGGTCAAGGTTTATGCTATCTTAGAGACTACTTTTATATTACCTGATGACCTTGATGGCTACAAAGACAAATATTTTAATTGTTACAAATGCACTTAATTAATACCCATGTGGAAAATTTGTATCCAGATGAATACAAACAGGTATCCGGATGGACATGTGTATGCGCATATACATATGTTTATGTATGAGCACAATAGAAAGTTTCAAGTGCCTGTCAGTGGCTAACAGATAAAAGGTATTTGTTTCCTACAGACCCATCAGTAATAAAATAATTTCACTAGAAAATTTAACAGTATAATTTCCATGTTATAGTGAATTTGCAGACCATTGTTATTTATCAATGATATTAATTTGGTATTATTAAGATTATAAAGAGAAACTTCTTGCAAATCAATCCAAGTAATATAAAAGTATTTGTACTAGTGCTGTTTAATGGGACTATAAGGCACATATGTAATTGAAAATGCTCAAGTTGGTGGGTTGTATTTAACCCGATATATCTGAAATACTATTTTCATCCATAAAGTTAATTTTTAAAGATTTGTCAATTTTTATGTTTGTGTTTTCCAAGCATTTAGAGCTGTGTATGTGTGTGTGTGTGTGTGTGTGTGTGTGTGTGTATGTGTGTGTGTGTGTGTGTGTGCGCGCGCGCGGCAGAGGAAGGTGTCGGATCCTCTGGAACTGGAGTTTCCTCAGCCCTGGCCCCCTGCAAGAGCAGCCAGTGCTCTCAATAACTGAGCCATCTCTGCTGTATGTGAAACGGTTAGAGGTTGTTTTTTTTGTTTTGTATGTTTATTGTGGATGTGCTAGACCTTTGCAGTTTTACAGTTTTATGCTTACTGCCTTTCCAGCTTGGAGTAATTATCCTGCAGGGGCTCAGTGGCCATGCATCATTTATGATGATTGTATCGAGAGGCAGTGCTTCTCTGGTATTTTATTCAAAATTCCACACCTAAACGTATGTATGCTCTTCGTCATTACAAATATGTGTTATCACAGGAATTCAAGTAGACCTGAAACCGTGGCCCAGATTTGACCTAACACCTCTTTCTGTATACCACAGGAATTAAATTGGTTTTAGTCTTTTTTTTTTTTTTTTTTTTTTTGTCTTGAAAGATTCTTGCTAAGTAGGCCTGGCTGGTCTGGTATCTACCAGCCCAGACTAGCCTCGAGCTCATGGCAGGTCTCCTGGCTTAGGCTCCTCAGGGCTAAGATTACAAGTGTGCACCGCCATGTTCAGATACTAAGTCAAATGACTAATGTTAGTTCACCTCATGTGAAAACCCTGAATTTTATAATTCATATTTAATTACTCATAAGTCAAGGTTTATCGAACACATTTACACTCACTTGTCTATGGCTGTGTTCATAATATAGCAACAAAGCAGCTACAGCAATGACTATATGGCCCACAGTGCTAAATGTTTTACTTGCTATCCTCTTTAGAGACACCATTGACCAAATGGAACTTCACCTTTGCATATACACAATCTCATACCTGTCTCCAGAACTAATCAATACTGAGGTGTTTTTTAATGTGCCTTTCCAGGTATTCTTTATATATTTACATATATACAGGTATAGTATGCTCTGCATGTGTGTGCATAAATATACAAACATGAATGTGCATACATGCTCATATTCTGTAGTTATGTTTATACATCTAGAATATATTTACATTTTTATGTAATGGTATCATAATACCTGCTCTGATTTCCTTTACTCAACTATGCTTCCGATCAATTGGCCCATTAGCAATCATATGTATGTTCCTTCTTATTACAAATATATATGTATTGTGATATTTATTCATTATAACAGTGTAGGTATTCATCTTCTTTTTAATGATCACATTCTGTTACACAATATGAGTTCACATAAGTTATTTAATAGTCTGCAATGAGTTTAGGTTCATTTTTTTCTCCTTCTTCCCTTCCTCCCTTCCTTCCTCCCTTCCTTCCTCTCTTCCTCCCTTCCTTCCTCCCTCCCTTCCTCCCTTCCTCCCTTCCTCCCTTCCTCCCTCCCTTCCTTCCTTCCTTCCTTCCTTCCTTCCTTCCTTCCTCAGTTGTTCTTCCTCTCCCTTTTTCTTTTCTATTACAAACAGTGCTATAGGTAACATACATATAGATCCTTGTGATATGGAAATTTTTGCAAGGCCAGATTTACTCAAAGGATGAGTTTATTTTACATTTGGTAGAGGCTGCCAAATTGTCCTTCAGATTAAAAAAAAAAAAACTACCAGTTTACATGTCAGAGTGCATAAGCTTTCCTCAGAGTCCTCACCAAAGTTAACTAGTCACTAAATGTAAAAATTACACTTACTTTGTGTTTATATGTGGCATGTGACCTGGTGTTGCCTGTATGCATGTACATATGCGTGCGTGCATGTGTAACTTGTAGGAAACAGTTCTTTTCTTCTATCATGTGGGTCCTGAGGATTGATTAATCTTGGTGGCAAGTGCCTGAGCCACTGAGCTCTCTCTCTCTCCAGGCTTAAACCCTTTAATAGTATAATTTAGTATTAGGCACATATTTTAGTGTCTCCAATACTTTTCTGTTTTTTAAAAAAAATATGGTCACTCATTAAAAAAAAATCAGCCAAAGAATATATCAAGCATGAAGAGGCAGTTCCCTGAAATAATGCCCCAAAAAATCACTATGTAAGTATTCAAACTAAAAACATAGCCTACAATGCTGTTTTTATTTTCATCCTCATTATTTTAAGAACACTATAGTATAGTAAAAGGTAATTATGTTTTAGAGTTACGTGGACTTTGGTTGAGTCCTACTCCACCAAACTGTAAAATTTGGTGGCAAATGTTACTTAAGCCCTTTGAATCTCACTGTTCTTAGCTGTACAAATGTGACAGATAAAATGGGTTATATTGTCCATCATAAGAATCTTCCCCAAGATGTTTGCTTTATTCTTCATTTCACTCCTTTATAAGAACAAAAAGGACATATTTCCAAAAATGGTTTTATAGCAGATGTTTGGAGTCTTGAATATAAATGGTGATGGCTGAGGAATAATGTTAATATATTTATAAATCTAGATGCATAAAAATATTTACTTCCTCGAGGGCTGTCATTTTGCTGTAATCTCATGATACTTCTTCACTTAAAACATCCTCTTGTCACATGCCACTCTGTAGCCTGTGGAATAATATCCTGCTCGTTGGGAAGATATGGATCTTCAGGCATAAAAAAAGTATCTCCTTGCTCTACCTATCATCTACCTGTCTATCAATTAACTATCAGTCATCTATCTATCATCATCAATCAATCAATCAATCAATCAATCAATCAACTATCATCTACCCTCTCCGTATCTGTGTTTTAGAGGAAAATGGACTGTGTAATCCTGGAATCAATCAAGTTTTTTTTGGTTTGTTTTTTGTTTTTTTTTTTTTTTGAGACAAGGTCTCTCTGTGTAGCCTTGGCTGTCCTGGACTCACTTTGTAGACCAGGCTGGCCTCGAACTCACAGCGATCTGCCTGCCTCTGCCTCCCGAGTGCTGGGATTACAGGCGTGCACCACCACGCCCGGCTTCGATCAGGTTTTATTAAGCAAATGATTTTAATGGAAAAATTACATGCCATGGAATAGTAACATTGAGAGTTATGTCTTAGGAAATCATAGATGAGGACTTTGTGAGCTTTATAGGTCAAGAAGATAGAAGGTGGAAATCATATTTCAGACAGAAAAGCATCTTAAGAGTATTAATAGAAGATATATGTGTATGTATCAAAAAGGCTGACATGGTTTATTATCTAGCCAAGGCTTGCATTGGGCTGACAATCCTGTCTCAGTCTTCTGAGAGCTGGGAGCACAGGCACATATCACCACATCTGGTAATTTAAATCAGTGATTACTTAGTGTCTACTGCTATGGTTTGTATGTATGATTTGTGTTTTGTCCTAAAGCTTCATATGCTGAAAACTCAGTTCCTCTTAGGAAGGACAGTGGCTGGGGATGCATTTCAGGGGATGCACTTCAGGGGGTGCATTTCAGTGGTAGAGTGTCTGTCTAGCACGCACAAGGCCCTGGGTTCAATTCCAGCACCCAAACTGGGAAGGGGCCCTAAGTAGCAAACAGGAAATTTATACATCATTTGGGGCATTGCCTTTGAATGGGATTAATGAAGTTTTCTTGGGACCTTACTTATCAGTAATTATAAGAGTGCAGTGTTATTAAAGCAAGGCTACTCTTCACTATTGACTTTTTCTACATGTGTCAGTTTCCTGCCTATTAGTTAAATAAACCTCTTTTCTTAATAAGTGCACAGTTTTGGGTACCTTGGTATAGCAACAACAATATCAAAAACAACAACCAACGGGACTTGTGCCCTGGATGCTGTACAGCGTTTAGAGAATGGCACTGCTTCGTGCAAATGGGGCGTAAGCTACTCAGTGGGAGATGGAATTAGGGGGTTTGATAGAATCCAGAGTCTAAAGAACTTTGCTAAACATTAAGTAGCTGGGACTTTATCTGCAAAGAAAAAGACTGCATTTACGTTTTGGGAAATCATTCTAGCATCAGCATAGACAGAGCATTCAGTTGACGGTTGTTGTAGAAAGCCATGCAAGAAACGTGAAGTTTGGAAGTTTAGTCTAGAGAGGCCCAAATGCTATACGCAGAACTTAGTGGGTGATTCTCGTGGAAGCTCAGAAGGGCAGAATGTAGGTGGGAATGTGAACAGTAAAGATCGCGAGATATCAAACAGCAACAGACTTGAGGAGTTTCCCTGGGTTTAACTTAGAGGTCACTTTGCAGCCATGGTCCAAGGAGACCCAGCTGCTGTAACATCCATCTGATGCTGCTTTTGCAGGCGTGCAGAATAAAAAATTTAGAGTCATGGGAGGTATCTACGTTTTTAAAGAAGGCCTAGAAAGCAGACAGTGTGTCAGTTCCCTTGTGAGGAGCCCATGAGAGGTCAATGTATAAAACTCTGAGGTAAAAGCCTAAGCTGTTATGGAGACACTGAGATGTTGGACATAGGAGGAACACGAAATGTTTGCCAGGAAAAGCCAGAGGCAACAAAGAGCTGCAGCTAAGAGAAGCTATGTGGGCCTACACGTAGGAAAGCTGTAGGGACGAGACCGTCCGGCCTCGGTAGTGTTCGTATCAGGTTACCACGTGTTCTAGATGTGTGCTTTCCCTACTGCATTTGCTCTGGCTTTGGTTCCATCCCTCCTTTCTGTGTCGCCCCCCTCCTCCCCTCCCCAACTTCCTCCCCCCAACCTCTCCCCCCCCACCACCACCACAGACACACTTGATTTTTCAAACTTGGCTTTTCCAGCTTAGCTGTTCTAGAATTCACTCTGTAGACCCGCTGTCCTCAAACTCAGATATTTGCCTGCCTCAGCCTCCTGAGAGCTGGGGTTAAAGACATGCATCACCCATCCCACCCCCAGCATCCCATTTTTCTGTTAAGAAAAGTAATATTAAGGGCTCAGCTGTTAAGAGCTTTGGTTGTTTTTTTTTTTTCAGAGAACCTGAGTTTGAGTCCCAGCACCCATATGATGTTTCACAACACTCTGTAATTCCAGTTTTAGGGAGTCTGATGCCCTCTTCTGGCGTCTGTGGATACTGCATGCATGTGGTGTACAGAGACTTGCCACCAAAACATACACATAAAATAAATAATGTTAAAAAATATGTTTTAAGAATAAGAATATTTTGTGTCACTGTATACTAGAAATATGGAATGCTCTTAATTTACAAGGATTCACAAGCAAGAGAATGCCTTGAACTTTTGTATAGACTTTGAACCTGAGCTTTTTAATAACTTTGGGTGGAACTATAGGGACTTTTGTGACTGGGCAAGTGAAATTTGTGTAGAAATATAAATTAGATTTTCAGGGAGACCGTGGTGGGAAATTATGGTGTAAAGTAAGGTATCTGTGTGTCAGGTTGGCAAGGAAGGATTGGTGGTACTTAATGTTCATTGTCAGTTTGACCACATTTAGAGCGATTTAAGGAACTGGTGAGGCACACATTTAGGGGGTGTCTTTATTTCTAAGGAGGAGTAATTAATTGGGATGATTGAACTCGAATGTGGGCCACAGCATGGGTAGGAACTTAGATGAGTGGAGAAGAAAGAGAAGCCAAGTAAACATCAGCATCTCTCTCTGCTCCCACTGTGCTATGAGCCCCTCTGCCCTAGGCTCCTCTGCCGGGGGGGGGGGGGCCCTGCTGTGAGCCCCTCTGCCGTGAGCCCCCCTGCCATGGGCCCCTCTGCCGTGAGCCCCTCTGCTATGGCTTCCCCACTATAAGCAATTGGGGTCTCTGAATCCAGGAGGAGAATACACCTTACATCCCTCTCGTTCTTTACATCAGGCATTTTGTCACAGCAGTGAGAAAAGCAAAGGCTCATGTGACTTGTGTCTGTAAGGCTTTTGGGATCTTTGCTTCAAAAATCATACTGGCTTCTACCTGCCCAGACTGGTTGAAAATGACTTATGAGAGAGACAAAGCTGGTGTCTCTTCTACACCAAGCTAGGGGCATCTTCTTGGTTTTGTTTGTTTTTTGAGACAGGATTTCTCTGTGTAGCCCTGGCTACCGTGGACTCACTTTGTAGACCAGGCTGGCCTCACACTCACAGAGATCCGCCTGTGTCTGCCTCCTGAGTGCTGGGATTAAAGTCGTGCGTCACTGAACCTGCTAGGGGTGTCTTCTTATGTCTTGAAATCAATATAATGAAAGTATTCCTATCACAGCACTTTGAACATGTACAAGTTGGGGCATTTTTATTTGTTTTTTGTTTTGTTGTTGTTTTTTGTTTTTATTGAGAGCCAGTTAGCCAGTATTGCCAGCAGCATAACTCCTGGTTGGCTTAACTATTCTTTTTTTTTTTTGGTTTTTCAAGACAGGGTCTCTCTGTGTTAGCCTTGGCTGTCCTGGAGTCACTTTGTAGAGCAGGCTGGCCTCGAACTCACAGCGATCCGCCCACCTCTGCCTCCCTAGTGCTGGGATTAAAGGCGTGCGCCACCACGCCCGGCTGACTATTAATTTTCTAACCAGTCAGATCTATGGGGAGTGGCCCCTTTGCCTGGCTATTCTCTACCCTCGGCTCCTTCACATTGCTGAGCTCAGCTCATGGTGAAGGTGCTAGAATGGCACTGGCACGGCATCTCCTACTTCCTTGCTGCTCACCACATAGAAGCTAAAAGCCCACATATCCTTTTGAACTCTGAAGACCTGAGTGCTTTCCAATATCATGCAACATTCTGTTTAGCTAGAGTTTCAGTATGCCCTGAGGTAGAATTTTATCTGTCATTGTCTTTGTTCAAATAACATGAACCTGGTCTAGTTTTCCAAAGGAGATACTCCACTAATTTAAATTTAGAGTAAACATTGTTTCTTCAAGGATGTGCAGTTGAGGTAAAGCAAAGGACGCTTTCAGAATGGTAATTTGCTGGTTTTGTTTTTTAACAATTACACTTTATTATACAACCCAACTATCAAGAGTGAACCTTTCAGTGTCTGGTCCACGGGACAGGTCCCTAAGTGTTTCTGGCCTGTTTGTTGATCTTTTTTTTTTTTTTTTTTTTTTGGTCTATGTGTGCTCAAGCTCAGTCTGAACCTGTTGTCTCCTCTTATCCTTTCTGTCTGTCTGACTGGCAAGGGCCAGGCTCCTCCTCCCATCGAGGGTTGATTAAAAACACAATAGCCCAGGTGGAGTCCCCCAGTCCACTTCCTAAATTCCAGGCCCAAGATGGCTCCACCCAGTCTATCCCAAGGTTAATCTTAGGAAGTATCCATGGTATGTCTAAGGACAAAGCCCACTGAAACTGTTTTTACCTATGACAAAGCTTACAATCCATTCACACAGTAATTAATAAAATAGCCTGCCAGGCTTTCTCAGAAAATTGGGAATAGTGCTACCTCAAGACCCAGCTATGCCAGTCCTGGGAATATATACCCGAAAGATGCTCCATCATACAACAAGGACATTTGGTCAACTGTGTTCATAGCAGCATTGTTCATAATAGCCAGAATCTGGAAACAACCCTCATCTGAAGAATAGATAAAAAAAAACTGTGGTACATTTACACAATGGAATACTACTCAGCTATTAAAAACAAGGAAATCTTGAAATTTGCAGGCAAATGGATGGAACTAGAGACACTCATCCTGAGTGAGGTGGCCCAGGCCCGGAAAGACAAATGTTATACACTCACTTATCGCGGTGTGTTGTCCCAACAGAGATGCCCTCTGAGAGCCTCCACATACGGGAGTGTTAGGAGAGATGCTGGGACTCGCTGGTGGACTCTGGCTGAAGCGCTGAGAGTGGTATGGAAGAGTTGGCATGGAAGGACCCAGAGGGGTCAGGAACTGCACAAGGAGACCCTCAAGCCGGGCGGATCTGGACTCAGGGAGCCTGCACAAACTGATGCACCAACCAAGGACACTGCGAGCAGAGAACCTGGACCCATGTTGAGATGTAGCCGGTGGACAGCTCATTCTCTACAGGGTGGGGTGGGGGTGGTGGGGGGAGCAGGGACTGCCTCTGACATAAATTCTGGTGCCCAAGATTCGATCACTGCCCCTTGGCAGGGTGGCCTTGCAGGCACACAAAGGAAAGGGATGCAGGCTATCCTGATGAGACCTGATAGGCTGAGATCAGAAGGTGTGGGAGGAGGGCCCCCGCGCCCCCCCATCAGAGGTCTAGAAGAAGGGAATAGGGCAGAAGAGGGAGGGAGGGAATGGAGAGATAAAAGCAAGGGGATGACAATCAGGATGTAAAATAATAATAATAATAATAATAATAATAATAATAATAATAATAATAATAATAATAATAA
>OU015742.1:2771803-2817245 GCA_907169655.1 Acomys percivali | reverse complement strand
GTGTGTGTGTGTGTGTGTGTGTGTGTGTGTGTGTGTGTGTGTGTGTGGTGGGGGTGGCAGAGGTTGGCTTACCCCTGGATCAGCAAGGGATGTGAGGGACTTTCACTTGCATGCTAAGGACGTCATCTACAGTCTGTTAAGAGGCTGGGTGGAGTCATTAGTAACGCCTCTAGCAGGCCTCAGGTGAACCAGGATGAGGCCTGTTAGGGATCAGGAAAGAAGGGAGGAACATCAGCCCTGCGTTACTGAGCCAGAATGAATGGTTAGGGATTTCGGTGACTGAAATGTAAGGTGTGGTTGGAGAAGGGAGAGTTCATTAACTTTGTGCCGGTTTGGAACATCTACGAGAAATATGGGTTGGTTGATAACGTAGTACTGAAATTCAGGAGTGGGCTGAGGTTGGGTTTAGGTGTCCGATGAAACAGTGGGAAAAGAAGGTCGCTTAGTGTGCTAGTTTGGTCTCTATTGCTGAGACAAAATGCTTACAAACTTGGGAAAGATAAGGGTTTCTTTTAGCTCACATTTCTATATCCCAGGCTATCACCGAGGGAAATCAAGACAGGAACTCAGAGAAGGAACTAGGAAAACTGAAAAACAGAGGCCGTGGAAGAACACTGCTTGCATGGCTTGTCCTTCATGGCTTACTGAGACTGCTTTAAATTTATTCATATTACATCTCAATTGTTATCTCATCCCTTGTATCCTCCCATTCCTCCCTCCCTCCCACTTTCCCACTACTCCCCTCCCCTATGACTGTGACTGAGGGGGACCTCCTCCTCCTGTATATGCTCATAGGGTATCAAATCTCTTCTTGGTAGCCTGCTATCCTTCCTCTGAATGCCACCAGGCCTCCCCATCCAGGGGACGTGGTCAAATATGGGACACCAGAGTTCGTGTGAAAGTCAGTCCTATCCATTGGGTAGATCTGGGTAGGGGTCCGAAGTTTACTGCACATATTATCCTTGCTTGGTGTCGTAGTTTGAGCAGGACCCCTGGGCCCAGATCTGCCTGTCATAATGTTCTTCTTGTAGGTTTCTAGGACCCTCTGGATCCTATTTCCCCATTCTCCCATGCTTCTCTCACCTAAAGTTCCAATAGAATGTCCTCTCCTCTGTCCCACTTTCCTGGTAAGTGAAGACTTTCATGGGACATGCCCCTTGGGCTAGTGTCCAGATATAAGTGAGTATATACCATTTAGGGCTGGAGAGAAGGCTCAGAAGTTTAGAGCACCGTCTGCTCTTTCAAAGGTCTTGAGTTCAATTCCCAGCAACCACATGGTGGCTCACAACCATCTATAATGAGATATGGTGCCCTCTTCTGGTGGGCAGGTGTCATGTAGGCAGAGCACTGTGTTCATAATAAATAAATAAATCTTAAAACAACAACAACAACAACAACAACAACAAAAACCCAAAAAACAGTTGAGACTACTTTTTTTTTTTACCATTCAAGACCACCTACCCAGGCATTACACCACCTCCAGTGGGCTGGGCCTTCCCACACCAGTCACTAATCAAGAAAATACCCCCCATATACTTGCTCGTAGGGTGGTCTGATGTAGGTAGTTCCTCACTTAAGATTCCTTCTTCCCAGATGTGTCTGGTTTATATCTAGTTGATGAAAACCAACTAAAGGTGAATAGAAAGCAAAGAAAGCTAAGACCAGTCTTGAGGAACAACCACTAGGAAAGAGCAGAGCATGGGAGATACCAAGGAAGATAAGAGTGAAAACGGAGGAATGCATTGTGAAACACAGGTGGTTAAGATTTTACAGTAGAGTAGTCAGAAATTTCTTTAAATCTTAAAGTATATCATTATGTTTAAAAAGTGAAAATAGGTCAATAGGCTAGCATGTGGTGTACACACATACACACACACACACACACACACACACACACACACACACACACCCCTAAGATTGGGGGCTCTGTGAGGTTTTCCCTTCATGTTAGCTTTTCTGTTGGTGCTGTCTTTGCTCACGTCTTGTTAGGCAGCCATATTTATGAGGCTTCTATGACATTTTTAAGAGATCCAATCTCATAACAGAATTCCTGTTTCTCCAGCTCTTAGAATCTTTTTGTCCCCTTTCTGAGGTGCGCCCCTCCCCCCTCAGCCTTAAGTGCAGGAGTTGTGTTGTAGATGTGTCGTTGGGGCTGGGCGTGTGCAGGATTCCTTGTTATCTGCAGTACTGACTGGCCGGGGTTTTCTGTAATTGTCTCTGTCCGTGACAGAGAGAAGTTTCTTTGGTGAAGCGAGAGAGCTACACTTACATGTAAAGATTTTGGGTTAGGAGCCACAGATGAGTGAGAGGATATGGGGCATTTGTCCTTCTTCCTCTGAGAGTCTGGGATACCTCTCTCAGTATAATCTTTTTCTAGTTCGGTCCATTTATCTGCATACTTCATTATTTCATTTTGCTTTGCAGCTGGGTTGCTTTTCATGCCATACATGAACCACACTTTCATTAGCCATTCATCAGCTGAAGGACATTTAGGTTGCTGCCTACCTAGCTGTTGTGAACAGAGCAGCAGCGAACACGGCTAAACAAACATGTGTGGAGTAGGAGCCTAACTCCTCCCTGAATATGGAGTGTTCTATTTCACCTAAAAAAAAAAAAAAATTGTTGCAATGTAAAATGAAAGGCTGAGAACACTCTTCGAGGTACGGTAATAGGGCAATGTTGTTTCTTGGTCTTAATACAACATTTCATTATTTAAAAGATATGCTTTAGAAACACAGCCAACTATGCAAAGAAATGCTGTTAACTGTGGTAGGGCAGAGGGGGTTATCATAAGCAAGGGTGTTTAAGGTGCGGAGAAAGAAAAAAAAAAGCTGCTCATGGGTAGAATTTTTCCCAGGTGAAATTCTGAAAAGTAATCATTGATATACAAAATGGTATTGATCGATATGGCAAATGCTGAGAGAAGATTTGGAATTTTAATCTGACCGAGAGCTGCCTGTTGAGTTTTCACAAAAAGCCTCGTGTGGCCTAGGCTCTTTAAGATTCTTCAAAGGAATGGCTTAGTCTGTTGAATGAAGACTATATAATTGAGCGCCTACCTGCCAAGCCGTGTAATACCCAGCTCTCCAGAGTTTAGGTCAGATGGCTTGGTGCTCAGCTCTCTCCCAAGCAGAAATGTGATCAAGACCCTATGAGCATCCTTCAGAACATATTTGCTGTAGGGATGTAGGGATTGATACAGAGGTTGATCACAGAGTGTCTGAAGTGGAACTTAAGCAAACCATCGAAAAACTTAAAAAAAAAAAAAATCACTGACTACTATCAAGTACTTAATCAGGACAGAGCTATAATTTGCTGAGACTCCAGGTAGAAAATTCAAGTGCAGATGGAGAGAAATGTGGGAAAATATCTGTATTTTTTAAACTTCATATATATCAAGTTATGCAAACTTGTAAATATTCAGGATTAGAAATGAGTGTTGCCTGAAAAACGTTTGTGTGGTGGACCATCTTAATTATACCATTTTAAAAAATTTCACATCATTTTTAGAAAAGTGTTCTGTACTTGGTAGACAGTTTCTCCTAAGTTAAGATAATTAAAAGTTTCTGATATAAGGAATTTCTAACATAATTTCTAAAGTAAAAGTATGTTTGGATAGACAACCTTTAATATAATTAATATACCTGACACATAATGCCAATACTGCTCAGTACTGACAAATGGTAATGCCTACAGTTCTCCAGAATCAGATGAGATCACCAACTGATGCCCAAATCCAAGAGAAATGGGCTACTCTGAAACAAAATTAAACGCAAAGATTATTTAATACACTAAAACATCAGCAAGCATATTCATATAGTGTTCTATTTTCATTTAGATACCTTCTTCACAGATAAAAAATGCTGTTCAGTGGCTTTCACATTAGGAGCCGTATTAGCTGAGACTTACTTGTCTTATTCAGTCCAAATAAGTCAAAATCCAAATACTTTAGAAACAGTTTGACACAAAAACAATTACCAGGAGCTAAAGACATCATTAGGAAAAGCTATGTTAAGCAACCACTCTGAACTTTTAACTTTTCATATCCTGCACAGATGTGTCTATACCAAGCTAGAGTAACCATTATGACATTTAGTGATTTGTTTTAAATACATCTTTGGGAAAGTTACATTTCATACCAAGAATCCAAATCAAGTAAGCAGTATTCTTTCTTCATATGAAGCATGTAGTTCTCTAATCTTGAGTTTATTTGCTCATTTTATATTGCCTGTATAGATAAAATCTAAAAGAAACAACTATGGATGGCATAAGTGAAATATCACAGGAAACTGGGTAGCACAAGTAAATTAAAGAACAAATCTAATCTTAAGAAATCTCCCAAAGCCGGGCACGGTGGCGCACGCCTTTAATCCCAGCACTCGGGAGGCAGAGGCAGGTGGATTGATGTGAGTTCAAGGCCAGCCTGGTCTACAAAGCGAGCCCAGGACAGCCAAGGTTACACAGAGAAACCCTGTCTCAAAAACCCCAAAACCAAAAACAAAACCACTTAGGACTTCACCCATTCTTTACACACTCGCTCAGGGTTTCCTTGGCTCCCCACAATTATCTATGATGTTTCTCTTTTCAAATATTTTTATGGACAGTTTTCTCTTATTGCTGTTGGGGGGATGTTTTTGTGCATTGTGTATTCAAATACTGATTTCTGTACCCCAAAATATGGTTGCAGTCCAGACTTTGGTATTGTTGTTATTAAGTAGGCTCTCCTGACTCAGTACTTTGTGAAACATTGATCCCCAGTACCTTCTGGTTGGTCTAATAAAGATCTGAATGACCAATAGCTGGGCAGGAGAGTTAAGGTGGGGCTTCCGGTGCCCAGAGGGAGGGGGAGGGTGTTTCAGGTGGGGACCTGGGGAGTCGCCATCGGACACGGATAAAGAAGGAGCAACCAGAGCAAGGCTAAGCCTAAGATGGCAGGTACATGGCTGGGAAGAGGGAAAAGCTTACTTGTTTGGGTTAGAATCTGCCCAGCTACAGTGCCTGGATTTTAAAATAAATATAAAGGTCTCTGTGTCTTTGTTCAGAGCTAGGGAGGGCATAGAATATTCTTTTTTGTTTTTTTAAGATTTATTTATTTATTTATTATGTATACAGTGTTCTGCCTGCTTGTACCCCTGCAGGCCAGGAGAGGGCATGAGATCACATTATAGATGGTTGTGAACCACCATGTGGTTGCTGGAAATTGAACTCAGGACCTCTGGAAGAGCAGTCAGTGCTCTTAACCTCTGAGCCATCTCTCCAGCCCCATAGAACATTCTTACTGATACACATTGCCCCGAGTCAGGTCAAGGCCTCGAGACCACGCAGGACGTGCATGGCAGGTAACTGATAAAACTCAGTATCTACCTTCAGAACTTTGGCAGACTACTACTTGAGATAAAGCATGACTATCCAGACTGGGGGTGGTGGCGCACGGCTTTAATCCCAGCACTCAGGAGATCAAGGCAGGCAGATCTCTGTGAGTTCGAGGCCAGCCTCATCTACAGAGTGAATTCCGGACAACCAGGCCTAGACAAAGAAATCTTGTCTTGAAAAACCAAACCAAGGAGACTGGAGAGATGGCTCAGAGGTTAAGAGCACTGGCTGCTCTTTGAAAGGTCCTGAGCTCAATTCCCAGCAAGTACATAGTAGCTCACAACCATCCATAATGAGATCTGGTGCCCTCTTTAAAATATAGATTTACCTGTGAAAGGAAAATGTCAGTTTAACAGAAGCAGGAGAGGCCAGATGGAGTAGAGCACTTGCTTAGCATGTGTGAGGCCCTGGGCTCAATCTCTAGTACTTCAAAAAGGCAAACAATCAAATTCAAAACCTGAACTAATTAAAAACGCTTGAGTGGTACAATCCAGGTGGCTCATGTGAGCATCTGAGGTAGTCATGTCTTTACTTTTTGACCACTCAATGTTCAGAAATTGTTTTACGCACGTTTAAAACCTTTTATTGAATCTTTATGAATTTCATATCATGCACCCCAATTCCACTAGTCTCCCAGTCTCTACCTATCTGCACTCTGCCCTTGTAACCTCTCCCCCCCCCCAAATAAAATTTAAAAAATAAACAAAACAAATCCCTCATTGCGGAAGCTGCAGTGTGTCATGGAGTGTCTGTCACACACTGTACCCTTTTGCCCACACATCTTTACTTGTCAATGTTCATTGCAATAGTCACTGGTCTGGTCCCAGGCCTCTGGCTTCTGCTGCACCATCAATACTTGACCCTTACCGGGACTCCCCTCGGACATCCTGTTGTGCCTGTGTCACGGAGATCCTAAAGCTCTGGATCTGCAAGACTGTCTCTTTCCTGTGTCCCAGCAGTTCATACATGAAGTAGATTCTGGTGTGAGCCAGCTCAAAGCCCTTGGTCTGGGCCTGAGTGCTAGCTGAGTTGGTCAGCCTGCCTGCTCTCCTGTGCCCACACCACCACGGCAGACTCTCCAGCATTGTCCTGGCTAGCTCATCCAGTGTCTCAGCTGGCAAAGGGCAGAGCCAGCACTCCCACGCGCATGCCCTCAGGCTGGCTCACCTGCACTCCTCAGACTAGGACCAGCTCTACTGTGCTGCCCAGGCGAGGTACAGGGCCTACTCTCCTGAGGGCTGCAGCAGGTGAGGGGCAGAGACAGCTCTCTCCTGCTTACACCCTCAGAGCAGCTCTCCTGCCTGACGCAGGTGGCCAGGGCAAAGAAGGGGAGAGCGTCTCTCCCTTGCCCACGCTACCTCACTACGCTTCTGCCACCAGACCTGGCTCTACTATCCTGTTCAGGTGAGGTACAGGGCGTGCTCCTCTGAGTGCTGCAGTAGGCTAGGGTTGGGGCCAGCTGTCCAGAGTACCTCAACCAGTGAGGAATGTGGCGAGCTCTGCACAGCCCTTGGACACCAACATGGTCCCAGGTGGCAGCAGCCCAGACCAAGAATGTGTTAAAAACACAGTTTTTAACAATGATATGAGCCATGGACATTGACACAGACCCTTGCTGCTGTATGGCCATGACCCAGCCATGGCCTCCAGGGCAGCATGGGCTGTGACTTTACCATGGCCTCAGATGGCGGGGCAGGCTACTCACATCAGCTGCTCCTCTCCACCCTCAGGTCTCCAGTTCTGCTTCCCTTCATGATGCTCAAATCATCTTGCTCTTTCCCTTCTCTCCACCACACACTTGTACATCGTAAGTGGCTCCACTGGCCATGTGCTGAGCTGGCCTCTGGGTGTCCTCCACCCACCTGGCTTATGCACAAATTTTTAAGATTTATTTTATGCTTACGAGTGTTTTGATGTGTGTGTATGAGCCTCGTACCCACAGAAATCCAGAGAAGGCATTGGGTCCCCTGGAACCGGAGTTACAGGTGGTTGTGAGCCACTACAGGGTGCCTGGGAAGCAAACCTGGGTTCTCTGGAGGAGCGTTTAAGTGCTCTTAGCC
Organism: Acomys percivali; assembly: GCA_907169655.1. Classification (NCBI taxonomy): domain Eukaryota; kingdom Metazoa; phylum Chordata; class Mammalia; order Rodentia; family Muridae; genus Acomys; species Acomys percivali. The sequence continues at coordinate 2,809,812 of OU015742.1, read as the reverse complement.
ACTGAGCAAGCTCTCTAGTCCCTAAATTTATTTTAAAAAAAAAAAATTTTTTTTTTTTAAATTGTCTTCAGTTAGGTGAATGGTATGGGTATGAAGCATTAGTGAATTTTCTTTTCAGACCCTGGTCTTAGGCCCAAGATAGCGCTTAGAAAAGTGCAAATACATAAATGCAGCCTGCGCGGTCTCCATACTGCTACCTGTATGTGTGTTTTCAGGGCTGACCACTTGATGTTGGATGGCCACTTGGTATATTCTTCCCTGGAGAAGGCTTTCCCCTGCATTCAGCATTCCTTGCTTGTCTGTACTTCTTTGTGTGAGGCTGAGGCCTCATGGGTTTCCCCTTAGCCGTGTTAGCGTGTCTGTGGCTGTTCTTGTTCAGGCCACGGTTAGGCTGTCTCGTTGGCGAGACTTGGTGAGCATAGCTTCTGACATTATTAGGAGACAATCTCACAGCAAACTCTGCGACTATGACTCTTACAGTCTTTCCATTCCCTCTTCCACAGTGTTTCTGAGCCTTGGGTGCAGCGGTTGTTTTGTGGATGTATCCATCGAGGCTGGGCATTTTGATTGATTGGTTATGCCTTTCTATGATGGCTGGGCATTTTGATTGATTGGTTATGCCTTTCTATAATGGCTGGGCATTTTGATTGGTTGTGCCTTTCTATGATGGCTGGGCATTTTGATTGATTGGTTATGCCTTTCTATAATGGCTGGGCATTTTGATTGGTTATGCCTTTCTATAATGGTGTCCTCCATCTGCAGCAAAGAGAACTTTCCTTGATGAGGAGAAAAACTACACGTACCTGTGGGTTTAGGGAGACATACGTAGAATGCAGTAAGTAATTTTTGCTGGCTCAGTAAAGTGATGCCTGTAGGTTCTCCTTCGAGACCCATGGCTTCACTAGCCCTGGGTGGTTTGTTAGGTTTTCAGTTCTTGTTACGATTCAGCGATGTGAAGTCCAACTAGAAGGCCGCTGCTTACCATGAAGGTATGTGTGCCGCTGTTTCTTTCTTGGGGTTATTATGAGTAAGCGGGGAGGGCTGTTGGTTGCGTCCCTCCTTCGGAAGCTTGCGTGGCACCTTCGGGTACCATAAAGGCTAGTCCTCAGGGCGAGGGCATTCAAGTTGGCTCCACATAGAGGCCTCCGCGCCCTTGTCTGAAGTGCAGAGCATCTTCTGCAACAGGCACTTACCTTCCACGCCCCTGGGGCAACCTGTAGCAGTAGATTGTGATGTTCTGGGGAGTCTCTTGGGCAACCCTAGCCAACAACTCCAAAGAGAGGACATCTTAAACCTGGTGTTGGAGATTTTGTTAGCTGGTCTTTGGCTCTTGAGGGAGTCATTGTCAGCCCATTTGAGAAACATCCCTTTAAGCTACACATGTGTCTTTATACACAGACTTACATGTGCTGTAGCTCTCTAAGGTAGCTGGTTAAGAGTTTGATTCCTTATGACTTTTTCAGACACCCTTACTGTTATTCTATCATCTTCTCTCGTGTATTTATCTCTCTCTTCCTTTCCTTTTACCCATTTTCCAGTACGGTTAGTTGGTAAATAGTCCACTATTTACCTTTCTATTGCTCTCCCACACCCCATGCTGGCAACAACTCTTTTATTTTCCTGGTCTCTGCAGTTACTCCAGGATGCTCAGTCTCATCTGAGCATCATCACCATCATCATCACCATCATCATCATCATCATCATCATCATCATGATGACTCATCATCCATTTCAATGGAGGTGGAAGCCTCTGATGAGTTGGAACATGCAGCAATATCTCTCCGGGCCTGGGTTGCCTCACTCAATATTTGCTAGTTCCATCCATTTGCCTGTAAAGTTCATGATTTCATCTTTTTATAGCTCAATAGGATTCTATAGTGTATAGGCACCACATTTTATTATCCATTCATCCAAGTAACAGTATACAGACTGAGATGGTTGTATTTATGTATTTTTACACGCACACATGCACACACACACACACACGCACACACATACACACACGCACACAAACACACACGCACGCACACACGCGCGCGCGCGCGCGCGCGCGCACACACACACACACACACACACACACGCACACACACGTATATGAATCAATGAAAGAATATTCCATAAATGAGGAAAAGAACAAGGGAGGATGGCAGGTTTTGGAGGGGGAAAGAAACTGAAAATGATATAGTTATAATCTCAGAAAAATAAAATATCAATGAATAAAAGAAAATTCAAAGATTCTACAATTTGGAACAAAATGTATAAAGCCAGAAACTTTTGGTCCCAAGTATTTCAGATAAGGGATATTCATTGTGTGATTATCACTGTTTCAAAGCATCACATTGGGTTTGTCTACGTGCATATGTGTATGTCGTCACTACATGCAGGTGCCCAAAGGCACAAGAGGGTGTCAGATGCCCTGGACCCTGAGTTACAGGCAGTTATGAGCCACCTGATGTGGATACTCAGAACCAAGTTGGGTCCTCTGCATGAGCAAGAAGCATTTCTAACAGCTAGGCCATCTCCCTGCTCCATAAAACATGTTTGAAGCTGTTTGTGAAAAATGATGACTCCTAGAAAGATGAAAAGCAAGTGGAATTGGTTAAAAGAAGAAACTGCATCTCAGATGTTTTCAGGGAAAGCTGCTGAAGAATGGTCGTATCTGTTCCCTGACTGCATCCAGGCTGGACAAGACTGCTTGGACTCAGAGCTGGTGGCGCTGAAGCAGATCTCCCCGTGCTTCCTCGGAGTGCCAGGACCATAGCAAGAGGAACGGAATAATGACCACAGTTTAAAAAAGAAAAGCAAGGAAGCATCTTGTGGTTCTGCACGACTTAGGAAAGAATTCAATTTCTTTGGGACATAAACATGGTACCTTCTGAGAGACGCAGGTTGCCATTTTTTTTTCTTTCCTGTTTACGGTTGTTTCCATTCATTAAAACCATCGTGTCGGGGATGTAATTTGTATGAAACATTGGGGGACAGTCCATTGCTGCACTCTCCTGTACACCTGTCCTGAAGATCTGGAGGCTCCTTATGAGTAGGAAGGAAGACGTCTGTACTTTGACCTCCTAAGTCAAAAAGCAGGAGTGCTGCTTGTAGAGTTGAAACGAGACTTGCGCTGGCCCTTTATTTACTCAGGGATTCTAATGAATAATGTGAAAAGGAAGCTGGGACAGGATTTCCAGGAAACACAAGATCATAATCAAATAATCTGCTAGGCGGGGAACTGCTCCCATAGCAATACTGGTGATGTTCACAGCAGTGAGAGTTACTCTTCTGGTGCACCATGCTTCCATCCTATGCTACCTTTAAACATTTTTTATTCTATTTCTTTTTTTACATAAACATTTATATTATTACACATTAAATAAAATAAACTATGCAGCAGGAAGAACCATGAAACAATCAGGGATTATATAAATGTTACATCCATAGTGATTTGGCTATTTACATCTGGCAAACTTGAAAACATCTTTCCTATCTTGGTGGGTCTAAATTTCTGAATGAAAATCAATACCTATCATATCTCATCTCTTTTAACTCAAAACATCTATCTAGACCTAGACACATCTTAACCCCTAAACAACTAAGCTTAATTGTAAGACTAAACTATCTGGTCTTCAACCCCATCAGAGACTTGAAAAGGAATAAAACTTAATTAACTGAGTGAACTGGAAGTGCAGGTTAGCAGCTTCCAAAATGAAAAAAAAAATGACAGAGACAGTTTGCTGCCTGAACAGTCACACAAAACTCTCTATAATGTTGGAGCATCGTCTTCAGCCTTCTGGCCTAGTATATCTGACAGACATATTTGTGAGGCAGGAACTATTGAGGACTTACTTACCCTATCTTGCCAGAGTTTGGCCGTCAATTCTGCCTGTCTCCAAGCAATCTTTAAAATGATAAAAACATCTTTAAATGCCATATTCTGTAGGTCTCTGAGGCTTTTGAAGACCTTATCTATTGTACCTTATATATCTATAGAATCATATCTATCTTTTAAACCTAGGATGTATATTCTTGTGATAAAAATAGTAATTGACACGACCATGATTTGATCTACTAACAATTAGCTTGTATTGCTTAATTATCCTAAATAACCTGCCATACCACTTTCAAGGTAATGGAAGTAAACCTTGTATTATAATTGAGTTGGATGGGTACAATACCTTATATTAGAGTAGAAATATATATGTGTGAAGAATAATCTTTAATTTGAATTCTATACCAATGTATCAAAATTAAACTTATTTTGCATCAGTATACAAAATTCTATACTAATGAATTAAAAATAACCTTATTTGTGAGTAACAATTAAGGACTTTGGTTGAGGAGTAGATTCAATAATCTACTTTTTGTTCTATCATATAGATATATTTCGATATCCCCCTTTCTTTTCAACCCTTATCTTCATACCTATTAAAGAAAGCTAAAGGAAAAGAAAGACATCCCTGGGTCCAACATAACTTTCTTTCTGTATAAGACCAATAATAATTTATAACCACCTCCCAATGAAAATAAGCATCTGTAGCCCAAGTGAGGAAACAGAAACCTACCCAACGCCACCTTAGGGAAAATGGGACATCATTCTCTTAAGGTTTCTTCTGGTTGATTTGGGGCAAATCATACCTTTGTAGGGACCCAAATAAAATTGGGGAAAATTATTAAACAAGCCAGGAATAGCATTTTTGGTCCAGTTTCTAAATGTTGAGACATTCCAGGCTTAAAAAGATCCCTGTGTGGGACAGTCTGAACTGCTGGAGATCAGAAACTTTCTTTGAAGCTGTCCTGGGAGATATTCTGTTCTGATGGGTAACAGCAACTGAAGCACTTGGGGCTAGCACTTGAAGGATGCAGGATGTCAGCATCCAGCATGCTGAGAGGAATGAATCCTGTCAGGTCTGATGCAGCTTCAGTGTCTGGCTCTTTTGTTCTGAAAACATATAATATCTCAGAAGCTTTATACAGCCCTAAATTTATAAATGTATGAGGTGTGAGGGATGCACAGAGCAATTAAGGCTGGTTCTCTGCTCTTTGCATGAGCAGAAGAAAGACATCTGCAAATCTTCATTCATGTCATATGAAGAGCGGCATCTAATAATAAATCACAGGGATTCTGTGACCAACGCGAAGCCTTGTCTATGCTTAGACATTAGTGTCTCAGCCCATCTCAGAGCTGTTCCCATGCAGTGGGATTAGCAGTATAAGTTACCTGCTTGTCCTACAGTTTGAATTCTTTACATCACGATTGTATCTCCCTCCCTATCACCTCCCAACCCCACCCCCTCCCTCATCCCCTCTCCCTCCCTCTCTTAGTCCTCAGAAAGGGAGGAGCTCTTCTCCCCTAACATCTGACCTCAGCCTATATAGGGTCATCTGCACTACCTATGTCCTCTTCCTCTATGGCCTGGCAAGCTACCCTGCCAGGGGGGAAGTGACCAATATTGGGAGACCCCAGTCCATATCAGAAGTAGTCTCTACTTGCCATATTGTGTGACCCACAAGGAGACTGTGCTGCCTATCTACTACATCTGAGCAGACGGTCTAGGTCCATACCATACACAGACCTTGGTTGGCACATCAGTCTCTGTATTTTAATGTGGTTATCCTGTATTAAGTGGTTATTATCCATTTATGAGTGAGTATCTACCATGTGTGTCTTTCTGGGTCTGGGCTACCTCACTCAGGATGATTGTCTTTAGTTCCATCCATTTGCCTGCAAATTTCAAGATTTCCCTGTTTTTGATAGCTGAATAATATTCCATTGTGTAAATGAACCATAGTGTCTGTATCCATTCTGGCTATTATGAACAATGCTGCTATGAACATAGTTCAGGAAATGTTCTTGTTGTATGATGGAGCATTTTTAGGGTATATGCCCAGGAGTGGAATAGCTTGGTCTTGAGGTAGACTTATTCCCAATTTACTGAGATGGCACCAGCTTGATTTCCAAAGTGGTTGTACAAGTTTGCACTCCCACCAGCAGTGGAGGAATGGTTCCCTTTCTCCGTATCCTTGCCAGCATGTGCTGTCACTTGAGTTTTTGATCTTAGCCATTCAGATAGGTGTAAGATAGACTCTCAGAGCCATTTTGATTTGCATTTCCCTGATGACTAGGGATGTTGAGCATTTCTTTAAGTGTTTCTCAGCCATTAGATATTCCTCTGTTGAAAATTCTCTGTTTAGCTCTGTACCCCATTTTTAAAATGGGATATTTGGCTTTGTGGTGTTTAATTTCTTGAGTTCTTTGTATATTTCGGATATTAGACCTCTGTTGGATGTAGGGTTGGTGAAGATCTTCTCCCAGTCTATAGGCTGTTGTTTTGTTCTGTTGACAGTGTCCTTTGCCTTATAGAAGCTTTTCAGTTTCATGAGGTCTCATTTATTAATAGTTGATCTTAGGGCCTGAGCTGTTGGTGTTCTGTTCAGGAAGTGGTCTTCTATGCCAAAGAATTTAAGACTTTTCTCCACTTTTTCTTCTAACAGATTTAGGGTGTCTGTTTTTAAGTTAAGGTCTTTAATCCATATGGACTTTAGTTTTGTGTATGGTGATAAATATGAGTCTATTTTCATTTTTCTACATGTAGTCATCCATTTAGACCAGCACCATTTGTTGAATATGGTATCTTATTTCCATTGTATGGATTTTGCTTTTTTGTCAAAAGTCAAATGCCCATAGGTGTGTGGGTTTATTTCTGGATCTTCTATTCAATTCCACTGATCAACTAGCCTATTACCATGCCAGTACCATGCTGTTTTTATTACTATTGCTCTATATTACAGCTTGAGATCTGGGATGGAGATTCCTCCAGAAGATCTTTTATTGTACAGAATTGTTTTAGCTATTCTGGGTTTTTTGTTTTTCCATATGAAGTTAAGAACTAATCTTTCAAGGTCTGTAAAGAATTGTCCTGGAATTTTGATAGAAATTACATTGAATCTGTACATTGCCTTTGGTAAGATGGACATTTTTTTACTATGTTGATTCTCCTGATCCATGAACATGGGAGATCTTTCCATCTTCTGATATTGTCTTCACTTTCTTTGTTTCTTTCTTTCTTTCTTTCTTTCTTTCTTTCTTTTTGGTTTTTCGAGACAGGGTTTCTCTGTGTAGCCTTGACTGTCCTGGACTCACTTTGTAGTCCAGGCTGGCCTCGAACTCACAGCAATCCGCCTGCCTCTGCCTCCTGAGTGCTGGGATTAAAGGCGCGCACCACTACGCCCAGCTTCCACTTTCTTTCTTTCTTTAGAGACTTGAAGTTTTTTCACTTGCTTGGTTAGAGTTACACCAAGATACTTTATATTATTTGTGGCTATTGTGAAGTGTGTAGATTTCCTAATTTCTTTCTTAGATGGTTTGTCATTTGTATACACCAGGGCTACTAATTTTTTTTGAGTTGATTTTGTTTCCAGCCACTTTGATGAAGGTGTTTATAAGCTGCAGGAGTTCTTTGGTAGAATATTTTGGGCCACTTATATATACTATCATGTCATCTGCAAATAGTGATAGTTTGACTTCTTCCTTTCCTATTTGTATTCCCTTGATCTCCTTTACTTGTCTTAATGCTCTATCTAGGACTTCAAGTACTATATTGAAGAGATATAGAGAGAGTGGACAGCCTTGTCTTGTCCCTGATTTCAGTGGAACTGGTTTAGGTTTCCCTCCATTTAGTTTGGTGTTGGCTATAGACTTGCTGTATATTGTCTTTATTATGCTGAGGTATATGCCTTGTATCCCTGCTCTCTCCAAGGTTTTAAACATGAATGGGTGTTGGATTTTGTCAAATGCTTTTTTGGCATCAAAGGAGATGATCATGTGGTTTTTTTTCTTTCAGTTTGCTTGATGGATTACATTGGTGGATTTCTGCATATTAAATCACCCCTGCATGTCTGGGATGAAGCCTGCTTGGTCATGGTGAGTGATATTTTTGATTTGGTTTGGTTTGAAAGTATTTTATTGAGTATTTTTGGGTCAATTTTCATAAGAGAAATTGGTCTGAACTTCTCTTTCTTTGTAGAGTCTTTCTGTGGTTTAGATATCAAGGTGACTGTGACCTCATAGAATGAGTTTGGAGATGTTCCTTCTGTTTCTATTTTTGGACCAGTTTAAAGAGAATTGGCGTTAGCTCTTCTTTGAAGGCCTGGTAGAATTCTGCACTGAATCCTTCAGGTCCTGGGCTTTTTTTGTTTGTTTGGTTGGTTGTTGGTTGGGAGACTTTTGATGACTGCCTCAATTACCTTAGAAGATACTGGACTATTTAGTTTGTTTACCTGCTCTTGATTCTATTTTGGTAGTTGGTATCTATCAAGAAAATTGTTTGTTTTGCTTAGGTTTTAAAATTTTGTAGCAAATAGGCTTTTGAAGTAAGACCTGATGATTCTTTGGATTTCCTCAATGTCTGTTGTTATGTCTCCCTTTTCATTTCTAATTCTGTTGATTTGATTGATTACTCTCCCTTTGCCTTTTAGTTAGTTTGGCTGAGGGCTTGCCTATCATATTGATTTTCTCAAAGAGCCAGCTCTTGGTTTTGTTGAGTCTTTGAATTGTTCTCTCTGTTTCTAATGTATTGATTTCAGCACTGAGTTTGATGATTTCCAGCCATCTACTCCTCTTTGGTGAGTCTGCTTCTTTTTGTTCTAGAACCTTCAGGTGTGTTGTTAAGTTGCTAGTATGGGATCTCTCCAATTTCTTTATAAAGGCACTTAGTGCTATGAGCTTTCCTCTTAGCACTGCTTTCATTGTGTCCCATAAGTTTGGGTATGTTGTACCCTCAGAATCATTGAATTCTGGGAAGTTTTTAATTTCTTTTTTTATTTCATCCCTTACCCAGATATTATTGAGTAGGGAGCTGTTCAGTTTCCACGAGTTTGTAGTCTTTCTGTTGTTATTGAGGCCCAGCTTTAATCCATGGTGGTCTGATAAGATGCAAGGGTTTATTTTGATCTTTTTCGGATCTGTAGAGGTTTGCTTTGTGGCCAAGTATATGGTAGCTTTTGGAGATGGTTATGTGAGGTGCTGAGAAGAAGGCAAAGTCTTTCGTGTTTAGGTGGAAAGTTCTGGATGTATCAGTTAGGTCCATTTGATTCATGACATCTATTAGTTTCATTGTTTCTCCATTTAGTTTCCACTGCAATGATCTATCTATTGGTGAGAGTGAGGTGCTGAAGTCTCCACTATTAAAGTGTGGGGTTCAATGTGCCAGTTAAGCTTCAGTAATGTTTCTTTTATGAATGTGGGTGCTCCTGTGTTTGGGGCATAGATGTTCAGAATTGAGATATCATCTTGGTGTATTTTCCCTTGGAAGAGTATGAAGTGTCCTTCCCCATCTCTTTTGATTACTGTTGATTGAAAGTTTGTTTTATTAGATACTAGAATGGCTACTCCAGCTTGTTTCTTGGGTCCATTTCCTTGGAATATCTTTTTCCAGCCCTTGACTCTAAGGTAACATTTATGTTTATTGCTGAGGTGTGTTTCTTGTCTGCACCTGATTGATGGGTCCTGTTTTCACATCCATTCTGTTGGCCCATGTTGAGGTCATTGATGTTGAGTGATATTAATGACCAGTGGTTATTGGTTTCTATTATTTTGATGTTGGTAGTGGTAGAGTGTGTGTGTGTGTGTGTGTGTGTGTGTGTGTGTGTGTGTTTCCTTTCTTTTGTTTTTGTGGACGTGGGGTTATTTATTTCCTTTGTTTTCTTGTGTAAAATTACCCTTTACACAGGAAAGGGTTGGGTTGGAGTCTTCCTTCTAGTATCTTCTGTAGAGCTGGATTTGTGGTTAGGTACTGTTTGAACTTGATTTTGCCATGGAGTTATCTTGTTTTCTTCATCTATGGTGATTGAAAGTTTTGCTGGGTATAGTAGTCTGGGATGGCATCTGTGGTCTCTTAGTGTCCGCATGACATCAGTCCAGGCCCTTCTGGCTTTCATAGTCTCCATTGAGAAGTCAAGTGTAATTCTGATAGGTTTGCCTTTATATGTGACTTGGCCTTTTTATCTTGCAGCTTTTAATATTCTTTCTTTATTATGTATGTTTAGTGTTTTGATTATTGTGTGGCAGAAGGATTTTCTTTTCTGGTCCAATCCATATGGAGTTCTGTAGGCTTCTTATATATTTATGGGCATTTCTTTCTTTAGGTTAGGGAAACTTTCTTCCATGATTTTGCTGAAAATATTTTCTGGGCCTTGCAGTTGGGAGTCTTCTTTTCCTTCTATCCCTATGATTCTTAGGTTTGGTCTTTTCATAGTGTCCCAGATTTCTTGGATATTTTGTGTCAGGAGCTTTTTAGATTTAGCATTTTCTCTGACTGCTGTATCCATTTCTTCTGTCATATCTTCTATCTCTGATATTCTTTGTTCCATCTCTTGAATTCTGTTGGCCATACTTGTGTCTGTAGATCCTGTCCTCTTCTCTCGGATTTCCACTTCCTGGATTATCTCAGATTGTGTGTTCTTTATAGTTTATGTCTCCATTTTTAGGTCTTGAAACCTTTTATTCATTTCCTTCACCTGTTTGGTTGTAGTTTCTTTAAGTGATTTGCTCAATTCTTTCATCTCTTTCTAGTTTAAGGGATCGATTTTCCTCTATTCAAGCCTCAGATTTGAAGTCCTTCTCTTGTGTGTCAGCTGTGATAGTATCTCTAGGGCTTCTGGTGGTGGGACTGCTGGTTTTTGGTGGTATCAAATGGTCCTGGGGATTGTTGTTTGGGTTTTTACACTGACTTCTTCCCATTGTGTTGTCTCTGGTTGGAGTGTGTGCCCAGTGCCTGCTTGGACCTTGGAACTTTCTGTGGATTTGCTGGGTGGCCTGAGGTCAGATCCACTAGTGTTTTCCACTGTTGTGTCTGCTAGCTTCTAGAACCCACAGATGCTAGAGATTTTACAGTCCCCAGCTAGCTTTGTGCCCTAGGGAGTTCAAGAGCTGCCTGCCAGCCAGGTGTGTGGTGCTACCCTTCAGAGACTGCACATCCATGTGGTGCTAGCCTTCAGAGACTGCATACCCATTTCGGTGGGTACTGGGGACTTTGTGGTTTTGTAGGGTGGCCAGAGGCTGGATTCAACCATGCTCCACACAGTTTGGACTCCTCTCACCTGTGGGTCACCACTGCTGGTGTTTTGTGGTTCTCAGATTAGTCCTTAGGTTGCTGAATAGTCACTGCTGTCTTTCTGATCAATCGTGGTATGTGTTAGGTGCTGCCATCTTGGATCCGACCTGTATGTTACCTTTTTGTACCAAATATTTAACTTTATTTTATGTTGTCCTGCAATTTTTTATATTCTTTAAAAAATATTTATTGTTATTATCATTTATTCACAGCACATCCTGATTGTATGCTCTTGTTCTTATCTTCTTGTTCCTACCCTCCCTCCCTTTTCCATTTTATTCTCCTCCTCATGACCTCTGACAGGTGGGGTCCTCCTCCCCTACCATGTGACCACAGCCTATCAGGTCTTATCTGGATAGCCTGCATCCCCTTCCTCTGTGTTCCAACAGGACCTCTCCCCTAAGGGTCAGTGATCAAATTGAAGGCACCAGAGTTCTTGTCAGAGTCAGTCCCCTGCTCCCTCCTTCCCCATGTGGAGAATGAGCTGTCCATTAGCTACATCTGAACACGAGGTCTAGGTTCTCTGCTTGCCATGTCCTTGGTTTGTGCAGGCCCCCCCCTGGGTCCAGATCTGCCAGCCTTGGTAGTCTCCTTGTAGAGTTCCCAACAATTCCCCTCCTCCATCCCTCCCAAGTAGTTTCATCCCCTAAATATTGCATACAATGTGCAGCTCTTTGCTCAGAATCCAGCTGCATGTCCCAGCATCTGTCCCGATCCCCTGCTGGGTGGAATCTCTCAGAGGACATCTATGTCAGGCTAATATCCACTTATAAGTGAGTAGATACCATGCATGTCTTCTTGGGTCTGGGCTACCTCACTCAGGATGATCTTTTCTAGTTCCATCTCTTATATACAATTTTTTGCATTTTTCCCATTTAATATGAAATATAGATATCATGTTATTATGAGTCTTCATATTATAGTTTTGATGGCTAAATAGTCTATCATTAAGTAATAATTTATTTCAAATTATTTCAATAATTTATTCAATAATTCAATATATGCCATGATATAAAAATGTGCATTTGCGTCCCTTTATGCTGTTAAAGTATATGCTTACAATTTAGTTTTTTATTATTTTAAACTATTAAGAATGCATTTTCAAGGGGTGAGGTTTGGGGTCATGCTATTTAAGTATTTTAAGCTTTTGATTAAATTTTCAGATGTTTTTCAAGTTTCTTCATATGTGACTTTGTTTTTTGCAGGCTCTCACTGTGTAGAGCAGTCTGGCTCAGCATTCTTGATCCTCTGCCTCAGTGTCTCAAGTGATATGATTACAGGTGTGTGCCAACATACCCACTTACCACCTTCTTATAGTTTTATTAATGTCACTTTTTTAAATTTAGGGAGGGAAATTTGAACTGATTAATTTGTTGATATATATGACAATATACTCAACTATTCCAAAAATAAAAGTAGAATTTAGGTGTGTTTTTAATGTAAAAACAAGGAGAAAAATCTGGTATACAGTATTATTACTGTGGGAGAGGGGTTTGTGGAAAACCGGTGTCTTACCGTACTTAACAAGTGACTAGTACTTTGCCTAAAAATAAGACAGACATAATCATACTGTGGGAGAGATGAAGTTTTTTTCTTACATATGGCCAAAATCTAACTCTTTGCTACCTGTTTATCACAAGGAGTAAATTAATGGAGACACTTGCATGTGGGACTGCACAGGAGGCAGAACCCACCTCATCCCTTGCTCAGTGCCTATTCGTCCGGACTTTTGTTTTTAATGCATGTGTTTTCCCATAATGCATTTCCCCCTTTCTGTTCATTGTAATCACGATGAACACAAATGTTAAGAGCAGAGAGAGCATTTCTTCATTTGAGTCTCTCTTTTGTTCTTTGAATTGCAAACTGCTGCTCTTCCCGAAGGGGGACTGTTAGAAAAGAATGGAAAATTTCAGACAGTGCATTAGATTTTCAAGAGGCTTCATGTTTGCAAGAGACAAATTAAGCAGCCTGCCTAATATGCAGACAACATCTGTTACACCAAGTCACCGTTAATGATAACACTGGCATCTTCTTTGTGTCTGAGTTTCATCCAGCTGCACCTACCCAAAAAGGTGCCAACAAACAGGCTGCATATTTAATGTCAGTTCAGAATGATCTGGGAAAACAGTACATAAAACCAGAGCGAATCTTTGTTAACCTTTGCAATCAGAGCCTCATTAATCCTGGTGAAGGACAGTGTGTGTAATCTCCTCATAGCCAACTCATCATCTTCGCATGGTGGCCCCAATCTTAGGTTGGTGACACAGAGGTGAGACACACACCAAGAAACAGCTTTATGGGGCCTCGCCTGCAGAGGAGTCAACTCAGCCAGTAGAGTTAGTAACTACAAGTTCTCCTTCAAAGCATACTTTCAGACAGCATTTCCACCCATATTAGCAGATCTGGTGCTAAGTTAGTAAAGACAAAATTCTCAGGTATGGACATAGTTTGACTTGAAGAACTGTCGTTATGTACTTGAACTAAGCATTACAATTGTCAAGTGAAAGCCAACCAGAAAACTACTAGAAAAGCCCCTTTTGTCCGTAAGAATAGGGTTGACCTTCTTTCGACATTGATTGTGCATTCTGCTTCACTTTCAAGGTTTTTGTTGTTGTTGGCATGAACCCAGGGCCCTCGTACATACTAGCCAAGTGTTCCACCACCAAGCTAATATCCCCAAACTAACACTGTAAGACATCTTTTCCTCTGTGGATATGCATTTTATAGTATAATATATCAGTTAATTCATTCACTATCCACTCTAGCACCTTTTGTATGTAAGGCTTGGTGCTAGGCACTAAGGAGATGCTGAGGAGCAAAACAAAGTTCCTGCTTTCAGGAACTGATGATTTGAAGAGTAACAAAAGACTACATTCATGAAAACAAGAAGACTACTTGGGAGTGGCATATTAAATTCCATGTTCAAGAAAGGCTGTTGTTTTAAATGAAAAATCTCAACCGTTTTGCTTACCAATAAAGACTCAGGAGAGAAATGCGGGGTGAAAACCTGATAACTCAGAGAGGCAGAGAAAGCACCAGCTGACCTTTCTACTCAGCTCATATCCTGACAGGAAAGGCCCAAATGGCTTACTAGCTCAGCTGACAGCCCAGAGGGAAAAGGCCAAAAAAATCCAAGGCCAAAGGCTTGCTGTCTCAAAGCTCAAAAACCCCCAAAGCCAAAGGCCAAGGAGCTAAAGAGTTAAAAGATAAAGAGCTAAAAACCCAAGAGCACCTTCTACTTTTCTACACTCTGTCTTAAATACTCAACTCAAAATCCTTCCCACTCTTTATTCCCTGCCAACTGATTTCTTGCTCTGCCTCTTAGTCTAGGATTAACTTTATTAAATCCTGTATGTAGAAAGCTCTTGGAATAAAAAGGTGTGTGTTACGGCTCAACTACATCAAAGAAAAGATAGGTCTTTTAAAAAAAAATAATTTATTCAGATTACACCTAAATTGTTATCCCCTCACTTGTATCTTCCCATTCCTCCTTCCTTCCTTCATCCTATTCCCCTCCCCTAGGTCTGTGACAGAAGGGGACCTCCTCCCTCACCATATGGTCACAGGAAAAGATAGGTCTTTACAGTTCACAATCTCAGGGATCACAGTGGGATCAAATATCCTGCAACATTTCCCTCTTTTTGTTTGAATAAAAGGTGTTTTTCTCTAACATCAATAAACTCTGTACTATGTGGCTAAAAAAAGCATTCATAACATCTAGTCCATCAGTATTTGGTAACTTTAGAGAAAGTATTCCACAATTTATCCTATCTTGGCAAGTCCAAAGTTTTGTACCTAAATAATTTTGTATAAAAACTTGCATTACCAAAACAAACAAACAAACAAACAAACAAAAACCAACCAATCAAAAAACATCTACAATTTAAAACATCTTCTTAAATCCTAAACAACTATGTTTAAATGCAAGACTGTAACTATTTAGTCTTCAACCCATGAGAGACCCAAGAGGCATAAATATTATCTGAATAAATAGGAAGTGCAGAACAAGCAGCTTCCAAAGCTATAGAAATGGCAGATACTATTGGCCACCTGAACAGTCACCCAAGATATCTCTATAACATTGGAGCATCATGTTCAGCCTCCTGGCTCAGAATATCTGACAGTCTTTCCTGTGAAGCAGGTAATATGAAGGACTTGCTACCTTGTCCCTTCAAAGCTTAGCAGTTGACATTTCTGCATCCAGTTTGTCCAGTGTTCTGTCTGCAGTAGAAGCAAGGACAATTCTTTGCCAGTGGCTAGCTTGCCACATATGAGGCCTTCTCCTAAAGGAGGATTTTTTTGATGCTCATCATCTTCTTTGAAGTCAAAAGGGGGTGCTGACAGGACCTGACAAGTCTCATTGTCAAAAAATTATCAAATTAATAAAACATCTTTGGATTCCACATTCTACAGATCTCTGAGGTTTTTTTATTTGTTTTGTTTTTTGTTTTTGTTGTTGTTGTTGTTGTTTTTGTTTTGTTTTTCGTTTTTTGTTTTTAGACCATCTATCTATCTCTAGGGTTTCAACACACGGACATTTGGGAGAGATTCCAGATGCAAATTCTAATTTCCAGAGGATTCTTGTGAAATCCTGTGTGCCTGTGCATCAGTTGAAGAAGCTGAGAACCAGTATAATTGGCCTTAAGTAAAGTTCCAACTGCAAAATTCCAGGATTCTCAATCCTGAATGTGGCTAGCAGTCTCCTATTGGTACATTTTAAGTGTGTTTTATTTTTGCTTTTAATTTCTTTTAGATTTATTTATTTTGTATGTACAAATATTTTGTCTGTCTGTATGTATGTGCAGCGCATGCGTGTGTGGTACCCATGGAGCATAGAAGAGGGTTATTGGAGTCAGTCATGACACTAGAGATGGGTAGCTGTGAGCTGCCATGTGAGTGCTGAGAATCAAACCCAAGTCCTGTGCAAGAACAAGAAGTGCCCAGCTCCTCAGACATCTCTCCAGCCCCCAAACTTAAGTTTTCAAACAATGTTTATTTTTGGACTCTTGAGAGATTTTCATTGTGCAGCCCAGACTTGCCTGGAACTCTTAATCCTACCTTAGTTAGTCTCTCTGCTGCATGCTAGTGCCATAAGTGTACACTACGCCGCAACCTGCTTTAATTAGCAGATATTTAAATGAGCAACCTGGTTGTTTATTGACTGCTTTACTTTATTTTTCATCATTACCAAAAAAATTCTCAAGACTCTGTCCTGTAGCGATAATTTTTTGTTTCTTTAAAAAACACAACGAAGTTATAAGGTTTTGTTTTGTTTTATTTTAATCCCAGGTGTGGGGATACGGAGCCGTTTCACAGAAGCTGACTGTGACTTGCCTCGTGCTCTAGCAAAGGAATATGGTTTTGACAGCTGCAGAGAGTTTCTGCAAGTGTGCGATGTTTGGAGTTCTGGGAACTTTCCGGAGGACATGTAGATTCTAGAGCCCTGATATGTGGCTGGTTGATGGTTAGATGCTGTTGGTTGTGGTTTGTCAAGTAGGTGTGTGCAAAGAAATAAAAAGAAGAAATTAGATATCTTGACAGCAAAGGATCAAATTTGCCCCAAGGAACTCGACTCCCCTAGCAAACATGAAGTAGTCTAACGGTAACGACGCCCCCTTGGCCCCTAGATCCCTTTTCTCTCCTATCTGGTGTTAGGGAGCTGAAAGGGAGGAAGTAAAGGGGTGAAGAAAGATGAAAGAGAGAAAAGAACCCACAAAGTAGCAAAATGCTGGCTACACTGTCCCATTCGGTAAATTGTATGACATCCTTCACCCTTTCTCCTTTGTGTCCTTTGTCCTTGACACAAGACAATTGATGATACACAAATTACATTCTCTTTTATTATTTTATCTGTTTCTGTGATTCAATTTTAATATTTCATAGGATGTGCTAACAACCGTTTTTATAAGCAAAGAATTCTGTGACTTTTGTTTGGATGACCCTTTCAATGGCAAACCTCATTAAGGTCATCATGGCAACTTAGCAGTTTAACTACACTAAGGTTTGTGTACACTAAAGTGAATGGCTTCTTAATCATAATGGTTGTGAGTTTCAAATAGAACATGACATCACCAAGAAGGAACTCTAATGTCAGACTGCTGGAAAAATTAACCAAGATGGCTTCAGAGTAGACTAGCGTTACACAGCACATTTAAAAATGAAGGCATTTGGTGATCAGTTCCCAGAAAGGCAGCATGACTTGGTCCAGATATAGAAAATACAAATTACTGTCAAAACCCAAGAAACGTGTTAATTGTTCACAAAAGACCACATAATGTGCGGACCATGTGCCTGTGAACGTGAAGTTTGTGCAAAATGTAAAAAGAAAAAAGATATTGCTATTCCATTTAATGAAGAACCAGAAACTTGGGCCTGACATGGTGGCACACACTTTTAATTCTACACCTGGGAGGCAGAGGCAGGTGGATCGCTGTGAGTTTGAGGTTAGCCTGGTCTACAAAGTGAGTCCAGGGCAGCCAAGGCTACACAGAGAAACCCTGTCTCAAAAACAAAACAAAACAAAACCAAAACAAAAAAACCCAGAAAGCTGAGAAAATGCTAATATCAAGGTTCTAATCACAGAAGAGCCTGCAGAAAGAAGGAGGCAGTGAAAAGGATGGGGACATGCAGGGCTGACAGCAGAGTCAGCCACAGGGGGCTCAGCAAGTGCACTGACACCCTAATGAGGGAGTCAGAAAAGGCTGCTCAAAAGAGGCAGAACTGAGCCGGGCTTTGGGCCTTTAATCCCAGCACTCGGGAGGAGGCAGAGGCAGGCAGATCACTGTGAGTTTGAGGCCAGCCTGGTCTACAAAAGTGAGTCCAGGACAGCCAAGGCTACACAGAGAAAATCTGTCTCAAAAAACAAAAACAAACAAACAAAAGAGGCAGAACAGGCTCACGAACAATACCAATTATTTATAACATTTGAGTAACAGAAACTTTAATATTTTCACAGTAACACTTAAGATGCAAATATAGAATGTGCATGGAAACACTATGGCATATTGTAGAATATAAAAATATATTACCTAATGTCAAACTATCCAGTGTTGAGAATTGGCGATTGTATCAGGACTGTCTCTAAGTTAATTAGCTGAGAGTACATTTCTGTAGCCTGATCTTAGGTGTGTGACTTCCTTAGAAAAAGCCCCCTTACGTATTACAAAGCAAAATAGTTTACACACACACACACACACACACACACACACACACACACACACGTAGTGATTTTTATTAAAAAATACTTTACTAGAAGCGCCCGCCCAGGGCCAGCCAGCCCAGGGATACTGGAAGAAAGACACTCAAGCCCTTGCCATGGGCACCACTGTGATGGATGAGTGTGTGACGGAGAGGTGGGAAAGACAGAGCATGCAGTTGAGAGAAAGCATCACGGTCAGGCTATTATATTTAGCAGTCAATAGTATGGGTGAAAAAGTATACAGTAAAACTGTTTTTAGATACTTTATATTGTTCATAGAAAGAAACTGAAATTGCCAGTCACTCAGTTAGTCACAAATATGAAAGGTTTCTTGCCCATATACATAAGAACTGCCTGAAACAGATTTTTTTTTAATAGACTCTTAAGCCTCACACCACTATGCTTGGATGAACTCACAAATTTGTTGTGACCTGCGGTTTCCCTATCACTCTCTGGCTCTCCTCAGGCTAGGCTCCTCATTCCTGGCAAGAATTAGAACCTTTGGGCCACTGCTGCGGGAACTGCCATACCCACCTTGGTCTTGTGGCTTAAATACTGGCATCCACCACCCTAAGGGCTAGAACTTTTGCCTTCAAAGTTTCTTCCTTTCGTTGCCCCAAACTTTGAAGACCGTTGTAATTGCTCACAGCACTGTAGCTTCTAGCATCTCCAAAATGTCCTCCATCATTACCATTCACTCCAGCCATCCCTACTGTCACGATGTACTCTGTCACCACAGCTGCCACCAAAGGCACCATGGCCACTGAAGCTTCCTCTGTGACCAAAACTGTCACTGCCACAAAAACTACTTACATGGAAACTACCGAAGTTTCTGGAACCACTTGGCATCTTTGGCTGGATGAAGTGCTAGCCATCTCTTGCTTCCACAGGCGGTTTCTTACATGGCAGCTTCAGCCATTAGCACTATTGTGTTTTTGACAGTTCAATGGATGTTGACAATTGTATCGAAATCAATTGTATCGAATGACAATCTTATCCATTGAGTCAGGGTCATCAAAACTGAAATAATGACTGACAGTGATGTTCTTCAGTGTCTTCTACGATGCCCACAATGATCTTTCTCACAGTGAAGTGGCCACCTGGTGTCTGGGAATCTTTTCTTGACACAGCTCTCTTTAGTGTCACAACTCTTCCCCCACCTTGTGTGGCCTTCCATTCATACTTGCATCCACCTCCAGTGTTACAGGTAACAAACCCAAAGTTTCTGGAGTGCTTGGCGTTTGGATCTCTCATTGCCATGCAATTGGAGAGTTTCCCCAGGCCCGGATTGACTCCTCTGAGACTCCAAGACTCCTAGACTCCCCAGTTGCTTTGAAGCTGGGCTCTCTGAGGAGGAGCTTTGGCAGCTGTTCTGGCTCCTGAGGAGACTCCGACTTAGATGCCATAGCAGGGAGAAAAGGATCGTCTCTTCTTCCCTCACCGCATCAGCAGACAGGAGGTTGGGCTGGCGATTTTTAAAGTTATACTTATTTGCGCACACATTTTGGGTCCCGATTTGAAATAGAATCCCTAATTTCAGATGATGTAACCGTTCTAGCCCGCCCTATTGTTTATGCCGGTACCGCTCCGACTCTCCCTTCAAAACTTGGCCCAGCTGCTTGAAAAGGCCTATTCCTAGAGGGCCCCACTAGCGGCAGAAGGGTGAAATTTGCAGCCGTAATCTCATAATGCTGTGACTCGCCCTGACAGTGGAATATGCCCCAGCATCCTCGCTGGCACCAGAATGCTAATGAAGGACCCAAATCCCCTCCAGAGCAGGCGTAAGCAGCAGAACCTTGCTAAACGGCCGTAATGAATGTAAACTGTAGCACCGCAGCTGAACCTTGGGATATGCTTAATTGCATATCGGGCGGCTTAATCTTCAGCCCTGCCAGTTGCAGGAGGATTACTTGTCTTTGGTGAACTCAGCTGAGAGTTGAAAGTAAATTTGCTCAAACGATAGTAGACCTTAGAACAAGCACAGCAGAGTCATAAATAACCTCCGAGGAAAGCAAACCACAGCCTAGTCTAAGCCTGCTCTGCTCTACCCAAGGATTGCTTCCTTAAAGAGGGAGCCACCGTCTCTTGATTTAGGCTTTTATTAAACTGTAAGTTATGAAGAGAACAAATGAATTCTATTTAAAATAAGAGTTGTCTTCAGTGCTCAGCCTCACAGAGTCTAGTAACAGCAGGGTGATGAAGCGTTACCTCCACCACCTTAATAAGTGACCCCACACGCTTCAAAAGACCAGGAATGGGAGAGGCTGCAATTTTATTATTTTTTAAATTTTATTTATTAGTATGTATATAGTGCTCTGCCTGCATGTATACCTGCAGGCCAGAAGAAGGCGTCAGATCACATTATAGATGGTTGTGAGCCACCATGTAGTGGCTGGGAATTGAACTCAGGACCTCTGGAGGAGCAGTCAGTGCCCTTAACCTCTGAGCCATCTCTCCAGCCCGAGGCTGCAACTTTAAAGCTTTCACTGACCTAAGTTTCCCAATCCTGCTTCTTCCCCAATGTACAGAAATGATATAGCCTTGGTTCTTAATCAGATGGCATTTTTTTTTTCTTTATAAAATTGTGTTTAGGGTGCTAAGAGGGCCAGTGAGTGAGAGCACTCACCACAAAGCTTCAGTGAGTTCCATCTCTAGGACCCACAGGAAAGAAGAAAACAAATTCCCACAGATTATGCCCTGACATCCACATGTGCATACATTTGCACCCCTGACATCCACATGTCCATACATTTGCACAACCCCAAATAAATAAATAAATAAATAACAAATACATACTTTTTTCTTTTTTGAGAGGTTGGGGGTGTAACTCAGTTGATAAACAGCTTGCCTGGCATATGCAAAGCCCTGGGTCCTATCCTCAAGTGTGATAGTATATGCCTACAATTCTAGCACTAAGGGGGTGGAGGCAGGAGGATCATAAGTTCAAAGCTATCCTCCACTATATGTAAGTTCAGTTTGGGCTGTTAGGACTCTTCCTCAAGTTCCCTCCGTGGTCTAGCGGTTATAGGATTCGGCGCGCTCTCTCTCTCAATTTTTTTCCCTCCAAAGAGTTGACATAAAGAGACAGCAAACTTTACTGAAAATGGTGTGAATTCCACAAAAACATGCCTGCTCGTGAGACTCTTTTCCTCTTATTGGGTTTTCTTGTCCAGCCTCAGTACGAGGGGGTTACCTTGTCTCACTGTGTCTTGTTTTGTCCTGTTTGGTTGCTGTCTCTTGGAGGCCGGCTCTTTTCTGAAGGAAAACAGAGGTGGAATGGGCTGGGAGAGAGGGGAGGGGAGGGAGCTAGGAAGAGTGGAGGGAGGAAAAACTGGTAGGTATGTACTGTATGAGAGAAGAAACTATTTTCAATAAAATAAACAAGAAAAATGATAGGAGCTCTCAGCCTTAGCGCCGTCTTCCTTGGAACTCCTTCGCCCTGAGAGCAAAGTGGCGGAAGAAGCGAACGCGCAGGCTGAAGCCTAAGAGGCGAAAGATGCCGCAGGAGCGGAAGTAAGGGATGCCGAAGAAGGCCCGGATGCTGGTACAAGCTGTCGGACTGTGCTATCAGACTGTGTGCTGCCGTCCGTAATGAGGCTCAGGGGACCTCGAACATCATCGCTGAGTCCACCTGACAAGCTGACTGCCTTCCTTAACAACAGAACAGTCCCGCTGGACCTTCGGTATTCTGGACTGGTTCTGTTCACTTGTGGCCAAGTGGAGCTCGTGTGCAATAAATCACCTTTCCCCCCATCTCAGCTGAAGAAAAAAAAGAAAGAAAATGATAGGAAACCATTGAAAAGGAAGCCATTCTTCCTCATGTGTGTGTCAGCCTTAATTCTTCAATTCACCTAAGGTAACTGGGATGCTTTGTAATAAAAAGCTATTCAAAAAAAATTGAGAAATGGAAAGTTTTCTGCTCTGTTTGGTCTTCAAATGATAAATGCTAGCATAAAGAGCCAGTAACTTTCTTGGTGCAATTATTAACTGCAAGCTTCAATTCTACAGATTGGAGGGAAAAAGAAGCATCTTTCCTGAGTATAAACGGCCACAAAGACCTTTGGAAATTGTATCTTTCTATTAATAATGAATCTGTCATGTAGGGGTACTGAATAAAGGGGTTTCCCAGAGATGGTGGAATAGATGACTTCAGAGAGCTGGTTTCCTGGTGAGTTTATAGAACCACTCTGCTGTTTCTCGACTGTCTACCTCCAAATGGATGTCGTAAGAGTGAAAATAAGTTTCTCCAGTTAGCTGGAGGTAGGAAATAGACCCACAATCTTCCATATGTAATCTGGAATCATAAACTATAAATCCTGGCCCAAGGCTATTCTCTGAGAGCCAGGAGAGCCAACATTCTAGGGGAGAAGAGAGTTGACATCGTAGATCAGACAGAAGCAAATTCCTTCACCTTGTCCTACGCTGCCCCTCCACTGCTGCGTGGTACTCGAGAGTTCAAGTGTGGTCAGTGTGACAGACAGTATTGAGAAGTGCAGCATTTAAGAGGTGGTCAGATCTTGAGGGTTCATTCCTTTCTGGTGGGATTAAATGTCTTAAAATCTCTTCGCGTTGGTATTTTTGTTCACTTACCTCATGCCAAGCGTGTGGGCATGCAACAGGATGTGCAGTCAAACATTCTGGGACCTGGATCTTGGACTTTCTCCAAAATGGTAAGAAAATGAGCTCCTGTTGTATATAAGACACTGTTTGCAGCCTTAGTTATTCCGTAATAGCACAAGATGGACCAAGGCATACGCCCTTAATTCCACCACCGTGTCCATCCAGGCAAACAACACCCTGGTCTTGTTATCATAGCCAATCCTTTTTCCCTATTCAGCCCAAGAACGTTCTGAGTTGTCGGCGACTTTATGGGCAAGATGGAGGAATTGTTGTAGCCAGGATGTGCCGCCATATCTGTGTAACGGGGTGGAGAATGCTGGAAACCAATAACACTTTAAATGTCTAAATTGTATGGGGACAGTAAAGACGTTTACGCAGTGTAAAATGCAGGTTTGTGCATAGCTTTCTCGTTAAACACGCCTTGGCTGTGGGGCAACATCATTGCTCCACATTACTGCCAGTGTGAGACGGCAAGTGCACGGTAGAGCTTGCACAGACCCTGCACAAGTAGCAGTGTTTATTTATGTGAACTGTAACCTTATTTTTTAAAAAATAGTTCTGTGTTTTAATAGAAAACGGTATCTCACGAATTGAAACGGAAAGCCTACCTCACAAATCAAAGGAAGTAACTAACCAAAGTGAGTATTGAATGAACATGTTTCCACTTCTACTCAATTCCCACATTCTTTTTTTTTTTTTTTTTTTTTTTTTTGCTTTTTCTGAGACAGGGTTTCTCTGTGTAGCCTTGGCTGTCCTAGACTTGCTTTGTAGACCAGGCTGTCCTCGAACTCACAGAGATCCACCTGCCTCTGCCTCCCCAGTTCTGGGATTAAAAGCGTGCGCCACCACTCCCGGCTAATTCTCACATTCTTAAACCCGTGGAGAATCACTGCATTTTATGTAAATACAAACAAGTATGCTTGCATATTGTTCGTGTGGTACACATTGAGGTACTGCAACTTGCATTTATATTTTTCTGTATACCTGGGAGAGTTTGCAAATTAATTCTTAAGTAATCTCATTTTTATTTTAAAGCAGCACAATACTCCATTTTAATAGCCAAGATTATTTGTCTAATTGATCCCTATTGGTGGACATTCTGGTTGCTCTTACCAACACTGCTATTCAGAACAACCTCACACATGTTTTTCTTTTCTAAGACAGGGTTTCTCCATGTAGCCTTGCCTGTCCCGGACTCTCTTTGGAGACCAGGCTGGCCTTGAACTCACAGCAATCCTCCTGGCTCCGCCTCTCGAGTGCTGGGATTAAAGGTGTGTGCCACCATGCCTGGCTCTCACACATGTTATATGCAGGATATGGAAGGCCAAGCTAGGCATGTGACACACCCCACTATCTTCTCTGGAGGCTGAGGCAATGTTAGTAGCTTGAGACCATCATGGGCTGTGTATCAAGACCCCTGTCTCAAACACTGCTCCCACAAAGGCTCATGATGTCTGCCAAATTTATGTTTAGAATTCAGGAAACTCGTGGGTCAGAAGACAGAGGCTTTGGTGATGTGATACATTATCCATGCGAAATGCCAGGTTCTTGCTCTTTAATGGGCCAGAAATCTTGCCATACAAAAATTTTAAAAACTATTAGAACTGGTTTTTAAAATTTTGTTGGGCAAAGAGCTCAGCCAACATACCTTTTCCTTAGCTGACTGTTGAAGCGACTTTTGCAGTGCTGTTGGAGTCCTCGCCTTATACGGCCTAAGTTTTCCTGTGCTGTCTTGCTAACTGCACTCTTATCTTGGTTTATCTTAGCCAAAGTTTGAGGCAACTAAAGCATCCGATCCCCAGGTTGTAATCAAGGTCCAGCCAATTTTAAAAAGATTGCTGTAAAACTTTGAGATGATATTTTCTATTTCTTAGGCGATGGAAAAGCGATAAGGGTATATCCACTTCATGAAAAGAAAGGTGGAAGGAAATACATAACATGAAGATAGTTCTGTTAGAGGCTTGCAGTGATTTACAACTGTATCGTTTAATACTGTCTTTTAAAATAATTTAAGATAAATAATTAAAAATAATATAGACAGTAACTTTTACCAAGCTACCCCCCATAATTACATCTTATAGAAACATACCGCACTGTCAAAACCAGCTAAGTGACCTTGAAACCAAGGCTAATGTTACTATCCTTTTTATTTTTATTTTTATTTTTTATTTTTTTGGGTTTTTCAAGACAGGGTTTCTCTGTGTAGCCTTGGCTATCCTGGACTCACTTTGTAGACCAGGCTGGCCTTGAACTCATAGCGATCCGCCTGCCTCTGCCTCCCGAGTGCTGGGATTATAGGCGTGCGCCACCACGCCCGGCTCTACTATCCTTTTTAATAGTGAATTCTGATTGAAGTTGGTCTACTTCTACTGTACTGTGGAGGCATCAATACAACTCACCTTGTAGTAACCGTATGATAGACATAAGACTGATGTTTAACAACTGTTTCTAGCCCCATGTGTAAGAATATTTAGTTACTGTGCTATCACAAGTAAAAGGCTAAACTGTTGGAAAATCAACATCTCAAGTTTGGAAAGATTGTTCAGTGGTTAAGAGCACTTGCTGCTCTTAAAGAGGACTGGAATGTGGTTTTGACACACAACTGCCGTTAACTCTAGCTCCAGGGGAGCAGACACTCTTCTGACCGTCACGGGCACTGCACATATGTGCAGACACATGCACGCACATATAGAAACAGCTCTTCTTTCATCATGAGGGGGACAGCAGGAGACAACAAGGCTGCCCCCAAAACTAGAGGGCCTGACAAGTAAACACAGAGACCTGCAATTCACCAGAAGAGAAGCCCATGAGCAGCAATCACCATGGATAGGACACCTGAGCTGCAAACAGACAAATCGCTGTATCCTCAAGGCAGAGCCAGTCTGACAGGGGAGGTGGGGGCACTCAGTTACCAGTCTCACCTCCCAGAGCGCTCTCAGGTCCTCATAGCAAATAGCTTCCGGCAAGGGAAGGAAGAGAGGCCCCAATCATTCTAAAATACAGAAGAGCACCCCATGTTCTTAACAAAGGAGAACTTTAACACAAGCCTAATTGCTGGGGTTTTATCAGAGCCTGAATAATGCCAAAGGGGTACTCACATAAAGCTTTGACAGCATTCACTCTGTCCTAAACACAGAGGGGAGGACAGACCAAAATGGAGAGGACAGACCAAAACGATGAGACTCCCAACAACTGACAATGAGGATGAAGACGGAGGCTTGATCGCAAGACATTTCTGAAGCCATGCAAGCCATCAGAAAGTGGAACAAAATAGTTTTAAAGTTTTGATCCCTGAATCTCCGTCAGTATAGAATTCTGTACCATGTGAAACTATGTTTCAAAGCAAAAAGAGAAATGCTTTGTCAGAAAAGTAACAACGGAGAGAATTTGTTACTACTAGGTGTGGTTTGTAAGGTAAGAAATGTTAAAAATATTCTTTAAAGAGAAGGGACAATGGTGTGAAACTTAGACCTATAAAAGAAAGAGCATCAATGAGCAACAAATGTCAAATGCAGAGTGGAAGCTTTATTTTTTTCTTATTCCTCATTATCAGTAGGTAGCCTTTTAAAAATAATTGTATTTATAATGTATTCAATCATATATGTCTAGCTATACTTACACATGCTTATATATAAAAGTACAATGAGTAACAGTAGTAGAGGGCTAGGAAGGAGGAGTTAGGACCGTTTGTCACTGTGGGTAGGCCATCTAGGGGCCAGCGTAGTGCTTTATGAAATTGGGCTTGAATTGTTATAAATGTATATTACAAACTTGATATACAGCAACTGCCAACCAAAGTTAAAAAAAAGAGAGAGAGATATAACTGATATATTAATAAATGAGAGAAAAGCAGAATTCTCTGGAATGCTCACTAAAAAAACAAAAGAGCCAGAAAAAGAGTAGAAAACAAAATTAATAACAAGAATAAGACAGTGTTTTAGTCAGTGTTCTGTGAATAAATAACCAGTAGTCAGACAGATAGACAGGCAGGCAGGAAGGAAGGAAGACAGGTGGGCAGGCAGAATTATGATAATTGTTCATTGTGATCTTAAAGGCTGAGAATTTCCAGGGTAAGCCATCTTTAAGTTATAGAACCAGAGAAGCTGATAATTTAATTCAATCTGAGCCCCAAGCCCTGAGAATCTAGGGTTTAGTGGTATAACCCTGGGACCCAAAGGCAGGAGAAAATAGATGTCCTCATTCCGGAAGGAAATAAATCCACATTTCTTCCGCTGCTTTGTTTTGTCTTGTTTCTGGGTTTTGTTGCTGTTGTTGTTTAAAAAACATTTGGGCCCTCAGTTTGTTGCACACCAACGAAGTCGTAGTGGCTTAATCTATCGGCTGCAGTGCCTTTTTTTTTTTCCAGAAACACCCAAACAGACATACCTAGAAGTAATGCTTTACCAGGGAGTTATCCCTTAACTCAATCAAGTTAATGCTTAAAATTAACCATCACAGACAATAGAAACAATAAAAATATGGCAGATATTAATTCAATAATACCAGTCAACTATGAATATTAGTGGGCCACATGCAGCAGCTGAAAGCTATACTCATGGTGGATTGAAAGAATGAGCCACATTCTCTGTTACATATCAGAAACCAATCTCAACTGTAAAGAGTAAAGAAGCAAAAAAGAGTGCTGGGCGTGGTGGCGCACGCCTTTAATCCCAGCACTCGGGAGGCAGAGGCAGGCGGATCTCTGTGAGTTCGAAGCCAGCCTGGTCTACAAAGCGAGTCCAGGACAGCCAAGGCTACACAGAGAGACCTTGTCTTGCAAAACCAAAAAAAAAAAAAGAAGACGAAGAAGGAGAAGAAGGAGAAGAAGGAGAAGAAGCAGAAGAAGAAGAAGCAGAAGCAGAAGAAGAAGAAGAAGAAGCAGAAGAAGAAGAAGAAGAAGCAGAAGAAGAAGAAGAAGAAGAAGAAGAAGAAGAAGAAGAAGAAGAAAAGATACACCATGCTAACACTGGCAAAAAGAAGCTGGTAATAGTCACACAGATTTCAGACAGAAACCTCACAGCAAGACGTGTTATCTTGGCTAAAGAAGAGTACTATTTGCGAGCCCTGGCCGCTCTTCTAGAGGGTCGGTTTGGTTCCCAGCACCTTCATGGTGGCTCAAAACTGACTATCACTCCAGCTCCAGGAGACCTGCTGCTATTGTGTTATACAAATGCGTCTCTAGTGGTGGTCGTTACATACTGCTTGCATGGGCTTTCAGCTTTAATCCTCTCTAACTCTCTCATCTTTGTTTCTATTTCTATAGCAAGTCTGCTGGGGATGCTTTGTGCCAAAGGCTGGGTCCAAAACAATTAATTTCCCCTCCAAAGCAACACGACTGACCCCCAAATTCTTACAAATATATATATTTTTTCACAGTGTTTGGGATCTAACCCAAGGCCTTCTGCATGCTAGGTAACCTCTGTTCCACTGAGCTCCCTGCCCACGCCCACTGAAGGAGAGAAGGTGAGGAGGAGGAGGAGGGGGAGGAGGGGGAGGGGAGCACTGCTGTTCCCCCAGTATGTCGGGCCATTATCATTCACACGTCGTTTTCTCCTTGGATTAACTCTGGTGACCCACACATTGCACTTCCGACAGACAAATGACGACTCCTTCACCCTTCTCTCCCCTCTCTCTGCTCAGACTCCAAAGCTCCAGGAAATACAAGGCTAATATCAGAGTCTTCCTAACCTTAGTGGAGCTTGTCTCCACCACTGAATCGCTTTTGTGTTGCTGGGATGAAGGCCCAACAAGGACGATTTAAGGAAAGGGCAGTATATTCTGGCTCGTGGATCATCACTGTGGAAGACATGCTGGCAGCCAGGCAGCTAGCCACACCGCGCCCCCGGTCAGGAAACAGAGATGAGCCGATGCCCCACTTGTTTTCTCATCAAACATCTCTGGAAGTGACCCCAGGGACACATCCATAGGTTTGTCCCCTACGTGATTCCAAGTCCTGTCAAGTTAATGATTAAGTGTAACCATTAGAAGCCCCTTGTCAACTTGGCACCAAATGCTTCACTTTTATGTGACAACATTCCACTCCTGCTCCCCAAAATCTTATGCTCATTTCATAGTGAAAAATACACTTAGTCCATCTCAAAACGTCCTCAGGATCTTACAGCTCCAAATTGTTTTTAAAAATGTAAGTACTGGTTCAGAAACATAAAACAGGCTGGAGTCCACTCGGCAGTTAAGAGCATTTGTTGCTCATGCATAGGACCCGGGTTCAGTTTCCAACACCCACGCAGTGGCTCACAACCATTTACAATTCCAGTCCCGGGGGAATCCAATACCCTCTTCCGGCTTCACAGGCGCCAGGCACACACATGGTGCCTATACACACATGCAGGCAAAACACTCATTAAAAATACTACAAAGCTTTAAAAGCTTTAAGTGTAGGTTACAGAGTCTCTTCTGAGATTCAGACTCTTAACTTTGAATCTAACCTACTTTAAGCAAAAAAGAAATCGCACACTTCCAGTATAAAATGGCACTGACCGTTCCTGTTCCAATACTGAAGAATGAGGGCTTCGTAAGGAAAGATGAGGTCAGAGCAAGACCGACACGCTGAAGGGCAAATACTAAACCCCGTGACTGCCTTCTAGGCCACTCAATGGAATCTTGTGGGCGCCAACGGCCATGGGAAGTCTACCTTTCTAGCTGTGGCACCTGAGGTGTGCACAACCTCTCTGTTTGTCTAGCTCCATTGTGTGTCTGGAGCTTTTTTCTGCAGATTTCCCATGATTCTGTCACCTCCAGCATCCTGGGCTCCGATTATAACTAAGGGTTTACATTCACAATTCTATGCAAGGAAATAATCCTGAGAGACATTGCCTGGTGTGATGGCTGGATTTTTGTCAACTTGACACAGCTAGGGTCCTCTAGGAAGAAGGAACCTCTGAAGGAGAGACAAACTTGTTTTTTATGATCCCAAGTGTGGGATGGGGAACGGTCTTGTGAGAGAACAGGTGATGTTAATCCACTAGAAGACAAACTGCCTCATGCGGGAGCTTGATTGTTGCCAGCTGAAAAAATCCGGAGAACAGACTCTAGGAGGAGATATATAAATGAGCCCAGAACGGGAGGCGGGGCCATTGGAGATTTGGGATAGTTTTGGCTGTTCAACGCTCCACTTTGAGAGGCTCCTGGAGAGAACTGCTCAAGGGAAGGCTTTGGGACTCTGGCTCCTGCTGAGATTCCGGATTCTGGTTACTCCAGGTTCCAGCACAAGAAATCCTGCTGATTATGCCGGGAGAATCGTTTCTCGTTCCTCGGGACTGATATCCTTACGGTTTTGTTATTGTTTTCCTTAATCCTTTTTTCCTATTGTTTTGGTTAGTTGGGTTATAAGTGATGTATGCTCAGTTGATAAGTTGTAATAAAATATATTGGTAAAGAAAACTGAGCCTACAAACCTCAATTGAGAAAAGGCTTCCATCAGACTGATTTGTAGCAACGTCTGTGAGATATTTTCTCTTAAAAATATTTTTAGGTATATGAGTGGGTTTTTTTTTTTTTTTGTGTGTGTGTGTGTGTGTGTATGAGAGAGAGAGAGGAAGGGAGAGAGAGAGAGAGAGAGAGAGAGAGAGAGAGAGAGAGAGAGAGAGAGAGAGAGAGAGAGAGAAAGTGTGTGTTACAAGCTCTTCACTGAGTCTTGGGAACCCTAATGTTTAAGAACAACTCGAATATATCCAGAGCAACATCTCCATGGCTACCTGGAAAGTTGTCATGGGAAATAAACATGTGGCAGACGTAGGCTTAGTTTCCAAAAAGAAGCCCACTGTGGCATCTTTATATATGGCCAGAAATCAGTTATATACCCTTCTATTTGGATTCTGTAACCAAGCCCATGCCTAAGTAATTTATGAGAACATAAGTTTGTTTCTCACAGTCAGCTCTAGCTAGAAATTCCAAGGTGAAGACACTCTTAGGCTTGGTGTCTGGAGAAGGACTTGTCTATGCCTCCAAGATGGAGTTTTGTTGCTGTGTCCTCCAGAGGTGAGGATGACCATGACCTCATGAAGCAGAAGTAGAGACTTTCATTGCTCTCTCTGGTGGAGTCCGATCCCATTCCATAGGACAGAGGCCTTGGGAATCAGTCACCCCCTAAAGCGCTGCCCTTAGTACTATCTTTTTTATTTTTTTATTTTTTATTTTTTTGGTTTTTCGAGACAGGGTTTCTCTGTGTAGCCTTGGCTGTCCAAGACTCACTTTGTAGACCAGGCTGGCCTCAAACTCACAGCGATCCGCCTGCCTCTGCCTCCCGAGTGCTGGGATTAAAGGCGTGCACCACCACGCCCAGCTTCCTTAGTACTATCATCTGGCATGTTTTTTACATTAAGACTGTGAAATGTGGGGTCTGTCTTGTCCCTTTGAGTCAGGACAGACTCTGGCTTTCTTGATAGAGTATACAGAAGCAATGTGATGCAGCCTCCAAGGCCACATTATCAATTCATAAAGCACCCATCTTTTCCTTGGAGAATGCTTGAGCTTGCATCCCTGTACTTTCCATGTAAGAAGTCCAGTTATTCTGAGGTCACCGTGAGGGCAAAGCAACACTTGGGCAGGCATTCGGTTGACATTTTGTGACAGCTTGAGTTGAGCCTGTCCTTCAGTCTTCTCAGTGTGACACTACCATGGGAATAAAGAAATTCTTAGTATTAATCATCCACCATTAGTAGCTCTGGAGGCTAGAGCAGACTGTCTGAGACAGTGGAGCAAATACGAACAGTCCTTCTGTTGCCTTACCTGGATTCCTGACTGACAACATCTAACAGTGCTTTATTCTCATATGTACAGCTGTCAAACACTTCAACTAAAAATTGACTGTCTGTGCCAAGAATGCCACTGTGGTGCCCTGTGCTCACTTCTCCGAGCTGAAACCCACACACAGAAACCACCAGTAGCTATGTGTTCTGTAGGTAATGTGATGGAGACCCGAATCAACACAGTGAGTGCTGTGATAAAGTCCAGGAATACGGGTCTTGCTCTCGGGCCTCTGTGGTAGAACTTTATTGTCTATCACACCATGACCTTGACTAGACTCCAACAAAACAAAAACTTTTTACTTTCTATCTGAAATGTCAAGATCTCAGAACATTCATCTCACAGACACTTATATTTAAATTAACTAAATGATACTGCATTCTTCCTGACACCTCAGAGAGCTTCCAACCTTGGGGAAATAGAAAGAAAGAAATAGGTGTAGAGATCTAGTTGAGAGTTTTATGGTGTGCTTTAAAGGATAGGGCAGGATGTTTTGGTTTCCCCTCATGTTGACACTCTCTAGTCCTTCCCTCCCTCCCTCCCGCCCTCCCTCCCTCCCCCCATACCTCCCTCTGTCCCTCCCTCCCTCTGTCCCTCCCTTCCTCCACCCTCCCTACCTCCTTCCTTCTCTCCCTCCCTCCTTTCTCCTCCTCCTCTTCCTCCTCCTTCCTCTTCTTCTGGTTTTCTCTGTGTAATGCTAGCTGTCCTGAGACTCATTCTGTAGACCAGGCTGGCTTCAAACTCAGAGATCCACCTGCTTCTGCCTCCTGAGTGCTAGGATTAAAGGCGTGCACCACACTTGGTTTCTCCCTTGCTTTGTTATGTCATTCCGTTCTCAAAAACATTTGCCTCCTCTGAAGGAAAAGAGTCCCAATTTCTCCTTTTATACAAACTCTAGTGGCTCTTGATGTTAGTGTCACTTTCTTAATGTCATTTCTTCAGTAAATGAAGACAGCACAGTGTTGGTTCCTTGACTGGGACAGGTGGTGGGCACAGCCTATCTCCACTCCAACAGTGACGCCACAGCTTGGAGAACCCACTCAGGCCACAGCCAGAGGCTATTAATTTGAGTTCAAAAGGAAAACTCTGCAGAAAGCACGTTCTTTCCAGTGGCATTGCTCTGCCCTGTTCCTTTCCTATAATTACACAGGTAAAAGTGTACTGTACGTCGGTGTAGTGGAGCTCACTCTCAGCCGTAACAGTAGGGCCATGCTTGACATTGTTACGTGGCTCCCACAGTAGCTGGAATTAGCTACTCCTTTGGAGCTGTCATGTCACAGGAGACTCATGTCAGATGGATCTGTCCTGATCTCCACTTGACCTCTGTGATGAGAGGTGGCTGCTGAAGGTCCCAGGAGGGCTTACATTTTAGGGAAATCTGCACTCAGGCATGAAGATGTGTCATGGCTGGTCTTGATAGTTCATTTCATGAAAGGTGGTATTTGCCTTTTATTTTATACCATCCCATTTATGTCTTACACTGGAACACAGGGAGTGAGATGAGTGGAGTTAGGATCAGTGGGTAAAGGCACTTGCTACCTAGTTTGACATTCTGAGTTTGATCTCCAGGACCCGTTGGTGGAAGGAGAGCATTCAGTCCCGGAAGTTAACCCCCACATGCACACTGAGGCATACATGTGCCTGTAGGCCCAATAGTCTTAACAAATATATTTTATTATGAACTTATCAACTGAGAGTACCTCACTTATATAACCTGACTAACCTAAACAATAGGAAAAGAGGATTAAAGAATACAATAACGAAACCGTAAGGATATCAGTTCCGAGGAACGATTCTTCTGGAGTAATGAGTGGGATTTCTTCTGCTGGAACCTGGAGTAACCAGAACCCGGAACCTCAGCCAGAACCTGGAGCCCCGAAGCCTTCCCTCGAGCGGTTCTCTCTAAGAGCGTCTCGAAGTGGAGCAATGAACAGCCAAAACTATCCCAAGTCTCCAAAGGCTTCGCCTCTTGTTTTTGGCTCACATTTATACCTCCTCTCAGCATTTGTTCAAGGATGTTTTTCAGCTGCTTAATAACCAATTTTCCCCACATGGTGGTTCGACTTCTAAGGGGATAAACATCACCTGCTCTCTCACAATTCTTTTTCTCATGCCCGACTTGTGATCAGAACAAAAACCATGTTTCCCTCTCCTTCATGTGGCCCCCACAATGAATGAATGTAATGTAATGTGCTTTTAAAAGAGCCCGAGATGACCACCAGTCCAGCACCACCTCAGGCTAGGAGGGCAGACCATGCCCAAGGTGATCTGATGATCCCTGTCCTGTGCCACACTGCACTGGTGGGACATAGCACTTCTGATGCCACTCCTGAGATGATTCCCAGACACACAGAGACCCCGGGCATCACAAAGAGGAGCAGGTAAGTGGTGGAGAAATGGAAGAGAAAGAGAAACAGTAGGACATGTGCACAATGAAGAGACTTGAGAGTAGTGAGGAACAGCCTGATGTGAGTAACCAGTGATGCTAAGACCATGGTGAGGTCCCAGCCTGTGTTGCCACCGAGGGCCATGTCTGGGTGTGCAGCCCTGCAGCAAGCTGGGTCTGTTACCACCAAAGGCCAGGCAGAGGTCTCTGGTCTGAGCTGCTGCCTAGGGTCAAGTTGATGTCTGAGGGCTATGCAGAACTGGCCCCACCCCTTGATTGGGCATCATGAGAGAACTGGCCCTAAGGGTGTGAAAGCAAGAGAGCTGACCCCACTCCTCACGAACTGCAGTAATTGGGAGAGTGCCCCCACCCCCGCAATTGCCCAGGAAGCACAGCAGTGCTGGCCCAGGTTGCAGGAGTTGCAGGTGAGCTGGCCTGAGGGCATGGGGATGAGATAGCTAGCCCTGCAACTCTTCTCCCTCGTGGTAGCATGGAAGAGGGAGAGATGCACACAACCCTTCACACACACCCCTTACACCAGTGGCAAGCAGGAGAGCTGGCCCTGGGGTCATGAGAGCTGGAGAGCCATCCTTGCTTCTCATTGGCTGCAGCACTTAGAAGAACCAGCCCTGCACCTCACCTAGGCAGCTCAGTAAAGCTGACTCCGGTAGCAGATTCATGGGTAAGCTGGTCCCAAGGGTGGGAATGTAGGAGAGCTGGCTCTGCCCCTTGCTGGCTGCAGCATTGAATGAACTAGCTGGGGCAGGGCTGGAGAGATCAAGCCTGTTGGGATGGGTACCGAGAGCTGGCGAGCTGACCAGCTCAGATACCTTTCAGCCCAGATCCAGGGCTTTGAGTTGGCCAACCCCAACATCTACCCTTTCAATGAACTGCTGGAGTGCTTGAAGGGGCCGGTCTTACAGATCCAAAACTGCAGGATCTTCGTGACACAGGCCTACAACAAAATATCCGAGAGGAGTCCCAGGAAGGATCCAGTACTGATAATGTAGCAGAGGCCAGAGGCCTTGAAACAGATCAATGACTCAATGCAATGATCATTCGTGAGCAAAGAAGTAAGCAAAAGGGTGTTCTGTGGGAAACCCTGCGGCCGACTACAGATCCCACAATGTTATTATGTGGCAGGAGAGGTTGCAAGGGTAGAGGGCAGGCGTGAGGGGACGGGGAGATGAGTGGGTAATATCAGGCTGTATGACGTGAAATTCATAAAGAGCCAATGAGAGTTTTTAAAAAGATAGACGGATTTAAATTCCAGATCTGCCGTTTACTACGCTGTTTCTGATAATTAGGCTTTTCATGATATCAGTTGCCCATCTATAAGACAGAGTAGTAAGTTGTACTTACTAAACAAGGATTAAGGTAATTGATAGGGATTAAATAAATGATATATACAAAATATCTGCAACAGTGTCCACATATAGGTATCAGGTACCACAGATGCATGGTACCTGAACAGAGGTAACCAGCCATGTTGGAAGAATGTAGAGTAGTAGAAATGGGGTAATTTTAAGTTAAGAGCTGGTCAGAGAAGAGCCTAGCTATATGACCTAGGTATTTGTAAATATATTTTGAGTCTCATGACTCTTTATTCCAGGATCTTAGGACTGGGAGGGGAAAAAAAAAAACCCACTACAACAGACGAGTGGTTGTCATCCATAAATTATCTTTCTGTGAGCTCACCACCTTTCATTATGAAAGACACGGCTTAATTTCATGCTGCTCAAAGTTTAAAGGGCTGCCACACCACCTCCTGGATTTAGTGTTGGATACTTGCCTGGCAGGAGAAGGGCAGTTTAACCAGCCAAACTGAGACGTTGGCTTTCAGCAGAGCTGGACAGATAATGCTTGGTAACTGTCTGTCAGGTGCCCTTTGTTTCCAGATGTACCCTCAAGAAGAACAAAGCCATACTCACTTTTTCCCAAGACACTTCAATACTCACAGCTCTTGGACATCTCTAATCCTCTCAGCATTTTAGGGCAGGAGATTACTCAATCCCCCATCTCCTGGACAAGCAACTTATACCATTTTTTTTTTAAAACCTCAGTTAGTCCAAGAACCAAACTATAAACCAGTATGGAGACACGGGAGCAGGGACAGTGGCACATTCTTAGCAAGCAGTTTCGTGGTCCAACTGTGATGCCCTCCTGAGTAAGGCTCCAGCTGATGAACACTAAATATACACATATAAACATATAGCATGGTTTAAGTCTATCTGATTTTTAAATTTTTTGTCTGCTTCCAAAAAGCACATAAACAGTAGAAAAGGTTGAGGTGGGAATTTTGTAGCTGCATTCTTAGGGTCTAGTTTTCTTTTTCTCTCTTTCCTTTCTTCCCACAAAAGGACTTAAAAATGTAAACCCTTCTCTCTGGGCAGTGGTAGCACATTTAATCCCAGCACTGGGGAGGCTGAGGCTGGTGGTCTCTGAGTTCAATGCCGGCCTGGTCTGCAAGGTGAGTTTCAGAACAACCAGGGATACACAGAGAAACACTGTCTTGAAAAAAAAAAGTAACTGTCTTCTATCTGGAGAGAGAGACAGGATTTTTCTATATATCCCACATTGGCCTTGAACTCATTAGGTAGCTCAGGCTAGACTCAAAATCTGGAAATCTTGCTTTAACCTCTCCTTTAAAAGGTGCTATTACTGATAACTGAACTGTAACAGTTATGACTCATTACTCACTCATTCATTAGTAACATGTGTAAATAAGAAATGCAGATCTCCCACTTTCAGGGAATGATTGAAAAAACTAAGCATGCTGTGTCCTTACTCCCTTACTCATTTCACTGTTTGTGGCAGTATTTTTGTAATATTTTATTCCTGAACTTAACTTTCTCGTTTGACTAATGAGACCAAAGTTCAACTGTGAAAATTTGGTGAACAAGGAGAGAGAGGCTGATATCCACATATGCCCCTACGATAGTTTTTAAAGACTGTTAGAAATGGTATGTTGGCATGCCCCTGTAATTCCAACACTTGGTGAGGCAGAGGCAGAGGCAGGAAGACACAGAGGTTAAGGCTGGCCTGGGCTACAGAACAAGAGAGAGAAGCGGGAGATGAGGAGAAGAAAGAAAATCTTTGGACATTACTATTAAAAAATGAACCTTAAGTGGCGTGTGGTGCACACACCTGTAATCCCAGCACTCAGGGAGGCAAAGGCAGGTGGGTCTCTGAGTTTGTGGCCAATCTGCTCTACAAAAACCAAGTATAGGACAGCCAGGGCTACACAGAGAAACCCTTGAAAAAACAGAAACAAAACAAAAGAACGTTGCTTTGAATACCAAAGTGTCCAGGGGAAATACAAAACCACCAGCAATAATAACTGCCACAGGCAAGATCCATGGATGGATGCTGAAGTCAGAAAGCAAGTGTCTGAGGGGATAAGTCTGAGGGAAGCACCCCTAAAGACAGTGGTGTGAGTTCATGGTGGAAGAGCAGGCAGCTGCCACCTTATCTAGAAGGCCAGGTTCAGCGTTACTGTGACAGGACACGCTGAGACCCTCACATCTCTTCTATGGCGTTGTTGCCCAAAATACATGATTCTGTCTCAATCATAGGGAACTACTAAGCAAATTTAATCAAACAAACAAACAAAGATGTACAAGGCAACCGATCTTTAAACTGATGACTGTCAGGGCAGACAGGTGATATCAAGAAGATATCTCAGGTGTGAAAAGAAAGACTAAAGAGGGACAGATAAAGGGGAAGCAGGACTCTGGGCCAGGAAAAGGACAGGCGTGGGAAACTGGAGAAACCCATGCCTGATAGGTGTGCCATACCCAGGGCTTAGCACCAGGGCCTTGGTAGGCGTACTACAGCCGCCCTGGCCTTGGTAGGTGTGTACTACAGCCGCCCTGGCCTTGGTAGGTGTGTACTACAGCCACCCTGGCCTTGGTAGGCGTGTACTACAGCAGCA
>OU015742.1:2751581-2771793 GCA_907169655.1 Acomys percivali | reverse complement strand
GTGTACTACAGCCACCCTGGCCTTGGTAGGCGTGTACTACAGCAGCACTGGCCTTGGTAGGTGTGTACTACAGCTGCCCTGGCCTTGGTAGGCGTGTACTACAGCCACCCTGGCCTTGGTAGGCGTGTACTACAGCAGCACTGGCCTTGGTAGGTGTGTACTACAGCTGCCCTGGCCTTGGTAGGCATGTACTACAGCCGCCCTGGCCTTGGTAGGTGTGTACTATAGCCGCCCTGGCCTTGGTAGGCATACTACAGCCGCACTGGCCTTGGTAGGTGTGTACTACAGCCGCCCTGGCCTTGGTAGGCATGTACTACAGCTGCCCTGGCCTTGGTAGGTGCGTACTACAGCCGCCCTGGCCTTGGTAGGTGTGTACTACCTCTTTTCTTTATCACTGTGACATATATGTATGTGTGTGCACAAACATATATAAATACAACTTGTTGGGTCTGTTCTTATTGTTTGCCTGTACATGGTTTCAGGGCTGAGCACTCTACACTGGACGACCAGTAGGGACCTTGTCTCCCAGGAAGACTAATTCTTCCAGCAGGCGGTAGTTACCTCTAGTTGTTTAGGGCTGGGACCCATGAAATTTGCTCCCCTTTGCAGTAACATGTGCACTGATATTAATATGGTTCTGGTCTTGTTTATGCAATCATTTCTAGAAGAGACTGTTTGACAGCCGACTTCCACTCTCATAATTGGCTTCTTTCTCTTTTTCTTTTCTTCAGGTTTTTTTTTTTTTTTTTTTTTTTTGAGACATGGTTTCTCTGTATAGCCTCTGGCTGTCCAGGAACTTTCCCTGTAGACCAGGCTGGCCTCAGAGATCCACCTGCCTCTGCCTCCTGAGTGCTGGGATTAAAGGCGTGCGCCACCACTGCCCGGCACAATTGATTTTGTTTGTATGTTTGTTTCTTGATGAGCACATTCTGACTGCATTAGGTGAAATCTCAAAGTAGTTTTAGTTTCCATTTCCCTGATGAATAAGGAGTTAAATGCTTTACATTTTTTATTTATTATTGTTATTTGCATTTGTGTGCATGTGCGTGACACGCATGTGTGTGTATGTGTGTGTGCTCACACACCCCTGTGTATGTGCATGTGTGCGATATGTGTGTGAATACAGTTTGCACATGGAAATCAGAGGACAGCTCTGTGGACTCAGTCTGTCCTTCCATCTTTATGTGGCTTGGCTTGCCAGGCTTGCAAGGTGAGCAGTTTTCCTCACTGAACCATCTCACTGCCCCCACCTTGGGATGCTGAGCACTTAAGAATATTCACTGGCCATTTGCGTTTCTCTTGAGAACTGTCTGTTTATTTCAGATTCCTATCTGAAGTCTAGTTGGCAGAGCTTTTCTCCCATTCTGGAGGCTGTCTGTTCACTCTATCAATGGTGCTTTTTTGTTTGTTTGTTTTTGTTTTACGGAAGTTTTGAAATTCCACGCAAGCCTGTTTGTCAGTTCTTGGGAGCCTGTTT
Source organism: Acomys percivali (assembly GCA_907169655.1). Lineage (NCBI taxonomy): Eukaryota > Metazoa > Chordata > Mammalia > Rodentia > Muridae > Acomys > Acomys percivali. The sequence continues at coordinate 2,770,316 of OU015742.1, read as the reverse complement.
CCTTTGCTGCTAAAGTCTATTCGGAAGGTTCTTGCCTGTACTTTTATCTTGAGGTACAGTCTCTGTTTCCCCCCTTGGAATTTTCAGCATTTCATATTCCACATTAAGATGATATTTGATCGACTTTGAATATATTTTTATGCAGGATGGAGATATGGGTCTAATTTTACTCTTCTACCTTGGGTATCCAGATTTGCCAGTGCTGTTATTAAGTTACCTCCCCTGTCCAGTGTATGTTTTTGGTACCTTTGTCAAAAATCAGGTCGCCAAACCTTGAGGTTTGCTTACGGGTCTTATCTGTGCTCTGTTGGTCTGCGTGTCTGCTTTTGTGCCAGTGCACGCTGTGCACCACTGTGGTTCTGCAGTAGTTGAGCTCAGTGTTCTGCTGCTTAGGACTGCCTTGCGCGGATACCCACGGTCTCTGTGCTTTCATAAGAATGCTAAGACTGTTATTCTCTACCTCTGTGAAGGAAGTAACTGGAACTTACTGGGGATCGACTTGCTCGGTAGATTCTTTTGGTTGTGTGGGCCGCGTCCACGGTGTCACTTTTGCTGGGGACATGAGAGCTCTTTTTGTCTTCTGCATCTTCTTCCATTTCTGTTGCAATGTCTCAACATTTTCATTGTAGAAATCTTTCACTTCCTTGGTTAGAATCACTTCTAGGTGTTTTCTGAAGCTATTGTGAATGGCTGCTTTTCTTACATATTTTTTTCTCCTCAACAGGTAGCTAGCTCATGCTCAACTTTTCAGGTGGATGCTGAGGTGAGAACTCAGGTCCTCATATTTGTGCACTGGAAGCTTCAGCCCAGCCCCTACCGAGATCATTAGGAAAACACATCGCATCATTGCCTTCACTACTCTCCATCCTCATAGGTGGACTCAGTCAGATCAAAAGCCTCCACCCTAAAAGGGAGGATGCAGAGGGTGTCAGTGACCTTCCACATCTGCATTTGAACTTGCTGGGTCCCTGCAGCAAGATGGATTTTTTTTATCATGTTTCCTCATTTGATTAATTAACCCAGCAGTGGTGTTTCACCATCCTCCCTGCCCCCTCCCCTGTGCCTCCCCCACCTCCTGCACCCCCCACCCCACCCCCCACACTCCTCACACAGGCAGGCTCTCTAGCCCGAGGGAGCCAGTCTCCATTAGAGCTTTTCAGCAGGGCTAGGAAGGGCGCTTGATGGTGGTGTTCATAATTGCTTTGTCTAATTGCCTGAGACCAGGGTGGTAAACTTTAAAAGCATGTCCGCGTCAAGAGTGGTGTTTCAATTTGCCTTGTTAAATTATGTCCTCCTGTTGCCGATATCATGTCTGGTTTTATGAAATGTCATCCCACCCGCTGAAAGGGACGGACAGGGAGTAGGGAAGGGTTAATCTAAGAGCAAACGCTGCAGCCCATCTCTTGCCCCTCACCCTGGCTTGTACGTCCATCAAACTAATGCACTACCTTAGGCAAACACCATTCTGATGTTGCACCACGCTGCAGTCCGCGGGGGGACTTATGAGGCTAAGCTTCTTGGATGTAGAAGGCATCCCCGCCTTCTAAGGAGGACCTGGCATGTATCCATCCAGTGGAGTATCTTTTCTAGATCCCTCCTGGGTTGGCAAAGGTAGAGGCTGGTGGGGGTGGGGCAGGAGAGTCAATGCGTTGAGACTCTGTTCTGTTGTTCTGGTAGATCAGGAAGCCCTTGGCTTTTAGACCTCCATCACTAGGGGTGGAATTGCATTGCAGACTAACTTCCTTTATAACATAAGTATAGTTTTTTTTTTTTTTCTTAGTAAAGTTCTGTAGGATTCTTCACCCATCAAAGGGATCTTTGGCACACAAAAAGCTAAGAACTGTGGGAGGTGCCCACCGTGTAACCAACCTGTGCTCTTTCTCTTTCTTGCCCTCCCTTCTGCCCCCACTCTCACTCTGCAGCCTGGGTTGGCTTTAAACTCAGAGCACTTGTTCTGCCACAGCGAATGAGTGCTGGGGTTACAGGAGGGAGCCGCCACGTAACCAGCATGTGTGAGCTCTTCCCTCGCCCTTCTCGGTCCCAGACAGGTAATGTAAGAAGACAGTCACTAGCTGGGCACGGTGGTGCAGGCCTGTAATCCCAGCACTCAGGGAGGCAGAGATGGGTGGATCACTGTGAGTTCAAGGCCAGCCTGGTTTACAAAGCGAATCAGGATAGCCAAGACTACACAGAGAGACTCTGTTTGAAAAAAACCAAAAAAAAAAAAGAAAAAAGAAAAAAAGAAAAAAAAAAAAGGAAAGAAAAAGAAGAAGAAGAAGAAAGAAAGCCACCCAAAATGAATGATATTCAAAACACAAAAACATAGTGGCGCGTGGAATGGTGACCCCTGTGAGACATTATGAATGACGTCACGAGTGTGTGAAAGGGTAAACACACTCTCTATCCTCTTCCCGTTTCCTGCCCCTTCTCTGTGGCTGCCGATTTTGGGGTGAGGTGAAGAAAGACTCAGAGAGGAGTGGCTGAGGGGCAAGCTGCTCCTGCTGGTGGTCATCAACACAATGTGAACTGACATTTTACAGGGCACTTTCACAGCTCCAGACAAATGCTCAATATGATCTAGAACTTTGTGATTTCGCCCCAGAGCCGTTTGGCCACGTGCAGTTACTTAAATTAACAGCAATGAAATGAAATTTAAAAATCAGTTCTTTACTCATTGGAGCCCACACTTCCAGCATCTGGCCACCGTACGTGGTGGCTGGTGCCGTATTGGAAAAGCACACACAAAGAATGTTTTCCATCCATGTGGCAAGACTCCCAGCATCACCCAGAGTCTGGTCTGGGTCTAGTTCTCAGACTTTCTCTTTTGCCTTCTGCTCTAACTCATGGCAGAATGTATGATTCCCTCACCCCTTCATCCACGCAACTCCTGACCACAAAAGGGTAGGTCTGTCACTTTATGTTTATTGAGTCAGGGTTTCACTATCCAGGTTAGCCTTGAACTCAGCTCTCCTGCCTCGGCTTCCTGAGTGCTGGGAAAAAGGTGCATGCCACCACATCCCGCAGCCTTTTTTGTGTTTTGTTTTTGTTTTTGTTTTGTCTGTGAGTCATTGGGGAACCAGTCCAGAGCATTAAGTGACTGACTTGTCCGAAGTTACACATGGGTGCTGGCCATCTTCTGTCACTGGAGCAGCCTTCTTCTGCTTTGTGCCCTCTAAGTATCTGTGACAGTGACCTTGTCTTAGTGTTGGGGTGGCCAGGATAACACACGCAGTGTCTCTGGCAGAGAAACCCAGCCAACAGACTCCCTTCTCTTCCAGGGAGAGACGGTTCCTTCTCAGGGCCTCGGTTCTCTCATCTGAAAACCCAAAGAGTCATTACAAGATGATGCTATGACGTCTAGACCGAGTGTAAGTCAACAGCTCTCAGATTGCTTTCAGCTCACAGGGCTCTTGACTCAGTTCCCGAATGGCTAAAGGCCATTGCAAAGGTTGGGATGGTAGCCGAGCATCCGAGCATGCTTCCTACCCACAGCTTGACTGGAGGGTGCCCTGACGAACACCTTGAGTTGCATCTGGGCCCTGGATCCAGAGTGTGGCTCTACACCCCAACAGCAGCAGCAGCCCGCAGGATCGGCACAAACGCAGAACGCTAGGGTTGTGAAACTGGGATCTGCGATGCAGGAAACACCGAGTGATTATTTTTATGCCCCCCAAGTTTGAGAGACTGTGACTTGGGGCCTGGAGAGGCACGGATAGATACAAACTCACCTATGTGTGAACTAGCTGCAGGGATGACACCTCACCTCCTACCCTCCAGCCAGCAGGGACAAGTCAGTCCCTCCAGGATTTTTAAATTGGAGTTGTATCTGTTTCCCTGGGCATTGTTCCATTCTTTCCTGCCTCAAACCCGCGAGAGTTCGAGCATGAACACTTGACTGGAGTAGACCAGACACCTGGGGATAAGACCTAAGGCCCCGTGGAACCCTCTAGAACTCGTGGAATTCTCTTCCCCCATCTCGTGACTCCTCCATCTGCAGCCCTGTGCCTGCAGCAGCCCTTTCATGGACCCTCCAAAACCACTTTTAGCACAGTGGTTTACGGGAACCCTTGGGGTTAAGTGGACTTTGAGTAGGATGGTTGAATGGTTCAAGCCAATGCTAGCTTGATATTGCGAGAGCTCGCAGGTAGCCTGGAAACACCCTGTCCATCCCCGCCCGAGAAGGAAGAACAAGGCATCACAAATTAGGACTTGGGAAATGGCTGTTTCGAGTCAGAAGAGGGACAGGTGGGACTGGGATATGAAAGTCAGAGGCCTGTTGCCCAAGCACAGAATCAAGCCGCCCAGACGGACTGCGACTCTAGGTCCTGGGATGCTCTGCAGGCTGCTGGGTGCACCCATCTGCTCCTGACATCTGCTGATGCATCCGCGGGGGAAAGGAAAGGTGTGGCGGGGGCAGGGGACCTCCTATAACTAGATGGAAGCCAAGGGCTGGACACTAATTTTGAGCTGGGCCTGGACTTCGCCATTCTTCCATAATCTCATAGGCGGAAAGAATGAAGTCGCCAGAATACAACGGTTGGCCCCATACTGCTCAGGAGCACAGTTCTCAAAGAGGAGGGCAGAGGTGCCATACTCAGCAGAGAGCCGAAACCCGGGTTTCTGCAGGTAACTGACCATGAGACGCTGAAGCCTCAGTGAGAAGCACAGCCACATGGGCAACTGAAGTGCTCCGCCTCCATCTCGGCAAGCTTCTCCAAGCTGCGGACAAAAAAGCTCTCCTCAGTGGACTTCCTCGGTGCGGTGGTTTGCAGCTGGGCGTTTGAGCTCAACTGTTGAGCTCCCCTGGTGCTTCGGGGGCTCTGGAGAAAAGAGCTGCTAACTTGTGTTTTCGAGATGCTCAGCAGCAGCAGGATAGCCCTGCAGCATCAGGATAGCCCAGGAGTGGCAGGATAGCCTAGGAGCAGCAGGAGCTAACAGTCAGTACATAGGTAAAGAGAAGAAAACGTCTAAGGTAGTCAGTTGTCCACAACCCAGTAACTAATCTCACATCCACGCACATGTGAGCCACTCTAATGAAATTTGGTGAGTTGGTTAAAGCTTTTTAAAATTATGAAAGTAAAAGGGAGATGTGTCGAGGAGGTCTCTGAAGGCTGTAGAAGGGGGATGAGAGTTAACTAGGTATGTATAAATATGATCAAAACATTACGTAGGTTATAGACTTGCCAAAGAGTGAGTACAAAATTATTTTTCAAACAAACAAACAAACAAACAAACAAACAAAAAACCACAAGTCTAAGATAGAGACACATGCAGGGTGGGTCTATGACGCTCCCATGCTCAGCCAGTGAGGGCTATGGAGGAGGTGCTTTAGTGAAGAGAATAATTCCCCGCCCCTTCCCCATCTCCTGAGGCTGCAAGTCTGAGGTCAAAGTGTCAGGAGGGCCAGCTCCTCCTGAGGCCTTCCCCAAGCTCACAGGTAGAGTCTCACTGGGCTACCCCCTCCCAGTGTGTGACCTAATGTCCACCAGGTGACCAGTCGCAATCAACTTACCTCAGCGAGGATTCTCTCTCTCTACAGGAGCTGAAGACACAGCGCTGTGTTTAGGAGCGCCTTGCTGCTCTTGCAGAGGCCCCAGATTCCTCTCCCAGCACCCACGTGGTGTATCACAGTCGTCCTCAACTCCACCTCCAGGGCTGTTTGAAGAACTCTCCTCAGGCACGCACATAGTGCACAAACGGACATACAGGCAAAACGCTGGCACCCATGAGATAAACTAAATACTGTTTACAGACCTCTCTCACATTGGGTTACTTCTTCAACCTAGTCACTTTTGGAGTGCACAGCCTGGCTCCTAAAGCCACCTCCATTGCCTCTTCTGAGGAGCAAAGTTGGCTCTTCGGTGGCTATCAAAAGTGACCACCTAGGCCAGTCTTCAGAGAAGCTACTTGCACGCCAGATGTTCTGGAGCTGGAACTGACGACCAATGGAGCTCTGCAGACCGGAGGGCTGGCCTGCTCAAGCTGGGAGCTTTTACACCTGTGCAAGGGTGGCCAAGGGGTGTGCGAGGGACACCAGAGGGACCCATCAGCACTTTGTCTCTATTTCCCTCATCACATTTGCCTGGAACCTGTTGTTCTCTGATACCCAACCATCTAACACATGTGATGGCCGCTCACTCTGCGGGAGCATGTGACAATGGGCCACAGCCCCTAATGGCCTCTGAGAGGCCAGCATCGAGCCCACTGGGATCCATGCCACCAGGGACACTGTGGAGCATGCCTTACAGTCATCCACCAGGAACAAGGATCCTGGGCTTTTGACCCAACACCCGTACCTGCAGTTGGCTGAAGCCCGTGAACTTCCTGCCCACGGCTCTGCCCGCAGACACTGGCCCCTGTCCTGGACATAGCCTCTCTTGCCCCCTTTAGGCACAGTCTCGTAGGTGCTGGCGGCAGGAAGGAAGCCATTCCTTTCTCCTTGGGGAAGGCAGCGTGTGCAGTCACTTCCCACAGTGGACACCTGTTCTCATCCAGAGCGCACTTCCTGTGCCTGGAAGAGCTGATGTGTTCACTGGCTAGGTGCACCAGTGATTTCTGAAAGGCACCTTCAGATGGTCGGGTGTCTGGTGTGCCTCTACTGTAACACAAACCTCCTCCTCAGAAACCTAGCTCCCCCCTTTGATGCCCGTTCTATAGACATGACCCAGCTCCCAGTAGATACAGATGGGGGCATCCCTCTGAGGGGTAGCCAGCAGAATTATACCTCAAAGAACATGTTATACCTTCTCTGCTTTACCTCACACCAAGGAAAAGACAAGCCCTTAATTAAGGAGAGAAGACTCAGGTGGCATTGGAAAAAAAACTTCTGTCGTTCTGGGAGTGAGGGTGAGGAAGGCTGTTAGCATCAAAAGCACAGCGATGGGAGAATGGCTCGGGATGTGAGCCTCAGCCCCTCCTTCATTCACCTGCCATTAAAATGTATTAGTTTTGGTGTTTGCAGTTTGGGGACTGAATTTGTGGTTCGGCCTCCTCGATTTCCACAGGACACAGACTGGCCATCTGCTCCCAAGCAACAGGGCGTGAGACCGTGCTCTGGATGAACCTGGAGGAGCAAGGCCAGTGCGTGGCTGCTAACAACCTAGCAGGCACTTTCCAGGCTGGTTCTGCAGAGCAGAAGGGAGTTTTCTTCCTTTCTCCTGCCCAGTTGTCACTGGAGATTAGATGGAATGTCCCAGAGGTCACGTCTTCTGCTCCCAGGGGCTTTTGGTTATTGGTGGTATTGTTGTTCATCTGGGGTGTGTGTGTGTGTGTGTGTGTGTGTGTGTGTGTGTGTGTGTGTGTGTCTGTTAGGACGTAACCTCTCTGAAACCCAGTATCCTGTGTGAAAAACGAATTGAGCGCTCACATCAGACAAGGAGAGGCAGACGGGCGGGGGTGGGGGCTGGGTGGCGCTTTTGCAGGTGGTAGATGATGGTGGTTGAGTCAGAGACCTGCGACTTGCTCTCAGCACTTTCTGAAGAAAGGCTCCAAACCACCACAGACGAGAAAGAGAGAAAACCAGAAAAAGGCCCCTCTTATGGATTTCAAATGATTACTGACAAGTGTCAGGTAGTGGTTTTTGTTTTTTATATTAGAATAATTTACATTTTTTCTGGCACAAGGAAACATTTTCGAGAGGTGGGAATATATGCCCTGACTGTGATGGTGGCAGAAGAGTGAAAGAAAGAGCTTGCATGCCATCAGCCTCTTCATGACACTCCAGGGGACAAACACAAAAGCCAAAGAATTGTAACTCTTCCGTTGGTATTGCAGCCCTACTGTAAAGGAACCCCAACCCAGAGACCCCTCAAATCCACAGCCATCTAAACTCTGCTCCCAGGCCTGTGTTGTCGCTCGACCCAAAAGTTTTTTCTTATCCAATCGCGCCACCCTGCGGACACCACGGGCACAGCAGCCTCAATCTCCGCATCCATCCGTTGGTTTTGAAAGCTGGTTTAAGAGAGTAAAGAGATCAGGGTCTAGGTAGATTACATATTGTTTGTGTGTTTGAGGAGAGAGCAGGGGGTGTCAGTTATTGGGGAGATGTTGAAGAACATAATCTTTTTGGGCTCTACGCCCAACTTCTTGAAAACGCACCCAGGTGTGGGCGGAAGTGGAAGGTATCCACAACTCTTTCATTCCGGATTCCCCATCCCGCGCTGCCGCCTTGGCAGTTGTAGTTTGGGCATTGACACAGAGTCGGGGTACCTTTAGGGGATGGGGTGTTCTTGCTTTCCGCTACGAGACCCCAACGCTCCGGTGCGGCGTGTCCCCCTGGTGGTAAGACCACGCTACTGCACAGCTTGCGGCGTCAAGGCAAAGGCTCGACTAGCCTTTCTGGACTGTGAGACGCATCAGAGCCTAACTGGATTTGAGCGATGAACAGGAGCAACTGGAGGCCAAATTACACGGTAGCCAAAAGATGAAGATCTCGTCGTCGTCCTAGCAGCTCCCGCGAAAAGGGGAAAAGTTTTGGCTGAAGTTAGAATCTCTCTGGACTTTTCGAAAACTTGGACACCACCCACTCCATTCTTGCAGAGCTACCCCCCCCCCACCCCCGCAGTCACCTAAAGGGGTCCGGGACAACTCAGGGTCGTGGGGACGGCACCTAGGTGCTACAAATGGGAGCTCCCAAGGGGTCAGCGCGCTCTTGGCGCACAGGGCCAGTTTGCTGAGGTCTACAGGGGTGGGCTGGGGGTAGGGATTGCAAAGAGCGCTACAGCACAGGAAAAGCAGGGTGCGCCAATGGTGATGTCCCCTGAGGACGCTTGCTTGCCAGGCCACACGGACAGGCTGAAGACAGAGCGGGTGCTCCCATGGTCAGACTCAAACGCTAGTTTCGAGCCTGACCTTTCATCCGGCAGCGCTAGCGGGCAGCCTCTGGAAGTGGATCTGCGCGTTCCAGAGACAGAGGAACTCGGTAGGTCACTTAGCTCCGCGCCAGAGAAAAAGCACTCTGGCGCCACCTAATGGCAAAACTCGAAAATTCTAGCTTTTTTCCACCCCCACGTGGTTCGCGGAGCCGAGAAAACACTGACTTGTAAGCCCATTCTACCCTTGCTCTGATGGCGGCGCCGAGACCTATTCGCCTCTTTTAATAACGATGTCCTGAAAGGGAGGGGGGAGAGGGGGAATACAGGCTTTTAAAGTCCGAACTGATCCCCCCACCCTCTCTCTCTCTCTCTCTCTCTCTCTCTCTCTCTCTCTCTCTCTCTCTCTCTCTCTCTCTCTCTCGTGTGTGTGTGTGTGTGTGTGTGTGTGTGTGTGTGTGTGTGTGTGTGTTGGGGCGTTAGTGAAAGCAATAAAACTCAGATCTCTTCCTTAGCGAGATAGCGGCAGCTATAACGCTCCGAAGGGGATCAGGGTTTATTTGCAGATCCTGGATAAAAGATGATATATCGGCGAGGTTTAGAGTGTCACTGCGCCTGGCCTCTCGGGAAGCCACAAGTATATATTTCCTGAAATACCACCCAACACAATATCTAATCCAACGCCACTTAAGCACAGAGAAGGGAACGCCAGCATACCACAAGTTTGCACTCAGCTTCTAAGTTCGAGGCGGAGAGGAGCCACCCCTCCCTGGCGGGGTCTAGGGCACCTCAACATTCCTTCCCACCGGTCCTTGTCCTTCATCCAAGTGAGCACTAAACGATGGGCCTTAATAAATACGTTTGAGAAATGTCCTTATGCTTGGCAAATATTGGATTAGCTTTTCAATGACCAGGCTCTTGAAAAGGCCGGAGAACTCCACACCAGGTCGCAATAAGCCCAACAGTCAATAGGTAAGGAAAACAAGTTATTTCCCTGGCGGGAATGGGGATGTTGAGAAGGGGGGGGCTGCCCGCTCTATAGAGAGTATCTAAGCACTAAAGAGGGGAGGGGAACCGAATTTTAGGGAACCTGACATTTTCATCAATTTGCTGGTGCTCATAAAAGCACTGCTTTCTCCAGAGAAACACAGCTAGCTTCTGTTGTATTTGCGCAATCCAGGCTGAAGGCTTTTTGACTAGAAAATATGCTGCTGGTTTCAGTGATGTCTGAATCAACTCAGATTGCTTTGGGAAGGCCACACTGGTGCCATCCTTCGAAGCACTGCTCTGTGCGGGAGACACTGAGATTTAAGGGAGAGTCTCTTTAGGTGAAGAGTAAAGGCTGTGGAGTAAGTTTCTAAACTGGTTCTCCCTGGTGCTAGGATGCCAGAAGACTATGCCTTTGTAGTCCAAACAAGAAGGTGCCTGCTTAGTTGATTCTGTATAGTGCAAGATGCCTTGGGACTGGCTGTGGCTGCAATCCAGCTGGGCTGAGCACCTCCTTAGCCCCCCAGACTCTTGGGTCTTTCCAGAAGAATATGGAAGGACCCTCTGACTACACAATGGGTTGGGTTTGTATATATCCTGGAGCCCAGAAGGCCCAGGAAAGCCACATTATCAACTAGGCCCTGAGCACCCCAGGCCTGCCCAATGACTTCAGTATGGGGCACCCTGCTAGAGGAAGCCTAGCTGTCATCTCAGACCAGGGGCTCAGATCGTATATGTGTGTGTGTGTGTGTGTGTGTGTGTGTAGGGAGAGAGAGAGAGAGAGAGAGAGAGAGAGAGAGAGAGAGAGAGAGAGAGGGAGAGAGAGAGAGACTCTGTGTGTCATGGGGCCTAGGCAGGGCAAGGGCCCTCTGGAGCCATCAAAGACAGGGTGGCTTTTTCCCCTCCTCCATCCTCCTCCCCAATAGATATAGCACGAATTTTTAATGCGTCTTCCTTTCACAGACAACAATACCGGGTTTGAAAGCCGGACACAATTTGGGTTTTGTGCGGGTCCCTCCTCGCGCTCCCTCGGCCCAGCTGGCCATATGGAATCCAGCACGGAGTCCGCAGATGACAAAGGGACCCAGTGACAGGCCCAACAAAACCCCAAGGAGACTTCTGCCTGACTCCGGGATTCACTGCCCGTGATAAGCGCGCTGAATGGTGCGGGTGGGGGGCTGGGGGGGCTTCTCTCTCTTCCCCTCTCTGTCCCCTGCGATTCTTTCTCTGCCCCTTTTTAATATGCACGCCTCTAACATCTCCAGCTCCCAGCTTTCCCATTGTGCGGTTTTGTGCGGCCCTCTGTAGATTGGGCGAAGATAGACTGCCAAAGCGGACCCTGCGCGGGGTGCGCTCCCAGGGCGCTAGGGTTAGGGCCACACAGGGCTCCACAGGCGCTTTTATTGACTCCTTGGGCCACGGAGGACAGAGAAGGGCGGGTGCACGGTCCACCTCCAGGGACTCATACTGAGTGCATATGCTGAGAGTGGGCCTGTGAGCCTCAACCTGCCAGGCAGTAGAAACCTGCAAGAGTTTGGGCCTTTACACTCACTTGAAGGTCTGGGAGCTCTTGTGATTATTTGTGGCGAAAGCCTGGGCCTGCAACACCCAATTCGGGGCTGTCCATCAGGCCTCCCGACAACCCCAGAGGCCTGGAGCTTAGGAGAAGTTGTATATGGGATAGTGAGTGAGTGGTACCAGGGCAGGTTGGGCATCTGCTTTTATACCGCACAGCAAAGGGATAGGCAGTGAATTCTCCGGCTTTTACAAACAGCAGAACAAAACCCCACAGTTTCCAAGCTTGTGCGTAGAACAAAGGAAGACTTTTTAGCATTTAGGGAAAACTGTCCCCTTCCCAGAGTTAATAGGAAAGGACCTGTGGGGGCGGGACCTGTGGTGGTGGTGGGGGGTATTAGAAAGACTCCGGTGTTGGGGTGTGTGTGCACAGGGTAGAATACAGTGTAACCATGTCCCTGGGTATGTTGTGCAGATTTGGTCACAAGGATAATCATGTTTGCTTTAGATATTGAATCAAATCTGATCACCAAGGGGGCCGGTGGGGAAGGGGGGGGGGAGGAAGCAACTGGGATGGCTCCTTTTTGCCGGGCTTCCTCCTTGCCCTCCAGCCTCAGTGCCTGAGCTCTGCGGGACCACAGACATGATGCCGAAATAGACTTGATTTTCAACCTCCAGGAGTCTTAGGGACCGTGGGGCTGCCCCTAGTCGTCGCCCGTGAGACAGACTAGAAAGGTGTGTGCCTGCCAATCTGCCCGGCCCGGTGAGACGCTTGCCCTCAAGATCATGTGTGCTCCAGCATCGAGAGACAAGCTCAGTTCACAGTGGAAGAAACAAGCCCCGCCCGGTGGCAAAACTTCCACCCCACTCCAAGCTTCTACGTTCTAAGCATTCGCCGAGAGCCGCGACCAAGAAACCAAGAGCTGGAACGAGCACGGGCAAGACTCAGCTCCACAGGCGAGAGGGGATGGAAAAGGTTGGGTTGCCTAGGGACCGGAGCTCTCCTTCTCTGACTCCTGGGACTAAAGCATTTAGAGGATGAAGCAGCAACACCCGGTTGTGCGCTCAGGACCCAGCCAGTTGCTATTGACAAGCAAAGCCTCAGAAACTTTAACGTTAGCTTTTCCACCTTTCATCCCGGCGCCCAGGGCCTCGAAGAGGTCAGCTAGGCTTTAACTTGGTACAAAGATATTGAAAAAAAAAAAAAAAAAAAAAAAAAGAGGTGCAAAGTAAGGGGAAAGTCATCAGACTCAACCTCAGTCGCCCCCAACCCCCTTTAGCGAGAGGAAAAATCAACCGTGACAAAGTGAAACCCGTCAAGTGTAGTGGTTTCAACAGCTTTTCAGGCTGAAGGAGCCACTCATAGATTTGGGCGAGTGAGGGGGGCTTGTTTTCTCTCTCTCTCTCCCCCCCCCCCCCCCTCTCTTTTGCGTTACCCAAAGTCACTCCCCACCCCCCTTAGGGATTCAGAGAGCGCATAGAGGCCCATGAGCGCCACCGCCAACTAGCACTTTGGACCACCGGCTAGCGCGCTGAAGGCCAAGCCGCCCGGGTCCTCCACTGACTCTGTCCGGCCTGCCCGAATGAGGCCTATCCTGTGCGCCCCATCACCTTCTGGGTACCCGCGGCCCCTGGGCGGGAAAGGAACCGCCAGTACCAGTCCAAAGTACAGCTGGCCAAGACTCCAGACTTAAAGCTCCCCGACCCGGGTAAGGAGACAAAGTCAAACAAAACGGAGAACTGGGCTTGCTTTTTCTTTTTTTTTTTTTTAAACACAGGATTTTTATTAAAATTCTTATTTAAAAAAATCGAAAGCTTTCAGCGCCCGGCGCTCTTGGCGAACCACGCGGAATTGCTGAGTTCCAAGCTCTGGAGCTCAGGATCTGGAAAATGGGCCCGGAGTGTCTCGCCTACACATGTTTTCCTTTTTTCATGGTTGAAAAATGTTTGCACTGAACAAATTTAAAAAATAAAATAAAAATCGGAGGCAACTCAAACATGACCCACCCGAAACGAACGATGAAGGGAGTTAGGCCTGATGGGGGTCCAGGCCCTTCCAGAAGGTCATTTGGCAACGGTCACTAGCGATATTTACAACGAAGAGCGAAATCTGCCACCAGTTGTCAGAATTTGTACATGGCCATAAATATTTAGCATTTTTTATATAAAAAAAGAAATCCTCTATATTTTAAAGTGTTCTCCACTTGCTTTAGAAGGCTGACAATATCGCTACTCACACAAACATTTTACAAAATTCACGAAAGCAGAGTGGGGGGGGGGCATAGGGGGGCTGGTCCTTTCTCTTTTCAAGTGACAACGTTAACGTTGGGATGGTTTGGTCCCCTCAGGGAGAGGCAAAGAAGCGAAGCTGCGCAAACATTCTGTAAACACGGCTTAGAGTTCTACCCTCTCCAAAAGTTCAAAGGAGAGAGCGATGGGGGCAGAGTCGATGGAATCTGCCACTCTGAGGACGCACAGGCAACCTCCTGGTGCTTCCTCAACTGAGCCGGGCGTCCGACTCTATAATAATAATAATAATTATAATAATAATAATAATAACAATCGTGGTAAGGATCGAGTCCTCCTCCCCACCGCTGCTGCTGGGGTGGGGCCAGGGCCTAAGGCCTCGAGTCTTGGAGGGGCGGCGCTCACCAAGTCCACTGCTGGGCCTGGACCAGGGGGTGTGCTGTCGGGTACTGGGGGGTGCTGGCCGAGCTGTACTGGGCGTTGTACTGCATGTGCTGCAGCGACTGCGCGCTGTAGGCGGAAAAGGGGATGCCTGCCTGGAAGGTGGCGGCTGCCAGGTCCTGGGCTTTGAGCGCATGGCACGGTTTGCCGTCCCTGACCAAGACGGGCACGGCCACACGGCGCGGCGAGGGCAGGGGTGTCACCTCCATACCTTTCTCGGCCCGGGCACGCTTCATCTTGTAACGGTGGTTCTGGAACCAGATCTTGACCTGCGTAGGCGTGAGACGGATGAGGCTCGCCAGGTGCTCGCGCTCTGGCGCTGACAGGTACCGCTGCTGCCTGAAGCGCCGCTCCAGCTCGTAGGTCTGTGCTTTGGAGAAGAGCACTCGGCGCTTCCGCTTCTTGCCTGCATCGCCCCCGCCGCCCGGGGTCTCCTTGTCATTGTCCGGTGACTCGTCAGCCGAGGGCTCTGGGGACTTGGAGCTTGAATCTTGGGGGGGAGCGCTGGCCGCCAGCCCGTGCACTGGGGGGGTGGGGGAGAGAAGTGTATCAGGCGCCTGGAGGCTTAGTGTCACCTGGGTCACCTAGAGCCCCAGGAATCTTCCATGGGCCTTTGGCCCTGGACTGCCCAGACCTATACTGCCTTTGCAGATATCCCCGACCGGCTTCCAAACCCGAGGAAGCCATCAGGGTCCGCTAGAGTTCAGGGGAGAGTCTGCGCAGCAGGGGCCTCTGAGGCTCAACTTTCTAGGGGTTCATACTATTCAGGAGAATTTAATGCAGAGTAGAGTGTGATGTGGACGGTCATTGAGGGTTAAGGGCTCCGGCCCCCTTAAACCATTTCCTCTCTGTAGAGACGTGGGCAGATTTTTAAAAGGAAAACCTCACAATTCCAGCATTGATGGGCTTGGCGGAGTAAAGCAGGTTTGGGGGCTTTCGCTTTTGCTTTCGGGCTTTCTTGGGACGGACACACACACACACACACACACACACACACACACACACACACACACGCAGCCTTGTGCACCACACGGTTTCCTTACAAGCATTCAGGGACAAGGATGAGCTATTTAAACCGGAAGAGTCCTCCACTTTCTCCTGCTAGCTGGACCCCAAGCCTGGCTAGCTCCAGGGAGCAAAGCCAATTCCTCTGGGCCATCTGGGTCCAGGGGACTCAGGCCAGACAGAGCCTTAAGTCCGGTTGACATTTCTAACCAGCCCTTAGAAAGCATCTCTCTCCTCCTCTGCTTTAATTTCTCACGTGGAAAAAAAATATGACATCAACTATTTTGCAGGAACTGGGGAGGAATGACTAGTAAGGAGGAAAAAGGGCACACTAAGCAACTGTTTCAGAATCCAGGCATCCGGGGTGGGGACTTGGGCATTAAATGGCTTCTTCCCCTGAATCCCAGCGTTCACCCGGGGCTACTGCCTCCTCAGCAATGGAGGCTGCCACAGCCGTTGAGGCCAAGGTTCGCTACTTACAGGAGTACTGGAGGCTTTCGGTGCTGGCCAGCCAGCGAGTGTACGGGTTGTCGCTGCTGTCGTAGAAAGGACTCTTAAGGGGCAGGCTCTGCACAGCGTCCAGGGCACCCTGCCCCAGCGGCCCGGCCCTCTTGGCGGGCTCCGGCCCTTCGCTTTCCTCTTCAGGCCCTTCGGCCACCGAGCCTTCTTCATCGTTGGTGTCCGGAAGGTCCAAGATGTCCTTGACTGAAAACCCCGTCTTTGTGTTGGTCAGCGACATGGTTCTGGACCCCGCAATTTATACCGCAAAGTTGTAGCTTCACTTGGTCAATTCGTAGCGCTCCCCAGCCCCGGCGGGCGGGGGAGGGGGTTAGGGGAAGGATCGGGGGAGGGGTGGGGGGATGGGTTTTAATTATTGGGATAATTATTATTTAAAATGAGAGGAGGACACTGTGGGAAAAGGGAAGAGGGAAAATAATAAAGCCCACCCGGAGCCTCTCTCTTCTCGGAAAGCACGCAGAAATGTAGGCAGTGACTGGCGGCCTGCGCGCCCTGCGCCGGGCGGCCTCAGTTTGTAACTCCAGGAGAGGTGCCAAGGTGCCGTCAGCTCGGGCTCCCGCGGCCGCTCCGCGCACGGTGGCGGCTGGTGGCGAGGAAAAAATGGGCCATTGCCCGAGCGATCAGTCCATATAAGGCTGGGCTCCACTCACGAACCTGGGGAGGGGGGGGAGGGGGAGAAAGAGGGAGGGAAGAAAGGAGGGAGGGGATCGAGGGAGCGAGAGAGGGGTGAAAAAAAGGGGGAAGAGACATTAAAAACGCAAAGGTTGGCCACGTGTGGGCGGGTCTTGGGAGTCAAGTGGATGAAGACAGTATTTGCAGATGTGAAATTGTGGGTTTTGGGGAGCTCTGCGCTCCCATCCAACGGCCCTCTAGAGCAAGATGAGAGGTGTAACGTGTCAATTAATTGCAAAGATGGGGAGAGCTTTTTTTTTTCTCCCTTAGTATTTACATACAAAGGACTACCGCGTCGCTCGCGAGTCCACACACTTGAAAGGGCCGTTTTAACAAATTGCATCTTAAGGGGTGTGTGTGTGTGGGCTGGGGTGAGAAAGAAAGCAAAACAGAAAGGAGGAGGAGGAAGAGGGAGAAAAAGAATCCTCTTTAATATTCACAGGTTTCTACCTCCCCACACCCAGTGCGCAAGCCCTCCCCCCTCGCCCCCCTCCCCAGCTAGCCTGAAAATTGGCGATTTGTGGTGCCTTTGGAAAAGGGGGAGGGGTAAAGGCTGAGCCGCTGAAATCTCCCCTTCTCGTCGCTGGTGGCTCCCTAAACAAGATCCGGTTCAAATGGCAAGAGCCCAACTTCTGTAAGCCTCCTAGGTCAATATTTTGGTTGAAGCTTAAGCGTGAGCACTAGAAATGACAAGTCAAGTAATTGATTCTAGTTAACCGCAAAAGAGCTGGAAACCCAGGAGAGGCTTGGACCTACCAGAGCTACCGCGGAAGAACTCAACCCCCTCCGGCCGCCTTTTATTTGCTAAAGGCTCATTTATCCCCACCCCACCCCCCAGCCCCCAATTTCCTTGTGGAGGAAGAGGACTAGCTGGTCACTTTCTCCTCTGCGGGCGGTCCAGGGAAGGGAGGGGCGGGAGCCGGCCGCTCAGTTAGCGGCTGGGTTCCGACCTGCGCCCCAGCGCCTCTGGCCTCAGCATATTTCCCAGGGAAGGAGGGAAGAGCCTTGGTCCCTTGCTATCTTTTCTTATCCTGGTCTCTCGGGCTTTCCACCCATCCAACCTTCAGTTAAAGGTTGGAGCGGCGGGAGAGGGGACATGATTGTATGTGTACGTGTGTGTGTGTGTGTGTGTGTGTCTGCGCGCGCGCGCGCGCGCGCGCGAGCGCTTCCGATCCGGGTGAAGACCCAGAAAGCCAGGAGAGGAGGTAGTAGGGCTAGCGGGTGTTGCTGCGTTTTCTCTTGAGCTGGCTTCTTCCGTGCCAGTCCTTTGGTTTCTCCAGCTTTGCTCTCCTCGGGTAGTGCGCTGGAAGGGCATCTGCCAGACCTCCAGTTGGCATTAGGTTAGTGTGAACTTTCCGACAACCTCTTTAAAACCTGGGGACTGAACTTTGAGCCGAAAAGGAAAATGCTGTAACTCACACATTCTTCATCAATTTAAATGTTAGAGATGAGGGGCTGGGGGCTGGGAAGGAAGTTTGCTACCTACTGCTTGCCCGCCCCATTTAGCTTCAGGTGTGGGCTTAGCCTCGGGGTCGAGGAGGGGGAAGGGGGAAGAGGGCCAGAGAAGGCCAGGCTTGGGTCTTTTCTCTCTAACTCCTTGCTTGAGTTGCCTCAGTCCTGGCGAAGCAGAGCGCTCCTGCGCCGCCGCCTAGTCCTCCAAGCGCACAGCTGCTTGGGCCACGGCGGCGCCCCCGCCACCCCCGGGTTTCTAGAGCCTTGTGACAGCGCCTCACTCCGAGCTGCTCAGCGGCTTTCTGCAGTTCTCGCAGCCTCGCCCCCAGTATGTGACGTGGGTGACAATGGCCCAGGTTGGAGCGAGCCCCACGTCGGCGCGTCCTGGGTGGTCGGACCCGGGCAAACACAAATACAAACCGATTGCTAAGCTGCGGACAATGACGGAAATGTAGACAAATGTCCCGCTCCCGTTGGAAGCCTTTGTCCAGGCCCGGTTTTTGCATTTATTTCAGTGGCGAAATAATACATGATTGACGCTCTCTTTCAATGTGTCCTAACTGTTTGGAATAAATCTAAGGTTGTCTCTAGTTGTCATGGCATTCAACCCTTTTCAATGGACTATCTCTTCATTCATTTCTGAATCCGTCCACAATATTAAGGAAACCCCTTCATGTCGACGTTCCCCATTCCCTTTCTCCTACTTTTTCTTTTCTCCTTTCTTCCTCCTCCCCCCCCCCACCTCGGGCAAGAATTAGTATCTGGTTTGAAACGTGTTCCTCAAACTTATTACTTTCTGTCTCTCTCCCCCCCCTCTTCTATTTTTCCAGCTTCTTTCTCAGCTTTAGTGCCTGTTGCCTCTTTGGGGCTCGCTGCCCGGCAGGGTGGGAGAGGGGGAAAGTCAGCTTTCCAGAAGTGTGTGTGTGTGTGGTGTGTGTGGGGCAGTTGGATCCAGGGGCAGGGTGGGTTTGCTACACTATTGTTACTCTGTGGCTAAATAAATACTGAGGAGAAATAGTTTCTCAACTCAAGCATTGCAGGAAGAAGAAGAGGAGGAGGAGGAGGAGGAGGAGGAGGAGGAGGAGGA
>OU015742.1:2714838-2729771 GCA_907169655.1 Acomys percivali | reverse complement strand
GAGAGAGAGAGAGAGAGAGAGAGAGAGAGAGAGAGAGAGAGAGAGAGGTTCAAAATGTGAGCAGCCATGGGAATTTACACGTTGCGGGAGGCTGCCTCAGACTGTTGCAGTCACAGAATGTGTTTATGGTCACGTGCCTCATGCTCTGACTTCCATTTTCCTTTCCTCGTGGGGCCTGAAGACTCCCTTTCTTTCATAGCTTCACAGTTACCCATCTGGGCCATTATAACTGAGCAGTATGTCTGTGGGTGTCACTGTCCTCCCAGTGCAGTCACCGGTCCAGACTTGAGACCTTTGAGATCAGCTTCCAGATGGCTTCTCTAACTGCCTCGAAGCTCACTACCCTCTTCGTGGAGGCCTGCCTGGCTTTTTGCAAGGAGGATTCATGCCTCAAGGCCATACATTCTAGGTGTGAACACGCCTCTGTGAGTTCTTGTGCACACAGACAAGACCACTGCCAGGCCTGAAGCCAGGCGTTTCAGGTGAAAGCCGTCCTTGCTTCAGGCGCGGACACCCAGGGACATGCTCTAAAACAGGCCAGGATGCCTCAGCAGTGCCAGGCAGGAGGGATTGGGCACGAATCAGTTAGTAAAGTGAGAATGAGGACCCAAATTCGTTTCTCCAGCACCCATGTAGCAGCTGGGCAAGTGCTGTGTGCCTGTGATTCCAGTGCTGGGAGGCATGACAGGAGCTTGTAGGCCAGCCAGCCCAGCCAAACAGGTAAGCTCTGGGTCCAGGGACAAACACACACCACACACACACACACACACACACACACACACACACACACACACACCACACACCACACACACACCACACACACACCACACATACACACCACACACACACCACACACACAGACAACACCACACACGCACACACACCTCACACACCACACACACACCACACCACACACACACACCACACACACATACTACACACATACCACACACCACACACACACACACACACACACACACACACACACACACACACCAGGCAGGAAGCCTTATTGTCCTCCCGCTTCTCAGAAGGCACTGTGCATGAAGCTAAATGTGAGTGTGGACCGCTGCCCTTTGCACTCACCTGACCACTGAGCAGAGCAGAGTACACACACCTGGGTGGCACAGGTGGTGCCCGGGGGCTGCCTTACCATCTGGCCGAAGGGCACATGCCCTAGTCAGGGATGGCCTGTGGATTCCTGCAGGCCAGCAGAGGACGGCGGCCCCAAAGAATCACTTCACTGCCTTGGTGGAGTCGGAGGAGCCCCTCTTCCAGGAGGAAGCAGGGAGGACTCAGATTTTTTCCGGAAGAGGTGATTGGCACACTGACCTTTAGTGAATGAGTTCCAGGGCAGGCTGCAGCTTCGATGTCTGGGCTTTCTGTGAGCAGCTTCCTGAAGGATCCCTGCTGCTCGCCTGAATTTTCACTTCCTGTTGTTTACAGCAACCATGAAGAGCATCCCCATCCCCCCAACCCCACCCCCCAAGTTGGCATTTCTAAAATATGACCACAGTGTAGACTCTTTTGGATGGAATACAGCTGATTGACAGGCACGCAAGCCTGCGAGTGAGAACTTGGGGGGCTCCTGGTGGCTGCAGTAATTCTTAACATGCAAAGACAGCCACGTGTTGGAGACTAATACTCCAGCCACGCTGGAATCTGTCATTATTTCAGAGTATTAGCTGTTGGGTGTAGAATAACTTAACCGTAATGATACGTGGAGAAATCAGTCTGACACAAGAGCCAGTGTGCATTTTCTTAAAGATGAACTGGCTGATGGCTTCAGCAATGTCTTAACAGAAGGAATAAGCAAATTTCGAAAGGAAATGAATCAGAAACTGATATGCAAGTAATACATTTGTAGTACACGAATGATGCTGGTTTGGCCTGCGATTATTGCCGTATTGTTCTAGAAACGCACATTATGCTCTCTCGCTCGCTCTAGTCACCTTATTCCACGTGTCCCGAATCTCTGTGCATTTTATGCATTTCAGGACTTGTCACTCATCAGCAAGCAACTCAAATGTTCTTTTCTGAAAAGACATTCAATTTAGTATTATTAGACAAGGTAGTGTGAAATTATTTTCTTTACAAAAATTTTTTTTTCTTGCTGTGAAAAGTTGAACATGGAGAGAGAGAAAAAAAAGATTGCATTGCCATTTTAACGACAGAAAGAGAAAAATGTCTTCCTTTAAGTCCCCCGACTCTTTCCTGGGATTGAGCCTAGAGTCTCAAACAGGATAGGAAGGCGTGCTGCTGGCGGGCTACACTCCCTGGGTCCTGATTCTTTCTCAAAGCACCAGGCGCTACTCAGAAGACAAGCAAACACTTGTTGACAGTAATGAAACACTGTGGTGAAGGCGCCTCTGTAATACCAGTCCAGGGAGATCTCAACCAGGGACTGTTCTATCTGTGCAGCTTTAGCATTTTAAATGCACAGGTATAAATAAATATAAATATAAATAAATGGAGCATTGCACCGTAAGCCGCTTTTCCCTTTGACTAGGTCTTTAGGATGCCTTTCCATGTAAGCAATTACAGAGCTAACATTACAAGTGGTCCTTCATAACTTACTTTCTCAGTGCCCTGCTGTCAGGTTCTTAGTTGGTACTGAATTTTACAATCTACATTTCAGACATTATTCATTATTTTGTGCATAAATCACTGTATAGTAATTTTATACTTGCTTTTTGGGTAGTTGGGTTGGGGTTCGAGACAGGGTTTCTCTGTGTAGCCTTGGCTGGCCTGGACTCACTTTGTAGACCAGGCTGGCCTTGAACTCACAGAGATCCTCCTGCCTCTGCCTCCCTGAGTGCTGGGATTACAGGCGTGCACCACTGTGCCCAGCATTGTTTTCAATTCTTAAAAAACATTGTAAGCAACAGATACAAGTTTTAGGGTTCAGGCCACTTTGATTGTCTATATGGGGGTTATCCACATTAAGTCTGAAGTCCTCCTGTCACCCCAGCGGTAGTAGGCAGAGTCATACAGTGGCCCCACAGTGCACCGAGGTGTATGACTCTCCTGTGACTGTGGGGAGGACTGTAAGCTTCCGGAGTGTCACGCCTATGATTCAGTCCCCAGTTGTCTAACATTGAGGTCATCCTTGGGAGACTATCTGAGTGGGTCTGACTTAACCACATGATCCCAGTGACACAGGGTGGAGCATTTGGGAACACTCTGGAGATGGTCAGGAGAGGCTAGTAGGAGAACTGCCTAAGACCACGTGGCCGGGAACGCAGAGATTCCGGTAGGAGTTGAGGCCTTCATAGAAGGCCCTGGTTGGAGGCTTCAGTGCTCCAAGGACAAGGAATGAACACTGCCAACAGCTGGTGAGCTCAGAAGGCCATGAGCTCTAGGGCAACGCCATCCCGTGTTGATCCTAAGCAGAGGGTCCCGCTCACTTGCACCAGGATTGTCTGGCTTGATCATTCACTCACCGGTGAGCAGTCAGCAGTAGAGAGCACTCAGGCCTGCTGAGCCAAGGCTGCCCGCTCTCTGGCTCTGGCATTGCTTCTTTCTTGTCCCTAGGCAGTGGACTCTGGTACCCTGTGCACCAGGAATAAGGCAGGCCAGCCAGTGGTGTGAGCCCTGGTCTCTAGGCCAGGCCTTGTCCCCAAGACACCGTGGTTCTTCATCCTGTCCCACAGGGGACACATGGGGAAAGGAAAGCTACTCTTGTTCCTCGCAGCTTAGGACACAGTGTCCTTTCTACCTGAAGGGTCTTTTGTAGGGATTTACGCCGCCTCGGCATCTTTAGGTTTCTAAGATGTGAAGTCATTTAGTAGTGTGTGTATGAGCTCATGAGTCCTAAATTATTCAAAGGATTATAACCTAATAGGGCCATTGCCACTTCAATTGCCCCAGTTTTGTTTTTGTTTTTTTTTTTCCAGGAATGTGCCCTTTGGCATTCCCAGTCATTCTGTCCCCAATCCTTAATTTACATAAATAAAAAAAGATTTACTATTTTTAAATGTGTGTGTGTGAGTGTGTGTGTGTGTGTGTGTGTGTATGTGAATGTGTGTGTGGTGGTGTGTGTGTGTGAGTGTGTGTGTGTGTCACAGGCATTGGCTTCTCTGCAGCTGGGGTTACAGAATGTTGTGAGTGCTGGGCACCAACTTAGGTCCTCTGGAAGAGCGATATGCTTAGTCACTGAGCCATCTCTCCAGCCCCACCCCCAGTAGGTTTTGAGCACTCCTTTGTGTGTTGTGGCACAGGCACTCGCAACCCTCCCTCCCATACTACCTCTGGAGAGGACAGTGTGTATGAGGGCCCCTGGGTTTTCCTGAGCAAAGGCATTTAGACAGGGCCAGGCGCTGGAAGCCTGGAGCTTCTAGATCTTTTCACACTGTAAACTCTATCCTGACGGCATCCATCCCTCTACGATAAAAGTCACAAGTTCATCCCGGATGGGCCATGTTCTTTTTGATACCTCTGAGCTGGCTGTTCCTAACGCTGCTCTCTGTCCCGCTCTTGGGCCCAGGAATGTGGAGAAGCCTCTGGATAGCAGTGCACACAACCATGATAAATGTTCTAGCTAAAGGTTAATATTTATTTAGTTTGTTCTGTCTTATTTACCAATTTGTTTATCTGTTTTAAATAGGTGTCAGGGACAGAACCCAAGGCCTTATTTATGCGGGCTGAGCGTGTGCAGTCACCGAGTCACCCCCAGTCTCCCTGTCCTGAAGTTCAGTCTGAGATTGGAATACTTTATCTGGCTTCTTGGTTTAATTCGTTTGCATGCTTGTTTTTAAAAGTAGAGCCTTACGGTGCATCCCAGGTTGCTGTAAACTCTCTTTTTAAAGTTTAAAAAAAAAATACCTTTTTAATTAATTGATTGATTGATTTTGTATGTCTGCACAGGTACACACATATATGGGGGCATGAGTATAATACCACAGTGCATGTGTGGAGGTTGGAGGAGTTAGTTCCCTCCACCACGTTGGTCACAGGGATTAAACTCAGTTTGTAAGGGTTGGCAGTTTTACCCTCTGAACTATCTCTTGAGGTGCTGGCCTCAAATTCGTGATCATCTTGCCTAAGCCTCCATAGTGCTGGGGTTGCAGGTGTATGCCAGCATGCCTGGCTTTATTTATTTATTTTAATTTGAATGTTTTCTTTTCTCCAGTGTGATATTGTTATTCATTTGAAATCCAATTAGGTGCATTTGTTTCTGTTTGATTTATCTTGTTTCAATTTACTTTCTAATCCTTTAAACAGGATCTTTTTTATCCTTCTTGAGCAGGAAATAGCTTACTAAGGGTTTATCCCAGAAGTCAGTTTTGCTCCAGAATCTGAGTGCAAGGTTCTGGAATCTCTGTAGGATCCTCTGAGGGGAGTGGTGAGCTCAGCTGCACCAGGGCAGGTTCTCTCCTTCAGGAGGGAGGTCCCTTAAGGCAGGAGGACGAGCCCTCTAGGATATTTTTCATTACCAAGACAGTTCCAGTGCAGCGTGTTGGTTGGCCAAGCGGTGAAGCAGAGAGAACAAGGCACAGGGGAGTACAAATGGACACACAAGAGGCACAGCCCCACATATGGCACCCTGATCTCTGCTGTCCAGATTAACACAGACAAAAACAGAACCCTGAATTTTTTTTTGAATTATTACTTTGAAGGAAAATGTTAGGACAACTGGTGGAGGATGAAGATAATATTAGACATTTAATATTGCTACACACAATGGTATTTCACCAATATTCAATTCCTTGAATTAAATATTTGCTTCATGGTTTACTGTGATCGTTCTTGAGCTTAGAGGACACATAGTGGAGAGTCTAGGGGAAAAAGTTAATTATGTTTGTGTCTTCCTCTGAAATAATATTTTCACATATATGAACACATACATGCAAGCAACATGCACACATATGTACACACATATGCACATATGTATGGCATATACACATGCATACACATACATCATATACTAACACATTGATATGCAAATGTCAATATTCACATATCTATACATGTGGACTTCCACATATGTGAATAGTCAATGTTCATGGCATAAACATGAAACATGTACACAAATATGCACACGTTCACATATTCACAAACATATATCCTCACATATGCACATATGCATGGCATGTGCATACACACATACACACACATATATACTCATGCATATACATGCATACATACACACATGCCCACAAACACAAATGCCCACGTATACACACATGCATAACTTAGGTGTGTATACACATGTACACACACTAGCAAAATATCAAAGTGAGAGTACATGGAATTTTGTTAATACCATTTTTCAAATTTGTCTAGTTTTGTCTTTAAAAATAAAGTATAAATTTTGATAGTGACTAAAGTGACTTTATGCATAAGTGAACTCATTTTACATGTCCATCAAAATTTGTTTCTCTTCATCCACTTATGTAGTTATCATAAAACATATACCACATTTTAACTCATGAATAAAACCTCTACACATACATTCCCTGATATACAAGGTAAACACTCATTGTTTATAAAAAGACCAGATAGCAAAGCAGGAGAATAAAATTAATGAAGATTAAACATTAGTGAATAAACTGGTGAATCCATGAGCAGAGCCACCTCGTCAGAAGGCTAGCCCAGGTTATCCCAGGCTAGCCCAGGAGCCGGGTCACCAAAGCTGCAGCCTTAATCTTAAAACAAAATATTCTAGGGAATCCCCACTCTGCAGAAGGTAATGCAAAAACTCAACTGGTGGGAAATGTCCTAGCCTATTAAGGTGCTAAAGGCCACTTACTAAATTTGATGTTCTGTGGGAAGGAGAGCTGGGAGGCTAAGCCTACATTAAGGTGGGGACAGGAACAGGAGGGATCAGGTGGGGGAGGATGGAGAGGGACAGAGTGCTTGAAGAGACAATTATGAGCGGAGCTGCCTAGTCTTATTGCGACTTGCTATGCCGTGTTTGGTTGCTATCCCTGGGAAGCCTGGCCTTTTCTGAAGGAAAACAGAGGAAGATGTATTGTGGGGAGGAGTGGAAGGAGGGAAACTGAGGCTGGGGTGTACACATGAGGGAATAAATTTAAAAAATAGAGGTAGAAAAGTTTATTCATTTTCATTCTATCTTACAGGCAGATTGGAAAGTTAGAGAACCCAGGGCCTTGTCCTTAGGTAGTTTTCCAAGTGCTGCACAGACACCATCTGTGTAATACTGGCCAGGTGGGCCCTCAGATGACTTAGCATAAGTAAGGTGCTAGTAGGCATCTGGTCCAAGCCTGGATTGCGTCACCAAGATGAGCTCTCTGAGAGTAAGCATCCATTCAGAGGCCAGCACTTTGCTTTTAAAGCAGACCTACAGGGCAGCTTTCTCCCAGGGCAAGCACCTCTTCCAAACGGACTCCCCTACTGTCTACTGTCCAACAAGGTCAGCACCTGCCTTCAGCTGCTGGTGTGAATCACAGTCCCCAGGGATCTTCAGAATTGGGAACCCAAAAGAAAAGGTACCCAGAGTTCATGTCAAGGCCTGCCACAGGAGGGGGGAGGAGAGAGAGGGAGGGAGGGAGGGAGAGGGAGCCAGGAGATGGCTGTGGGGGATGGGGGTGGGGAGAGACAGAGACATACAGAGACACAGACAGAAAGAGACAAAGAAAGACAGAGGGAGGGAAGTAGATAGATGGACAGACAGACAGACAGACAGACAGACACACACACACACACACACACACATACACAGAGACGCACATAGAGAAGCAATGCCAGAGAGAGAAGGGGAGGGAGGGGGGAGGACGAGGAGAGGGAAAGAAAGGGGGAAAGGGAGAGGGAGGACAGGAAGGGAGAAGGAGAGAAAGACAGTCAGAATTCCTAGCTTCCATCCATGAACACTTGTATCTGGCATCTAGAACAGAAGAGGTACAAGTCTCCGTGTGCTCTATCCTGCTGAGAAAGTGCACCTGCCCCTCATCTGTGGACGTGGGATCTCCTGGGCTAGACACAGATGAACGACATCCCAGCAAGGCCTGGAGACGCTTTGCCTTCTCTGTTTATTCTGAATACGGCCGCCCTGTTGTGGATGGCAACCACATACATATGACATTTAAAGAAATGGAGGATAATGGGCCCAGTGAAGAAAACTGGAGAACTGGGGTTGGGGGGACGGGGTGGGTGGGCAACATTGCTGCAGCTGGTTGTTCAGTGTCCAGTGCTGACATGCACAAAGCCACGGGAAGCCACTGAAATTAGCCCGAGTGGGATGCAGTGGCACATGTTGGAGTTTGTGATGGGAGAATCTCCCGAGTGTGTTAGTTTGAGCCCAGATAACAGTGAGACCATGTCTCAACAAATAAATGGATAATTTAAAAAAATCAAATAAGTACAAATAAAATCATTAAAGGGTAGTTTTCTTAGTTGTAATGATTATCTTTCAAAGGGCCAATAGCCATACACAGCCAAGACTTATTTTAAAAGATGAAAAACACTTATGTGTATGAATGCAAGCCACGTGCGTGTGTGGATGCCTATGGGGGCCTGAAGTGGGTGTCAGGTGCCCTGGAGCTGGAGTTACAGTGGACTGTGGACTGACTAAACTCCATCCTCTGGAAGAGCAGCACAGCTCTTCATGGCTGAGCTGCCCATGCAGCCCAGTTCATGTTCGATGCCCAGCAATTCCCTTATCATAAGAAGTTTCATCAGAAAGTGCTAGAATGGCTCCTGTGAGAGGGGAAAACATTTTCCATATATATGCTTTGTTCATATTTGAAGACTTAAATGAGGCATTATAATAATAGCACAACCTCAAAGAAGGAAATGAGCAGGCTACCAAGATGAGACTTGATAACCTATGACCATATAGTGGGGGGGAGGTCCCCCTCAGTCATAGACCTAGGGGAGGGGAATAGGGTGAAAGTGGGAGGGAGGGAAGAACAGGAGGGTATAAGTGATGGGATAACAATTGAACTGTAATCTGAATAAGTTAAATAGTAATAAAAATAATAGCATGAGCAACAAATAGTGTAATTTACTTTTTATTTTTATTTAAGAGAAATAGTATTATTATGTAGTACTGAGTGGCCTGGGACTTTCTAAGAAGCTATGGCTAGTTGTGAAGGCCAGGCTAACCTTGAACTTGCAGCAATCCTCCTGCCTCTGCCCCACAAACGCTGAGATTATGTAGGCTGATGCTACCAAGCCCAGCACCAACTCATGGAAAAACTGAACAGGACACATGCTAGCTTTGTGTTAAGGAAAAGTTGATTGCACATGGTGTTGGCCGTCTTTTCCCTTGAAGGAATCTCCATATTTTAAGAGGCGTTCTTTACCCAGAGGATGCTCTAGTCCAGGCACTTGCTTTTACTCACCCCAATCCTGTTGCTGCTGCCGCATCAGCAGTTCTTCTCATCTCGCGACATTGTCCCCTTTTGATAGGATGAAGACGCAGAGACTTTTCAGAGTTGGTTACTTACTTTCTGGACAGTACAATGGAGTTACGGGTTTTTATTTTTTGAGAGGTCAGCACTTATTTTATTTTACAAACAAAAGCATTAAAAAATAAGAACAAGGGCAGTTAACAACAAACAATTTTCCCTTTAGGTGAAAGACTTTTTCTTCCATTGCCTGCATTTTCCCCTCAATGTTTGTAAAGTCTCATTACCGGTGAAAGCTGCTAATAACCTAGAGGCAGCCTGGACATTCTAGCCCTCACCTGGCCAAGCAGTCACAGGTGTGAGGGGGGCAGCACTTACCACACACAGACAGAAAGAGAGGCGAGGACAAGCTGTTCTTCCCGAGGTCAGCAGGGCCCGTCTGTGTGAAGGGAAATGAAATGTGCGCTTTGAGGAAGAAAGGGGCGTGAAGCAAACGAAGCATGCTAGGCACAGTGTGAGGAGCACACGGAGAAAGAAGAGTCACTGAGAAACACTGATGAGTACGAACCAGGAAGATAAGGAGACGTCTGTTTCTGAAAACAAATCCTCTGAAGTAACCAGGAAATGCTTTAATGCACGAGGAATCCAGTTCACTCTTCCCAACACAGGTACCAGATACACATGTCTGTGATTATGTGTATATATATATATACACATATATACACACACACATATAGTGTGTGTGTGTGTACTCATTCATGGATGCTATATATGCAAATCCCACTACTCACTAAATTTTTAAACATTTCTTCTTTTGATAACCTATTTTACATTAATTTATTTGGTGTGTGTGTGTGTGTGTGTGTGTGTGTGTGTGTGTGTGTGTGTTGTGGGCTGTGTTTCTCATGGGCTGTGTGTAGAGGCCAGAAGACAGCTGGCAAGAGCTGGTTCTCTCTCTCTCCCATGTGGGTTGGAGGGTGGAGCTCAGGCTACCTGTCAGGCTTCATATCAAGCACCTTTACCGGTCTGTCTTCTCACTGGCCCCTGGAAGCAGATTTAATTATATGCAATAATGATTTCATTATGACATCTCATATATGTATGTACGCAATGTATATTTTGATCACACCCATCCCTCTATTACTCTCTCCTGTTTCCCCACCCCCCCACCCCGCTTCCCTTCTATTCTCATATCTTTGTTGCCTTGATGACCCAATGAGCGTGACTAAGGTTGCTTTCGTCACTAGGGGCCATTCACAGGGAAGTGGGCAGCTTCCCAGTGGCCACACCAACAACGAAAACATTTCTACCTTCTTCAGCAAGTTTTAACTGCTGAGAGTTCCTTAGGGAAAGGTGGGGGCCTGTTTGTCTAGTCTGATCTGATTCTGAAATGGGAGGTTAAGTGGCACGTTCCCATTTTTAATCAATCAATCAATTAGTTCTGTGATGTTAGAAGCTGAGCTCAGGGCTCTGCATGTCTAATGCGGGTCTTCTCCCCCGCCCCCCCCCAGTGTCACTCCCCTGTCCCCCCAGGGTCACTCCCCTGTCCCCCAGCATCACTCTCCTGCCCCCCCCAGTGTCACCCCTCTCTTACTTTACTCTCTAAACAAGCAGATGCCCAATAAGTACTGATTGAACAAATCAAACCAAGCAAATAGATTAGTGTCTGGAAAACAGCTATTTCCACTCTGTGTTTTAGGTATCTCAGCCAAAGGGGAAAATGCATTATGCATAAAAGGAGCAAATATTCATGACCAAAATGTTAGCATTCATTTTGAGAAAACAGTTTTCTTGTATGGTTGTATATATTAAAATCAAAGTAAAAAGTAAATTATGTGTAGGAGAAAGAAAAACTAATGACAAGATGGTCACCACATTTCTTGGTAAGGCCAGTTTATTTTTTTTTTTCCTATCTTTGCACCCTCCCTTCAAAAAAAATTTACCACACCATATATTTTTGTTTTCTGAAAATTTTGACATAAAATGTAACATAGAGATCTGGAGAGCAGATAAATGGTTAAAGAGTGCACTGCTCTTGCAGAGGACTCAAGTTCAGCCCCCAACACCCACATTGGGCGCCTCACAACTAAAACTGCCTGTAACACCAGGTCCAGGGGCCCTCACATTCCTGTGCATGCACCTACACACAGATTCACATAATTAAAAATAAAATACATCTTTAAAAATGTTACCATATGTACTGAGCTGACTTAGTGCTGACACTGTTACTTAACTGTAGCTGTGTAATAAGCTACCTAAAAGCATGGCGAGCCACAGGGGTTTGCCATTTCTCGGGGTCACCTAGGTGTCTGGGGGTCACCTAGGTGTCTGGGCACCTACTTGGCTGCTTTCTCTTGAGCACTAATATAACTACTTTCAGCTCTGGCTAACAGGGCTGTGAGGTCCAAGATGGCCTCATTTTCACGGCTGTTCTCAACACTTTCTTTGGTTGGGGTGCCTTGCTCCTCCCAGCTTTCACTTAGCAATCTTCTCCATCAGACCAGAGGCTTGGTTTTGTTTCCACCATACTGCAGGGGGAACCAGCTCACCTCAGTGTCCTAAATACCATCTGGCAGTCATGACACCACAAGATTGCTGTTACTGGCCATGTCCTGTGGTTGTTAAGTGGCTGCAGTTGAGGACATAGGCCACAGCCTCATGCAGGTCACCCCGGAAATGTCTTTCAATGGCTTCTTTATTCTTCTATTAGTTGTATGACTTAGGCATGTTGGTAGATTTATCAGGGATTAATTTCACTGCAAGTTACAATATTTAATCGAGGAGGAAGATATTGGTAGTCTGAGTGAGAAACATCCCCCAAAGACTAGGGTAGTTAAACACTTGGTTCCAAATTGGTGTTCTGGGAAGGTATTGGTGGGAAAAAAAAAAAAAAGGCACATTACTGGATGATGGAGAGATTATACACTTATTTTGACGACTTGCTGTTGGTTCTCTCCGCCTTGTGTCTTAGTTGAGGATGCACGTTTTCAGTGTCCCAGCTGGACACCTGCTTGCTGCTCGCTGTCTTGTTTCCCTGCCCCGGTAGACTATTACCCGCTTAGAGCCATAAGCCAAAGTAAGCTCTCACCCTTAAGTTGCCTCTGGCCATGGTTTTCATTACAGCAGCAGCAAAGTAACTAATACAGATCCTACTAGGGAGTTGCTTTTCTCCCACGCAACAAGAAGCCTTGAATAAATAGGAGGGGTTGGGTGGGCTTCCCCCCTCTTTCGGTACCCCCCCTCTTCCTTCTGCTTCTTCATCCTCACTCTCCCCTTCCTCTTCATCCCTTTCTTCCTCCTTTTCTTTGATGGTTCTTTGTCTCAACCTTCTTGCTTGGGGGAACAATCACTCCACAGTCTCCGGAGAAGCTGAAAGTGTCGCACCACCTCATGGCAGAGGACAGCTCGTGGCCACTTCTCTCGGACTTGTCAGCCCATGCCTGCCACCCGCTTCCCATGTTTTCAGGATTAGTTTGGTTCCCGTTATCATTTAGAGATGGTTTGGGTGGGTACCAAAAGGCTCCCATGGATGCTTGGTCCCGAGTGGCTGTGTTGAGTTGGTGGGAGGGTGAGGGGACTAGGTTATTGGGGCATCAGTGTGGTTCTTTTGCAACCCAGTCTGGTTTTCAAGAGATGGTTGCTATGAAAGAGGAACACCTGCCACGCCCCTTCCTTGCCCTCCTGCATCTGTCTGCTATGTGAACCTACTACCCCTCAGCATGTGCTCCCACAACCTGGACGCCATTTTCCTCCACGTGATAGCCGTGGCACCCATCATCAGCACTGGTGCAATGCCATTTGGACCTTCAGTTCCCATTACCCTGCCTCAGACATTGTGTCTGAGCAGCAGCAGGTAGACTAATTTATTGCCCTTTTCTTCTTGTCTTAAAAAAAAAAGATTTATTATGTATACAGTGCTCTGCCCACATGCATGCCAGCACACCAGAAGAGAGCATAAGATCTCATTATAGATAGTTGTGAGCCACCACGTGGTTGTCTGGGAATTGAACTCAGGACCTTTGGGAGAACAAACAGTGCTTTTAACCTCTGAGCCATCTCTCCAGCCCCCTTGTTCTTGTCTTAAGATAATCCTAGACTATGCCAAGGATGGGAGTGGGGGGTGGAGAACAGGAGAGCTTTGCTGCAGTCTTTTTTCACATGATGCAGAGTGTCCATCAGTGTTGTGCAAATCCCTCTTTAGGGCTGGATGCTTTAACGCTCAGGCCACTTCCTCCTATCTGTCCCTTGGCTCTCTGTTCACAGGTGTACTAGTGACTTCAGTTGTTAGCTTGGTGACAGAAAGAACTAAAGACACACAACCTTCAACTTCCCTCCCTAATGAAAATCACTGGGTTGTCTAAATAGCAGGTGTTATTAATGCTTATTTGTCATTTTCTCCTAGTCCAGCTTAATCATTGCCAGGAGGGAGGTGGGACAGCTCGCATGTCAACAGAGCCCCAGAGTCACTAATTCACAGTTAAACTTCAAGCCAGCGTGGCAGGGAGGGGCACTTGCTTCCTCAGGGGCTCATTTCGTGATCCAGTGCTAATGAGCCCCTCATAGCCCGCAGTTCTGCCCACACAGGGTGGGGCCCAGCCATCTACAAGGCTGATGTTGTCCTGGGCTTCTGGGAGCTGGCAGGCTGATTTTTATGTTCTCATGGTAACAATTTCTGAAGCCTCAATTTCTGAGGTCTCCCATAGCACACTATAATTTCAGGATTGACGATGATGCTGACAGGAGTGAAAAAGAAAACATATTTAGGGAAACAGGAATTTCTCTCAACCTTTCTTCTGACATTCAGCCGCTGATGATGGATGTTTTTAAATTACTCTTGATAAGAAGCTATCAGTAGGAGTTATTTTGTTTCACAGATACCTGGCAGGTCAAAAACACACTCAAATTGAACAAATATTCTCAAATTAAGTGCAGAGGATGGCAAGGCCAAGTAGCTTTTGCTACAGAGAGAGGAATGGAGTCAGGAGGAACGGATGTGCGTCTGCTGCAGCACTCAGGGGAGGCGAGTTACTACCATGTCCCCAGGAAGGCAATGCACACCAGAAGAAACCCCGGGGGCCCTTGGATGCACTACTTGCGCCTTAAAGGCTGCAGCTGACTCAGGGAGAAGTGGAAACCAGCGCCCAGGCCTGTGGGAGGCTGGAGCTGTTGCACATTGGCTATTGAAGGCCCAGAGTCCATGTGGGGGAGGCCTGGGTCTCAGCTCTGTGCTACACGAGGTGGTGGAGCTAGGAAGTGGCGGAGACAACAGGAAGCTCTTAGGTCATCGCGAGTGTGCTTTGAAGGGGACTGTGGGATGCTGACCTTTGCCCTCGTCTTTCGTACCTGGTAGTTAAGTGGATGGATGGTCCTCCTGGGCACCTCCACAGGGATGACCTTCCTTTCCATCGCAAAGGGCTAAAACAACCATGGCATGAAACCCCGACAACCATGGCCTGAAACCCCGGCAACCATGAGCCCAAACAAGCGTCTGGTTGTTCCGTTATCTCTCGGTTAGCTCAGGTATTTTGCTACAATAAAAAGAAAGTTAATACCGTACTTGGGGTGTTATCCAAAAGCAACATCTGTGTCTAACATCCAAAAGAAGTTGGGTGTGGTACCCTC
>OU015742.1:2697338-2712338 GCA_907169655.1 Acomys percivali | reverse complement strand
CGAACAGGGCCTGGCTCTGTTAACGGGTAATAGCACCTGTTTGGATTTCCTGTCCCTCAACAGCATATATATTGAAGTTTGGGTCCCGTACAATGGTGCTATTGGGAGCTGGTAGAACTTTTAGAAGAAAGGTATTGTCAAAGGGAAGTTGTTGATACTGATGCTTAATAGCCCTCCCTCCGTCCCTCCCTCCCTCCCTCCATCTCTCCCTCTTTCCCTCTCTCCCTCCTTCCCTCCTTCCCTCCTTCCCTCCTGGCTACTAGCTACCACAGGGTTGACAGCTTTGCTTGACCGCTTACTCTGGGCCATGATACTCTGTCTCATCACAGACTCCGAAGCAACGTAGTCAGCCGGACACTGACTGAACTCTGGGAAACTGATCCAAACACACCTGTTCGCCTCCCGTTTGCCTCATCTCTGTTGTCACAGTGAAACAGAGCTGACCAACACCAGAGGTGGGAAATTTCCATTTGAAAAATGCAGTTTCAGGACTGCAGAAAATCCCACATCTCTCTTGGGAAAAGCAGGCAACAGAGGTGGAATAAACTGTCATCGAGTTGCCTCTTCTAGACCTGCACGCGGGGCTCCTCCTCTTCCTTTCCCTGTGAGGTTGAAATAGTTTATTTATGTGTCTCTCACCTTAGGTACAAACTCTAAATTAAACTCTTACCACGTTATCAGTTAATGCATGAGAAACCCAGCCAGGGAGCCGAGTGAGTGGGCTCTAAAACCAGGTGTAACCGAATGCGTATAAAAGGGGTTCAACAAGGTGATCTTTGTGTCCTGGACTCCTGGGAGGTTTTCCTTGAACTGGTTCCTGTCGTCAACAGCCTCGCATTCTTTTCTGAAGGACAGTTGAGATCGCTGTAACAATAATGAGGCTATATGCTGTGGAAGTCTTGAAAAGCTGGGAGGAGGGAGTGAGCGAGCCTGGGGAGGGCCTGCCACAGGCCAGCTTTGCCAATGCCTCTTGTCTGCAAGCGCAGTCTCCCCTCCCCAGAACTCAGGATAACTACGAAAAGTGAAGCGAGGCTCTAGGAGAGGCCACGGGTGTTAAGCACGTTAACGTTTCCATTACGTCTAAAAGCAGAAAATGGAACAAATAAAGCAGGTTGAATTCCCCCCCACTATAATGTATGCCACAATGTCACAGGAACTCATTGTCTGCGATGAATGCGAAAACACAGGCAATTCAGACTGAACAATGCCAGCGCCTGCGAGCCCATGAAAGTGTCTCATGCGCGTGAGTTTCATCTGCAGTGGGTTTGCTCCTGTTTTCTTCCCCGCGAAGGCTGCTTCTTGGATAATATGGTCTTTAAAGTTTAAGCTGCCTGCAATAGAATTTCTTCTTTCTCCTAGCTCTCTCTAAGCTTCTAAAACCCAAGAAACACAAAATAAAATAAAACAATGTTTGTATTTCTGGTCTGGACTTCTCAGGTCCATGAAAACGCCAGGCACTTTCCCAGGAAGAGGATGTTGGGTCCACCGGATGTTGGTATCTCTGTGAGGAGGCTTTTCTTCAGGGTAGGTCTTGTCTGTCACTCTGGTGTTGGGCCCGCTCAGGCAGGCGCACATCCATGCCTATGTCTTAGCAGGAGCCAGGATTGGTTACGCACGATCAGACAGAAGCGTACCTGTACTTTGAGGGGAGCTCACGGCTGCTTCTGTTTCCTCAGGGTCTCGTGTGTGTGTGTGCGCGTGCGTGCGCGCGCGTGTGTGTGTGTGTGTGTGTGTGTGTGTGTGTGTGTGTTTAGCTGGGGCGGGGTTCGGGACAGGGTTTCTCTGGACTCGCAACAATCCACCTGCCTCTTCCTCCCTGAATGCTGGACTTAGAGGAACGGGCCACCTCGCCCACCTCGGTCTCCTTTTGTTTTTCTAGACAGAGTTTCTCTGTGTAGCCCTGCCTGTCCTGTACTCACTTTTTAAAACAGGTCTCCTGTTCTACACATTTATGGAGTCTATGGGACTCACGGGGCTCTTGGTTTGGAGTGAGAGCTTGCTGCAAGGGCATGGGGGATGGCTGGCTCTCCCTGCGGGCACAGGAGTTGAATCTAGGAGGCAGAGGATAAAGAAAGTGCCACTTGAGTTTTGTGAGCCCAGGGCATGTCTCCTTCTTGGTGTCCTTGCCAGTGACTGCCAGCTGAGAATAAAGTGGGTTACAGACACCCCCTTATCGCCTCTGGAGGCTGCTCCCTCCATCCTACCAGCCTGAAGCCCACACGTTAAGATGGCTTTCACAGTAGGCACACTACACAAAGACACAGAGCAGGCCTGTGTCTGCTTCTAAGGATGGAGCTTTCTGAAAGACTCCATGGATTTAGCATCATTCTGTTAGACTTCTGCCTACCCCTGCCTGGGTGTGTGTTCATGGGAGCATGTGAGCATGTGGGCATGTGGGTGGATGGGTGGAGGTCTAAGGTCAATGTCTTGTATCTTCCTCTATCATTCTATATCTTGTTTTTTTGGGGGGTGGGGGTGGGGTGGGGCAGGGTCATTCCTTGTACTCAGAGTTCACTTACTGATGAGGGCTAGGTTAGCAAGCCCTAGGGACTCACTGCCTCCATTCTTCCAGTGCTAGGAGTATTCAAAGCCAGGTCCCCCTGCATGGGCTGCAGGTACTTTATTCAGGCACCTCCCCTCTGCTATTCCTGTCGTCAGCACCATCACCCTCTCCTCCACCTCCCCGCCTCCCATCCATTCTCACAGAGTCTAGGCTGGTCATGAACTCTCTATGTAGTGGAGGCTGGCCTTGAACTCCTGGTCCTGCTGCCTCTACCTCTTGAGTGCTGACATTACAGGGGAGCACTGTTACACCCTGTTCAGTCTTTCTTCTCTTTTCACCTAACCAGCTTTCCTGGCTTTTGACTCAGAAAATGTGGCAATAGCCAAGGTTGCCTTTAACTTCCCTTTCTTCTTTGACAATGACATCCCGAAGTTCTCCTGGGTCACGGAACTTCAATGCGCGAGACAAGTTGAAGGCTGCGAGTAATCTGGAGGTAGAAACAGCTTTAGAAATTGTCCCAGCTGCCTGTGAGCACAGAACGGGGAATGAAGACTTGGCGAGCGCCGTGCCTGCAAAGAGCGCCGGTATTAAATACTTGCTTCCCCGAAGTGGCATCAGGGAGGTGGTGGGATCCTGGAAGGCGGGATTTAGGGGGATATCTTTAGGTCACACACTGGGGTGTGTCTTCACCTCATTCTGTGGCTCTGTATGTCATTGGTGGCCATGACACATGCTCCCTGCCCTCATCACGTGCTGCCCTCACAGGTGGGACCAACGTCACAGCCTGCAGAGTCATGGGTTCTGTGCTTCTAAAACTGTCGCTAAATAACTCTTTCCTCTCAGTAAGAGCTGGGCCTGGTCCTACTCCCAAGGCTTCCCCTCCCTGTCCCGTGTTCTCTTGAGCCTTTCCCGGCTTCTCCTTTCTCCCAGAACATGGCTACTATCACCTTCACCTGACACATCGTTACCGTGTCCCCCCCCCCACCCCGTCCCCTCTTCTGCCACCTCTTTCCTGATACTTCCCTGTACCCTCTGACCTAGTACCATAGTTTCCTTTTCACCTAGTCAGAGGCTGGGATTCTCTCTCCGGAATGGCAAAAACATCATTTATAAAAGTCATCATCACCTGTAGCTAGCAGCCCCACAGCTGCGCTAGGTTAAGGGAAATTCCTACAGCCTGGGAGAAATCCCCGCTCCTGGAAAAGGGTGCATTGCCACAAGGCCAACATGGCCAAGCTGAAGAGTACAGACATGGGTCGAAATCATAGGAAGCCCCAGCCAGATGTGTATTCTGCTGTCTGTCCCATCAGGGCCCCCACCTTAAACCCCGACATCTGTTTTTTGTCCTGGGCCATGTCTGGCAGGAGTTTCAGCTTGCCACAACTACTAGATATGAGCCAATTGCTCATAAGACCAATTATAAACAGATCCCAGGACTCAAAAGACTAGGGAGGGAGAATCCCAGATTCAAAGCCAGCCTGGGTCATATAGCAACACTCAGTTTCAAACAACCAAAAAGAAAAAATTAAAAATGAATTATGAACAGCAGTCAGGACCCATGAAGAAAACATGAGAATAAAAAAATAGTAACATTGGTTTTACAAAAAAAAAAAAAAAAAAAGGTGAGCCACTTGAGTCACGTTGGCTAGCTACAGGTTCAGTGAAAGATCTTGTCTCAAAAAGGTGGCTAGTGATTAAGAAAGACACCTTGGACTAACTTCTGGTTTCTACCCATACACATATACACATATATAAACAAGCCTACGTGCACACATACATACATAAAGTAGTGCATATATGCATAAAGTTACAGTCACCAATGCCTGTAATGTTAGCTCGAGGAGATCTGACCCTCTGGCCTCTGTGTGCACTCACACACACATGGCTTCTGTTTGAACTTCATCACAGCACCTGTTGGTGGTTTTTGTTGTGGACAATTATGATGCTTTATTTTAGGGTCAGCTTGACGGGGTTAAGGAATACCTAGGAAGTGGATGCTGTGGTTTACATATGAAGTGGAGGCGAGATCCCCAGATGATCAGTTTTTGGAAAATGACTGGATTCCAAGGACCCTGACCTCATGGGTGAACTCACTCTTTGATGGTTGTAATATGATGGCGTAAATGAAAGAGATGAAGGTCAGGAGGAGGGTCTAGTTACGGGACGTGGGTCCCAGCGGCGTCTCTTCTTGCAATTCTGACCCTCTGCTTCCTGCCCACTATGCTTCACCACACCCTCCCTGCCATAAGGGGCTGAGAGTTCTGAAACTAACATCATGAATCTTTTTTTCTTTCCCTTGCCGTCTCTGCCATTTTTGCTCACAGAAATGGCAAGAGGTATTAATATTCCTGGGGAAAGCATGATTTTTGCATGTGTCTGTGAAGCTGCATGTGAGTCCAGACCCAGGGCGAGCCAGACAGAAAGTCATGGTGGTGCACCTGGTAGAGGGGCTAGCTGCTCACCTCGTGGTGGATGACGGGATGAGGGTCCAGACACACCCTGCGAGGGCAAACCCACAATGAGCTAACTTCTTTCGCTAGCCTCCACTTCTTCACTGTCCCACCATGTCCCCATAGCACAGTGCTGTGTGCGTCTAGGAGGCCAAGGCATTGATTGATGCTTGGGTCCTTGGGGGTGGATTTATCCAAATTGTAACTTTTACACTGTGCCCCGTATCTTAAAAACTGAGCTTTTGTTTTGATTTTTAAATTTTTAAAGGGAAATTCTAAAATGTATGTGGGATTTTCCAATTTTCAATAGAAACTAAAGTTTAAAGAGAGTGCATGTGACTTTCCCAGGCTGGCAAAGTGCTAGACTTCCTGTCTCAAGTCTTCTGCATCAAAGCCAGTGAGTGTGTTACTAAAATGAACCACTGCAGGGCACCCCGTGAGCCACAACTGGCCAACTCAGCCTGGTTTCATGAGTTCAGCTTTGTAGTTGTTTTAGAGCGCAGGAAGAAAATGTAGTTTATCAACACTAGGGACATGTTTTAGCCATAAAGAAGAATTAAATTGTGCCCAAGAAAATGGGCAGCAACTAAAGAGAATCAAGTTAAACAAGTCAAATCAGTCTCAGAAAAGCAAACATGACGCGTTTTCTCTCACTGTGGGTCCTAGACTTTATAAGTGCACAAATCACTTATGTACAGATGGCAGGAAAGTAGAAATGAAACTGTCTAATAAAACAGAGGGGACTAGCGGGATAGAAGGGCGGGCGAGAATTGGGAGAGTGTGTGTGTGTGTGTGTGTAGGGTATCTTCAGCTACATCACAGACTTGCATAAAAATGGCCTTCTAGCTGGGTGCGGTGGAGTACGCCGGTAATCCCAGCACTCGGGGAGGCAGAGGCAGGAGGATCTCTGTGAGTTTGAGGCCAGACTGAGCTACAAAGGTGAGTCCAGGACAGCCAAGGCCACACAGAGAAACCCTGTCTAGAAAAATGCAAAAGCAAAGCAAACCAAAAAGTACAATAACAAAAAGAAAATGGCCTTCTATAACTTTGCATGATATAATAATTTTTTAAAAAGCCAAAATAAATTGATTCTCATTTTGCTATTTACACATCAATTCTGCAGCCCAGAAATTATTCTCTGATGTGATACCACTGTGTCTTCATTTTTTGAGGACAAATGGGCTGTCTTGGAGACAGCACCTTTAAATTTAGCACCTTCCTGCCAGTGGCTAAAGTTCCTTTACAGCTTTTATGTTCACAAACCACTCTGGTTTAGGAAGCACAGTCCTCCACTCACCCATTCAGTGGAAATGTGGAAACGCCAGGGATGCAGGCCAAGGCTACTGTGAATAAGGCAGGTTGGATATACCAGGGACCACGGCCCAGGGCGGGGCTGGGCTGAAGTACCTGAGGTCTCTCTCTGCCTGCAATCCACTCGCTCATTATCCAGAGAGCACTGTGTGTCCCTGTCCTTAACAATTGTTGTTCAAGGTCGTTGTGGATGCTCTGCAATTGTAAAGGCCCTTTCAGACCCACCCTTGTCATGTGACAGCTAGGCAGGCCACCAGGCCTCCCTGTTCAGGGTGAGCTGGGTTTGTATAATGGCAGTGACTGCTCTTCACTGAGAAATGTTCTGATCAAAGGGGACAAAGCTGCTTCTTTGTCATAAGGGGAAAGTCCCCACATCCCCTGGGTGGGTCATCCTAACAAAGACGATCCTTCAGTCTTACAGCTTCCCAAATAGTGAGGGCTAAGTCTGCCCTAAACCTCTTGTTCCCAAACAAGGCAACCATCGAGTGTGGCCTCCACATCCCTTTGTGTGACAGTCCCAGGCTGGCTCTTCCCATCTTTGAGTTTCCAGAAGCTTCAGGTGTACACTCTCAAGTTCAACCATCTTTCACAACTTCCTAAAAACGTCTTGTAGCTGTGGGCTATGGCTATCACATTCATGTAAGTATCAGACTGACTTACCTGAAGACAGGTGTGTGGGCCACACACAGGATGGAGGGTGGAAGGCTGGGGTAGTGGAGGGGCAGGGTGATGTCTCAGCCATGCCAAGGCTGCACTTTTCAAAGACTGTTCCAAGCAGTGTATCCTAGCAATCACGGACCTGAGGTGACTTTTAAAGAAAAAGCATGTGTTTGAATTGCAATTAGAAAATATCACAGGTACCCTCTCATGTTCTTGAGATGTGGACATGTTCAGAAATGGCCCTCTCTCTTGGTAGGAGGCATCACTATCTGGCCTTACAATACGACCCCTCAGTGATACAATATGACCCCAAATGACTTAACTGTGCAGGATGCTGAGGGCACGTCCTTGTTCCCGCTTGGCCTCCATTGTCCCCATGCAAACCAGGACGGCTGTAACTGTGTGCCGAGACTATGGCTGCTCACCCCTACGGTCTTATCGAATTTGAGGTCTGGTGAACTTTGAGAGAAGTTGGGTCATTCTCTCCCAGGGACTTTCATGCCCCATCTGGCATCATTCTGGGGTGCATGTGACTACAATCCCTTAGACGGGCTTACATGACAAGGAACTTACTGTTTCACATAACTTAAAACTGGGGGTCTAGATTCTTGTGTGGCTGGATCCAGTGGTGAAATGGTGCCATTGGGCTTGGGCTCTAGTCTCTTCTGTTTGCTTTGCTGCCTTATCATTTCTCAGATTCTTAGTTGGTAGCTGCAAGGCGGTCACCAGGGCCCCATGCTGAAGGTGCTAGCTCACAGCTCTTGTCCTAGCAGTGCTCCCTTGGTGCTCCCCACTGAACTCTATGAAATGCCATGGAGAACCGACTCTACTGACAGGTAGATTTGGCTCCTGTTCTTGTCTTGACAACTGCTTAAACCCAACAACCTAAGAGTTAAGGATGAGAGTTTTCCATAAGTAATGGAGGCTGTTATCAAAGGTAAAGGTGTCTAGAAGGAAGAAGCCCATGGAGGGTCAGCTCAGAAGAAGACCAGCTCAGGCACACAGGGGTCTAGCCAGCAGCAACACCAGAAGTTCTCGGCTCAGCCCTGCAAGTCAGTCTGACCTCAATTAGAGGCTCCTGGGAAACTTTTAGACCCCCTTGACCCCTCCCCTCTCCATCCAGTTTTATCTGGGTAGGGCACTGTCATTGGGAGTAGTCCCCCAAGTGTCCCAAGAGGCAGACAGGTTGGGAGAGCCACTGAGTTCAAATACACTCCTTTTTTCTCCCCCCAGGGACTTCTTACAAAGATTCATAACCAAGGGTGAGGCGGCCTCTCTTCTGAGAATGGCAGTTCATTTAAGGAGTTATGTTGCAGGTGGCAACTTGAGGCAGGATGCCATGGCTTTGTAGCCGTGCTAATATACATTAAAATGAGGCTGGGAGTACTTCAGACAGCAGCTGCAGTGTTCTTGTCTGTGCTGACTATCCTGGAACACTGGGTTCAGATGTCATAGAATTTGGGATTGAACTCCAGGTGTGTTACATGAAGCCATGGCATCTAAATTCTGTTTTCTTTATCGGCGAGATGAAAGCACTCTCAGACTTATTGCCCTGTCATCTATCTATCTATCTATCTATCTATCTATCTATCTATCTATCTATCTTCTATTTACTTATTTGAGACAGAGTCACTCTGTAGCCTTGGCTGGCCTGGAACTCACTGTGTAGACCAGGCTGGCTTTGAGTTCATTAAAAAAAAAAATCTGCCTGTCTCTGCCTCCCAAGTGCTGGGATTAAAGTCTCAAACCACCACATCTGACAAGACTTACTGTCTTTAAATCTCAAGCAGAGGTGATAGCATAAATAGCCAAGAAGGGGACGTGAAAGACACAGGGACGGCCACTCAAAACTACAAAGCTGAAAAAGGGGACTCATGCCTGGAATCTCAGCACTTGGTAGGTTGAATCAGGAGGAGTGGCTAAGGACACAGACTGAGGTCTAGGCCAGTCTGGTCTACAGAATGAGACGCCGTTTTAAAAAGCAAAAAGAAAACACGTAAAAACCCTCCACAAAACCAAATGGGTAAACAGGCATTGTGATGGTGCTGAGTAAGGTGGTGGGGTGTGACTTTTGAAGGGTCTGGTTTTGTGGAAAAATAGCAAAACTCTACGTGGAGAGGGGTTTTGCAGGAAAGAATGGCTGGATGAAGTTGCCTAAGGCTGTGGCACAGGGCAGAGAGGGCACTGAGCAGCCAACTAGCTGGGGAAAGGAACTCCTGCTTAGGTGTCTGAAGCTGGTGAGCTGCAGAAGCTGGTGAGCTGCAGAAGCTGGTGAGCTACAGAAGCTGGTGAGCGAGGGCAGAGAGGGACGCACGGGGCCAGAGTTAGAGCCCATTGAGCATCAGGACACCCAGACAGGGCCAAGGGTCCAGATGAGAAGGGAACCTTTGTCCCAAACACCTTGCTGGGAACAGAAGGAAAGCAGAAAGCCACACCCTGGGAAGGGTGGCCGCCTTAATGGGGACAGTCATGGACCAACACCATAAGTTTGGGGAGATGGGTGAGATGGGAGGTGATGCAGACATATGGGGAAACCACAGGACACAATGGCGTAGGGTGGAAAGATGCCACATCCAACCTCCTACGGAAAGGAGTCGTAAGTCCTGGCAGTGTTGCATGCCACCTTCCAGACTTGCATCCACAGAGCAGTAGTCTGCTCAGCAATGCTGGGGTGTTTTGAATAAAGGGGGGGGGGAAAGCAAGAGGTATGTATGGTGATCATGTTTGTAAAGGGGTTGCCTCCAGTGAAGTACCTTGGGGGTGGGGCTCAGAGCACAGCAGCACGCTAAAGGTGCTGAGAAGGCCTGCAGTACAGGGAGGTCCTGTAAGGGAATATCTGCTTGGGTGTTGATAAATTGCCTCTGAAGGGAGCCAGGACTGCAAATGCCACCCTATGTGCCAGGTTCATAGTGACGCCTTCTCCCCTGCACCATCTATTTCCCGAAGCTAAGACTTGCAGCCTGGAAGGGCAACCAGCCACGTCTTCAGCCCTAGCACGAGATGGGTGCCCTCCTGGTTATTTTAATGAAAAACTTGGCTACCTGACAAGGCTGGTGGTGTCTAGGCCCTGCTTGAAGTTTAACAACCTAAAGCAAAGGGCAAAGGTTAAAAGTCAACAGTCTCAGACAGTTGCTTTCTGGTCCAGTGTGTGAGACTAGTTACTAGTTGCCCGGTGTGCAACGGCGTGTAGATCGCTGGCTGGGTTTGAGGAAGCACCGGAGTAGATGTGAGTGACAAAGACCTGCTCGTGCCAGACAGTGGGAGTGGGAGCAGGGACATGAGATAGGAGGATAGTTATGTGGGAGCTGCCACTAGGCAGATCCGTGCTGTGAGGGACCAGAGACTGTCCTCAGGCTCCGGGCATGCAGTGCAGAATGTGGAAACTAGTGCCAGGCACTCCTCCTGAGGATTATGCAGTGACCAAATCCTTCTGGGCTGAGGGCAGATGCTGGGACACCCCTTTAGCTGCTGTAGTTGCCCCGTGTCTCTCAGACCGGAGCATATCCTCTTGGACTCTGACCTCTGACCTCTTATACTCACACGTAGGCATTTTAGCTGTGGTCAGTGTTGATATGTTATTTCTCTCT
The DNA here is from genome assembly GCA_907169655.1 of Acomys percivali. Lineage (NCBI taxonomy): Eukaryota > Metazoa > Chordata > Mammalia > Rodentia > Muridae > Acomys > Acomys percivali. The sequence continues at coordinate 2,701,827 of OU015742.1, read as the reverse complement.
GAATTCACTAGAGCAAACATGGTCCAGGGCCACCGAGCGTGGGACGGCCCTCAGGGATGAGAAGTCATAGCTCAGCCTGGTGGACGTGGGCTCTCCAGCTGGGGAAGGTTCCTTAAACCTGGAGTGTAGTGACAGGGTGGTGGAGTCCATGCATCAGGGTGTAGAGTTTGGCCTGGAGTTCCCTGTTCCTCTTGTGTCTCCTCCTTGTCTTGTTGGCCAAGTCCTCATGGTCAGCCCTTTGCTCTCTACCTGACCCAGCTCACATCAGTCATGGCACTGGTGTGCATGTAACACACACGCGTCTACACACCAGCACAACTAACACCAAAGTCTGGTATTGAGTGTATATAACACACATGCGTCTACACATTAGCACAGCTAACACCAACACCTGGCACTGGTGTGCATGTAACACACATGTCTATACACCAGCACAGCAAACACTAATGCCTGGCACTGGTGTGTATGTAACATACACACACACGTCTACACACCAGCACAGCTAACACCAACGTCGGGCACTGGTGTGCATGTAGCACACAGGAGTCTACACACCAGCACAGCGAACCAACGTCTAGGTCACCGGTTCGAATCCTTCCTGTTGCTGTGACTTTTTACTCCAGTTTTTTCTGTTGTGGTGCTCCCCTGCCTCCAACAATAAACCCATTTCATTGCTGCTTCATAATTGCAATTTTGCTACTGTTATGAGTCGTGATGTAAATATCGGATACGCAGGATATCTGATAAGTGGCCCCCATGAAAAGGTCATCTGACAGTAAGGGGTCGCGACCCACAGGTTGAGAACTGCTGCTCTAGAGGCTCTTCCGGTGTGGCAAGCTTCTCTGCAGGTCAGAACCAACCACAACTTCCTGATTTCCCTCCCCTTTGGTTCTAAAACAAACAAATCATAACAACAACTTCCAATTTTAAAGCCATTACTCAAGTTTGGTGCAATATTTCAGACTCGAATTCAATTTTGCACTTCCCCAACACAAATAAAACACCTCACAGTTTGCCTTCCATCGCATCATTCTGAATTTTGAACAGGAATAAAAGCCCAAGTGGCCACATAGAAGGATGCCCTGAAATAGTGTTCGTGCCTCCGCGTCCAGGACGCGCTGGGTGATCTCTGTGTGTTTGGAATCTACAGTTAATAGGTGAGCGTGCAGCACTGAGGGGTCTGGAGGAAGCCGAGTGAAGCACACAGCTTGGGAAGGCGTCTGGCGGTCCAGGAAGGACACACAAGCGCGGTTCATGTTTGAGGGGCACAAAAGTGTCTTGAAAAACAAAACAAAAAAACAAAAACAAAAAAGTGGCATTTGAGTTGTGTATAATTAGCTTCTGGTTGAATCAGGGTAACCAGGACTACTATAAAATTGCCCACCATCTGTTACAGTAAGCAGTGCATTGTATCAGTTCCGCCTAAGATGGCTAATAACTGACACAGAGTCTGAAATGTACTTTAGAGCCGCCAGCACTACACGCCAGGCAAAATCTAAATGGATACAAATCTACTCCAAAACTAACATAAACAAACTACTGTTGTAAACTTCATAACACACATATATCCCAAGCACTTGCCACTACGATCCATAGGCCGTTTCTCTCCCAGACACCCTCCACTCTCAACATCTTCCCCCCTCCACTCTCAATCTTCGCTCAGCCCTCTCTCCAGGAAGTCCCGCCTTCCACCTCCTGTCCTTCTGCCCATCTGATTGACGAAACAGTACTTTATTGACAGTTGTTACATCCACTCAAGACATTCCTCCACAACTATAGCCATCAGACCTTCTTCTCCGTTTAGTCACACTTTGTAATCAGATCAATGTCTCTGGTCCTCTTCCCTCTCCCCTTTCCCAGCCCCCAGCAGCCATTAGTCTACTCTCAAATTATTATTTATTTAAGGGTTTGATTGTTCACAACATTCAAGATATGGAATTAACTGAAGCGCTCATCAACAGATGAATGGATAAAGAAAACACATATATACAATGGCCATAAAAGTGTTAAGAACCTGCCATTTGTCTGAGCCCGGAGGAAAACGTGTTAAGCGAACTATGACAGGAATAGCAAGACAAATACTGCTTTTCCACTCCATATGGGCAACTCACTTTTGAAGCAACTTAAATCAACATGGAGTCCACATGGCGAATTAATGTAATTAGTGTAATTGAATTAGCACCCATTAGAATGCAGTGTAACAAAACCATAAAGTGGGTATTGATGTAAAATCAAAGCTTACCAGTAGTTATGGTAATTGTTTAAGATTTTGATTAAAAAAAAAAAAAAGAATTTCTTTCCCAGAGGAATTTTTAAAAACCTTTTTAATTGATTCTTTGTGAATTTCGCACCATGCACCCCCCTCACCTTCCTCTCCCCATTGCTCCATATCCACCCCTCTCCCTTTGCAAATCCCTCCCCCCAGAAAAGAAAACAAAACAGCATAGAAAGCATCTCACTATGGAAACTGTAGTGTGTCACACAGTCTGCCCTTTTACTCAAACAGCTTTACTGGTAAATGTTCACTGCAGCGAGTCATTGGTCTGGTTTGAGGCCTCTGGCTTCTGCAACACCATCAACACTGGATTCTCACCGGGACTTCTCCTGAGTGGCCTGGTGTCTCCCCACATCATAGAGATCCTGCGGCTTCGGATCAACAGGACCAGCCCCTTCTCTCACTCCAGCAGTTCATAGACGTCAGGGTGGGTCAACTCAAAGCCCTGGGTCTGTGCTTCGGTGGTGGCTAAGTTGGTCAACCTGCCAAGGCTCTCCAGCTCTCCCCAGGGGAGGGACAGGGACAGCTCTCCCACCTGCGGCAGCTGTTAAGAGACAGGACTGGCTCTCCCCTATCCATGCCATCAGGGCCAGCCATCCAGCATTGCCCTGGCCAGGGCCAGCTCACCTGAGTGCTGCAGCCGACAAAGGATGGGGCCATGCCAGAGGAATATATTATGTCTTATCTTTTTAGAGGTTCTGGGTTATAAATACTAAGATTAATAGAAATAGACACACCACAAAGCAGACCTACAAATGGCTAAAATATGTTTTTTTTTTAAAAAAAAGTTCACTATCACTAGCCATGAGAGAAATTCAAATATTCCAGTTATAATGACTATCATTTAAGAAAAAGAAGAAAGGAAAAAAAGAAGAAAAGAAAAGTCAAAAAAGAAAAAAAAATGCTCAAAGAAATAAATGCTGGGGGAATACACAGAGGTGAAGAGCCCTTGACAGCTGTTGTAAGTCAGTCGAAGTTGCCAAACACGGAAATGAATGTGGAGGGTTCTAAGAATAAAAATAGAAATAGAAATAAGGCCTGGGGATGGCTCAGGGGCTGAGGTGCTGTCTGTGCAGCCTTGAAGGTCTGAGTGGTGATCCCAGCACCCACATAAAAGCTGGGTGCAGCAGGCATGTGTGTCCCCAGCGTGCTCGGGATGGGGTGAGATGGAGACCAGCAGATTCCCAGAGCACACTGAGCAGTCAGTCAAGAGGAACTGGTAAGCTCCCAGGCTCAGCAAGAGATCTGGTCTCAAAAAAACAAGATGAAGAGCAACTGAAGAAAACACTTGCCCTCCACATCCGTGTACGTGTGCGCGCGGTCTCACATGCATGTACACGCCGACATGTACACGCACATGCACAAAGATAGAAGCTCTAACCCTAGAAACCACTAAACTATCCAATTTTCTCACTTCTAGTTATTATCTGAAGAGCGTGAAGTCGACACGCAAGAGACAGCCGCATGCCCACGACTACTGCAGCATTATCCACAGTAGCCAAGATGTGTTCTCTGCCAAGGTGTCCGCGGATGTATGAACAGAACAAGGAAATGTGGAGGAAATGAGTGCACGCAGCATTGCTCAGCCATGAAGATGAGAGAGAATCTATTATTTTGTAGTGAAATAGCCAGAACTGGAGGACATTTGCAGTAGCTGTAATACACCAGGCACAGACAGGAGTTCTGTCTCATACATGGAAACAACCAAACCAAACAAAAACAAAAAAACCCACGACAAAAAACAAAACAAACCCCGCCCCTCCATGATTTAAAGCAGTTAATAGAGACTGGGGAGGACTGAAGGAAATGGGGCATGGGATTTGATTAGCATATACTGTACGCCTATGTGGAAATGTCCCAGCGAACCCTTTTAATATGAATGATTAATGCATGTTAGTACAAATATTTTAAGTGTCTCGGCCATGATACTAAAAAGCAGAGAGCCTTCCGTCTTTCTTATCACAAAGAGTTTCAGAGTGTAGCCTGGGCTGAACTCTCTGTCTTCCCACCTCCACTTCAGGTTTGCAGGGACTGCAGGCCTGAGCCACAGGGGGCTCCTGGGAGCGTTAAATGGACAGGAGCGAAGTGTTAGCAAGAGAGCTATCTTTGTCACTCAGCTTTCTAGAAAACACGCATGGAGCCGCAAGCTCAGCAGGCAAAGGTGTTACTGTGCAGGTCTGGTGACTCAAGTTCGATTCCTGGGACCCACATGAA
>OU015742.1:2666886-2678888 GCA_907169655.1 Acomys percivali | reverse complement strand
ACACACACACACACACACACACACACACACACACACACACACACACACACACACACCTTGGGGAAAAAAACAGCACTCACCAATTTTAACCAGATGCAAAATCTTGATATTGATGAGTTAGAGTAAGCATTTGGAAGCTGTAGGGCTTCACATTGGATTGTATACTTACACTTTCGAACATATTTCCATTCACTTATTTACTACCAAACCTGGAAACCCATGACAGGGTAAGAACTAAAAATTAACATTTAGCTTTATACCCTCTTACATAATTCATGTCCATTAGCTGCATTCAGTCTTTCCCGATCCTCTAATACTTGACCTTAATTGTCCTCTTTTCTACATGTTACTCTGTACCAAATATATACATTTATTATTGGCTAGGTTCTGAATATGAGGGAGACCATGTGGTTTTTTTTTTCCCCATTCTAAGATTTATGGTCTCACTTATTATACATTCAAAAAACCATCCATTTTCCTGAAGATTTTGTGACTGTGTTTTTTTCTTTAGAGCTTAATAATATTCCATTTTATATCAGCCTTAAATCATGGGATGGCTGCAAGCTCATCTGAGGGAAAAAGGTCATCAAAGAAGCTGAGTGATGCCTTGTGGATCTACTAATAACTAATAGTGAAATAAAGGCGATCCATATGATCTCACTCTCTCTCTCAGTTTGGGTGCAGGGTCCACGTCCTTGGTGGCTTACAGGCCATAGGCTGAAGACTGATGCCCTTTAGAAAGGGCAGCTGCCTCCTTGTCGTGTTATTGTTTGCCTCAACTTCAGACCAAGACCAGTCACAGCCAGCAGGGTATTCCAGACCCTGCGAGGCTGTGATATTAACTGTGCATGTCTGCAAAACGTCCTGGGGGTAGGGGCAGGTGTGTGAGCATCCTATCCCTCCAAAGCCTCTGTTCTGGCCTTTCTAAGTCAAGACACCATGCATGCCTTGGGCAGGGTGGGAAGGACCTGCTCTACAGACTCTGTGGGGGTTGGGGACCTAAGTGAGCGCTGGGCCGAATCAGTGCCCTCATGGCATTGTTGGTGGTTCTGTGCTTGGCATCTATAGGTCTGGTTCTCATTTCTCTCTCTCTCTCTTTTTTTTAATATTTATTTATTATGTATACAGTATGCATCAGATCACATTATAGATGGTTGTGAGCCACCATGTGGTTACTGGGAATTGAACTCAGGACCTCTGGAAGAGCAGTTAGTGCTCTTAACCGCTGAGCCATCTCTCCAGCCCCTGGTTCTCATTTCTCAATCAGCTTCAGCCCTGTAGCTAAAGCCTGCAGGAGCTTTAGCCATGGGGGTGGGGGTGGGGGTGAGGGATGGGGAGGGGTGGGAGGGGGTGGGGGTAGGGAATGGAGGATGGGGGTGGGGTGGGGCATGGTACCTTCCTGTGTGGAGGCAGCGAGGTCCCCATCCCTGAGGCATTGGCAGCTTAGTAGAAATGCATGGGGGGTGGGGGGGGGAAGGGGAGCACAGGAAGCTGGCAGTGCCTAGGCTGTGCTTGCCAGCCAACGCTAACCCTGCTTACCTGGGACTTCCGGGAACAGTCCTTCTCTTTTCCTTGTTGTGGAAACTTCACCAGCTGCTTGGGGGGGGGGGGGTGTTAATTAATGCAATTAACAATGGGTGCCTTAATTGCAGCTGTTCAGAGAGACACTTTACGGTTGTCATTGCTATTATTGTTACTATTGTTTCGTATGCAAGTCTCTGCACACTTGGGATATCTCTTTATTAAGGCAAATAAATAAAACCGTAACTAGGTAAGCCCAATTTAAACAGTAGCAGCCACCTGGAGCAGGGGACCATAATTTGACAAGAGGCATTCTTAACAAATATTTTGTTGGTGCAGTAACTGGCTGCGTGGCAGAGAACAGTGCTCAGCTCCCAGAGAGCTCTTACCTGCAGCCTGGCCAGAGGGAAATAGCGGACAGAAGTGGACAAACTGCCTGCGAACTCTTGAATAAGCCTGGAGATGAAGCTGAAGTTAAAAGAAACCCACTCACGTCCATGGGTACAAGACAAAGCTGAAAGAAACACACTCACGCCCATGGCTACAAAAGCAGTGTTCTGAGACACTTGATAGAAGGTGGGGGTTTTAAAAATAAAGCCAGAAGCAGTTTGTTGTGCTCAGACTGTGGCTTAGGATGCAGAGAAGGGACGAACTGGAGATCAGATCAGCAGATGAAACCATCAATCAAGAAAACCTGTCTTGCGAGCTTTGACCACGGAGTCTCTTCTGTTTCCCAACAGCACAAGAGGCTCACAATGGGAAGTCGGTGCATCAATATGCTAATGACGGCCTCTTTAAGTGAAATTAATGCCCGGATTGTGTGCATGGAACGGCCCTTCGTTATTCCCCGCGAGATGAAGATATGTTGGAGATTCTTCCGGGCCTCTCGGTGACACTCTTCGTACAAAATTTATCTCTTTTATGGGTTTGAAGCTCTTTCAGATACATATCAAAGACCTTTCCATGCCTCTACCGTGCCTAATATATTCTGCAACAGCTCATAATAAATCATCTTCCTTCCCTGGCTGGTGAGCATGAGCTGACATGGCTGTTGCCAGGGCGGAAAGGATTTGGAATCCTCGTATTTAATGCTTTGCCTCTCACAGTAGCACTTTCTGTTTTTCCCACTTTCCCCGAGGAGCCCCACAGAAGGGGAGGAGATGGGATCGCCCCAAGTGTGATTCTATTTGTAAAGGTAGGCATGGGTGGAGGACTCAGGTAGTGGAGGACGCTGTCGCATCATGCTGAAAGGACATCTCACTCTCCTGTCCCACTTCTTGCTTCCAGAAACAGGTATGGCCGGGATGTGTGCTGCCTTCCCAAAGGACATAGGTTGGGCAAGGTGGAGTGTATCACCAGTAGTACCTAAGTGAAGCACCAGAGGCTTTTTGTTGTTGTTGCATCTCAGTGAGGAGAAAAGCAAAGTAGAACAAAGGGGAAGACTGCCCAAAATGGCGGCCTCTGGTCTGGTTCCCACATCACTGCTAGCTGCTTAGCACAAAAGGTCCTCGTCTATGGCTTGGGAAAAAGCCACTGTAATCGTGAAAACCTAAAGAGTCAGCAGAGCTCTGTGTGTGTGTGGTGGAGCAGAAGTCTAGGTGTTTGTTTGTTTTCAAGAAATAGGGATTTTCTGCTTTGTGGAGTTATTCCTCAAGGCCAGTGTGTGTTCAAGAAAACCGACTCTGCAGTTCAAATGGCTGGACAGGCTCCCTGGGATGCTCAGATATCCTTGCCTTTTCTTCTGTAAAAGCAAAACTCAAACTTACAGCTGAACAGATGATCAAGGGACACTTTCCAGACTCTTTTGCAGCTAGAAGTGACAACAATAATGCAGATGATCAAAGATTAAGTTTCCTAGGTTGTACACCTGGAAAAAGAACAGAAATGATATCCGAACCCATGACAATTCAATTCCCCCATAAATAATCATTATAGCTTTCTTATTTTCTTCAATATGGATTTCCTATAGAATCAGTTTTAGACTTCTCAGAGAATAAAGAATATACCTAACTCAAGCATAGGCTTTAATTTATAGTAGTAACTATTACTTAGAGATACTGTGTCTTATACATAACACATAGCACAATAAATAAAAAAATACATCATTTGAATACTCAATGAGTAGTTTCTTTTAAGTAACAAAATATATTTTAATTAGTTTTGTTGAATTGATTAAATTTAAATGCGATAAAATTTGTGAACTCTTGATGAATAGTTTGTTTGGTGAACGGATGGATACAGGGTATGTCCGTCATCCCAAGGTTCTCCAAGCTGCTATCATCTCAGGTGTCTATGCTGAATGACCAGATTTACCTGTCATGCTCTGACTGGCTCCTTAGACACTCAAAGAAGATGTGTCCCCGGTGTGTCGGTTTGCATAGAACTTACTGGAGCTGTGGCAGATTGGCTGGATGAGGATCCAAACCCAAAAGACTCTTCTAAAAGTCCAACGAGTGGCCTGCAAACAAAGCTCTCTGTTCAATTGGACAAATATTTCCTAACTCATACACGTGAACTCCAGGAGACCAGAAGACACCTCTCTGGAGTTCCTGGAAGCCAGGGCCTCAAGTGCCAGGGTGTGACTGACCACAGCAAGTCACAGCTGAACTTCAGACACCTCCCTACACAGGTAATATAGCATGGTTTATATTTCCCAAGACTAAACCTTGATCAATACATGAAACCTCATTATAAATGCCTCCTTGGAAGCAGCCTTATGTTCGTGTGGGGATATAGGAACTATATCTTTTTTATTAATAACTATTTTTTTTCTTGAGAATTTCATACAAACATACGATGAAATTTGGTCATACATGCTCACCACTTTTCATCCTCCAACTCTCACAATATCACCTCAAACACCACGTTCTTCCCCCAACTTCATTTCCTCCTCTTCTCTTTTTTTTATCTTTCTCTCTCTCTCTCCCTCATCCTCTTTTTTATCCTTTTCCTTATTCTAAGCCTATTAAGTCTAATTACTACTGCCAATATGTGCCTGAGTGTGGGGGCATCTATTAGAGTGCTGGGAATTAACAGTGGCTAGATTCTAAAAAGAAAAAAAAGTTGTTATCCATTCCCAGTAGTTATCACCTACCAATAACTCCTTAACAAGAGCTGAGGTCTGAAGAGCACTCCTCTCACCTATGTCATAATTTTTGCTGGCTTTATTTTTTTTAATATATTTTATTAATTTATTCATATTACATCTAAATTGTTATCCCATTCCTTGTATCCTCCCATTCCTCCCTCCCTCCCATTTTCCCCTTACTCCCTTCCCCTATGACTGTGACTGAGGGGGACCTCCTCCCCCTGTATATGTTCATAGGGTATCAAGTCTCTTCTTGGTAGCCTGCTATCCTTCCTCTGAGTGCCACCAGGTCTCCCCATCCAGGGGACATGGTCAAATATGGGGCACCAGAGTTCGTGTGCAAGTCAGACCCCACTCTCCACTCAACTGTGAAGAATGTCCTGTCCCTTGGGTAGATCTGGGTAGGGGTTCGAAGTTTACTGCACGTATTGTCCTTGGCTGGTGTCATAGTTTGAGCAGGAACCCTGGGACCAGATCTGCCGGTCATAATGATCTACTTGTAGGTTTCTAGGACCCTCTGGATCCTTCTATTTCCCCATTCTCCCTTGATTCTCTCATCTAGAGTCCCAATAGGAAGTCTTCCTCTCTGTCCCACTTTCTTGGTAAGCGAAGATTTTCTTGGGACATGCCCCTTGGGCTAGTGTCCAGATATAAGTGAGTATATACCATTTGACTCTTTCTGCTTCTGGGTTAACTCACTCATTGTGATCATTTCTAGTTCAATCCATTTGTCCACAAATTTTGGAATTTCCTTGTTTTTAATAGCTGAGTAGTATTCCATAGTGTATATGTACCACAGTTTCTTTATCCATTCTTCTACTGAGGGACATTTAGGCTGTTTCCATGATCTCGCTATTATGAATAAGGCTGCTATGAACATGGTTGAGCAAATGTTCTTGTTGTGTGCTGGAGCATCTTCCGGGTATATTCCAAGGAGTGGAATAGCTGGGTCTTGAGGAAGCCATATTCCCAATTTTCTGATATAGTGCCAGATAGATTTCCAAAGTGGCTATACCAGTTTGCATTCCCACCAGCAATGAAGGAGTGTTCCTCTTTCTCCACATCCTCACCAGCATGTGGTGTCACTTGAATTTTTTATCTTTTTGCTGGCTTTATATTTCCAGGTCTTATGCAGGTAACCACAGCTGCTGTGTGTGTGTGTGTGTGTGTGTGTGTGTGTGTGTGTGTGTGTGTGTGTGTGTACACAACAATAGCCACGCTGTTTCCAGAAGCATTTCCCAGCACTCTTTCTTATCCTCTGGCTCACACATTCTTTCCTTCTCTTCTGGAATGTTCCCTGGGTAGTTGGTGGAGCTTGATATAGGTGTCCTATTTTAGGCTAAACACTCAATCTCTCACTCACCACAGTGCAACTCACTATGTCTTTCTTTATATATACTTCTGGCAACTGTGGGAAGGCGCTCCTTCTCTGACCAGCTTGAGGGCTCCCCAGGTCTAAGGGCATAAACACAAACATTTAGATGGAGAATTGATGGCATGATAATTTAAGAAAAAACCAGGGCTGGAGAGATGGCTCAGAGAGTAAGAGCACTGACTGCTCTTCCAGAGGTCCTGAGTTCAGTTCCCAGCAACCACATGGTGGCTCACAACCATCTATAATGTGATCTGATGCCCTCTTCTGCAGATGGAGCACTCATGTGCAATAAATAAAATAAATCTTAAAAAAAAACAAAGAAAATACCAACAGCAGGTTCTACTCTAAAGGCTATGGTCTCCCCGGGCTCCTGCTCTTAACTGGGATTACATCTTGTGGAACATCTCAAATCCAAGCATCGATAATTAAGTTACTACAGAACAGTTATGCTACTATTGTACCTACTATCCCTGGCCTGGAAGATCAGCATTGTGACCTGCAGGCTCCAGCGCTGGAGAAGACCACTGATGCCTTTTCTGCTCCCGGTAGCCTTCATAGCACTTCCTCACACTTATGAAAGCTAGCCAGCAGGAAGACATTTCTCTGCTTGGTTTGAGTTTGTTTTTATTTGTCTTGGCAGCCAAAGTGTGTGGTGTCTTTAACAATAAGGTCTTACTATGCACTTACAGTAAGTAACTAAGGGCACGGAGAGTAGCCTGTCTTGCTCTGGAGACCTCTGGACCTCCCTGACTAGTAACTTGTAACTAGGTACTCCATGCCTTGTGTCTTAGGTAGGGTTTCCATTGCTTTGATAAAATACCATGACCAAAGGTAACTCATGGAGAAAAGGGTTTGATTATCTCACAGTTTCACACTATATTCCATCATTGAGAGAAGTCAAGGCAGGGACTCAGGGCAGGAATCTAAGGTCAGGAACTGACAGAGGCCATGAAGGAATTGCTGCTTACTGGCTTGCTCCTTGTGGTTTGCTCAGCCTGCTTTCTTACACAGCTCAAGGCGGCCAGCCCAGGGGCGGCACCACACACAATGAGCTGGGGCCTCCCACACTAACATTAACTAGGAAATGTCCTGCAGATTTGCATACAGGCTAATGTTATGGAGGCATTTTTCCCAATTGAAAGTCCCTCTTCCCAAAGGACTCTAGCTTGTGTCAAGTTGACATAAAACTAACCAACGCACTTTGTATTTTCATTTTCATTTTCTAACTCATGTGTTCTCAAAGTGATATTGTCCAACCATACAAGATAATTCTGCTCAAACTACATTTAACAGTTATATTTTGAAATTAGCTTACTAACTAGTAAGTTTCCACAAAGTGCCCCCCTCTCCAAATATAGATATATTTCTCTTTTTTTGGGTTTGGTTAATACATGCTCTACACCCCCCATGATTTATCAGCTAACTCTTGGTATTCTCCTTTCTTCTTTCGATTCTTTCATGAATTCTACTATCTTGCCAATTATATTTTTTATGTTGGTTTTGAGGTAGTAGGCCTCCCTCCATATGGCTTTCAGACCCCCTTCCTTTGAATTACTCCACTTTCTGCATCACAATTGCTTCCATACCTCAATGTTCCTCCTTGTTTAAGTCTTTCCGGCCCAGTGGGTGCAGGTATCTTCCCAGAAGCTGCCGTGAGGATGGCCTGTGTCAGCTCTTGCTAATGTACTAACACTGGGAAGCGCTTCCCAAGGAGGGGTGATTTTGTCCGCAGGAGACATTTGAAAATGCCAGGGGATATTTTTGGTTATCCTAACTGGAAAGGATGAGACTCTGATGTCTAGCAGGCAGAGGCCATGGATGTTGCTAGACGCCCTCCAATCCAGTAAAGGCTTTTCCATCTCCAAATGCCAATAGCATTGAGGCTGTCATTGCTGTGACAGAAAACACCCGACAAGGGCAGAGTGTAGAAGTGAGGGTTCTTTTTGGCTCACAGTTCGTGTCAGTATGCCCCGCCATGGCTGGGAAGACATGACAGTAGAAGCATGAAGCAAACGCTCAGGAAGCAGAGACAGGCGACTACAGGTGTTCCGTCAGCACTCCCCTCTTTATCCAGCATAGGACCCCAGTCCATAGAATAGCCTTGTTCAAAATCAGGGTAAGTCTTTCCAAATCATTAATCTTCCCTGGAAACCCCCTCACAGACATGCCAAGAGTCGTGTCTCCAAAGCGATGATAAGTTGCATGATGTTGATCATCAAGATTAAATATTCCACGGGGATGGAGAGACGGCTCAGCACTTAAGAGCACTGGCTGCTCTTCCTGAGGTTCTGAGTTCAATTCCCAGCAGCCACATGGTGGCTCACAACCATCTATGATGAGATCTGATGCCCTCTTCTGGTGTGCAGATGTACATGCAGGGAGGACATACATACATACATACATACATACATACATACATACATCTTTTTAAAAATTCCATCGTGGTTTATAGATTTATTGCAGTGTCTTACTTGGTGTACAGACTCTCCTGGACAGCACTGATTTTTCCATGTAGCTGGGGTAAAATGCTGTACAGTATAGTGCTGTGCTTAGCTTTTCTTTCTGTGATAAAACACTGACCAAAAGCAACTTTGGAGAGAAAAGGGCTTATTTCTTTCACCTTACACTTTGAAAGGACAGCACATACTCAAGAGTGGCCGACACAGGAAGCTGTTGGGAGGTGGGATGAAGTAGAGACGATGGAGGACCGCTGCTCACCGGCTCATTCTTCATGGCTTGCTTAACTTGCTTTCTGTTACCACCCAGGGACACCTGTCCAAGTACCACCAGACCTGGACCCTCCCCCAGCAACCACTAACCAATCACCTGTTCTCTGGATGTTCCCACAGACCAGTCTGAGGGGAGGCAACTTCTCTCCTGAGGTCCCCTCTTCCCTGGTGACTCTGGCTTGTGTCTAGTTGACCAAAACTAACCAGCATATCTAAGAAGCACCTGCTCCTGTCTCCCTGTCCTTCTCAGCACAGCACACCACAGTCTCCCGTGTCGTGGCCTGACTACCGCGTCTCACTGCATGCAGAAGGCTGGCACAGACATCTTTCATCCAAACTGATTTGCAATAAAGTTGTTTTGACTTTAGGGGAGTCACACTGCTCAGAATCATAAACAGCTATTTTGTATGTTCTTTGTAGACACACTTAAGATGTTTACTTGATCCACAAATAATCATCAGAAGACAAATAAGACAAGGAAGATGTATGCAAAAAAAAAAAAAATCCCTTAGTGTAACACCCTCCATCCCACTTGAATCCTGCTTCCCTTACCAGAGGCACCTGCTGTTACATACTTCAGTGTCCAATTCAGTGTCTATACGTTTTCTACACATTCACATTCACAAATACGCAATACAGAATACAGATTATGTTACTTACTTTTCCTCATAGCTGCGACCAAACGCTGAATAAAAGCAACCTACTGAGGAAATGTTTAGTCTGGCTTGTGGTTCAAGAAATGCAGTTTCTTGCAGTGGGCAAGGCATGGTGGTGAGCAGCTAGCATGACAGGTCACATCTACGCAGAGGAACAGGAAGCTGAGAGACACTCTTCCGGAAGTGACTCTAGGTTCTAACGCCCTAAGGCCCACCTCCCAGGGGCCCACTTCCTCCATCGGGGGCCTTATCTGTAAAAAGTTCTACAACTTTTCCGAAGAGCACCGCCACCTGAGAAACACCATAATAGAAACAAACAGTCTTCTGTCAGTATTTAATTCTTGTGTTCGGGCTTACGTTTTACTGTATTGATCCCTTTCTCTTCTTCAATGTGATGGGTCTTAAGAAACAGGGACCATCTCTTTCTTCCATTTCCATTTCCCATTTCCGTACGATAAGTTCACTTTATCCTATTGGCAGCCGTGTAGTGTGGCGTGGTTCCGACACGTTGCATTTGGGGGTTTGTAGTGTGGTAACTGGTCTATGGATACATTTGGACTTCCTGGGTGTGAAGTGTAGGGTCATCACTTGGCACACTCTTGAAATGGGACAAGTTGCTTAGCATCTCCTAGGCCTGGATGTTTTTAGTTTTTGCCCTGGCTGAGGAGACTATTGAAATCACTCTGTCCCACTAAGCTAAAAAACGTGCAACCACATAGACACCATCTTCCATGTTTCCAGAGCTCAACGCGGGAAGCAATCAATCAGAACTGCACCGAATTCTCTTCCCTGGCCACAGACTTCTAAGCAACGAAGCCCATGTCTTACAAACTCCAAGCTTAAGAAATATTCTTATTTATTTTCCTAGAATGTCCATTTCACAACCGACCAGGCTTTAGACAGGATATCAGTTGATTCCAGTGGTTCTTTATTTCACCTTGGCATGTCTTTTTTTTTTTTTTTAATCAGAAATCATACGAGAACTTTTTAATTTATGGGCTTTTATTGCAATCCTCAATTCACCCTGAGTAGTGTATTATTAAGAGTTCTAGAGGTTCTTATTGTCCCTTATCAAAGAAATGTATCTCAGTGCAATTCATCTGTAGTCATTCTTCACAGAAAGAATCTTTCATATTCTCTTCTCTCGTCATACAACGACAACTCTTGAATACACCATTATTCCACAATGAGCTTATAAATTATTATCATTAGGCAATTTTTCACGTAATCTGATTTTATAAACTGTTTCTTTTTATTATTGTTAGAGGGAAACGAGTAAATGCATCTGTCTGTTTTGATCCCCATTGATAACAGTAATAGAAAAACTAAGTAGGGACATCTTACTGAGCTACAAACACACTGGGTACGTAATGGCTTCAGCCCAGGATATGAATGTGCAAACAGCCAAGCACCACGGCTCTCTATGATGGGCACAGCTGCCACCTGCCATGCCATCTCAGCTGGCGGTGACATGAGATCTAAAGGTCTTTGGCTTAAGTGTGTGTGATGCTCAGGCCTGAAACCAGGACTTGTGCCCCGAGTCACATCTTCAGCATCCCAAGTGTCTTTAAGTATATTATTATTTTTTCTCTCATAGAAGTGAGTTCTGAAAATGTTAAGGTACAACTTATTTTTACTTTACTTATGTGTATAGCTATTTTGTGTACACTCATGTCTGTGTCCCAAATGTGTGCTTGGTGCCCATGGAAACCAGAAGAGGATATTGGATTCAGGTGTTAACTGTCATGTGGCTGCTGGGAATCGAGCCCTGGTCTTCTGGTAGAGAAACCAGTGTTCTTAACCACCGAGCCATTTCTTTAGCCCCATTATACATTATACATCAACTGCATAGGAGTGTATAGCTTACTGTGTGAAATGGTAACGTAAGAAAGAGCTTCCAACACCCATTTCCATCTTCTTTGTCAGCCATGCTAACCTCCAGCACCTGGTGACATTGTTCAGGTGAAATGTGCCTTGTGCAACCGTGGGACTGAATTTAAATTGTGCTTTTACTTTAGTTATTTAAATTTAAATAGCTTCCCACGGCCAGTGACTCCTATGCTAGCTAGTGTAGCTGACTGTCCACAGTTGGTGGCACAGGCAGTCAGGATTATGGCTTGTTTCAGAGTCTGGAGAACTGAGAATGAATTCCCTCCCCATTCTCACCCTCATTCCAGGAGACCCTTCAGGGGACCTGAGCCCTAGTGCTCCTTAGGAACAGGGTAACACCCACCAGACATGCACAACAACTCAACATGCAGCGAGCAAGAACTGTGGGACGCTCAGCCCTAAGGGACATGGACATCACAGCCCCTCCTCCCACGGCTCAGATATCATTGCGTAGAAGGGAGCAGAAAGACCGTAAGAGCAGGAGGTGGTGGGTGGCTGCAAGAACACCATTTTCCAAACACAACAGGGAGGTTGCACACATGAACTCACAGTGGTTGTCACAGTGTGCACAGGACCAAATCCATGCCTGGAGAAGAGAGCCAGGTACAAAGTCCCAAACCTAACTAAGGAACTGCTAGCAACTGGTAGGTACTAGGGGACGGAGACTCGGTTTTCTTTTTAAAAAAATTTAAAAAAATTATTATTATTATTATTATTATTATTATTATTATTATTATTATTAT
>OU015742.1:2641480-2666876 GCA_907169655.1 Acomys percivali | reverse complement strand
CTTTAGATATTGTAAAATGAATGGCATAGATAACACAATGGAACAAATTCCAATATCACGTGGTGAATTGGGTAAAGACTGAAATTACCATTATAGTATTGAGGTTTCATAAACACAGCCTTGTTCTCTGTCTCTACATTTTCTCACTCATGTCTTTTATTAACATTTTATGTTTTCCAGGAAGGCTTTATGTATTGTTTATTAATTTTTTTTACTAGAACATTTTGCACTGTTTTTGTTATGATTAAAGAAATTGTTTCCTAATTCCAATGTAATTGCTTATTATTGGTAAAGGAACACTAGTAATTTCTTGTGTGTTTATCTTGCATACAGAAATATTGTTGCAATTAAATATAAGTGTCTGCAAATCTTTAGAGTTTTCTCTGCAGATAATCATACTGTCTGAAAATAGATACAACGGTAATTCAACACATTATATTTTTTACACCTTTGACTTTTATTTCTTATTAAAACTTTTTTATACACTATATCTTGATCATGTTTTTTCCTTTCCCTTATCTCATTGCATTGTCTAAGACCTCCAAGAAATAGTTGAACTGGGGCCTGGATAGAGAGACACTGTCATGTTGCAAGCAAAGAAACAAAGACCTAGTTTTCCCAAGGCCACCTGACCCAAAGCTCCACTCTCAGGTTTGCAAATCTCTTTATTTTTTCTGCTTCTTCTGTTTTGGTTAATTGGTTAACATAGAATTTGCTGTCTTAGTATGTTTATTTTAACCTCATCAGTCTTCAGCGAGTTTAAATACAATGTATCAGGACACCGACACCTACCTGAGGCCCCGTTGTTCTCTTCTGTTGTAAATGCATATCTGCCATTATAACTGGTACGTATATTTGGTGTAATTCCACTGGAGAAATCCATGGAGTGGGGTCATTTTGTTAGTGAGAAAAATTAGGAGGGCATGGGAGAGTCTTATAGTGAAGCTATGTTTGACCCACCACTTACAATTAATCCAACTTTACAGCATCACCTCCGGGCATATTTGTAGTAGCGTTCTGATTTGTAAATTGTTGCCCTCTTTTTGCAGATAAGGAAACAGTGTCAGGAAACCAAGCAATGTGCCTCTTGTATCAAGGCTTGCAGAAACTGGATTCAGACCTAGGCTGGACACAGAACGACCTGCCTTGCTGGATGTCACTGGGCAGAGGCACATTCGGAAGTTCAGATTCAGTTGAAGGGTCAGGACTGAACCCTTTCATAATTTAGCTGAAAGAGAATGCTGTGACAGAAATCATGAGAAATAAAGGAAGTTGTCTTCTGGCACCTCTTTTACACAAATATACTGGAAGTAACAACATTTAATTCAGAACATGCCTCCAATAGTCTAGGCAATATGGCCTGATGCCTTCTCTATAAAACAAATGTGGACAGGAAGTTCTGTTTATACTGTTTTAGGGGTTGGGAAACTGGGGTTCACAAGTTGCTGGGCCAGGTTGCACCCTTCTCGGCGCACCCATCACCCATGAGTGGGCGGGTCAGCCTAAAGCTGTGGTTCTGTTGGCTTTCCGGTTGACACGTGCAAAGAATCATTTCCATCATTACGCAGTTTGTGGAAGCGGAGAGGGGCTTCTATAAACACGAGTATGTGCTTCCAAACCGAGGAGATAATATCCGTGACAAACTGCCATTATCCGGGACATCTGCGGAGACGCTTCTCCTGGCCTTAAATAATGCGGGGCGCGCACTGCGCTTCAGGTGGACGGAAAGCACTCAGCTCCTACCCTGGTCCCTGCGATCCCTGGGTGTGATGAGTGAGCTATCTGTTGATCGTGGAGTACGATGCTTAATCAGGCACTTTGGCTTCTGATCAAATTTTCTATATTTTAAACCATAATTATAGCTATAACCAACACTACTTATCTTGCTTTATAATTTGCACAGTGATTCCACACTCGGGCATCTCAGCATTTAATGTTCCAAACAGCTCTGCTCGGCCATTGTTAATGTGGTCCTCATGACAAGGTTTCTCAGCCTGCTCACATGTATTGACAAGGACACTGTCCTTTGAGGGGAGGAGGTTTTTTTAAATATGATTTGATGCGCTCACGTTTAGCCTTAGCTGTGTCCAGAAAAGAGGACAAATGAATGTAAACAGTTGGCTTCACCTCTCTGGGGAGAGTTTTGGAAAATTATCCTTACTCTTTCTCTATATATATTTTGAATGTTTAAATTCTCTTCTCTTTAAAACAATGTAACCTACTTGAGCACGTGTGTGTGTGTGTGTGTGTGTGTGTGTGTGTGTGTGTATGTGTGTGTGCGCATGCACAATCACAGGTACTGTCACTGCCCTCATCCCCCTAACAGATACTCTTTATGGACTTCCTGCTGTAGAGAAAGGAGCTTGAGGACATATACGTCCATATGTTTATCTTTTTGCTCTTGAACTCTCATTATAGGCTATAGAACCTTCCGAGCCTATTTGAAAGGTATTTCTTCATTTAATTATCTCTACCAATTTTTAAGAAGACGTTGCCAACTTCTTGTTGGTTCTATTGTATTTTAACTCTTCCTTTCTGTTCTCTGTTTATTTTGACTACTTATGGACCCGCTTCCAGCTTTACTTGATTTCTTTAAAAATTTTTATGGAGCCGGGCGCGGTGGTGGTGCAAGAGTTTAATCCCAACACTCGGGAGGCAGAGGCAGGTGCATTGATGTGAGTTTGAGGCCAGCCTGGTCTACAAACCAAGGCTAGGACAGGCAAGGCTGCACAGAGAAACCCTGTCTCGAAAAACCTATATATATATTTCACTTTGGAGGCTCTGTTTACTAGCCAACAAGTCTGGTGTAGTTTGAGGGCTCTGATGCACAGTGTGGGATTTTTACCTGTCTGTTGGATGAGCCTTAGCCTCCCTTAAGCACGCGGATTCCCAGGTCCAGGGCCAGTCTCTTTAGCCTTCCCAAGGGTGAATCTGTGTGAAGATGCTCCTCTGTTCTACTGTTGTCTGGCCCATTTGTGGTTTCATCCCTGAAGCTCCAGACCTCATGGGTTCTGTGGCTCTGTTGCTGGCCAGAGCATCAGGTGTTCAGGGGTCAGTAAACCTGCAGCTCTCCACTGTCCCTTCACCTCACAGCCCATCCTGCTGACGGGACTATGTTGTCACCATCCACTCTCCTCTTCGCCTTATATCCTTTATTCTCTATCCCTCCACTTTTAAAAAAAAATCATTTTAGAGGATTTGAGGGGAAAGCACTGACGACCACTTGAGGTCCATCTTTCAGATTTATCAGAAGCCTCTTTCATTTTTTTGCTCAGGAAGCAATCCATTTCCCCACTTAGCTGGAGAGAACTGTAGCGTTTTAAAGTCTCATCACTTTATCCTCTCCCTTGTCTTCAGCGATGTGGGCGCACCTCTCCCTCACAACTGGAAGGAGGCAGATGGGAGTGGCTTTCAGTTGTGCTTACCGAGAAACAAATGGGTGGAGAGAGGTCTCCAGCGTGGCACTTTCCCGGTGGCGTGCTGTGTGTCCCAGGGGAAAGTCACAACAGAACGGCCAGGACAGCAAGGTGAATGGTTCAGGTAGAACAGATGCAGCTGCCTAGTGCCCGCACCCTTCACTCTACTAACGCACATCTGCAGCCACTGCCAGTAGTCAGGCAGCCGGCTGGAGAGATGAGCACTGGAGAGCTTTAAACTCATTACAGTTTCACAAAAACATTATTCTCACACTTTTTGTTCTGTTCATTTTGTTTGTTTGTTTGTTTGTGTTTTGTTTTTTTCTGAGACAGGATTTCTCTGTGTGTGGTCCTGGCTACTGAGAAACTGGTTTTGTAGACCAGGCTAGCCTCAAACTCATGGAGTTCTGCCTAACTCTGCCTCCCAGTGCTGGGATTAAAGGCATGCACCACCACATCCAGCTTAAAAGCTCTATTATGTGTGTGTGTGTGTGTGTGTGTGTGTGTAGGTGTGTGTATAGGTGTGTATGTGTGTGTAGGTGTGTATGTGTGTGTATGTGTGTGTATATGTGTATGTGTGTGTGTATGTGTATGTGTGTGTGTGTATGTGTGTGTGTGTGTGTTTGCGCATGTGTTTGCTTGCATGTGGTCTGTGCATCACAGGTATGCAGCAGCACTTGGGGCCAGAAGAGGGTGACAGATCTCCTAGAACTGGAGTTACAGCTGGTTCTGAGCTGCTATGTGGGTGCTGGGACTCGAACCCAGGTCCTCTGGAAGAGCAGCCAGTGTTCTTAACCACTGAGTCATCTCTCCAGACCCTGTTTGCACACTTTTCAAAATGCACCTCAATGGGGCAAGTAACATTTATATATACTCTTTTAGCATGCACACAAAACAGTCGTCACTGGGGTATACTAATGACAGTTCTTGTCATTAGTAGCCAGTGAAATTGGAGGACTGTGGTCAATGCTGACCCATAAACTAATTAGATAGACTAGGACAAAGAAGAGGAAAATAGAACATAGCAGACTATATTACACAAGTGTTTTTAAATTTAATTTAATTTTTATTTTTTTATTAAATTTTCTTATTCAGATTACATCCTGATTGTTATCCCCTCACTTGTATCTTCCTGTTCCTCCTCCCTCCCTCTTCCACCCTCTTCCCCTCCCCTAGACTTGTGACAGAAGGGGACCCCATCCCCCACCATATGACCATAGCCTATCAGGTCTCATCTGGATAGCCTGCTTCTCCTTCCTCTGAGTGTGCCTCGCCTCCCCACCAAGGGGAAGTGGTCAAATAGGGGGCACAAGAGTTCATGTCAGAGTCAGTCTCCACTCTCCACACAACTGTGGAGAATGCACTGTCTATTGGCTAGATTTGAATGGGGGGGGGCTAGGTTTACTGCATGCATTGTCCTTGGTTGGTACAGCAGTTTGTGCAGGTGCCTTGGGTGCAGATCTGCCAGGCTTGATGGTCTTGTAGGATTCCTGGACCCTCTGGGTCCTTCTATCTCCCCATTCTCCCATACCACTCTCACCTGGAGTCCCAGTAGCAAGTCCCAGTGTCTGTCCCAATTCTCTGCTGAGTCAAGACTCTCAGAAGACATCCATGTTGGACTAGTATCTAATTATAAGTGAGTATATATCATGTGAGTCTTCCTGGGTCTGGGTTAACTCACCCATGATGATCATTTCTAGTTCCATCCATTTGCCTGCAAATTTCAAGATTTCCTTGTTTTTTAATAGCTGAGTAGTATTCCATTGTGTAAATGTACCACAGTTTCTTTATCCATTCTTCAAATGAGGGACATCTAGGTTATTTCCAGATTCTGGCTAATATGAATAAGGCTGCTATGGACATAGCTGAGCAAATGTCCTTGTTGTGTGGTGGGGCATCTTTCAGGTATATGCCCAGGAGTGGAATAGCTGGGTCTTGGGGTCATGTTATCCTCAAATGAGCTCCAGATGGGAATTGGCTGTCATCTGGCCTAGTTCACAATCAGAACTCACGGGACAAGTTTTCTGAGAAAGTGCCAGATTGATTTCCAAAGTGCTTGTCCAAGTTTTCACTCCCACCAGCAATGAAAGAGTATTTCCCTTTCTCCACATCCTTGCCAGCATGTGCTGTCACTTGAGTTTTTGATCTTAGCCATTCTGATGGGTGTAAGATGGAATCTCAGAGCCAAATCTATACAAAAAAGGATAGCATCTTCAACAAATGGTGCTGATCTAACTGGATGTCTACATGTAGAAAAATGCAAGTAGATCCATATTTATCACCATGCACAAAACTCAAGTCCAAGTGGGTTAAAGACTTGAACACAAAACCAGACACACTAAATATGTTAGGAGAAAAAGTGGGGAAGAACCTAGAACTCATTGGCATAGGAGACAACTTCCTGAACAGAACACCAACAGCCCAGGCTCTAAGATCAACAATTAATAAATGGGACCTCATGAGGCTGAGAAGCTTCTGTAAGGCAGGAGACACTGTCAACAGAACAAAGTGACAGCCTACAGACTGGGAAAAGATCTCCACCAACCCTAAATCTGACAAAAGGTTAATATCCAAAATATATAAAGAACTCAAGAAATTAAACATCAACAAACCAAATAATCCAATTAAGAAATGGGGTTCAGAGCTAAGTAGAGAATTCTCAACAGAGGAATATCTGAGGAATGGCTGAGAAACACTTAAAGAAATGCTCTACATACTTAGTCATCAGAGAAATGCAAATCAAAATGACTCTGAGTAAGTATTTTTACATTATGATTATGTAGCCCAGGCTAGCCTTGAATGTACTATAAAGCCAATAAAGTTTTTCTGAACCTCTTGACTCCACTTTCTAAGCACTGGGATTATAAGTGTGTGCCATCATGTCTGGTTTATTCAATGCTGGGCATCAAATTTAGGGCTTTGTGCCTAGCCAATGCTTTATCATCCGAGGTGTACTCCCAGTGATATGTGTTTTGCCTGTATATGAAAAGAGTATGCATAAATGTTATTTACCACAGCAATGTGCATTTTAAAAAGCGTGAAAATGATGATTTTGTGAAACTGTAATGAGTTTAGAGGTCCTCAGTTTTTTATCTTTCCAGCTGACTGAATCCTGGCAGTGCTGCAGATCCTGTCTTGATGGTGTGTGTGTGTGTGTGTGTGTGTGTGTGTGTGTGTGTGTGTGCTAGAAATCTCTTTGGATTAGCAGAGTACAGGAGTGGCACTAGGCAGCCTCCTCTGTCCACCTAAACCATTCACCTTCCTGTCTTTGCTATTTTGTAGATTTTTTCCCTTGGGACCCACACATACACACACATACACACATACACACATACACACACACACACACACACACAAACACACACACACATACACATACACACACCACAGACACAGACAGTCAGACACACAGACACATAGACACACACCACAGACACAGACAGACAGTCACACACACACACACACACACACACACACACACATATACACGTGCGCGCGCGCGCGCACACACACACACGCATACCTACCTATCCCAGAAAGGAATCCACAACAGACTAAATATTGATTGCACCGAAATTCAACTCAGTGAGCCAACAAGTTTTTGCTGGGGTTGCCAACAGGAGCAGGGCTGGCACCAATGTAGCTACATCATGGGGAGGGTCCATCTCAACACGGGTGATGGCCCATCGGAGCTGCAGCCCTGGAGCCCTCTGCACAACTTGCAGGCAGCCCTGCTTGCCCAAGCCATTCCTCTCTGCTGCCTTGGCAGCCAGTCTCTTCCCTTAGCAGATGCTTCGGCTTCTGTGGCTCCTGGGAGGAAATCTGGTGAACCTGGCACATACTGGCTTTCCCAGACACATGAAGTGTGTTGGCTTCTGAGTCTCAGGAATCTGCTCCCCTTTTGAGGTAGTGCTCCTGTTAGGAGTAAGGGCAGTCCCACGCTGTACCTTCCTGAGGAGACCTGCGCTTCCCGCATCTGCTGCAGCTTCCGTTCAGGTCTCTTGTCCTGTGAGTGAGTTATGATTGTGAACTAGGCCAGAGCACAGCCAGGTCCCATCTGGAGCTCATCTGAGGATAACGTGACTGAGGTTATAGCCTTAAATTTTAAATGAATCTTGGGCTAGGGGAGAAGGCTCAGTCTACAAAGTGTTTGCTTTGCGAGCTTGAGGACCTGGGTTCCACCCCCAAAACCCGTAAAAATCACCTGAGTGATGCTTGGGAGGCAGAGACAGGTGGGTCCTCCGGGATTGCGGGCTTACTAGCTTAACCTAATTGACGAGTTCCAGGCCAGAGAAAATCCGTGTCTCAAAGAAAAAGGTGGATAGTGCCTGAGGAACAACATCCGATATTCTCTGACCTTCACAGAACAAGCACACATGCACACATGCATCCACAGAGAAAAAAAATGGAATTAATTTCAGGATGCTCTTATAGTGCATGTTAAGGGTGGAGGTGGGGAGTTCATTCACCAAGTCACCCCTACAGCAGAAGAAAATCATCTCTATAATGTATTATTGGTTCTTTTGAACACAGAAAATTAGATATACTGAAAATAGCTGTAGCACTATTTCACATATTACATGTTCTTCCAGAACTTTGTCAGCTCTACCAAGAGGTAGCCATGTAACCTATGCACTTGGGGCTATGTGGTGACCTCAAGGAATTGAGTATGGTAAAAGTGATTTTTATATGTTTCCCAAGGCTAGGTCATAAAAAACATGCAATTGATGTCTGTCTGTCTGTCTGTCTGTCTGCTGTCTGTCAAAACCTTTGTCCTGGGAACTCAGCTATCAAGTTGTAAGAAAGCTCAGGTTCCATGGTGGAAAGACAAGGCTCTTTGCCTTTAATCGTGCTTTCAACCTCGTTAGTGAGCCATTTCCGTTCTCCTCTGAGCCGATATCTGCTGCATGAAACAAAGATGGGTCCCTTCTCCCAGGCCCCGCTCCAAATGTAGGTTTGTGAGAAAAAGAAATAACAGCTGTTCTAAGTCTCTAAGTTTCGAAGAAGCTTTTAATGCAGCCATAGTGGGCAGATAGATAAGAGGCAAGACAATGGTCTGTGTAGTGCTGTTATAACGGAATGTAGAAATCCTCCTCACAATGATCCGTGTAGTGCTGCAGTAACAGAACGTCGAAGTCCGCACAGGAGCCACCCTCATGCTGTCAGTGTCATCAACAGAGGAGCTAACAGTGCTGATCCAGAAGCCATCTTCCAGGCTCCCTTGTGGAGAAAATTGGCCAGTGACACAAAAGCAGTCCCTTGGGTGGAACTTTTGGCGAAAGATCTTTAAAAAAATTTTTTTTTAAGCCTTTATTTCCCACCCTTCTTTCTCTCTGTGTGTGAGCCTGCTACTGCTTGCTCACTGGTGCATGAGTGGAAGTCAGAAGACAGCTTTTGGGAGTCTCCTTTTATCATGTAGGTGTCTGGTATCCAACCCCATGAGGCTTGGTGACAGAGCCTTTATCCAGTGAGCCATCTTGCCAGCCCTGGAGAAGATCTTTAAAAAGATTTTTTTTTCAGTAGGAGTTGCCTTTTTTGTTGCCCCCTCCCCCTCCCCACACTTTCATTTGGCACTGGACTTAGATGTGATGGATGGGTTTCAGCAGCCATTCTGTGGCTAGGAGACAGCTTAAAGATGGAAGCTGTGGGCTTTGGAGGAAAGAAAAAAGATGCAAGAGGCAGACGATACGGTGAGATATCAAACTCACCCTGGAATATCTGCTAGCATTAATGGGAGAGGAAACAAACGTCTCTTTGAGGCACTATTATTTTAGTTCCCTAACCAGAGATTTAAACCCAACTGATGTAAGCAAGGGCATGCGGGAATCAGAAAAAAAAAAAAAAAAAAAAAAAAAAAAAATGGAGATCACTACAGGAGCCCAAGCAAGTGTTGGATAAAGACAAAGCATGTGAGATCCAGCATCCTCAAATATTTGTGATGATCTGCTTGTGTACCAGATAACGTTTTACAGCCCTGTTTTCACTTAACAATAAAAAGGCCTGAGAGTTATTTACAAGCTTGTTTGTTTGTGAGACTGGCCCTGGGCTCATGGTCCTACTGCCACAACCTTTCAATGCTGGGATCGCAGCTAATCTTTACAAGGAGTTTCCTAGATCCCTTTTTACATCTGGGTTTCTTTGTGCACACTAGAAATGCCAGCAGGCAGGAGGATTATGAATCTAAGCACATTTTGCCTTGAGTAATGAAACTTTGTCTCAAACAAACAAATAAATCAAACAAACAAAATCGGAAAAAATAACTGATAATCAATGAGATACAGAACTCCTAGGGCTAAATGGTGATGTTGTTCTAATTTCAATACTTCAAGAGCTTTGAGAGTGGTGCCACAGTAGAGCCTGGAAGATGTTGAGGGTACCAGGGACTTGGGTAGAGATTGGCCGTGTAGTAGTGCTTGAGTGTGGACAAGACACAGGAGGTTTGGTCTTCTTGTTGGTAAAAGCAGAGGTCGGTGATTGTAAGATTTTTAAGGCTGTAGTTGGCATTAGGAAGAATGGCAGGAACAGATCCTCCCTGTAGCATTAGGGTTTCTGAAGGTGGCTGTGACTCTGCTCCAAGACCCACCCAACCTTACAGTGTGATTTATTTCCATGATATGCCCTCCAAGAGAGGAACTTTGTGTTTTCTCCCTTCCAATCTTGGCCCATGTGCATTGTGGAAGTGAACAGGGATGGCGTCTGACACCTAACCACCAAAGACAAAGTGGTTCCTAGCTAGTCCCCTGTTTGGCTTTGGAAGCCAACACCACGGTTGCACAAGTGGTGTTTGGAGAGGCTGAAGGGTAGGAACTGAGTGAGTAAGCACCCAGAAGGCACCCGATCACCAGTTCTAGGCTCCAATGATCCTGAAAATTAGCCCCCTGGTTTCCACTGTGGCTGCCTCTGCTGATACCAGGCAAGCAAAGATGGTGTCTCCACTTTCCAGGATTCACTCTCTGATTCATTAGCTAAAGAAATGATATATTTTAAAAGCCACTAAACTTCGGAGTGGCTTATTTATGCAAGCAGGGAAGTGGAGCAGCTGAGCAGTATAGTAACTGGTAGTTTGTAGTAGTTGATGAAAGTTACTAATGTTAGTATTATGAATATCATTTTATGGATTCAGCTGTATTCTTTTCTACTGCTTATAATTAAAGATATTTGTGAGCAGGCACAAAGGGATCAGGAGATAGAAATCTGGAGATTTTTCTGAGTGGTTCAGTGTCTGCAAGGTTTGTAACAGTAAGGGCTTGGTGTCTCCACCTTAACCATGCCATGTCTTTAGATAGGCCAGCGTACAAACCACCCACACGTGGTGTTCCTCTCTGTGGTCTAAGCTTCTTGAGGGGCTGCAGCTTATTCACCTGGAGGCAGGAGAGCCCAGGCAGAGCTCTCACTCTCTTGGGGAGAGCTGGGGAGGCTTGGGTGAATTGTACGTCCAGTTAGTCTCCCTGGATTATCAAAGGGGAGCCACCCATGTCTAAGATGAAACTGAGATGACACAGATGACATCAGGGGGATGCTGAGGTCAGAGATGAGGTCACACTCTATTCACCTTCCTTTCCTTTGAATAACTTAACATCTGGTCAGAGGAGTACATGGTGTGTGTGTGTGTGTGTGTGTGTGTGTGTGTGTGTGTGTGTGTGTATGTTTGTGTGTTACTACTTGCCTGTACACAAATGTGTAGAGGCTAGGGGTTGACATTGGGCATCTTCCTCCATCTCTCTCCACTTTGTTTTTGTTTTGTTTTGTTTTGTTTTTTGTTTTGAATACAAGGTCTCACTATGTAGACCTTTGTGGGCTAGACCTTACTAGGTCTCTATGTAGACCAGGCTGGCCTCTAACTTAAGGAGATCCACCTGCCTGTTTCCTGAGTGCTAGGATTAAATATTCGTGTGCTACTTTACTTGTTCCTACTTTTTTTTTTTTTTTTTGAGACAGGGTCTCTTTTTGAACCCGGAACTCGATGTTTTGACTTGACTGCCCGGCCACAGTGCCTGTCTCCACTCACAGGCTGCCTGGGTGGCTGAGGTTCCTCCCAGTGGTGCAGCATGGCACTTTCCCCAGTGGCCACAGTTCCTTCTGCAACACCCTCTGGTAAGTGTGCCTTTGTGGCGACAGCTGTTATGTCTTTTTTTCTGGCCTTGCTATGCAGACTCAGCCTTCCCCATTTCCCTTTGCCAGATTCCCCTGTTTTTCTTTCCTCACACACTCCGGGCAGGAAGACTAAATCTAAACTTCAGTTAGAGCTCTGCCAAGTCTGTGTGAAACAAAAAAGAGTGGTTCCTGGTTTGCATACTCCACTCTAAAATCCTTCCTACCACATACCATGTTTCTGGCTTCAATTGAGCTTGGGGTCTATTCTGAGTTTCAGTTTTTGTTTTGTTTTTTTTTTCCTTTCTGCCCCTTGTATCTGTATTCTTTGTAAATTTTAATCAAAGAATTAAATTTAGTTAATTAAATTAAAGAATTTAACTGAAGACTTGCTATGCAGCTCATTTGCTCATACCCTTCCTGCCTGTCTTTCAGGGCCCCATTTCATCACTCTCCTCTGCCCCTTTCACCGCAGGAGCACTGCACTTTGTGTTCTAGTTCACTTAGCTCATTTCTTGATTTCTTTTAGTGGGCCTAGCACAGGGTATGTGTTACAAACACGCACCTCACCCATACTCCATCAGTTTATTAGCCATAGCGTCTTCCCTAGGTGAGTGTGCTTAGGCATCCTGGGCTGAGGACGACGCATGCTCCATTGGGCAGGAAGGCTGGAGGCAGGAGGGGGTGGACCAGAGGTGGAGGGAGAGGGTTAGCCTACTGGAATCAGCTGTCAGCCAGTGATGCTGTGGACCTTGGTCGGTCAGCACCATTCTCTCCTCCTCCAGGTGGAGATAAATTCTCACTGGACGTCCTACACCAAGTCCCTGGCAGGATCGAGCCCCGTGATTCAGAACACTTACCTGCTTGCTACCCTGCCCTTTCTCTCACTCCGATATCTCCCAAATAAATATTTGCCCTGAGATCCTTGCTTGAGGTCTCAGCTGAAGGCGTCTACTATGATGAGTCTGTGGCTTATTAGCAAGGGAGTGGTGTGGTGAAGCAGGATGCCTTGTGTGAAGTGGCTGGTTCAGTCATTGGCATGCCTTGAGCTAGAAGCATATGGATACTCCCACTCTGATGGACTTTTTCTCATTTACCCTCTCATCCCATACTGCACGCGTACTCTGAGCCCTAGGCAGGGACCACAGCATCATTACTTTTCACATCTCTATGACAAGAAATCACATAAAACACACACACATACCCCAACTGTAAAGCAGGATTCTTCCATCCTCCACTTCAGAGGGTGCAGTCGGCTACGGGCAGAGACACACAGAGAGGGCAGCTCACATGTGGCAGGCAAGGAGGAGGGAGAAAGGGGACCACTTAGCCTCAGCTGATGCTCCTGCCTTTGCTGTCTGGGCCCCAGCCTGTGGAACGGTGCCACCCCAGTCCAGGGGTGGTCTTTCACCTCAATTCCTTCCCTCTGGAAATGCTTTTATGGATCCAGATCCAGACTCCCAGGTGACTGCAAGTCTAGTGGAGCTTGCAATATAAGTCAACTTTCAGGGATTACAGAATGGCTGCAGAACCAAGCTAGAGTCACCATGGGCAGTCAGGAAGATGGGCAATCAGGAAGATGGGCAGTCAGGAAGATGGGCAATCAGGAAGATGGGCAGTCAGGAAGGAAGCCCGCAACACTGTCCTGCCCCTCCTCTGACTCCATTCCTCTCCAGCTTCCTCAGTAGAAGGTCGTTAATCCGTTTATTTTCAACCTTCTTTGTCGAGCCTCCACGCCTTATCCCTCCCCTTTTAGATTTATTTACTTTTAAAAAGAATGTATGTAGATGGGGTTTTTTTTTTTTTTGCCTGCATATATGTCTGTGCACCACACACATGTTGGGCCCACACAGGTCGGAGGAGGGCATCACATCCCTTGGAATCAGAGTAATGGATGGTTGTAAGCTACTGTGTGAGTGCTGGGTACTGAACCTGGGACTTCTGTGAAAGAAGCCAGTGCTCTTAACCATGGAACCGTCTCTCCAGCCCCTCATCCCCTTTTCTTCACACCTGATTGCCTTACTCCCTTAGCCTTCACTGGGCTCCCTGGGGAGGACCAGTTTGCCTTCTCATAGCCTTTGTGCCACCCTTTAGCTCCCCCTTCCTCTGCCTTGAGACAGACCATTACGCTAACCTGACTCAGACTGTGTTGTGCTGTGCCACAGCCAGCTGGCTGAGCACTCCTTTCCTCTCCCTGTGTGGAAACCATGGCAGAAAAGGCCCTTCACACTCAGTTTCTGCCAGCTTTCATTCTGAGTTTGGGAGCAGTAAGTGATGGTGAGCGGGCAGGGAGATTTAGGCTTAAGGATGCTAACCATGGTCACGTGACTGTGAGGCCTCTTTTGGTGGCTGCTTTTGGAGTAGCTAAGCATCGGTGCCAGAACAAAGGGACGACCCCAGCCTGGGACTTGGGACCGTATGCCGGACTGTTTGGAAGCCCAATGGGGGATCAGAAGGCAGGCAGGACAGTCCTGTTGAGTAGCACTGTGTGATAGTCCCTGCTGCAGACAGTGCTGGTGGGGTGGACAGCTGGCAAGCCATGGCCCTGAGGACTTAGCTTTTTCTATGTATCAAGCATCGTTTCTCCTGCTGTTGTCCTCAAGGTCGCAGCTGTCCTCTGCTGCCTCTTTCTCATGCCTCCAACTCAGCCCGCAAGACTGGAAGCTGGAAAGGAAAGCTACTCCGGAGAAGTTTGATGTTGCTACAGCAGAGGAGGCAGCACAGGGGAGTGTCTCCCTGTGACTCACTCAGTGAGCCTTGCTTATATAGTCTGGCAAGAGAGTTTAGAGCAACCACAGCCATTTGTTTGGCCAACCACTGTCTTGCTCCTTAGCACATGTCCCACTGTCCTTCTTTGGCCAGTGTGCAAGGCTTGTGATCGCATAAGCCTGGTACAAACCACACCAAGCAGCTCTGGCTGCAGCTGTGCCTTCAGGATCCAGGACCGTCGTCTTACCAGAGTTGTGCTGGGGAATCTGCTGAGTGTTCAAGATAGCTGGTGCTGGCATGAGGTTGTCTGATGGCGCTTTTACTCACTTAGCTAGCCAGAGCAGCCAGACAGAATTCAACAACTGCTAATTAGGATGTCAACATGCCACGTCCCCAGCACCCTTGTCTGCAGAAACAAGAACTCTTGTAAATATAAACCTCAAGTATTTATCATTTGCTTTCTACTGCAGTAGTCAACACAGAAACTCATAACTTCAAAGTGCTGAAAATAAGTGACCCAAAGTGCTCAACTCTCAGGGAACATTCTGGAAGAGAAGGCAGGAAGAATGAAAAAGGATGGGAAAGAATGCTGTGAAACACTGTCCTTTGGTCATGATGTGCCTGTCTAATCCAGGAACACACAGCAGCTCTGGGTTTCTGTATAAGACCTGCTATAATATAAAGCCAGCCAAACCACCAGTGTATATGCCTCTTCCTCAGGCCCTACCCCTAGCTGAGGACCTATTGGCAGCTGATGACTGTGAGGGATGAAGTCACTTTGGTTGAGAGGTAGTTACTGGTAGGTTGCCCAGGCCACAACAAACAACAATACACTCATATGCATACAGGTAGTACTAATTAAACTCATTGGGCTAGTGATGATGATGATGAGATAATGCTGCTGCTGATAATGCTTTTAAAAAGAGGTTATGAAGTTGGGAGGCAGATGTATTCGAGGGATCCTAGGGAGAATTGAAAGAGTAATAGGGATTGGTACAAAGATGATATCAACCCCACCCCCACCCCCCACCCCTCTCAGTAGGCCTGCTAATGTTAGTATGTAAGTGTAAAGCTTCTTTCTCTTGGCTCAAGACTCAGTGGCTGTCATCACCAGGTGGATGTACAGTGCTCTGCTCCCGACTGTCAGTGCCAGCATGGATCTATCCGAGCCAGCTGTCCTACCTATGTTTGCTACCTACAGGCAGCCAAATGAACCATGAGCTCTGGCCTGGCCCCTTGCTTATCTCACCTCCGCGTTATTCTAAGGTTGTATATAGCCTCCCCCAAACCAATTGCTTGGGGATGAGTCACTATTTTAGGATCTGCTTCTGGGTAAACACAAACTAAGACTTAGCTTTAAGGCAGGCATGGTGGCACATGAGTAGAGGCGGAGGGTCAAGAGTTAAGGTGCATTCTGGGATGCACACTGTGATTCCGTCTTAAACACCCAGCAACAGCAAGCAAGATTTATTTTTAAGTTGTCGGCTAACCTTAAGCAAAATGCTTTCTATTTCTCGTCTCATCAGTGATGGTTGCTGCATCCTAGCTCTAACACTGTGAGATCTCACCTCCCCTAACCTCTCTCCTCTACTTCTCAACTTTTCCATATTTTTTTTTTAGCTTCATGTTTACATTTTCAGTGTTTAGATCACTCAGGTTTAAATCTTGTAATCATATTTTAATCCTCTTGGTTTTTGACCTATCAGTTGGTTCTAAAAGTTGAAAACCAGTAATTAAATACAAATATTGCATCTTAAAAAAAAAAAAATCTGTCTTTAAATTGCAGAACCAAGCTGGGTTCCGTTTCTTTCTTCAAGACCCTGAAATCAGTCAAAGGAGACTGTTTCCAGCATCCAGGAGGTGGGGGTCTCCTGGCTAACTGCATTTTCTCAGACACACACCCCATCCCCACTGGTTTCAGAGTTGGAGCTGACTTTCTCATTCACTTTTCTCTTCTCCTTTAAATGCTCCCCCCACAGCACTGCAATCTCTCCTCCCATGCCAGGCTTCCTTCAGCAATTCTTCTTGAAGCCATTTTGGATTTTAAAATTTTCTAATTGGGTTTTCTCAACCTGCTCTACAACTCTGAGCTCGGCAATTCCTTTACTTGCGTGCCAGGATTAGTTTTAATTTTGTCCTTTCTTTATTCACCACTCTCTTCTGTTGGCTTTTATTCTTGTGCTGTGGAACAGCCTTGGGTAATTTCTATAGGAACAATGCTGAGAGCTTCACTCTCCAAGTCTTTGAATGATTAAAACGTGTTTAATTTATCTCAGACTTATTACTAGTTTGGTATCATGTAAAATTCTTACATGGAGTAATGTTGGTGTAGAAGAATTGAATAAATTCATTTTCCAACAGGAGCTTGAATTCTTTTCAGCATAGACTAATAGTACCTCTGTTTGTTGATGATAGTATGGGCCTTAATCCTTTCTATTTGGCCTACTTTTTTTTTTTATCTGTAAGCATTTTATATTTTCTTTATATCCTTAATAATGTAACATTTCAGAAATGTCTATACACTTTGGAATCACTTTCCATTCACTTTGCTGGTACTCAGTGCATTATTAAACATGAAGACCTAGATTAAATTCTTTGGTAACCTTCTCTTTGTTTATATTTGCTTTTTTTTTTTAATTGAAAACAGAATTTTAAAATACAATACATTCTCTCTCAGAGCCTTCCAGATCATTCCTACCTCCTCATGCACCCAAATCCACACCTTTTCTCTCTCTCTCTCTTTCTCTCATTAGAAAACAAACAGGCAGCTAAAACAAATAAACAAACCAAACAAAATAGTACAAAACAAATAAACAGAAAAAAGAACCAAAGAAAAAGCACAAGAAACACACACACACACACACACACACACACACACACACACACACACACCAGGGGTGGGGGGGCACTAATTGATAGGGGCAAAGACACCAGCTTGACTTCTCCATGTTCAATGAGTTATGTAGGTGTTCACCTTTAGCAATAGGGCCTTACCACCAGCTTGTGGAGAGAAACCAACAGCTGTGGCAGTGGTCTGGGCTGTTTGGGGTTCCAATGGGGTCCCGTTGGCCAATGGCTTGATTAGATGTAACCCATTTCTAACACTGAAGATTTCATTCGGTGGTCAGAGATGTCTAATTTGGGGATTTGTCTTGTCCATCATTAATGATTCCATTTAGATTTCGTTCACATATGTACGTGTTTTAAGAGACTTCTACTGTAGTAGTTTTCCACACAACCCCTCAAATGGCTCTTAGTTTTACCTGTCCTTCCTGATAGGCTCTACCTTACCTCCCATTTTCTTCCCTCTCTGTTTGATCCTCCCATTCCAGTGTCCCCACTGTCCATCAATAACCATTTATTCTATTTTCTTTTGTTGGTAGCTCTATCTGTGCCCCCTAGTCCCTTACTGTATACCTAACCTCTGTGGTTTGGATTAATGGATTATAGCATGCTTATTGAAGAGCTAACAGCTAACAGTGACATGTAATTGAATAAATATTATCTTCAAAGTTTATTTTCATTAATTTTTAACTTTTTAATGATGTGAATTTGACATCACGCACTCGTCTTCCTGTCCATCCATGTTAGCCATCTGCCCTTGCAACCTCCCTCCCAAAGGAAAGTGAAAAACAAAGCAAAAAGTCTCACCTTGGAATCTGTAGTGTATCAACAGTATGTGACACAGTATACTCTTTTGCCCAAGCAATTTTATTCATTGCAACAAGTCATTGGTCTGGTTCCAAGACCTCTGGCTTCTGCTAAACTGTCAATACTGGATCCTTACCAGGGCTCCTCTTTGTTGTTACCTGTGTCATCCTGTTATTACCTGTGTCATGGAGATCCTGCAGCCTTACTTCTGGAGGACCTGCCCCTTCACGGAGTCGATGTTGGGATGGGCCACCTTAAAGTCCTGGATGTGGGCCTGGGTGCTATCACCTCAACAGCTCTCCTGTACCTATGCCCCCAGGGCCAGCTCTACTGTGCTGCCCAAGCAAGGCTCATGTCTGCGCCCCAGAACACTGCAGCCATCAAGTGATGGGGTCAACGCTCTTGCTATCAGAGCCAGCTCTTCCACCCTGCCCAGGTGAGGGGTGGAGACAGCTCTGCACAACCCTTGGACATCATCGTGGTCCTGGGCACATACACATATCAAGGCAGCACCTGCCAGGGAAGTCCGCATGGCCGTTGGTGGTAACTTGGGCCATAGTCATCAACACAGGCCCTGCTGCTTTAGGGCCATGGACTCAGACATGGCCTGTGGGACAGCACAGGCGGGGACCTCACCATGGCCTCATGTGGTAGGGCAGGCTACTCTCGTCAGGCTGGTCTTTTCTTTATCGCCCTTGCGCCTCTAGTTCTGTCTCTTCAGAGGGCACAAACCCTACTGTCTCTCTCTTTTCCTCTTCTCTCTCCACCGCCTCCTCCCTCATCAGAGTGGTGCTCACCCCCTTGCCCTCCTACCTACCTCCCTGCCCCTCAGCTTGCTGGATCTTGCCTCAGGGTTGTGGGCCCATGGGTGTCTCCTACCCTACTGTGTGGTGGCAGGTGGGCCTCTGGAAATACATACCATTTTTGTTTGGTGGGGATTTGAGCTATTTCACTCAGGATTTTTTTTTCTAGCTTCATCTATTTACTTGCAATTTTATTTTTTAAGTAGCTGAGTAATATTTCATTTTGTAAATGCATTAGCTTTTTTTTTTTTTTTTTGTCCATTTATCTGTTGATGGACATCTAGGCTGTTTGCAATTTCTGGGCTATTGTGACTAGAGTAGCAACGAACACGATTGAGCAAGTATCTGTGTGGTAAGATGAGGCATCCTTTGGGTATATGCCCAGAGTTGTAGCTGGATCCTGAGGTAGACATATTCCCAGCTTCCTGGGGAGCTGCCACGCTGGTATCCATCATGTCTCTACAAGTTTCACTCCCACCAGCTGTAGGTGAGTGCTCCCACCAGCAGTAGGTGAGTGCTCCCACCAGCAATCTTGTACCCCCACTAGCATGCATTGTCATTTGTTTCATTACCTTGGCTATTCGGACTGCTGTGTGATGAAATCTCAATATAGTTTTGACTTTCATTTCTCTGATGCCTAAGGATGTTGAACATTTCATTAAATGTTTGTCAGTCATTTGAGTTTTCTCTTTTGAGAATTCTCTGTTTAGTCTGTACACTGTTTCTAATTGGGTTATTTGCTTTCTTAATGATCTTCATGTGTTTTAGTTTTTGAATTCTGTCTGTATTTTAGACATTAGCCCTCTATTGGATGCGTAGTTGGTAAAAGGTCTTTTCCTTTTCTGTAGGCTGCCACTTCATCCCAACGGTAGTGTCCTTTGCCATACAGAAGATTTTCAGTTTTGTGAGGTACCATGTATGAACTGTTGCTCTTAGTGCCTGTGCAAGTGTTCTGCTGAGAAAGTGTTCTGTTCCCCACTTTCTCTTTTTATCAGATTCCGTGTAATATGGCTGTATGTTCAGGTCCTAGATCCATCTGGGATTGAGTTTTGTGCAGGGTGGTAAATATGGATCTATTTGGAGTATTCTACATGCTGACAACCAGTTTTACAAGCACCATTTGTTGAAGATGCTGTCTGTTCCCCCACCCGTGTGTATTTATGGCTTTTTTAAAAAAATAAAGTGTCCATAGATGTTTTCCATTTGAATACATTGATCAGTGTGTCTGATTTTATGCCAATACCCTGCTGTTCTTATTACTGAACCTCTGCAGTACAATTTCAGAGTGGGCATGTTAATACTTTGAGCAATTTTTTTGTTAGTCGGGATTCTTTTAGCTATCCTGGATTTCTGTGTGTGTGTACGTTTCCACGAAGATTAAATTTTCCCTTTTAATTTCTGTGAAGAATTGTGGCTGGGTGGTGGTAATGCAGGTTCCTAATTCCAGCACTTGGGAGAGAGAGGCAGGAGGATCTTTATGAGTTCAAGTTCAACCTGTTCTACCGAGTATCAGGACAGCCAATGCCACACAGAGAGTCCCTGTCACAAAAAACAAACAAAACAACAACAACAACAACATGGGTTGTTGGAATTTTGGTGGGCTCTGCAGTGAATCTGTAGATTGTTTTTGGAAGGACGACAGTTTTCAGTATACTAACCTTGCTGATCTGTGAGCATAAGAGATCTTTCCATCTTCTAATATCTTCGTCAATTGTTGTCTTCAACGTCTGAAAGTCTTTATAAGTCTTTCATTTGCTTGGTTAGAGTTATCCCAAGATATTTTACTTTTTTGAGGCTATTGTGAAAGGTTTTGTTTCCTTGATTTCTTTCCCAGTCTGTTTGTCATTTGAATATAGCAATGGTCCTGATTCGGTGTGTTAATTTTTCATTCTGCAACTTTGATGAAAGTACATGTCAGCTGTAGACATTTCTTGGTGGAGTTTTTAGGATCACGTATGTGTAAAATCATATCATTGTCAAATAAAGATACTTTGACTTCTCCCCTTCCTATGTGAATCCTTTGATCTCTTCCAGTTGTCTTATTGCTCTAGCTAAGACTTCAAGTACCATATTGACTAGGTATGGAGCGAGTGGACATTCTTTCTTAGTTGTAGTGGAAATGCTTTGAGTTTCTCTCCATTTCAGTTGATATTGCCTGTGGGCTTTCTGTAAATTTCTATTGTGTAGAAATAGTTCTCTTTTATCCCTGGTCTCTCTAGGACTTTTTATAATGAAGGGGTGTAGGATTTTGCTAAAAGCCTTTTCTGCATCTAATGAGATGACGATGTGGGTTTTTTCCCTTTCTGTTTGTTTATATGGTGGGTTACATTTATTGATTTATGTGTGCTGAACTATTCCTGCGTCTCTGGGATGAAGCCTACTTGATAATGGTGGGTGATTTTTAAAAAATATGTATTTGGTTTTCAAGTAGTTCACTGAGAATTTTTGCATCTGTGTTCGTAAGGGAAATTGCTCTGTAATTTTCCTTATTTTCTGGGTCTTTGTGTGTTTTAGCTATCAGGGTAATTGTGGCCCCATAAAAAGAATCACAATGTTCCTTCTATTTTTGTTTTGGATATTGGATATAGCTTTAGTAATGTTGGTGTTAACTCTTCTTTAAACATTTTGTAGAATTCTGCACTGAGTCCATCTGACCATGGACTGTTTTTTAGTTGTGAGATTGCTATTGTTGTTGTTGTTTTGAGACACTGTTTCTCTGTGTAGCCTTGGCTGTCCTGGACTCACTTTGAAGATCAAGCTGGCCTCGAACTCACAGCGATCTGCCTGCCTCTGCCTCTGCTGGGATTATAGTATATGCCACTGCTCTCGGCTTAGTTGGGAGATTTTTTAATGACTGCTTCTATTTCACTAAGAGCTAGAGGGCTGTTTAAACTGATTATCTCGTCTTGATTTAACTTTAGAAGGTGGTATATATACCAAGAAATTTACCCATTGATTTTAGGTTTTCCAATCTAGTGGAGCACATATTTTTTTTTTTTTTTTTTGGTTTTTTTTTTTTTTTTTGGTTTTTCGAGACAGGGTCTCTCTGTGTAGCCTTGGCTGTCCTAGACTCACTTTGTAGACCAGGCTGGCCTCGAACTCACAGCAATCCGCCTGCCTCTGCCTCCCAAGTGCTGGGATTAAAGGCGTGCGCCACCACTGCCCGGCTATAGCACATATTTTAAAAAGTATATTCTTATAATTCTTTGGATTTCCTTGGTGTCTGTTGTTATGTGCCCTTTCCATTTCTGATTTTGTTAATTTGGGCCTTCTTTCTCCACCTCTTAGTTAGTTTAGCCAAGGGTTTATCAATCTTATTGATTTTGTCAAAGAAATAGTTCTTCATTTCAGTGAGTCTTTGTAATTTTTTGTTCTATCTTATTGATTTGAGCATGGGGTTTGATTATTTCTTGCTGTCTACTCCTGTTGGGTATTATTTCTTAATTTTGTTTTAGAGCTTTCGGGTGTGCCATTAAGTTGCTAATATGAGATGTCTGCAACTTATTTTTTTAATGTAAGCCCTAATTGCTATCAATTTACCTCTTAGAGCTACCTTCATTGTGTCTCATAGGTTCAGGTAGGTTGTGTTTTCATTTGCATTCCATTCTAAAAGGTTTTTAACTTCTTTCTTAATTTCTGTGTTGATCTATTTTGTTGTTGTTGTTGTTGTTTTTAAGTAGTGAGTTGTTTAATTTCCATGACTTTGTAAGCTTTTTGTTCTTTCTGTTGTTGCTGATGTTGAGCTTTAACCAGTGGTGGTCAGATAGGATGCAGGCTGTTATTTCAATTTTCTGGTATCTGTTGAGACTTGCTTTGTGTCTAAGTATGCGGTCAGATTTGGAGAAAGCCCCATAAAGTGCTGAGGAGAAGATTTGTGTTTGGTGAAATGTTCTGCAAATATCTGTTAGACCCATTTGGTTTACAACATCAGTTAGCTCTAGAATTTCCCTGTTTTGTCTGGATTACCTACCTGTCCATTGGTGAGAGTGGGACACCGAGGTTACCCACTATCACAGTGTGAGGGTCAGCAGTGTGGTCTTAGCTGCAGTAGTGTACATTTTATGAACTTGGATGACTTTGTGTTTGGTGCATAAACGTTGCATTATTCTCTTGGTGGATTTTTCCTTTGATGAGTAGTGCAGTGTCCTTGCCTATCTCTTCTGATTAGTTTTGGTTTAAAGTCTTCTTGCTTCTTGATCCAAGATGATGTCTATCTTGATGCTGAGGTGTCTTTCTTGGGTGCAGCAGAAGGATGGATCCTGCTTTGAAATCCACTCTGTTAGTCTGTGTCTTTTTATGGGGGAGTTGAGACCATTGATGTTGAAAGTTATCACCATCACTGAGCTGTGCTGGTGTGAGGGCTTGTCCCTTCTTTTTATTTGTCAGTCTTCTATTATTGGTGAAATGTTCTGCAAAATTGGTTTACAACATCAGTTAGCTCTAGCATGTCTCTGTTTAGGTTTTTATCTGGATTACTGTCCATTGGTGAGAGTGGGGCATTGAAGTGTGAGGGAAGAAAACACATTCCTTGTGGTTTTTTTGGTGTGGTTAACCTCTTCCAATTGAATTTTTCCTTCTAGTGCCTTCTGTCGAGATGAATTTGTAGACAGATACTGCTTGAGTTTGGTTTTATAATGGATTTTTTTCTTTCTCTATTTTGATTGAAAGTTTTGCTGGACATGTGGTCTCTTAGAGTCGTGGTGCATTCATCCAGGCCTTTCTGCTTTTAGAGTTTCCATTAAGAAATCAGGTGTTATGCCGGTGTCTACCTTTGTATGTTACTTAATCTTTTTCCCTTTCGGTTTTTTAATATCCTTTTTTTGTTCTATATGTTTTGAGTTTTATGTGTTGTAGGGAATTTACTTTCTTGCCCAATCTATTTGGTGTTCTGAATGCCTCTTGTATCTTGATATGCACTTCCTGCTTCGGGTTAAGAAACTTTTCTCTTATGATTTTCTTGAAAAAATTTTCTGTGTCTTTGACCTAGTTTGCTTCTACTCCTCCTCTTCCTCCTCCTCCTCTTCCTCCTCCTCCTCTTCTTCCTCTTTCTTTTTCTTCTTCTCTTATTAATTATAGATTTGTGCTCCATATTTCCTGGAACACATTTTCTTTGACTGATGTATTCATTTCTTCCATGTCTTCTACTCTGTTGGTGAGACTTATTGTTTTAAGAGGTGGAAAGGCA
This sequence comes from Acomys percivali, assembly GCA_907169655.1. Taxonomy (NCBI): domain Eukaryota; kingdom Metazoa; phylum Chordata; class Mammalia; order Rodentia; family Muridae; genus Acomys; species Acomys percivali. The sequence goes on along the minus strand of OU015742.1, from coordinate 2,643,021 downwards.
GCATGACCACTGCAACTCTCATAGAAGAAAGCATTTAATTGAAGCTTGCTTACAATTTCAGGGGTTTAGTCCATTACCATTATGGGCTGGAGCATGGCAGCGTGCAGGCAGAACTGTGCTGGAGGAGTAGCTGTGAGTTCTACGTCTGGATCCATAGGCAGCAGGGAAAGAGACTGAGACACTGGGCCTGGCTTACACTTTTGAAGCCTCAAAGCTCAACCCCAGTGACACATTTTCTATAACATGGTCACACCTCCTCCAACAAGGCCACAGTTCCTAATCCTTCTCAAGTAGTGCCACCCCTGATGACTAAGCTTTCAGATACATGAGCCTGCGTTGGCCACTCTCAGTCAAACCACTACCCTCATCTTTGAGGCTTTTCCTTGACTTCCTACAGTTTTCATTTCCAGTTTTATCTCAGCTTGGCTTTCTTTAGGGACTCTGCTTCTACTTGACCTGTTTTCATCATTCCATTCCACTGTTGGCTTGTGTTGTCACAGACTTCATTAAGGGATTTATTCATACCCTCTTTAATGTCCTTGAAATGGAGGCAGAGAGGGAGGACGGAGCCGCCGCACTGCTGCACTCTGTCTGCTCCAGGGCTGAAGATAAGGCTGAGGAACTTGCAGCAGAGGGGAGGGTCGGAAGGAAGGCACAGGCCATCTGCCTGATTCCGGCCTGGGCCTCCTTGGCCAGCGGGTTCTAAGGTAGAGAGTTCCTGCAGGGATCGGAGGCTGGCACAAAGGGATGAGGTAGGGGAGGGAAGCTGGGTTCCCCACCCCCACCCCCAGGTTCTGTGGAGTCCCCAGGGAATGGAGGCAGAAGGGGCAGATAAACCCTTTCCTGCCCTGTACGTTGTCTGCTGCACATCTGGGCTGGAGACTATGGGAATTTTCAGTGCAAAACTCTCGTTTATCTTTTTGATCTCGTACCCCGTTTTCTTGGACACCTACACTGCTTTGACCCTCTGCCTGGCTGATCCTCCGTGATGTTTCTGGCTAGTTACATGTGTATTCTAGTGCCTTTGTCTGCTGGGTCATCTTACCTTTCCCTGCCTATTTAATTTTTAAAATCCAAAAGCATGTTTTTAAGTTACAGAGTTTTTTTTTTTTTTTCTCCTGTTCCTCAGAGCATATTCTACTTTTGCTTCTTAGGTGAGCCACACTCTCAGCTTACCCTAAGGATACCATGAGAGGTTTTCTCCAAAAGTCTTACTGGCACTCTACGTCCATTTTCTCTGGGGTCTCTTGTTTCTGTTTGCTTTGGATTTTGTATTTCGTGTACTTAGCATTCTCAGTGCACCTGTTCAGATCTTCAAAGGAAGCAATGGGGCTGATGTGATAGCTCTGACAGGAGAGTGCTTGCCTTGAAAACAAGAGGGCCTGAGTTTGATTCTCAGAAGCCACAGAAAAAGCTTAGAGTGTCGGAGAGTGTTTGAAAAAAAAAAGATGACCACTTCAGTCTCCATATCCTCCATGATAGGCGTCTCAGCTAGAGTCACCCCCATATCCCCTATGATAGGAGTCTCAGCTGGAGTCACC
>OU015742.1:2605207-2621184 GCA_907169655.1 Acomys percivali | reverse complement strand
GGGAGCAGGTTAGAGCAAAGTTAGGCAGGGCTGGCAGCTGACTCTTCAGTGGACCCTCCAGAAGTGATCGCCACAATCTTTCTTAAAGGTTTAATCCCATTCATCTCTGCAGCAGGCGTTCCTGGGCTGGGACTCTGCTCACACTGACTGAGGGCCTCACCAAAGGAAACCGCTGAGGTGAGGTCAGGAGCTGGCCAGGTGTCCCCAGGGCAAGCAGACGCTCACTGCCTCAGCAGCCTGGACAAAGGCTTGCATGATAGAAAAGCACGTGGAGTGGGCAAAAAGCAATTTCCTGTACTGAGGTTCTGGCTAGGAGCTGAGTGTGGCTCCCAGCATGGGGGAGGTGGCACCAGGAAGCTCCCCACAGCTCACTGGCCAGTCAGCCTAGCTGAGAGATCTCATCTCAGAGAATAAGCTGAGGCTGAAGACGACACCTAACCATTGACCTCTGGTCTCCATTACACGCACAAACATTTACACGCACATGTGTGTAAGTACAAATACATGGACAGGAAAGAAAGACAGAGAGGGAAAAAGGAGGGAAGGAAGAAAATAAAGGAGAAAGAAAGAGATATTTGGCTACTCACTGCCATGAGCCGTTTACCGTGAATCTTGAACCATGTGCATACCCACATGCCTATTTCCCTCATGTTTGGTCTGTGTGAGCTCCTATGGGGCCTGCATCTCATTTATTGGCCCATGACAGTGTGCTCTGTACCTAGCACTAGAGGTTTCTCTCACCATGGTACGTCTGGGTTTACAACACTGAATGGAAAATCCTCCTGGGAATAAACAATTCATAACTTTTAAATCATATTTTGAGTAAAATGGTGATGCCTTCTTGGGCTTCGCTGCTCCATCCTACTAGGCAGATGGAGAACCCCACTGCCCAAATATACCCACTTCTGTCCAGCCACCAGTCACTGAGCAAGCTCACACTTGTGTTACAGCTTGGTTGTGGCAATGTAACAGGGCTTGTGTTCAGTTTACCCTGACTGGTGTTTAACCGTGAAGGGCAAGTGCATGCTGCAGAGAAGGTTCCAGCACATGGGATTTTGAGGGCAAGTGCATGCTGCAGAGAAGGTTCCAGCACATGGGATTTTGAGGCCATGTGGCAAAGCTGCAGGGCATACATGGCAAAGCCATTTTGTGCAGCGTTTGACACTGCCTTCAGGTTCAGAGATTTGCTGCCAGATCTGGGTCCCATCCTTCTTGGGTAAAGGGGAGGGGCTCTATAATTACCCCACTTCATCTTCACCCTCTAAGTAGCAGCTTGCTGCTGGCATTCTACAGGTAAGGACCTCAGTTCATAGAGGGTCAAATTCGTACCCCCCCATACAGTGCACAGAGCACAGGGAAGGGCCACTGTGATGGCCTGTGTGGAAATGCGCCTTTAAAGAGGGTGTATGACTCTTCCCTACCGTGTAAGTTCGTAACCTGTTACCAGGTGGGATCTGTTTCCCTCGTCCTGGCCTCTGGGCTGGACTGTGCCTCGAGGTGACCAGTAGGATGAAACGGCATAATGTCACCATTCCAATTCCAGGCCCAATTTCTACTCTTCTCTGAGGCACTGTCTCTTCCTGAAGCCCAGGGTGGCTTTGAACCCATGACGGTCTTGCCGCAGACCCCGGAGTACTAAGATATACAGGTGTGAGCCACACACTTCGCTCCAGGCCTAACATTTAAGAGCTTTGGTGGTTTCTGCTTTAGTTCTAGAACGAGGCTGCCATGCTATAAGGAAGCCCAGGCTATCCTGATATAGGAAGCCGTGTGACGTGGACTTGTGGAGTGCAACAGCACACAGAGAGCCAACGTGGCAGAAGCAGGGGACAGCTTTGCTAAGCACCTGAGTGGCCACAGTAGGTATGGCATGGAGTAGAGAGCCACCCAGCGTGGTGGGGAGTAATGTATTTCCCAAGTTAAAAAATTTACTAATGAAGCTAATTATTTAATTATTATTAAAATTAAGGCAATTAATTTATATTATTTAAAATTTTAATTAATTTAATTTAATAATAAATTATTTTATGTTATAGTTTAGGGCGGTCTGTTACATAGCCATAAATAACTGAAAAGGTTTATCTCTCATTTTTTTTTATTGAATATTACCTATTTGATACAAATAACTAGCTCTGAATGTTTTTCAAAAATTTCTGGGACTGTGGCTGGCTCATCTCCATAAGGCCTTTTTAGGATAAGGGGCAACACAAATACTCCTGAGACACTTGAGTCCTGTAAGTCAACTTTGACTTGAAAGGGAAGAAGATTTACCCAGGACATGTTTTACAGAAACATTTGCCAAGCACCAGATTCTCCTTATGTGGTTTTTTTGGTTTTGGGTTTTTGTTTGTTTGTTTGTTTTTTGTCGTCATTTTTCCAACCGGCAAAAGCTTGTCGGAAAAAGGATGGAAGCGCTTATTCAGTTACCTCCAGTAACCAACAGGTGGTGGTAGCTGGCTGAGGGAAAAAAGGGCACCTGCTGAAGTGGGCGGTGCATCCCAATTGTCCCTGTGTGACAGCATCTAAAGGAAAAGTGCGTTCAGAGAAGCCATGTTGGTCTGATGGTGTGCTGCAAACACACTCACTGCGCCACCCCGAGACTCAGGCGGCTGCTGATTTTCAAGGAGCACTCATGGATTTTAGTTTTCTAATTTCTGTAGCCTGGCTACACATCTAGAGCAGCGAGGCTGCTGCTGATCCCTGACAGCAATCTTGGCGAGGTGTGGTGGAAAAAAAAATTGTGCTAAGCGTGGTCCTTCCTTTGACAGGAAGTGGATGTGCCCCTGTGATACCAGGTATGCGGCACAAGCCAGAGGAGCCGGGTCCAGCCGAAGGGAAGAATAAATGTGCTAACAGTTGACTGAACAGACCCAGACCCAGACAATCTCTTGTGTGGTGGCTTGGAGGATTCGTGGAATCTGGCGGGATGTGAGAGACGTGACTGGAAAGCTCCGTTTCTAGAAGGCTGGACTGCGCAGGGAAGCTGTGGTGAAGGAGAGGAGTCTCAGAGGAATCCAGAGGAAGGCGTTGCCTGGAATGTTCTAGGCCAGATACCTGCCCTGGAAATACCTCCCCGCCCTCTAGATTGTTATAGATTAATGTACCTTTTTTTAAAATTACAATCTCATAATTTTTTTTTGCATGTGCTTATGTGTACTTGTGTATGTGAGAGGGTGCACACATGTGTGGAGGTCAGAGGACAACTTTCAGGAATCAGTTTTCGCCTTTGACTTTTGTGTGTCCCTAGGATTAAATTTGGGCCACCAGGCTTGGGAAGAGGCATCTTTACACACCGAGACTTCTCATCAGCCCATATTAATGTCATAATAAATGTGGCACCACAAAACATCCCTGTCCTCTGCAATATTGACGTCAATGTTTAATACCTGGAAATATTTTATCTGACAGATTCTGAAAATACTTGGTGTTTTACAAATGTTTTGTGAGATTTGTGTAGCTAGTCACTGATGAACACTGCTTAGCTGAAAGGACCACAAGTGTCCCAATTTAAGGAGATTTCATTTAAAAAATAATGCATTTCAAATATTTTTGAGGATATGTCACACTAGAAGTGAATTTTCAATGTGAGCCAGAATGCACATTATTGTATCTAATTTGTAACAAAAATAATTCATAAAACAATTTATACTTTTTATTATGTCCTACTTTGTTTAAACAATGCTGATAGTGACATAATAAGTTGTTTTGATGACTGGAGTAATTCATTTTTTTTTTTTTAAAGTTTGTGCCCTTTTTCCTGCTAATGTGCCTCTAGTTACCTTCCAAAAACAGAGTCTTAGCCAGGAGCAGCACCATGATGTGTCCTTGTAAGTAATCTTTTAATCTCCATACTTGGGGAGCCAGAGGCAGGATCCAAACTTTGAGTCTAGCTTGGGATAACAAGACGCTAATGCCCCCCCACTCCCACCTCTCCTCTCTCTCTGTCTCTCTGTGTCTCTGTCTCTCTCTGTCTCTGTCTCTGTCTCTCTGTGTCTCTGTGTCTCTGTCTCTCTCTGTCTCTGTCTCTCTCTGTCTCTCTGTCTCTTTCTGTGTCTCTCTCTCTCTGTGTCTCTCTCTGTGTCTCTCTGTCTCTGTCTCTCTCTGTGTCTCTGTCTCTCTCTGTCTCTGTCTCTCTCTGTGTCTCTGTGTCTCTGTCTCTCTGTCTCTCTCTGTCTCTGTCTCTCTCTGTCTCTCTGTCTCTTTCTGTGTCTCTCTCTCTGTGTCTCTCTCTGTGTCTCTCTGTCTCTGTCTCTCTCTGTGTCTCTGTCTCTCTCTGTCTCTGTCTCTCTCTGTGTGTCTCTCTCTCTGTCTCTCTGTCTCTGTCTCTCAAATGCTCAAATGCAGTCACCGCTTCAGCTTCATTTGTCCTTTTGACTAGGGGTTAGGCAGAGGTTTTAGGTTTTTTTCCTTTCTCCTTTCTTTATTTTATTCTCTTTGTTTGTTTTGTTTTTGCAAGAGGGCTTCTCTGTGTTGCCTTTGCTGTCCTGAAACTCACTCTGTAGACCTGGCTGGCCTCAAACTCATGGAGATTCACCTGTTTCTGTCTCCCAAGTGCTGGGATTAAAGGCATGTGCCGAGCTACCTGGCAGCTTCATACATGCTGGCGAGGAGGCGGAGCAAAGGGACCGCTCCTCCATTGCTGGTGGGAGTGCAGACTTGTACACTTGGAAATCAATATGAAGGCATCTCAGAAGATTGGGAATAGATCTACCTCAAGACCCAGATATATGACTCTTGGATGTATATTCAAAAGAAGGTCCACCATGCCACAGGGACACTTGCTCAACTATGTTCATAGCAGCTTTATTCGTAGTAGCTAGAAACTGGAAACAACTTAGATGTTCCTCAACTGAAGAATGGACAAAGAAACTGTGGTACATTTACATAATGGATTATAAAGACATCGTGCAATTTGCATGAAAATGGTTGGAAACAAAAAAGATCATCCAGAGTGCAGTAACCCAGACCCAAAAAGACAGGGATGGTATGAACTCACCTACACGTGGATATGAGCCATAACCTACATAATAAGCGTGCTGTAATCCACAGACCCAAAGAAGCCAAGGAGGGCCCAAGGGAAGACACTGAATTTCATTCAGAAGAGGAAATAAAATACACATTTGAAGTAGATGGAGGGAGGAAACTGGGTGAGGGAGGAGGTTGAGAGGGTAATGGGGGGTAGGGATCCCGTGTGCAAGGATCCAAGGTTGGGGGTGTGGGGTGGGGTGTGGGATGGGGTGTGGGGTGGAGGACTGGGAGAGAGGAAAGAAATGGGGAGAGGGCATCTCTGGGACAGGAGAGGCTTCAAGGAGTCTATAGGGGTGACCTTAGCTGAGACTTCTAGCAGTGGGGGATTAAGGAGCCTGAATTGGCCACCTCCTGTAGCCAGGTGGGAGGGGACACCAATCCAACCATAAAACCTTTGGCCCCAAATTTTTCTTGCCTACAAGAAGTGTAAGGGTAAAGATGGAGCAGAGACTGAGGGAATGGTGAGCCAATGACTGGCCCCACTTGAGCCCCACCTCACGGCAGAGAGCCAGCCCCTGACACTATTGATGAGACTCTGCTGTGCTTGCAGACGAGAGTCTAGCATAACTGTCTTCTGAGAGGCTTCATGCAGCTGTTGATGGAGACAGATGCAGACACCAAAGCCAAACAATAGGTTGATCTTGAGGAGTTCTGTGGAAGAGTGGGAGGAAGGACAGAGGGCGCCGGAGGGGCCAAGGGCACCATAAGAAGACCTACAGAGTCAACTAACTTGGGCCCGTGGGAGCTTACTGAAACTGAACCGCCAAAGAGCATGAATGGGCTGCACCCAGAGCACTCCCCCACGCACATGTAGCAGATGTGCAGCTTGGTCAAAATGTGGGTCCCCTAATAATGGGAGTAGGAGCTGTCTCTGACTCTGTTGTCTGCCACTGGATCCCTTCCCCCTAGCTGGGCTGCCTGGTTAGGCCCCAGTGGGAGAGGATGCGCTTAGTCCTGCTGTGACTTGAGTTGTCAGGGTGAGTTGATACCCTTTGGGGGCCTCCCTCTCTCTGAGAAAGAGGAGAAGGGATGGAATGAGGGGCATGATGGTGAAACTGGGAGGGTAGGAAGGAGGAGGCTGGGATCAGGCTGTTAAAAAAAAAATAGAAATAAAAATATAACAAGAAAACAGCCTAAGTATATATTAAGAGAACAGAGAAGATCGGAGACAAAACCAGCGGCAGAGCCGAGAAGCAAGCTTGTATTTGCTCCCACGCAGTCCGTGAGGCCTTCTGTTTGTCTGTTCTTCGGTTAATTGGTTTGCTTGCTCTCATTGGACAGGCCTTTCTCTCTCTGGCCCCAACTGCACTTTAGAATTCTGCAGGTCAGGACACAGGCAGGTTGAAGGCAAGCTTATGGCACAAGCGCCGGGAGTGCTTCCCGGGGACTATGTGGCTCTCAGTCTGGCTTCCCCTCTGGGTTGTCCAATAAAATGCAAGAATTGGGGCTGGGGGCGTAGCTCAGTGGTGCAGTAGTAAGTGTGCCTCATAAGTGTGCAGCAGCAGTAGTAAGTGTGCCTCGCGACTGTGTCTCGCCAGTGTGCCGCAGCAGTAGTAAGTGTGCCTCACAAGTGTGCCGCAGTGGGGGGAGGAGCCTAGACTCCTATAGTTCCAACGCGGTCCAGGTTCCCACTGCGGCTGCATGGGCTCGTAGAACAGCTTCCTGTTGCTCAGTTCCATCACGCCCATAAGTTATCGTCAACAGTGCGTGCCCCCCAGGTATGGAGAACCCCAGAAGAGGAAATGCCAAGACACCGTCAGCTCAGGATACCTGGTAGGGATCTGGAGGCCTTGGCAGAAAGTAGAAATATGTACATATATATCTTTTTCATATTTTAAAATTTATTTTTTACCTTTTTCATTTTTAAAGAACAGATTAATCTATATATAAGTTCTCAAAGACCTTTCCTGCCAGTTGAATTTATGGATCTAATACATAATTTTTTTGGTTGTTTAAACTTTGCTTGTTAGTAAGACAGAGTCCATTAAATAGACAGGGAGACGAAGTACATGTGGATTAACAGGCGTTAGTGTTCTCTGTGTGTGTGTGTGTCTCTCTCTCTCTGGTTTTGTTTTGTTATTGTTGTTTTATTTTTGTCTTTTGTTTTGTTTTGTTTTTGAGACATGCTTTCTCTGTGTAGCCTCAGCTCTCCTGGACCTTGCTTTGTAGACCACGCTAGCCTTGATCTCACAAAGATCTGCCTGCCTCTGTCTCCTGAGTTCTGAGATTAAAAGGCATGCACCACCGTGCCTGGCATAGTATTCTCAATAAAACTGTTTGAAGAAATGTTGTCCAGGAGACCGTGGCAATACGTTTCCAAATTATTAGTAGTCACTGTTTTATGGAGGGCACAGGAATGGACTGGAGGAGAAAATAATGTACATCTAAAAGCTTAATGGAGGAGGCTGGCAACTGGCTGCACTTGCGCAGGACCCGAGTTCAGTTTCCAGCGTGCACAGTGGCGTACAACTGTCTGTAGCTCTAACTGAGGATCTCCAACTGTCTTCTAGCCTTCATGTGTACCAGGAACTCACATGCAGGCAGGCAGACGCTCATCATGTAAAATAAGAATAAATAAATATAAAAACAGAACCACTCAGAATAGGTTTATCGAGATGGTAGTACACACCTGGGAAAAGTTATTCTGAGATACCTCTGGCAAGCAGCTGCATCAAACATGATGTGTATTTTACTTCCTTCATCTAGGCATTTGTTCCCTTCCAATAACTACTTTATGGTGACTATGTGAAAGTTAGATATATAAAGTACCCCAACACTGTTTCCCCTAAAATTAAAAGAATACCAGTTTTTTTCTTTCTCTTTCTCCTCTGCTCAGCTTTCTAACTGACCTAAAAACCTCTGGACTGAAGCCTGTCAGATGGTGCTGTGTGTTTTATTCCATCAGCATTTTTGAGTGTGTGTGCATGTTAAGCCAAATCAAACAGCCTCTTGTCTGCTCAGAGCATGCATAGACAAGCCTTTTGGAAGAGCGTGGGTTAGCACCACGAAGGGGCTTAAATTTTGGCTTCATGCGCGCATGACTGTCAGTCAGCCCCAGGAAGCTCAGGACTAGGGGAAGAAAAACAGCACTATACGCGTGCATGCTAGAAACAAAGAGAAGCTGAGTAAAACTCAGGCTATCCCAAGGAAGCCACACATGAGACTTCTTAGCCTAATAGTACCAAGGACCCATAGGCCTTTTCAAGACCTACAGCTGGCTTTCTGTATATGAAGATTCTGTGCCTGAGGATTCGACTGACTGAATACATTAAAAAGGACAATTCTGCATTGGACATGTACAGACTTATTGTCATTATTCCCTAAATAATGCAACAAAACAATTACTCTACTATATATTGTAAGGATTCTTTAGGTGATTTTATGTACTCAGGAAACTGTACATTGGCTAAGAATAAACACTGTTTATTTACTTTTGTGTATATATCTGTGGGTATGGGTGCATGTGTATGTAGCTTTGCATACATGTGGAAGCCAGTGGTCAACCTTGGGTGTAATTCCTCTTAATTTTTGAGATAGGATCTCTCACAAGGACCTGAGGCTTGCTGGTTATGTTAGGGTAGCTGGCCACTGGGCCCCAGGCTTCCTCCTCTTTCTGTCTCTCCAAAGCTGGGACTACAGTTGTGAATAACCTCACCTGGATTTTTGTGTGGGTTCTGGGCATCAGACTCAGGTCCTTGTGCACGCTTACATGTGTGCGACAAGCACTCTAGTGACACAGCCATTTCTCCAGGTCAGCTGCTGCTGTTTGAATTCAGGTAAGGGATTGGAGCGCTAGTGCATTTGGGCATCTGTGGAGGGTTCTGGAATAAATCCCCTGCATATGCCATAGGTGCCTGACATCGACTCTATGCAGGTCCCCAAGATTAGGAATAACTTAGCTCTAGTGAGATGCTCAGCTTAATCCCATGGGTTGTTTTTCTTGGGGTTCTTTTTTGGTGTGATCACAGATTTCTAGGGTGGTAGGAAGTGTTGCTCCTTCCCTCTTCTTCATAGTTACTGAAGAAGGCTAATCACTTTTCTGTCCCTCAGAGTGGTCTTTTTATCCTCACTCCTGCATGATCAGGCTCGCGTTGGTCCTTGCCTGGATTTTGGCTGGGGTCATCGGTTCCACTCCTGATCCCTGTGTTGCTTTCCTAACTCTTTATTCTTTCTGGAATCATAAGCATCTTTCTGAAATGAGACTCCAAATGTGTCACTGTTAGAGGCTTGCCACCTCTTTGTGGTCTTCAGGGCAAAATTTCAACCTTAGCATCACGCAGTCTTTGGCCAATTGTGGTCACTTATCCAAGCTGCACTTCCCTTGTCACTACACGTCTCCTGGTTCTTCTGAACTCACCGCTCTCTCTCTCTCTCTCTCTCTCTCTCTCTCTCTCTCTCTCTCTCTCTCCCTCTCTTTCTGTCTCTGTCTCCAAGGTCACTCTCTGTAGTCCTGGCTGTCCTTGAACTCACTTTGCAGACCAGGCTGGCCTCGAATTCACAGAGGTCTCCCTGGCCCCTGCCTCCTGCGTGCTGGGATTAAAGGTGTGCACCACCATGGCCACCATGGCTACCATGCTTCATTTTCTTTTAAGTGTGTCTCCTAAGAACACATCCTGTTGCCATCCCATAGCCATTCCACATGGTTCTGTGATAAGCCGAGGCTTACGCTCGGCATAGCAGCATTCATGCTAATTCTCCCCTGGAGCTGTCAGCTCCAAGTGCAGCACACATACTGTATACTCTGGATCTTTTCAGACCTCACTGAGGTGTGTGTGCATCACCGTCGTACTGAGGCTTGTATGCTTGACCTCCAGATGGACTGGTCTTCTTTGGATAAACATTGGCATTTTATTTCCCTCAGTATTTGTTATGAAGGCCCACATATGATGCATCCCCAGCACAGGGGTCATTACAGACGGCATCTGTTCTCCACGCATTCCCCCCCCCCCCCAGTAATGCCTGGTGCAAAATAGGCACCAGAATGGCTGTAAGAGGAAGCAAACGTAACTGATTCATCGTTTCCTTCCTAGAGCTCCACCTTCAGCAAAAAAGGCTCCACAGCACTTTGCCCTTCCCTGGCTGCGTGCCCTTCCAGGGTGATGAGCACTGTACAAACTTTGCTCTAGGACATTTCAGAAGACTTAAAACACACAGACATGTTGTGGTCATGGCCTGGAAGATGTCAGGTAACAACACAACCTACAATGATCTGGATGCAATGCAATCTTCATTAAAGCCTTACTCTCGACTAAAGTAAAGAACCCGGAGACTCACAGGCAACTTCAAGAAAGTAGAATAGTCAGGATAGTTCTGTTAAAGATGAGCAATCTCCAAGGGCTCACATGTTCTGATGGCAACTTTAAAACCAAGACATAGGGGCTGGAGAGATGGCTCAGAGTTTAAGAGTGCTGACTGCTCTTCCAGAGGCCCTGAGTTCAATTCCCAGGATCCACATGGTAGCTCACAACCATCTATAATGTGACCTGTTGCCCTCTTCTAGCCTGCAGGTATACATGTAGGCAGAGCAATGTATACATAATAAATAAACAAACAAATAAATAAATAAATAAATAAATAAAGCAAGCTATAATGCAAAATAGACTTACAGGCCAATGAAACAGACATTTCCTAAATAGACACCAAAATCGAAGTTGATGAAAGAAAAAGAACAGAAAACTTCAACCTCAAAATTAAAAGTCTCAGAGACCATAAGCGTTGATGCTTTACCTATCAAAGATATCTGGACCTGGAGGCATGGCTCACCAGTGTTCATACTGGCAACATGGTGACAATAGGTAGAAACAACCCAAACATCAGCAGCAGATGAACAGACAGGCAGAGTGTGGCAGACACATACATGGGAACAGTATTCAACCATGAGAAGAAAATCCTGGCACATGTTCCAATGCTGATGACCATAGAACCCATTATAAAAAGCGAAATGAGCCGGTCACAGGAGAATACGTGTTGTATGATTTCTCTTCTGCAAAGTATGTAGCCTAACACCTAATAGTGACAGAAATAGGTAGTTAGGAGTTTCTGTTGGAGTGGTGCAACAATTTTAGAAACAATGGAGGTAGTTTTAATAGTGTGAGTTTATTCAATGCCAAATGAAAGTACATGAAAGGATAGTTAAAAGGCAAATTTTGTCTTGTATTCATTTTTTTTTTTACTACAACTGAAAAATAGTGAAAACAAACATCTTTGACATATAAGTAAAATATTAAAATATTTGGAAAAGAAATGGTAATGAATGCTGTCTCGTCTTGGAATGGGATCACTCTGAGGATAAATCTAATAAGGGACTCATAAACAAAAGGTTATTAAATTGTCTAAGTAGAAATGAAAATATTTTTAATCCACCAAAGGACAAGTAAGCAAAATGAAAATGGTAAGAGAAAGATTTTGAAAAAACCTATAACATTTGAAAAAAGTTTAGTCCTTATATGTAGTGTTGAATAATTTCATTAGGAAAAAAAATCATACCACACTCTCCAGAATTCATAGGCAATGTGAAAATAGGCTAATTTACCAGAGTGTAACCACCAGCATTCAATAAATAGCTTATTCTATTCAACTTCACTGGTAAACAAAATAAAATTTAAAAATGAAGTCACACTGCCTACCAATTACCATGAAATTATCCAGGACTGGTGAGAGATTCTCCACCAGATTTTTAAAGCCGTTTGAGCAGAATGTTCTGGATCTTTACAGGCTAGTTTCCAGGAATTAGCCCACACATTTCCCCTAACAGTAGAAAATGTTTTATGAACAATTATATTCATTTTAACATTATTTAAAATTATAGGCAGTTGGCAAAAGGTTGAACAATAGAATAATAATTTGAAAAATTATATTTCATCAAGTCAGGCTAAAAAGCTAAACATGACACTAGGTACTGTGGAAAAATCACAGTCAACTATCAAGTGTGCACAAAAATATATCAAGGTGGTCATTGTCACTGGATCTGGTGTGTTTGTATGTGTGTGTGTGTGTGTGCTCACAATTCACGTACCAAGTTGTCCTTAATGAACTGTGACCTTTGTGACAATGAATTTGACCAACTTTACATACTAAGAAAACGGCTTAGAATAAGATGTTCTATTTACCTTGGTTCCTGGTATAGGGTCAAAACAACATTATTTTCTTTCTAATTAAATTGAAAGGTGAAAGGTAAAGTGAGCCAGTATAAAAATGTCTATTTAAGGGACTTGATGTCTGACTTTTCTAGAATTACACGTAACCCCACTGTTTGAGCCTCACATCTAAGCACAGCAGCTGTCCCTGGGTAGGCACAGGGGGCCGAGAGATGTCGACATTTCCCTCCATGCTCATACTAAACAAGGCTGCTAAGGACCCTCCTATACAATGGCATTGTACTTATATATAATTTGCATACATTCTCCGGTATGTGTTAAGCCATCTCTAGATTACCTATCTATACTATCTCATGCATTTTGGTTCTGTGTCATTTTCGGAGCAAAGACAGGAAAAAAGTCTATAACTCCTCAGACGCAGTTTTGCTTTAAGATGCTCTCTACTTCTACTGGTAGTCACCACCAAGACTTAGAGGACACAGCTGAAGGGGAGACAGAAAGCATGTGAGAGTTGGAGTGCGGGGAGGGGGCCTGTGCAGTGCTGTCCTGCCGACCCAGAATGGCTACAAAACTCATGAACTTACAGCAGGTATGTTGCCTGCACAAGGTCAAGCCAGCTAAAACCCCAAAATAGATGAAGAAGGTTATCTCCAGGTGTCACCCCTACTGATTGCTTCAGTGGCCGGGGAGAGAAAATACTTTTTTGAGGATGTGGCACTGGCAGGTTTACTATGTTCTAATGGACTCCCCACCTGCCCCACCTGCCTTCTCCCTCCCCGCCCACCTCCCCCACCACCAAGGCAGCATTAACAGGACTTAGTTTACTATCAAAACAAACAAACAAAAAAAACCATGAAGGTAGGAGGAGGTGTGTTGGAAGAGATATAGGTAGAGTTCGAGGGGAGAGATGGGGGTATATATGATTGTGTAATTATATATACCTGTGAAAGTGTCAAAAATAAACATTAACAGAAATCTTCATCCTCAAGTTGGCTGATTTTGGAGGTGTGGAAACTGTTCAGAGAGCTGAGTGTAGATAGTCCCTAAACCCTTACTACGTGCCTTGTTCTGTTCACAGAAGAGGCCAGGAAAATTTAGTTATAGCTACATGAAAGGCTGATGTTGGAGCTAGGGAGATAGCCCAGGAGGTAAGAGTGCTTACTTGGCTTGACAGATATAAAGACCTCAATCCAAATCCAAAAACTTGTGTCAAAATCCAGGCTGGACCTCATGTGCCTGTGACCTCAGCTCTGGAAGACAGAGACAGGTGGGTCCAGAGACTTCTCTGGCTGGCCAGCATAGCTGAAATGACAAACTTTGAGTTCAGTGAGAGGCCCTACCTCAAGTCAGTAACGTGGAGAGAAAGGAGGAAGACACCTGGTCTTGCGCAGTGCTCCATAGGTGTGAGCACTCACACTCTCACGTACATCCCTTGAACTGCCCACCTGGCTACTGTTCTACGGTTTATTGGGTGACTACAAATAGTTGCATGGAATATTACTAGAGTCATGACCCAGCAGCTCCAAGCCCCTAGGTTTTCAACTCAGTCCGCAAGCGAATACAGAAAGTTCAAAGACTTCATGAGACACAAAGATCCCAGGATAGGAACCATTTATCCAGAAAATGTTTTGAAAGCTTAAAACTTCCTTATGAATCCTTATGAAAAAAGATTTTTGTCCTGATTTAACTAGCCTGGTTGCTGCTCAGCTTGGAGCTTAGTGTTTTCAGCTGCCATCCCTGATTGTATTTGGCCCCGTTCCGCTGACCCATTCCTGGAAGGTTCACCGAAAGGCACACCGTAGAGCAGTGATTCTCAACCCATGGGTCATGGCCCCTTTGGAAGTCTAATCACCCTTTCCCAGGAGTCACCTAAGAACATTGGAAGACATATATTTATATTATGATTCATGACAATAGGGAAATTGCAGTTATGAAGTAGCAAGAAACATAATTTTATGGTTAGGGGGTCACCATACCATGATGTATTAAGATGCG
This sequence comes from Acomys percivali, assembly GCA_907169655.1. Taxonomy (NCBI): domain Eukaryota; kingdom Metazoa; phylum Chordata; class Mammalia; order Rodentia; family Muridae; genus Acomys; species Acomys percivali. The sequence goes on along the minus strand of OU015742.1, from coordinate 2,607,064 downwards.
TCACAGCATGTGGAAGGGTTGAGAGTCACTGCTCTGGAGACAAGGCTTGCTTGTGGTGGCTTACTCATGACACACTGTAACCAACAGAGAAGTGTTATGGTGATGAGGGCACCCACAAGAGGTGAACACAGTGAGCACACCAACTATCCCTACAACAGCCTACCCATCAATCCTCTGATGTCACATGAAGGGCACAAACAGGAATGGCCTGGTCTTGGTTTGCTGTGTTTACCTACCACAGTTCCCCCATGATGTTTCTCCTCCGCCTTGGGTTTCCTTCAAGAGGACTGTCTTGGATGCTCAGGCATGGGGCCACCATTGCAGCTGCAGCTGACCTTAGGCACTTACTTTGCAGTAAGTTCCAGAATTCCACTGCTTAGCTTTCCCTGTCATGGCTTCATGACTTCTTCCAACTGAACCAGTTACACTGGAAAGGGGGTAATGCCATGTCCACCCTAAAAGGGGGGAATGTTAAGACCGTGAGTCTCGGGCTGGAGAGTTGGCTCAGTGGTTAAGAGCACTGTCTGCTCTTCCAAAGGACCCGGGTTCGATTCCCAGCACCCGCATGGCAGCTCACCACTGTCTGTAACTCCAAGATCTGACACCCTCACACCAATGCACATAAATTAAAATTAAATAAAAATATTTAAAAAGAAGTAAAGACTGTGAGTCTCAGATGAAGAAGTTAAAAAGAATCTCAGCAAGGGTAGTGTCCCCTTTGTACAATGCAGCGCCATGCAGCCTCCGCAGATGTTGGGCTTATTTCTAAATTACATGCTTGCCGCCAACCTTCTTTGCTGTATTTATACTAGTCTGATCTTTCTTCATATATTCAGATCTGGGATTTTACTCCTTAGACATTCTTGTGACCTTGATTAACTTCCATATCCTTTTCTTTTCTTTTTAAAATAAACCTATTTTATGCGATTCCTGTAGATGACACCTAGAGGATGCACCTATCTACAGAGTTCAGCTTCTAAATTGTTTACAGGACCATCAAGCTTGCTAGAGATACTCGCTTCTCTAAAGCTCCTTTAAGACATCGTCTCTTGGGCTGGAGAGATGACTCAGTGGTTAAGAGCGCCGCTTGCTCTTCCAGAGGTCCCGAGTTCAAATCCCAGCAACCACATGGTAGCTCACAACCATCTATAATGCAATCTGATGCCCTCTGCTAAAGATAAAGCATTCATATGCAATAAATAAATTTAAAAAGACATCGTCTCTTGTACAGCATGGCCTAATAGGCATCCCCATAAATTACTCGCTATTGTCAGTGCTCTTGGTTACTACCCAGAATTTGATGTCACGTCCCTATTGCTGAAAACACCAAATGCTTGAATTATAGAGTGTAGAGGAATCAAGCTGATCCTTCCCTGAAAGCTTTTTCCCTACTGGCTAGCTTTCATAGGGCAGGAAGGTGCTATGCACACTACCAGAGGCAAAAAGCAATCACCAGTATTACTGAGTTGTGAATCCTGAATCCCACAAACAATTACTGGCCTGGCAAGACATTCCCACTGGTGCAACAGAGGCATGAATGTCACAGAAGTAACCAATCACTGTTCGATTGGATTTAAGGTCCGCTTGACAAGTTGAAGACCATACATGACACTTTTATAGGGAGCAAGAACTTTTGTTTCTAGATAGGCCATAAGCTCCAGAAAGAATCCATTGTGATAACTTCGCTAAATGGTATTGAATAGTATTAAACTTATTTCTAATAACTTATTGTTATACTTATAGATTAGGTGCATCTCTCATCCCTCACCAGAAAAGCGTCTTCTTCTTCTTCTTCTTCTTCTTCTTCTTCTTCTTCTTCTTCTTCTTCTTCTTCTTCTTCTTCTTCTTCTTCTTCTT
>OU015742.1:2565691-2594871 GCA_907169655.1 Acomys percivali | reverse complement strand
CCCCAGTAAGCCACTGGCTCCTTCCTGTTCTCCAACCCAACCAGATGCTGAACTTTCCCAACATGTGTTTCAGCCGTACACCGCCAGCTATGTCAGGTGCTGGTGGAAGTGGCTTTTTCTGGTGATGCAGGAGTCTCATTTTTCACACCATTTTTATTTATTTATTTAATCTCTGGGACTTTTACTTGTGACTATTGTTCACTACAAAGAGCAAGTTTTTAGTCAATCATCCTTCCTCTCTGAAGCATGTCCTGTCCTTCCCCTACCCCTGTCCCTCAGCCCTCCCCTGCCCCTCAGCCCTCCCCTGTCCCTCAGTCCTCCCCTGTCCCTCAGCCCTCCCCTGTCCCTCAGTCCTCCCCTGTCCCTCAGCCCTCCCCTGTCCCTCAGCCCTCCCCTGTCCCTCAGCCCTCCCCTGTCCCTCAGTCCTGCCTTGTCCCTCAGTCCTGCCTTGTCCCTCAGTCCTCCCCTGTCCCTCAGCCCTCCCCTGTCCCTCAGCCCTCCCCTGTTCCTCAGCCCTCCCCTGTCCCTCAGCCCTCCCCTGTCCCTCAGTCCTCCCCTGTCCCTCAGCCCTCCCCTGTCCCTCAGCCCTCCCCTGTTATGGGCTATGCCAACAGTGCAGCAGGAAGAATTTCTGGAAGGAGGCCAATTTTGGCTTCAGATCATTTCTCTTCAACACACACTGGCCTCTGAAAACCAGATTCTGTTTGTCATTTGGGTTGCTCTCCCAGCACTGTGTCATTCCGATGGTAATGCTGATGGATTTCAAGCTTGCCTCGCAGAGTAACGCACAAGGTTTTCATAAGCACATTAATCTTAAAAGAAAAACTGTCAGATGCAAACAATACCCATATGACTGATGTTGTAAAGACCCAAACTAACTCTTAACATCCATTCCCCAAGAATATTATCTTACAGAGGCCTTCTGTTACCTTTAACCCCCATCTAACACACCTACCTGCACTGCAGGGTTTCATAGCACCTAAAAAGCTTGCTTTCCACACCAGAAAGCCATGGATTGATGGCTTGTCTGCACATTTGCCAACTTTAAATAATAGGCTTGGTCACATGGCCATGTAAATAAAACCATGATTACAAGAAATATAATTTCATTAGTTTTTTTTTTCCAAAATGTAATATAAGCGGCCCTTATGAAAACCAAATTGAAAAGTCATTATACTCTGAGGCGAGAGACTCTGGTCTCTGCAAAACACTAAAATCTCATTAGCAAATGAGATGTGCTGCCCAAAGGCCTTCCTTGTGGAAGTGTTCCTAGCTCACAAGTGGATTTGTGCAAGGCATTTCTCAATTTTATCCCGACGTTAGCTAACTGTGTGGTATGAATTAAAGATCTGATATTGCTGTCAACGTCATCTGGAAGCATTCCAGACCACAATCAAGAACAAGCTAGTAGCTTGTTTTAATTTAATGGTGTTGAAGTGTTCCACTGTAATTAAGCATCTGAAAATTAAACAGAAACAGTCATTAGTCTCAGAGATACAAAGCCACCGGGCCAAAGGATAGAAACAACTTCAAGTAAAGCCCTCAGAAAAACATTACAGGCTTGCTCTTCAACAGGGGCTTGGGAGTCTCTGGGGTTTAGGAACATGAGAATTTATTAAGACAGATAATTTAGGGGCCTAAAAGTATGAATATGCTTGCCATAGTCATATTTAGTTAGCAAATTTCTGTACAAGATTAAGTCCAGAAGCTGCCCTCCCAACCCCACTCCTACCAAATCCTTGGAAGTCATTATCTGAAGTGGAGCTATGCCAAGCCATGCAATGGGCCACATAATAATAATAATAATAATAATAATAATAATAATAATAATAATAACAACAACAACAACAACAACAACAACAACAACAACAACAACGTCTTCACTATTGTGACCTGAACCAGGATTGTGGTCTTTTCTTTTTCTTTTTTCTTTTTTGGTTTGAGACAAGGTTTCCCTGCATAGCCTTGGCTGTCTTGGACTCACTTTGTAGACCAGGCTGGCCTCGAACTCACAGTGATCCGCCTGCCTCTGCCTCCCAAGCGCTGGGATTAAAGGCGTGCGCCGCCACCCGACGATCGAGGACAAGAGGGCCGGGGAATGGACAAGCGCAGGCCTTCCCTTTAACCACAATGCCCGCCTGTTGTAAAGGGGAGTGGTCTTCTGGCTGTCTGGCCAGGCAAGAGGACTGTTGGCTGGTCTCACTATGCGCTGAAGCTAAGGAAAATGTTGTGTATCGCGTTGGTCGTCTGTAGAGTGGAAGAGCGCTCCGCAGACAGTTGTGCAGTGCAGTCCCACAGGCGGAGCACTGCAGTCAGCAGCCAGGGCACACCTTGCTGTTCGAACCCCTCGAAGCTGAGCCTGGGGAGACCTTGAAGGAAGCTAGGCTTTCTTTGGAACATACAGCAGGTCAATGGCAGCTGTCGTAAGAACCAAGATCTCATTCCAGCTTCAACGTGCTTCCCAAAATGCTAAACTGATTAAGGATTTGTATTTATTACTAAGTTGCTTGTCACATTAAAAATTTTTTCATGATTTTTCTCTGTCTGTGTGTAATGCATGTGTGTATACAAATGTGTACACCTGTTTGTTGAGAGTCCACGAGTGTCACAACACATGTGTGGAGGTCAGAGACAGCCTCAGGTGTTGGTCCTCACCTTGTTTGAGGCGGAGTCTCTCTTCTGTTGTTGCTCCTGTCTGGGGTGTCAGGTACGGAGGTCGAAAAGGCTTATGTTAGCCAATCGATGGTGGGAGGACTCACCTCTCCTTCTTCTGAAAATGGCCACTGCTCCCCCTGGCTCAAGAGGACCATGTGTTACTATGGGTTGAGGAAAAGTACGAAGGAGAGCTAGGGCAGAGGATGCAGGAGGACGCCGTCACGGCATTGCTGAAGCTACCTAGGCTCTACACCATTGGTATTTTTGAAAATTTTATTTGTTGGGTTGAGAGTTGGCTCCTCAGTTAAGAGCACCCGTTGCTCTTACAGACTACTGAGGTTCAATCCCTAGTGTTCCTATGATGGCTCACAACCATCCGTAACTCCAGCCCCAGGGGATCTGGGGCACCAGGCACTGCGGCGGTGTATACACATTCATGTAGGCAAAACACTCTATACATAAAATAAGAACAAATGAAAATGTGAAGACTCTGACACTATCACTGTTGTGCTCAGCAGCATCTATCAGCTCCTTCACATGGTAAGCTTCCTTTAAAAGTATAAATATTTGGGACTGGAGAGATGGCTCAGAGGTTAAGAGCACTGTCTGCTGCTCTTCCAAAGGTCCTCAGTTCAATTCCCAGCGACCACATGGTGGCTCACAATCACTTGTAATGAGATCTGGTGCCCTCTTCTGGCCTGCAGATGTACATGCAGGCAAAACATTGTATACATAATAAATACATAAATCTTTTAAAAAATTGTAAATATTTTATTTTCATCACCACATCGACAAGGTTCTACATAAACAAAGCTAATAAACAGAAAAGTCATGAGAGGATAAAGCAGTGGCTACTTCAGGCATGATTTCCAATATAACCGTCACAACTGAACATTAAAGGTGAGATAACCATCGTATGTGTGGTGGCCAGCCTCCACTATCAATTTGCCTGGATTCCAACTCACTGAGGAGACGCACCTCTGGATGCATCTGTGAGAGTGCTTTTCCAGAGTGGGTTAACTGTATGGGCAGCACCAAGAAAAAGGGAAAGGAAGAGAGAGAGAGAGATAGATGGAGAGAGAGAGAGAGAGAGAGAGAGAGAGAGAGAGAGAGAGAGAGAGAGAGAGAGACAGAGAGACAGAGAGACAGACGGACAGACGGACAGACGGACAGACGGACAGACGGACAGACAGACAGACGGACAGACGGACAGACTGACAGACAGACAGACAGACAGACAGACAGACAGACAGACGGACAGAACCTAAAAGGCAGAGTAGCACCACCGGTCCCCTCTGCCTCCTGACCATGAGGACACGGGACCAGCACCTCATGTCCTTGCTGTCATGTCCTTCCTCCTTACGACAGGCTGTATCCCATCAAACCTCAAGGCCAAATAACTCAGCTGTAGGCTCAATTTTCTTAACGAATATATTTTATTACTAAGTAAGAGTACCTCACTTATAACCCGACTAACCCAGACAATAGGAAAAGAAGATTAAAGAATACAATAATGTAACTGTAAGGTTATCAGTTCCGAGGAACGATTCTCCTGGCATAATCAGCAGGATTTTTTTTTTACCAGAACCTGGCACCTCAGCCAGAACCTAGAGCCCCGAAGCCTTCCCTCAAGCGGTTCTCTCTAGGAGCATCTCGAAGTGGAGCAACGAACAGCCAAAACTATCCCAAGTCTCCAAAGGCTTCGCCTCTAGTTTTTGGCTCACATTTATACCTCCTCTCAGCATTTGTTCAAGGATGTTTTTCAGCTGCTTAACAACCAATCTCCCCCACATGGTGGTTCGACTTCTAAGGGGATAAACATCACCTGCTCTCTCACAAGTCTTTTTCTCATCCCTGACTTGTGATCTAAACAAAAAACATGTTTCTCTCTCCTTCACTCACCTTTCCCTAAGCTGTGTTTATTGGGTATTTTGCCACAGCAATGAGAAAAATAACTAAAACAATTATGTTACACATGTCTGCATCTGACAAGAAAACATTCGTTAGAGTAGAGAGATAATTTGGAGAAGGGAATTTTAATTCCCTGCCCCCCCCAGGGCAGAGAACACTGATGAACATGTATTTTTAGTGTCCCTCAGCCACTGAGATTTGGTGAGACGTCAAGGCTAGAAAGTTGTGTGTCATGTCACATATGCAGATGTCACTTCACACTGGAGCTGTGCACTGTCGTGAACAGGGATTGTGCAGATGTCACCTCACACTGGAGCTGTGCACTGTAGTGAACAGGGATTGTGCAGACGCCACCTCACACTGGAGCTGTGCACTGTAGGGAATAGGGATTGGGCAGACGCCACCTCACACTGGAGCTGTGTACTGTAGTGAACAGGGATTGTGCAGACGTCACCTCACACTGGAGCTGTGCACTGTAGTGGACAGGGATTGTGCAGATGTCACCTCACACTGGAGCTGTGCACTGTAGTGAACAGGGTTTGTGCAGACGCCACCTCACACTGGAGCTGTGCACTGTAGTGAACAGGGATTGGGCAGATGTCACCTCACACTGGAGCTGTGCACTGTAGTGAACAGGGATTGTGCAGACGTCACCTCACACTGGAGCTGTGCACTGTAGTGAACAGGGATTGGGCAGATGTCACCTCACACTGGAGCTGTGCACTGTAGTGAACAGGGATTGTGCAGACGCCACCTTGCACTGGAGCTGTGCACTGTAGTGAACAGGGATTGTGCAGATGCCACCTCACACTGGAGCTGTGCACTGCAGTGAACAGGGATTGGGGATCTACAAATTGCATGTGAGCAGGAAGTCAGCATTTTAGTAAGAAAAATAGGACAACTGACTCTAACCTGCCCTTGGAGTGTCAACTGTGTTGGAAATGAAACAATAAAAGTCTTAGACGCCTTGGTAAGTTCCTTATGGAGTGTTTTCCCCCATATAATATATTTGATCATGTTCCCCTCCCCAGCTTCTCCCAAGGTCTTTCCCGTCCCTCTACTCACCTGGCTTCACATTCTTTCTCTTTCTCTCCTAAAAACAAAACAAAACAAAAAAAAACCAAAAAACCAAACAAAAACAAAACAAAACAAAAAACCAAAACCAAAAACCAAAAAACTAACAGAACAAAAATACCTGAACAAAGCAAAATAAATATTTAAAAACCCACAAAAATAAAAGCCAACCCTCCAAAATATGGAGTTCGCTTTGTGTTGGCCAATTACTCCCGGGCATGGGAGCCTGCTGGGGAATGTGGTTTGCATGCCAGTGATAGTCTGCTGAGGAAAACTGAATTTCCCCTTTCCCAGTAGGTATCAGTTGCAATAGCCCTTTGGTTGGGGGTGGGACTTTGTGCCCACTTCTCCTTCTTAGTTCTGGGGTTTCGTCTGGTTTGAACTGCAGGTCTTATGTGCAGTCTCTGCGCATGTGCATCAGGCTGGCTGTGTCTGGAAGATGCTGTGTCTGTGTGTGAGTCATCCACCACTTCAGGCTCTTACAGCCTTCCTGCCTCCTTTTCTGTACAGATCGCTAAGCCTTGAAGGGAGGGGTTTGCTGAAGACATCCCACTTACGGCGGAGTGTTCTAGAGTCCCTCACTCTGCACATTGGCCAACTGTGGGTCTCTGCTTAGTTCCCGTCTACCACATGAAGAAGCTTCCCTGATGTGGGTTGAGTAACGCAGTGATCTGAGTCCCAACCTAGCATGACCACTGGAGGACTGTGGTAGAGCGTGGTCCCCCAGGGTATCAAAAGGGAACCGGGAGTCCTAGGAGAAAAGGCTGGAAGGGGAGGGGAAGAGCTAGGAGGCCCTGGGTCTGCCCTATGGGGCATTTTATTTTCCTGTTCCCTGCACAAGAGGGCTTGGGTGTTGCAACACTGTAGCTCTTGCTGTCTCCAGGCTTTTTCTTGGGGAAGGAGAATAGCTACTAAGACAGGAAGAAGTGCTTGATGGTATTTGAAATAAAAACTGAGAATGCCCGTGCCCTAACCAGACTACCATGATCTTACCATATTGAGGTGTTGACCCTACTTACCCTGTGGCAACCCTCAAAACAAAGTCCTCTAGAAACCAAGCTGTGCTTCCATGACCAACCGAGCTCACCTTTATCCCATCCTGGAACTTCTGCACTCACAGTGCAAAAGAACATGCCGACCTGGAGCTGCTTCAGATGCCACAGACCTGGGTTAAACACACACACACACACACACACACACACACACACACACACACTCACACACACACACACACTCACACATACACTCACACATACACTGACACACACATATACAGTCACACACTCACACACACTCACACACATACACAGTCACACACACTCACACACTCACACTCACACTACACAGTCACACTCACACTCACACACACTCACACACATACACAGTCACACACAGTCACACACACATACACAGTCACACACACACTCACACATACTCACACATACACTCACACATACACAATCATACACACATTCACACACATAAACAGTCACACACACCCAGTCTCACACACACACACACAGACACACACACACACACACACACACACACACACGTCATTCTCTTCCCTGGAAGCCCTTAGTGAAAGATCCACCCCTCACATCGCCTACTTGGGTTAGCTCCAGCACAGCCCGAATTAGATGCGGGCAGTGAAAAGCCATGAAAATGCCTGATTGGGGGTGGGGCTGGAGAGATGGCTCAGCGGTTAAGAGCATTACCTACTCTTCCAAAGGACCTGGGTTCAATTCCAGGCAACCACATGGTGACTCACAACCACCTATAATGAGATCTGGTGCCCTTTTCTGGTGTGCAGGTGTACATGCAGGCAGAAAACTGTGTATGTAATAAATAAATCTTTAAAAAAAGAAAGAAAGAAAAAGAAAATGCCTGACGGGTGAGGATTGTGCATCATGAAGGGAAGACAGTTTTCTCTGACGCAAACTCTAGAAAATGAATCAATAGTCCATTCTAACCGGTATGGTTTTTTTTTTTTTATTTATTTTTTATTTTTTTATTTTTTTTAGGCTGGTCTCAAACTCACTATGTATTAGAGGGCAACTTTGAACTTCTGATCTCTTGCTTTTAATAAAGAATGCTAGCATTGCAGGTCTATGCCACTGTACTCAGTTGATGTGGTGGTGGGGATTGAGCCCATGTGTGCCAGGCAAGCACTCTACCAACCAACCTATGTCCCAGCCTGACACACACTGAAACTCTTAGGAGCTTAGAAAGTGTACATGGAAAAAAACAAACACATTAAGCAAAGTAAAAAACAAAACAAAACAAAACAAAAATTGAGAAAGTTTAAAACATGAGCTTGCGTACTTACTAGTTTTTTTATTTTATTTTAAATCACCTTTAAGTTTCATTGCACTGTGTTCAAATGGGTTTTAGGGAGTGGTTTCAAACTTTTTTGTACTTGTAAAGATTTGTTTTTTATCCCAGGATGTGGTCTATTTTAGGAAAGCTTCCATGGGCTGTTGAGTAAAATGTGTATTCTTTTATGTTTGGGAGAATACTCTGCAAATACCTCTTAAGTTCATTTGATGTATTATGTCAATTAATGTTTTTCTATTTTTGTCCAGGTGACCTCTGTCCTGGAGAAAGTGGGGTGTTGAAATCACCCACTATTAATGGATGGAAGTATGATTTTTATGAAACTGGGTTCACCAGAGTTTCGTACAGACACATTTAGGATAGTCTTCTTGATTGGTTGGAATGAACTGTACCTCTTTACCTCTTCTGATTAATGTAAGTTTGAAGTTAACTTTGTTAGGTCCGTCTCCATTCTCCCAGCCCCCGCCTTCACCCCTTGCACCTGCGCCTCGGCACCTGCAGCATTTTAAGGGCTGTGCGTGCAGTGGAAATAAAGAACCATGAGTCTCTGGGGGAGGAAAAACAATTGGTACATAAGGTTGGCAACCATCAGGCGCATCAAAGATCACTAAAGGAGAGAACTGTGGGAGATCAGGAGATACTGGGAACAATTACGCTTCTTAGTGCTGGGGCTCAAGGAAGGCTTGGAAGAAAAAGGTAGGAAATTGCAGTGATGGGTGTTGGTGAGATGGATCTTGAGTAGTCACTGTTGACGAGCAAGCCTGATGACCTGAGTTCAATACCTAGAACCCATGGTAGAAGGAGGGGCTGGATTCCTAAAGCTGTGGGCTGCAGCACAGGGGTGCTGCCACACAAAATCATAAGCACACACTAATAAGACAAAATAGCATTTGTAGGAGAAAAAAAAGCCAGCAGAGATGCTGAAGGAGAAAGAAGAAAAGAAGGAAAGCTGGAGGAAAGACTGAGCTGGAGGACCACAGGTTGAGGTCTGAAGATAGTGGGATCAGAGCCTTCCGGCAGGTCTGAAAACAGCACTCCACACACGTCAGGGCTGATGCCCTACTCACACAGGCAGCAGTTCAGGCTCAGCCTTTCCCTCTCTGAATCACTGGGTCTCAATGCTGAGATGGCATTGGAAGGCATGTTGGAGAAGCTCATACCCCTGAAAGCTGAAGTTGAGCAAGGGTGTTTTCCTTTACAGCCCTTGAATATTGGTACCCATGCAGTTCTAGACAGGGCGTCTTTCTGTCCCGATGTTCTCTGTGGCCCTTGGTGGTGTCCCCATCCACCCACCCTGGTTCTTAACTTAAAAGAGATGTTTTCTAAAAAAAAAAAAAAAAAAAAAAAAAAGGTCCAGCCACTCTCCAGGGAAGCCAGCAAGCTGCGTCTTGCAGAAATTCTGCCTTAGTGAGTAATTGAGATTGTTTTACAACTGGCCAAACAAAAAAACTCCTGCCACGGCATCCTTCTCTTCCGCCGTTCTCAGCTCCAGCACGTCTGGCTTCCTCTTAATTTCTCACAACCTAATTATTTAGTGTTGAAAGCTATACAACGGTATAGCACGACATGTTTAAGTGGCCGGTTGTGAGAAGGATACAAGAACACTAACTCTTGCTGAGTGTGTGCTGTGCAGCTGGCATTATGGTAAACACCTTGTTGTCCTCCCTCGGTCCTGGGTCAGTTTAGCCTTCAGATGTTTCTGTGAAGGGAACACTAAGACATAAAGCACAGGTGCCCAGTGTGGATGGCCTGCTTGGGATTTGAGATGACAGGGCGGGCGGGGGTGTGTGGCTGATATCAACTTCTAGCTCTGGCTCGAGGCATCCACGTCCACGTCTCTCAGCCTCTCTGTCCACCTGCTGTTCATTCTCTGTCCTGCCTTTCTGGCCTCTCTAAGAGGCACTTAGTGCCCTTCCTTTGCCCTCCGGACTGCCACTTGTCAGCATCCACCCACTCCTCAAGGTCCATCTGGGATACAAGCTCCCACCTGCAAAGGCCTGTGGTTCTCCCACCTCAGGGTCACTTTGTTGTCTCTGATGAGCCCTGCTTACGGAGCTGAAGGTACACTTCAAAGGCTCATGGCACAGCATCCCTCTTGACGCCCACATCTTGTATTTACTCTGATGGGCTCTGCTTACAGAGCTGACAGTGCAGGTCAAAGTTTTCCACCGTAGCGCCTCTCTTGACATCTGGGGCATTACACCTCTTTTGACACTCCAGAACGGGAGCTAAGCCCAGACTTCTGGTAACTAGGGTGGTGCTGACACACTTGATTTTTGTCCTTGCAAAAGAAAAAAAAATAAATAAATAAATAAATAAATTGTATTATACGCCCTGAAGAATCTATTCATGTTTTGATATCAAAATGACATTATTTTCCAAAATCATTAGGTGAAACTGGGAGTCCAGAGAGATGAGTGTTCCCATGGCTAGAAGGTCCCTCCACTACTTGCTTAAGCACCAGGAAAATCTGCAAGACCAGCTTCAGAAGCAAGCAACCAGAACACAAAGTCCTCAGGAGCGAAACCTGCTTCTCCAATCCTTGTCTCACAGGCCGTGTGCTGACTAGAGGAAGAACTTTCTTCTGTTTGCTCAAATGAATTCCATGTCAACACAACCACTGAAAGGGTCTGAAAATCATTTTCCCCTCAGTAGATATGTTTCCCTTGTAATCAAAACTACTTGATTAATTTGCTCAATGAAACCATTTTTGTAGGGTTGGTGCAAGCCCACCAACACAGTTCGCGTTCCGTGCTCTAATCTGTGGGGTGCCTCGGAGGTCCTGCGTATTTCCATTTCAGAAATTCGCCCACGTTGGAAACAAAACCAGACCACATTTTAAAATCCCTGCATTTGTCCCGGGGCCCTCCCACCTCCACACTTGGTGCCTTTCTCTGGTTTCTCAGATTCTAAGAGCTTAAATGCTAATCTGAAACCGGCCGCTGCAGTTTTGCAAGCCCCCTCCAGGCCCCCCAGGCCCCTTCTTGCCCTTGGAGTACCTCAAGCCAAATCATTTTTCTTGAGGAACCCCCCCCCCCACACACACCTGCTTCTAACATATCCCTCAGTAGGACAAAGAGGATGACAAGCTACCAGGAGCCATTCTGGCTTCCCAGCTTGTGGTTCTGTAGCAATGATATATATGATCACCATCATACCTCCAGCAAGGAAACAGGGACAAAAAAGACATGCTTTGAGAAGCACACAGTGTTCACAACCTACAGGCTCAGCCCAGCTTCTTAGGATCAATATCCAAGAAAGGTATGGGGCTGGACTGAGCAGGAGGATGGGTGGGAAGAAGATAGAGTTGCTGGAAAGTCACTTGGTGCTTTGGTGCTGGATGGACCTTCCACACTGTGCTCTAGTCCTGTCTCACAGATTTTGTACCCAATAGTAAGCATCAGTAGATGTGGGGGGAAGTATTTCCTTGAGCACTCTGGTTCTTTGGCTTAGGACAATTGGAAAAAGTCTCCAGTGTGAACTGTCCACATCAACAACTAGTCTCATCCTGTAGCGATGAGCATTGAGTCCTGTGCGGTGAGATTTGGACAGTGCCTGACAGTGCCCGTTGCAGTCCAGAAGCACCTGGCACCATAGCCAGTGTCGGCCATGTGATCACTAGATCACCAGGGTAGTCTGTCCAGCTAATGAGGTATAAGCGCTTAATGTGATGCATATCCTAAGGGTATAGCCATTTGGTTACAGAAAATGCCACTTAACTAAAAGTTTGCATGAAAGCCCTCTTTTTTTTTTTGAAATGGGGCAAGGTTAAAAATGTGGGGCAATCTAAAAGAGATATAGGTTGTGTGTGTGTGGGGGGGGAAGTGGTAATACGTGAGGGAGGGCGAATCAAACATCACTCTTTGTTAGGAACACTTCGTAGAAGGCAGGGGGCTGACAGAAGTGAGAGCTCTGGGGGCTGAACCCCAAGGGAATTCCTGGTGGCAGAACATGTTCCAAGGGCAAAGAAGGAAGTGAAGGACTCCATTTAGGGCATGAAAGCAAGAGCATAAATACAGAAGTGAATGAGACTTTCTCTAATAAAGGTGGACCTTGATAGGACACTGGGCAAAGCCGGAGTGCAGAGTGGCTCCTGCTTAATTTAGGGCCCAGCATGCATAGCAGACAATAAACTACAGAAAGAAAGCATTCAACCCGCCCATGTTACTGGAAAGTTCTGGACTAACGCAGGCTTTCCTTCCTCCACAGTTTTCTTAAACAGCAGACGGTAGAGTGACGCTTCTGTCACTCATCTGTTTAAAGCAGATTCTGTCTTCCCAAGATGTCATTTCAACGTGTGGAATCAGCCCCATGAAGGGACACAGCCAGCAAAGGAAAGTTCAGGAAAGTACTTTGAATCCCTCTTCTCCACAAGATGCATTGTGAACCAGCTCGGTTTATAAGCATTTCCACTAGCAAGTCATCTCCCAAGCACCCAACAGATGGAGATAAAAGCCTATGGTTGTCAGTATTCTGTTTGGACTTAGTGATACTAAGCTTTAAAAAGAAAACATGTTTGAGTTCCACAGTGGTGCATGAATGCCCACACACCGCTCCCCAGCCCCACCCCTGCACCCCAACACACTTTTGCATAGTTATCAGTCGCCTCTGGCCACAATTTTCCCCCAACTTTTCCATCAGCTTAAATTGGAAGAGATCCTCTGAGGGCACAATGGAACCAATACAGTCTAGGCTCCAATTCTATGACCCATGGACCTGAAGCCCAGAGTTGTACTGTAATGCCACCAAATCCCATCTAAGGCTGCATGCCAGCTCCCGCCAACTCCACAGCCGTTCTTGCACAATTACCTGTGCCCCGGTTTAAAGAGATACTAAGAGGAAAGTGCTAGAATCATTCTGCTCAAACCGGTCAGCTGACACTGCAAACAGGAACACATGTCCCACACATGCACCCAGCAGTCTGCACCACACGGCCTGGGTTACGCTCTGTGAAACGTAATTGCAGAAAAGAGATTAAACTCAAGAGTTTGGTTCAACTAGAGGTGCTATTATGTAAAATGGAATGGACAGCACCCTCTGATGCTCCCCACGGGAAGGGGGTGAGGGGGAACCCCTTTCCTGTTGGCCTGTCAAGAGGTAATAATACAAACTCTGAGTACGTCCCAGGCTGGCGGATATTAACTCGCTCACTTTGCCAGTGTCTACATGCCTGGGAGTCCTGTCAAGACTCATTTTCTCAGTGTATCTGCTCATGCAACCCGCCACCTTGTAGCTCAGCTAGCATCTGCCATGTTATTTCAATCACCCTCCAACCCTCAGCTTGTTATTGAGAAACTTCAGACAGTTTTAAGGGAATTTTATTTTTGCTATCATCAGTGTTATTAGCAATTTTCATATGCCTTTAAATTATTTTTCATATGATCTTATAGCAATTAGTGTAATTTTTTTTATCAAAGAATACGACCATCAAGAACGTTTACAGAATACTTGAAATAAGTGATAGAGTTTATTATAAACTATATAATGATAGTTTACAAAATATATAATTCAAGAGATATCCTCACCAGATGTCTATGTAATGTTTAAGACACATAGGCACACAGACACACACAAGAGCTGTGTGTGTAGCTCAGTGGTAAAGTGCTTGCCTAGCATGCTCAAGGCTGTGGGTTCCAAACTAAGACACTAAATAATACTCCCAAATTCCAGTTGAATTATATTAGCCCTTTTAGTTTTACTAATGATTACATTTCACAGCTAGAAAGGATTTAAAAAAAAATTGCACGAAGCCCTGTACTTTCAAAGTTGAAGGTTTTACAGTCACAGTGACTCCAGGATTTTATTGAAACATGTTTGCAAAAATTAAAGGAAAGTCAGTGGTGGGTACTGGTGCCTGTTTGTGACCCCAGCCCTCAGAAAGCTGAGTCAGGAAGATTGAGAGTTCAAGACCAGAGTGGGCTCTATAGTTTGTCTCAACAAACAAACAAGCAAACCAAAAATCAAATAACTTAAAACGGGGTGGGGGGTGAGGGAATGGGGAAGATGAAATGATGCTTGTTATTTGGAATACACACAAGCTCCTAAAACAATAAAAACCAAGAAAAAGCAGCTTGGGTCTTAATATTGTCCAGCTAACCTAATAAAAACAAAACGTTATTTAATTTTATTGCCGAGACTTTAGAGATTTGCAAGGTGTTGGGGTGGGGGTGGGGCTTTTCTCATCTCCTCCCCTCTGGCCAAGCTACCCACAGGCAGTTCTACCATTATCCTAAACTGCATCTGCTTTCAGGAAAGCATGCAGCCTGCCATTGCCACTACGGAAAAGCTTTCTTCTTCTGAGGTACGCGGCACAGAAGTAACAACTACGATCACAAGCAAAAATATGAAATTACGTCGAGCTTTTACAAGATCCGATATTTCTCCGATGACGGCTGAAGCGGGAGGGCCATACTGTCCCGCGACTTCAAATGTCTATTATTTAATAAGCTAGGTTAAGAGTGTTAGAAGAGAAGACACATTCCCAGCTTCTTGGACGGCCCAATTACTCTGATCGCACCCCACACCCCCTACACACACACTGTGGGACGGTTAGGATTCATTTCCACAGCCTTTCAGGCCAAATGTAGTCAGATCTCCTGAGCTAACCTGGGCGCACTGTGCGTACGTTCACACTTTACTGGGAGCCTGAGATCACCTGTGCCAGGGCAGGAAGACAGCGACCTTTTAAAGACCTCAACATCCAGCACTGACCGAGGAAGGACTGCTGCCCTGCTGTTCTCCAGAGGGTCAGAGTGCTACAGAAGCAAACTCCGCGGGGAGGCTTTTTCACACATAGATTCGAAAGAGTACTTAAGTGTCTTGGGGGCGTTAGCCTAGGGAAGGCCAGTTGGCTGCTTGCCTCTTAGCTTACCTCCCAGAACCTTGCTACCGACTAAGAAGCACCAAGCCATACCCCTTCCCTCAGACTTCCTCCAAAAGCAGAGGCTCCGATTTAAACACACCTGAAGACTATCTGGATGGTTCTTTCAAAGTCTGATTTCCAGGCTGCAGCCCTGTAACTATTTCAAGTTCAACCATAGTCCCTGGGTGTCATGCACAGTCCAAAGAGCCCAGGTGATATTGGGAGTTTTTGTAAAACCCTTGCAAAGGCAGGGCAGGCTGCAACAGTCACTGTTTGATGACATAAAAACCTACATTTTGGTTAGAGCCAGCTGTGCGGTTGTGCTATTTCAGAGCTGGAGAAGAGCACTCAGCCCACAATGGTGATGCGGGTCTTTTCCTGTGTACAATCTGCAGACCCTGTCTAATATTTTCCATACTGGGCAATGAGATCACAAACTCCAAAACACTAAATCAAAACCGGAGGCATTACGGGTCTTCAATAAAACTTCATAGCCCATACACCAGGAGGAGGGAGGGGAAAATTAAAACCATCACTGAACAGCAGACATACTTTATACATACATAAAAATATGTGTATGTAAGTGTGTGTGTATATGTAGCGTCACTGGGATGTTGCACTGACTCTAGAGGAAAAGATAACCAACAGCAACCAGTTCAAAGGAATGGGGCAGACAAGGAGTAAAAAATTATAAGTCAGAAATCCCATTTGTGCCTTAAAGAGACCTCACCGTAAAAGACACTTGATTTCTGGTCAAGGAAAATGCTTCCCTGTGGGAAGAGAGCACAAAGACACGCATATGGAAAGTTAGATGGACGTGAAGTAGAGGCCATGCTGGTGAGGCTATGCAGTTACAAAGGCATTAAGAATTCCTAGCTAGCCCTGGTGGGTGGCAAGCATGCCTTTAATCCCAGCACACTCGGGAGTCAGAGGCAGGTAGATCGCTGTGAGGCCAGCCTGGTCTACCAAGTGAGTCCAGGATAGCCAAGGCTACACAGAGAAACCCTGTCTTGAAAAACCAAAAACCAAAAAACCAAAACCAAAACAAAACAAACAAACAAACAAACAAACAAAAAGAATTCCTAGCTAACACTAAAGAAACTCATCCACAACCTCAGAACAAAGGCTTTATTTCCATATACCAATGTCTTCCTGTGATATGTGCCTATAGAAACAAAACAGCGGACTTCTAATTATGAGTCAATATGCTAACTATGGAAGAAACAGGTTATTGAAGAGTCCCAGTGATCCTACCCTCCCTCCCCACTCTTCCTTTGTAGGAAGGGGATCTGGGCAGTGTCCTCCCGAAGGCTTGGTGTCCTGTGGTAAAATGATGACCACAATTACTCTGCAAACCTAACTACTGAATTTCCAGGGTGTGAATGATCCTTTCTGTGATGAAAAGTGGAGAAGACTGATGTCTATTGAGAAATCAGGGAAATCCAAGCAAAGGAGGTTTGGCAGGCACTGTCTTAATTAAGACAAAAGCCCCCCACCCACCCCCATCCCTGTAAGTAAGCTCCAGCCACCACGTCCATGGTGGCATGTTCCAAGTCCCGGCAGGAGCAGAAATCTCTAAGCACTGCCCTGGGGTTCACCGGGAACACATTTCAAGCTGTTTCCTATTAGGTTGGGCTGGTGCACATGCAGCTCTCATGTCAGTCTTTGCAGCTGAGAAAATCTGATGAGCAGGGCCATCCTTTAGGCAGCAGGAGACCCTCGTCCACCCCTGGTCTTTAAGAAGTTTGTTCTAATGCTGGTACATCACCACCGGCTCAGCTCCCTTTGTAAAGGCCACTCTGTCCATCATACTCCCTTCCCATGGCTGCTCTTAGGTTTCCCACTTTCCCAAGCACTCAGGAGTACTCACACACAGTGGAAGTTCCCCCAATGTTTCCAACATTAATGTTGCTGCTTAGATTTTTAACACCGACATATAAGCATTTTTGAGAGATCATTGCAAAGGTGGAATTTTGACCATGCCTTAAACCTCCTGGGTTTTGATGTACGTGGTGTGTGTGTGTGTGTGTGTGTGTGTGTGTTGTAATGAGATGATGAAATAAATCTAATTGCACAACATGTGTAACTTTACACAAAGATAAGTTGAGGCTTACGAGACAAGGCCACTGCCAAGGAAGTTAGAGAGGCAAAAAATAGGACTCAGGATTTTGGCCAGGTGAGGATTTACACAAATAAACCAAGGACAAGGAAACAGGCTACTCTAAAAACTCAGAGAAACCATGCCTCCCCAGCAAGACAAAATAAAACAACACCAACAAAACAAACAAAAATCCACCCCCAAACAAAACAAAAACAATCAAACAAACAAGCAAGCAAGCAAACAAACAAAAAACCCAAAACAGTACTGGCATTCATAGTTTGTATTTATCATCCAAGTGCAGCTTTTCTTTAATGCTTCCACTCTGAAACTCTGAAAGCTAAAGTTACAAGTAAAGTAGTCAGGTCGCTACATTTCAAATCAGGAAATTATCTTAGATCTTCACTTAATTCTGCTCTCCTTTGTTTCTAATGGACTTGCACAGCAAATCTATTTTCCACTGTTTCCCCTCTAGTCTCTGAATCCAAGGGAGCATCCAAGATTGTTTTTATTCTGCAAAAATACCTATCTGTTCTTTTTTATTCCTTTCATTTGAAGAAATGGGGAAAGATAGCTTGCGTTGCTTTGTTTTTCTCATCCTGCATTTCCAAGGACAGGGCTGTGAGCTGCCAAAGTTGGTTGGAACAGTTTCTAACCGCTTCGGGGATGCTGACCTGGACTTTTCTAGGCTAGCAGAGGTAAAGTGTGCCCTGGGGCAGACACTATCAAGCCAGGTGAAAATAAATCTGGAAAATCTGTCAGTGGGAACCAGGGGAAGGAATTTGCCGCTCTTGGGGCTAGTATGATCGTCAGCTCCTTTCTCTTGGAGCTCCCTAAGGTAGGGAAGGGGCACAGGCCTTGGGCAGGCTTGACTGCAGAGGTCAATTAATCTGTGAGTCCTCCCTCCCTGTCCTCCGCTTCCATCAAGGTCACTCTCCGTGTAGTTTCCTTGCACTCGGCACGCTGCAGCTTCCTGAAAGCTAGTTCCCGGCTCAGGCGTTCTCTGAGGGTTTGCAGTTCTTTTTCCTCCCTCCCCAGAGGCTTTCTTGCACCTGCCCACTTCTCATACTTAAAAACAAGCAAGCAAACACTCAAGCCAACCAACCAACCAACAACAACAACACACACACACACACAAACCAAAACAAACTCCATTTTCTCATTTTTAAGTGTTGTGTAGTGACAAAATTGTCCCTCTAGAGTAAGTTAGGCTGTTCTTAGGAGACGTTACACGAAGTGCTACTCTGCAGTTTGTTTTGCTTTTTTTTGAAAAGCGAATTTTAAAAGAAAAGGGATTCTGTTTGTTTGGCTTTAATTTCAAACGCTGCAATGCATCGCCCAGTGTTCATGAAACAGCGAAAGTGCAAGGCCTGAGCCAAGAGCAGCAGGCACGATGAAACCCTCGCCCCTGGCGGGCGGGCGGGCGGGCGGGCGGGGTGGCTGAAAAAAAAAAAAAAAAAAAAAAAAAAAACCAAGGTTCGCCCTCGGCTAGCTCTGGGCTTCTCTGAGAATGCGGGTTTCTTCCTAGGAGAATTGCGCACCCTCGGGTCTAGAATCAGCTGCTTATTTACTTTTCTCCTGGAGTCCTTGAAATGTGTGTGTCCTGAGGAACGACCAGCGCGTTTGTTGTGTGCTTCGTTTATACCCCCCCCCCCAATAACTTCCCCACACAATCCCGTCAAAAATCAAGATGATGTCGAGAGGAGAGGTGAAGTGAGGAGATTGATTCACTCAGCCTGAACACTCTGCATTCACGGCTCTTGGTGACAAATGGGCAGAATATTTCCTAGTTACCCAGCCTCCAGTCCCCAGAAAGACTCACTTCTCTCTATGGCATCCTCTTTAACTTGGAACTCCTATCAAACCGCTTGCCTCACCTGCTTTCCCTGCTTAAGGGATATCTGGGCCAGGTCGTAGGGCCGCTGACGGACGCTCACCTTGACCCTCTGCCCCTGTGACTGGCCAGCACCGGGTAGACTGGGCTTTCACTACGCTGCGTTCTCCAGCCCCGGAGCCTCCGCGCTCCTGGAAACCACTGTTCATTTCTTTGCTGAGCGCATGCAATACTGTTGTTTTACCAAGCCCAAGCGCGGGATCTATGAACTTTCTTACCTTTGCGCTCGCCCCATGGATCATTAGCTGCCCCGGAGCCCTGGAGATGACCAAGCCGCAAGCCGGAAGATTGAAGAGACACTTCGCTTTCTGCAGTCCAACCTTTGAGCCACCTCGTCCAGCTCGCAGCGCGGGAAGCTGCGCTGCCAGGCCGGGACCCGACCCGACAGGGGGCGACAAACTGTAAGGTTTTTCCCGAAGTCTAACGGGACAGGCCAGTGTGTGGTCTAGACCCGCGCACAGCTGGCTGTTGAGGGGGAAGCCCTAATGAGAGGGAAGGCTGGCAGGTTCAGCTACAGACAGAGAGCCTGCCACCACCTCAAGTGCAAACCCCTGAGTCTCTCCCTCCATTTTCTCCCTCCTCCTCCTCCCCTCCTTCACCACCACCACCACCACTATCACCGGGCGGCCTTCCCCTAGGGAGTTTGGTGTTGTCTGGACGGACTGCTCTTCTTGCTAGCGGTGAAAGCGCGCGGGGCGTGCTGAGCAACCTTAGGAAAGAGTAGCTGCATCAAAATAGCTCTTACGGTGGCAAGGCTAGCTTTAGCTGCTCTTAGACTCCCCCTCCCCCTTCCTGCAGCCTTTAGCTATTTTGATGAAGTTCGGAAATGCACTGGGTTAAGGGATGGAAGCTCTTTTTTTTCCCACCTAGGAGAGCCCAATGTGAAGAAATAGACATTCCTCGGTATCCCTTGCCTGACTAGAAATCCTAGAAATGAGCATCTAGATTAGAGACTATCAACCCAAAACACCTGGAAAGAATTGAAAGCGAGGTGTTTTTACTTCCCAAAGCCTGGAAGAACTGCCCTGTGCATTTTTCTTTGCTTGTTGCTCCCCGCCTCCTGTTCTTCCTCCCAAAGCGGGGAAACTCCAGCACCCAGCATGCCCACCTTAATCTCCTTTATTCCCTAGATCTTTACTGGAAGGTTGCTCTGTTCTGGACAGGCCTGGTATTCCAAGTGGGTTTACTGTTCTCACTGGGGTTTGGGGCACCTGCTAGGGTGCACTGATCCCCTAGGCCTCTTCTGCATGCCAGCAACCTTTCTAAAACTCTTAGAGCCTTAGGCTGCACTGTGTTCTGTGTGCTGCCAAACAGAGACACGGCTTCAATTCTTTCAAATTTGCCTTTTCAGCCCTTCACCCCCCCCCCCCCCAACACCCCAACCCCCCCCCCCGGGGGTATTGTACAGTTTCCCTGGAGAGCCCAGATTTATGGCCCAGGTCCTTCTAACACACATTTGTATAGGTTGATTGAGGTCCATCAGAGTTCTCCCCACCCCCTAGAAGAAGGAGGAGAGGGGTCAGGGCTTTCAAAGAGGCTCCTGAAGCTATGATTGACAGGTCAGTCTGCAGGAACCTTGGGCAGCATCACCACACTTGTACAGTGAGCAATTTCTAGGCTGTTCTGAAGAGCATAGAGGGATGTGTGTTGGTGAAGAGGCAGGAGGTTTCTTCATCTCTGGGGTTTATTTAGACTCCTTGGGAGTTTCAGGAATTGTAGCCGGTTCTTGGTTTCTACCAGGCCTTTTTTCTTTCCCCCTGCTATTTTGTGACCAGCCCAAAGCTCTTGATGTTCACTGGTCTCACCTGGAAACTCTCAGGTGCCCCCTGGCACCAGGTCAAGTGCAAAACTATACAGCCCCCTCATTGGTCCCTTTTGGATTGCTGCAGTTCTCAAGGCCAGCGGGGAGGCCGGGAATGTGCATAGGCATAGAGTGGAAGAGTTGCTCAAGGGTTGTGCAAACTGCTGCTTAGGTGGAGAAAAAAGCCACTGGATGGTTTAGCAGAACCCCCTGGAAGGTTGCTGGTGCTGGGCGAAGACCAGGCCAGACAGATGAGGATGGGGGTGTGGGGGGGGTGGAGGATACAGGACCTCATAGCCTCTCTGAAAGGGACTGTCTGGACTTAGAACAGGAGCTCAGCAGCCATTAATTGTTTGTTTGTTTCAGATTGACAGGTTGTTGTGGGTAGGAAGCAGCAAGCTTCACTGTCTTCCCTGCCTGCCGCCTGTGTCACTTTTTGGAGAGGAAGGAGTTCTGGCCGTTGGGCTTTGTCCTTTGAGGCAGAATCTGGAATGTGTCCCTCTTGGGTCACTGAAATCACCTCATGTTGCTCCAAAAAGCGCTCTTGCTATTAGAACTTCTTGAGAACAGGACAGACAGAGATGAGAAATGTGATGTGATGAGGAAGAGCCAGCTCCGTGCGCCACGATGGACCATTCTTCCCTGGTGACCCACGCGAGCTGGACCTTCTCGCCTCATCTCTATGGCTCCCTGAGTGTTGGACCCACCTGACTTGTCCCTTCTCTTCATGACAGCAGGCAGTGGAGTCAGCTACATGCTAAGATATCTTGCCAGGATCAACTTCTGCCTCCAAAGGTTATTAGTAATGGCGGTAGAGGTGATTGTAAAGCTAATGTATGATCGATTTGAAATGACTTCGGTACCATTCCTAAAGTAGGTTTGGGAGGCCACAAAAGGCAACAAAGTTTGGATGGTCCTGGGATCTGGCTCAGCTAGGTTTAGGATAATTTGTGTTCCGTGTGTGTATGCGTGTGTGTGTGTGGGGGGTAGGTGGGGGGGGGGAAGTGGGGGGCGGGGAGGGTTCCGGAGGAGGTGGAGAAAGGCGGAGGGGAGAGCCAGCAGCTAGGAGGAGGGCTAGATTTGGGCGGGGAGGGGGACGCCAGGGCGCGGTGACGGGAACCAATGAGCTGCCAATTCGTGAGTCTCCAGCGTGACTGTAGAGATTGACGTGGGGGACACGTCAAATTGATTCTCGCACCCCGCAGCTTCCCGGTCAGACGAATTTCTCCCAATCGGATGAAGTTCACCTTGGGCCTGGGGTCGCGGGCCTGGAGAGTGTCCTGGGAGCGGGCAGCGGCGGCGGCTGCGGCGGTGGGCCCTGGGGCAGGCGGCGCGCTGGGCAGCTGCTCACTGCGCGTCTCCAGCCGCCGCGGCCCTCGGCTCGCACGCGCCCTCCCTCTATGCCTCTCCGGCGGTGGCGGCGCCCGAGCTCTCCCGGACTGCGCCGGGCCCAGTCCCCGCCGCTCCGGCGCCAGGCAGCTGGCTGGCCCGCGCGCGATGGGTAAGGGGCGAACCTCAGGCCGGGTGCGGGAGGGTGCGGAGCGGGGTTGAGACTCTCTGCCTCTCTATCTACCCGCTGATCCACTTGGCCTGGGCAACGTAGTTCCGATCTCTGCTCTCAGGAATCGCGTTCACTACGGTTCCCAGTCATTGAGGGGGCAGTCCCTTAAGTTCCGGGAGGAGGTGAGGACGCGACCAAAGTGCCCTAAGAGCACCAAGGGCTGAGGCGCGCAATGCCTGCCTCTAGCTCTGACTTTTGCTAGCACGTTCGCCGTTCAGTTCTCCGGGTCTGAGCTGTCAGGAGTGGGGGTAGACCTGCGGGTTACCTTAGTGTCGAGCTAGGGTGCAGTACAGTCCCTCAGGATACACTCGGCTAACCCTCCGGTGTTTCCTTCCTCGCCTGCTCACTCCTATCCGGCGCGTCCGTAGAGCAGACGTACGGTGAAGTGAACCAGCTTGGTGGTGTGTTCGTCAATGGCCGTCCTCTGCCCAACGCTATTCGCCTACGCATCGTGGAGCTAGCACAGCTGGGTATCCGACCCTGTGACATCAGTAGGCAACTGCGGGTCTCCCACGGCTGCGTGAGCAAGATCCTGGCGCGCTACAATGAGACCGGCTCCATCCTGCCCGGGGCCATTGGGGGCAGCAAACCCCGAGTCACCACTCCCAATGTAGTGAAACACATCCGGGACTACAAGCAGGGCGACCCTGGTATCTTTGCCTGGGAGATCCGTGACCGGCTACTGGCAGACGGCGTCTGTGACAAGTACAACGTGCCCTCTGTGAGCTCCATCAGTCGCATCCTGAGAAACAAGATCGGCAGTCTGGCGCAGCCAGGGCCCTATGAAGCAAGTAAGCAGCCGCCTCCGCAGCCTGCGCTGCCTTACAATCATATCTACCAGTACCCCTACCCCAGCCCAGTGTCGCCCACGGGCACCAAGATGGGCAGCCATCCCGGGGTCCCCGGCTCAGCGGGTCACGTCAGTATCCCACGTTCATGGCCCTCCGCACACTCAGTCAGCAACATCTTGGGCATCCGGACGTTTATGGAGCAAACAGGTCAGTCGTGATGTCTTCTGTAATTCTCCACAGAAGGGCAGAGTTGGGGGCGGGAAGATGAGCCAGGGGATTGCATGCCCTTCTCTTTCTAGGACTGATTTTGGCTCAGAAAATAGTTCAGGGCTGGTCACGCAGGCTGGGGGTCCAGAACCTTCTGTGGGAGTCTTCGGACATCTTGAACTTTTTATGACAAATATGGAAAATATTTCTCAAATAGAAGAGCAGACCCAGACCACAAAATCGGAGGCCTGAAATTGCACTTTTTCATTCTTGCAAAAAGAATGCAAATGCTATCGCCAAATCTAAGCCAAACAAACCGCTCAGGCCGGTCGGCGCGACCCTTCTTTCAGGTTCCACCTTCAAGAGCTTATGCAGGCCTAGAAGTTCTTTTGAAATGAGAAAGAGTCTCTCCCCCCTCCCCCCTCTCTGTGTGTGTGTGTGTTAGAATAGAGGTAATGGCGCCCCATTTTCTTCAGGGATAGTCACCAGTACATACGCTTTGATTGTCATTAAAATCCAATCAACATTGGTAATTTCTGTTGCATGGAGAAGGCGGGAGGTTTCGGGCAAATTTGGTGCTCTGCCTAGGACGATATATGTGGGTGTTTTCTAGAAGCACCATTCCCTTTCCCTAGCAGCTAGTGTTTCCTTCCTCACCCCAGCAGACAAGGTGTGTGTGTGTGTGTGTGTGTGTGTGTGTGTGTGTGTGTGTGTAGACAGTAAAGCAGCAGGCAGACACAGGGAGACAGTAAAGCAGCATAGGAAGTGGACTGCTCGGTTCCGATCTCTGAGGCCCTGCAAACTACTCATTTGAGTGGCTCTACACCAGAACAGCAACCGAGCAAAACTCCTCCGCGTGAAGCAGCGGAGAGCAGGTGGTCAGGAGGTGACCTCCAGGTCTGTGCCTACGTTTGAAGGTTTCCCTCGGCAGGGCGCACACACCTGATCTGGGAGCCACTCTGTGCTTGAGACATCCTGATATAGGTCTCGGATTTGTTGCCTCTTTGGGGAGACCAAGAATGGTCCCTAGGGGCTGTCAGGGCCAAAATGTTCTTGTAGCCCTCTAGATGCTAATAAAGACACCCAGAGGCTTACACATTTTTTTGTAAAGTTGCCTTGAACTTGAAAGCTTCTGGCTGTCACTTCTGAGCAGTGGACAAACCGGCCTCCACCGCTTGAGCCTCTCCGATGCTTATGTCTTTTCGTAGGAAGTGGGGGCCAGGGTTGCAGGAAATAAAGGGCAGGCTCCTTTCCTCCCTGCCACGAAGTGCGGGACCCTGCCACCACTCTTACCTCCAAAGAAAGGCCTTGGGAGTCCGTGGCAGCCTCCGGGTGTGGGAGGGGATTTCTGGCAGCGCCCAGTGATTGTAGTTGGGTCATTGGCTCGTGTGCAAACGTGGAGTGCACAGACTTCCGCTCCATCTGCGTTCCTGCAGGGGCCCTGGCCGGGGGCGAAGGCTCTGCCTACTCCCCCAAGATGGAAGACTGGGCAGGTGTGAACCGCGCGGCCTTCCCCACTTCTCCAGCAGTGAATGGGCTCGAGAAACCTGCCTTGGAGGCAGACATTAAATACACTCAGGTAACCAGAATGCTGGGCAAGTAGGTGACCTTTGGTGGCGGGAGGCGCGGTAGGTACAGAGGAAAAGTTGGAGTGAGCGAGATAGAGAAAACAGCAGCATAGTCTCCTTGGCAGGTTTTGCAAAATCAAGGCAGAGAGCATCTTCCAGAGGCCTACTGCTCTCAAGTTCCAAGGTCTTAGTTAGCTGCCGCCTGGCTTTCGAAATAAGGAGGCCGGCTTGCCTTTCGATTGGGGGGGGGGGGGGGAAGCCAGGAGTCCCCTTATCTCTAAACCCCAAAGGTGTTTAGACTCCCTCACTTTTTATTAGCACACTGAAATATTTGGAGCAGATTTTTTTTTTAATTAAAGAAACCAGGCTGCTTAGGAGTCCTAGAATAGTGACTCGGACAGCAGAGTCCGTGTCAGCTTGGCCGGTGCTAGAGAAGTCTGCGGGTTTTCTGACTCTGTCTCTTTCGGCAGTCGGCTTCCAGCCTCTCCGCAGTGGGCGGCTTCCTCCCCGCTTGTGCCTACCCGGCTTCCAACCAGCACGGTGTGTACAGTGCTCCAGCAGCGGGCTACCTGTCTCCCGGCCCGCCCTGGCCACCCGCCCAGGCACCCCCGCTGGCGCCCCACGGAGCTAGTGTGGCGGTTCACGGCGGGGAGCTTGCAGCAGCAATGACCTTCAAACACCCCAGCCGAGAAGGTGAGGGGCACCATTTGGGAGGTGCGAAGATATTGGAGGGGTTAGAAAGTGGGGGAGAGGAGCTTGGGAGACAGAAGGCTGGGAGAAGGAGGGAGGAAATGAGTGGGGGGGGTGGGAAAGAGCTGGGGGAGAAGCAGAGAGGAGAGGAAAGGAGAGGAGGGGGGAGGGGAGGGAAAGGGAGGGGAGGAGGGGGTGGGAGAGGAGGGGAGATTGGGACAGATTCATCTCCAGCAGGTGTCCTTAAGAAAGGGCACGGGGAGGCTGAGGGACTTCCTGAAACCCAACTGAGAGAGAGAGAGAGAGAGAGAGAGAGAGAGAGAGAGAGAGAGAGAGAGAGAGAGAGAGAAGAGGGTCGGGCTGGTAATCTAGACTTTAGGTGTGATCAGAGTTCTTGAGTCTTTGGTGGAGTTACCATCGCTTGCTCGTCTCTGGCTTCACGTTTCTCCATGCCAGGAGCGGTCTAAAACGCCCACATTTGTGTAGACCGCAAAAATGCTGTGTATACTGCAAAAAAACGGCCCAGGCCCACATTTGTACACCCTACAGGTGGGGCTGGACCAGCCCGTGGCACTCCTGACTTCTACGGGTCCTTGCCCCTCCCTCCCCCCAGCCCCCGCTGTTTCTTCCTGATTCCCCCCCCTTTAATCCTTAGCCCTGGGTTCTTTTTCTTCAGCGCATTCGGTGGGGAAAACATTTAGGTTCTTTCTTTCCCAGGGCACAGAGACTCATCCCTCCTCTCTAAACTTCACCCACACCCCGTCGTCTCCCCGCCCCTCTAAATCAGCTTCCTAAAAAGTAGCCAGGGTATTTCACCTATGGGGTCAGCATGATTAAATCGCACTGTCCATGAAGTTCTTGTTTTTCCCTTAACTTGGGAAACAACTCACCTAATCTTGACTCTGCCAGTTTTGGACCTGTTTGTATTTAGGTTTTGATCACCATAAAACTTAAACTTCACTGCTCCTCCCATCAGGGAGTTAGTCTTTACCTTCTCTGTCTCACAGCTACCCATGTTGGAGAGGTTTGTGGCCATGGCCAGGCAGATGATACTGGTTCCCAGGCAAAAAGAGATATTTAGAAGGAGTTTTAGTGATGCAGTGTAACAGAATATGGGCACCCAAAGGGAGCACTAGGGTACCACCCACATAAGTGAACTTTTAAATTTTTAAAAAAGTTTTTTTTAAAAAAATAAATAAATAAAAGAACACTCACACCCCTGGATATTAAAATAACATTCATTTGTCAAAATATTCAGAAATTGATGCACAGAAGACTGACCAAGTCAGAAAATTTATTTTAATTTAGTTTAAATAACAGGATAATACTGCTTGCTCATTTGGAGAAAAATCCATGAAAGAATTCTGAAAACTGAGACTGAAAAGAGCTCCCAAAGGCCCTATATACACGGACAGGTGAAGATTCAGTCAGTTCCTCCACCTCTCACACTGAAACTCAGGACTGTTGATGTGAACCTTTGAAAGAGATTCACCACACTGTGTAAGGAGCAGGCTTCTTTGAACTAAAAAATATAGACAAGAGTATAAGTGATTTCTCCTGGGAGAAGAAATCCTGGTCCCAAGGAGAAGGAAGACAGAGGAAAATAAAGAATTCATTGATTCCAGTGGGAGTAGTCCATTTTTCAGAAGCACCACTTGGGCCAGTGGGTGCTTCCAGCTCCGCATTAGAAACAGGTGCTGCAGTGTGCCTAAGATCCTAAGGTGACCTCACACGCACTCTGGAGGGGGATCTGTATTTGGATCTGATCAACTTTCTTTATTAAACACCTCCTTTTTAGAAATACAGAGTATCTCACTGGCAGTCATCAGAGCTGCTTCCTACGGGAAAATGTCCCTTTTCAAAACCTACAACCAAGAGTTTGGGCATGGTGGTGCACCCCTGTAATCCCAGCACTTGGGAGGCAGAGGTAGGTGGATGGATCTCTGTGAGTTCGAGGCCAGCCTGGTCTACAAAGCGAGTCTGGGACAGCCAAGACTACACAGAGAGACCCTGTCTCCAAAACAAACAAACAAACAAACAAACAAGAACAAAAACCCCAAAACCTACAACCAAGTTAGCTGTGCTCGTTTCTAAATCAGCAAGTTAATGTCCTGACCCACACAATTCTTTAAAAAGAACTGGTTGAAGAAATTATTCACAGCCACCTTGAAGAGCAGCTTCTCAGGCCAGCAGGCAAGCATTTGTGTTTAAGGATTGTAAGAAAAACTGTTCAGTAAGCACCTGTTTTGAAGCATGAGAATTATGTACTCCTTCAGAGTATGAATTTACACTCTCCTGGGCGGAAAAGCAGACTTCAAAGATTGAGCCCTAACTGCGTCATTTATTCAGCAATTTCTTAAACGATTAATGTCTTCAAAGAAAGCTACTCCATGAGTGAGTTTACTGTCATTACTTTTTGCTTAATCTATAAGAGTAGAATTAATATTTAATTAACTTTTGATATAAATTTGTCTTTGTGGGGACAGTATGAATTCATATGAATATGAATATAAGTATACTCAGTAAAAATAAAATTATTTTGATGACCTAGTGTATATACAGAATACAACACACACTGGAGCGTTCCTCCAATTGGCTGCAAATGAGCATCTTACTGGTTCTTCACCCTGGAGCCTCATTGAATTTCAGCAGGTAGTGACTCCAGGCTCCCTCCTGTGGAGGCGAGAAAGCAGGAGCGAGTTGGTGCTTCCTGTTTCCAGAAAGGGAACTTTAATTCTTGGCAACTGAGAGAAGAATAACGAAGTTTTATTCTCTTCACAAGGAGGGGAGAGATTTTAAGAACACCCAACACCTGTATCCACCCCAGGGTCTTTGTGTCAGGACTTTCCTCCCCAAGGTGACAGACCCAATTGAACTCTTCTCAAGGCAATGGACATTCACAATGTGAAAACAGCAAAACCTCTAAGGTTTGAAAACTGCTCCCAAAGGTGGAGAGATTAGAAGAAGCAAGCAAGCAAGCAAGCAAGCAAGCAAGCAAGCAAACAAACAAACAAACAGAACTTCCTGGCTTCCAGTAAGAAAACTGTCATAAAGAAAACTTGCTGTTTATATCTGTTAAACAGAATTTGTAATTTTATTCTGATTGTTGCTGATACAGAGTTGGTGCTTGGAGGATACAAAAAAAAAAAAAAAAAAGAGTCCTGTCATGGACAACTAACCAGATAGCCTATTCCTTCTGATTCTCTGTCGCACCGTGCTGTGCCCTGGCAATTCCAGTATTTTTAAGATGTCCACCCTAATCCTGTTCCCAGAGATTAGACTAACTATGCCAAGTGACCCCTGGGTAGAGGTTCCCAGAATGGTGCCCACCCACATTCCTAGGGTGCAACAGAAGACAAAGAAAGGGGGTGGGTGCTGAGACAGAGGTGAAACAGGAGAATCCTGGCTCCCCCAAAGTGGTGTGGAATCCATCTCCTGGCTCCTGGGTGTTTATTTTTCTCCACTGGTCTCTGAGTTAACTCACTCTTGCCTGAGAAACCTCCACCCTGGATGCTTATCGGATGTTTTTTAAAACGGGTCTTCACTTTTGAAGAGTGCGGGCAGGGTGGAGAAAGGTCTGGGCACTTGGTTGTGTAGTCAAAACCATGCTTAGTAAAGAGAGGTGTGGAGGCACTTGGGTGCTTTCTCCTGGACCATCTGTATATCGCTTCAAAATCTCTCTCTCTCTCTCTCTCTCTCTCTCTCTCTCTCTCTCTCTCTCTCTCTCTCTC
>OU015742.1:2519001-2541717 GCA_907169655.1 Acomys percivali | reverse complement strand
AGAGAGAGAGAGAGAGAGAGAGAGAGAGAGAGAGAGAGAGAGAGAGATTGAGAGAGAGAGATTGAGAGAGATTGAGAGAGAGAGACAGACAGACAGACACAGAGAGAGACACATATAGATAGATAGATAGATAGATAGAACCTACATGAGGCTGAATTCAAAAGTAACAGGCCAAGTCGTTTGGTGAAGGGAACTTCTAGTCAGTGTAACACCGAGGCTGTCTCATAGTTACTGCTTTCTGGTCTTATTCAGAGTAGCAATGAGAGAAAGCAGAAGGTTGTGAAAAATGGCACATTTTGGTAAGAAAAGGAGCTCAGGCTCCTGTTAAAATTATAGGCAGGTGCAGAGAAAGCAGCTGTAATGGCCAAAGAGATTAGGTCGTTGTGGAGAAGCCTCATACTCAGCACTGGGATAATAGGAGAGGTGTCTTGAGAGCAAGATATCACCATGTGTTGAAGGCTGCAGCTTCTGACAGTTCAAGTTCATCTGAAAGGCCTGCAGTGAGAGCCACCACAGGACCCTTGTTCTAGAATGACTCTCTAGGGACGTGTTTACTGAGGTTCGCCTTGCAAAAGGTGCAAGGGGTTCAGGCTAAGTTGGCAGCCATGTCCACAGGGTACTGATTTTGCAGGCATGAGAGACGCAAGACTGATGGGCCACGGAATCCAGCACCAGGATCCCAGAAGGCTAATACAGACAGGCATTGTGTAGTGGGGTCCGAGTCCCTGGATGGATGATGCACTGAGAGGCTACTATACGAGGCCATGAATAAGAAACCTAAGTTGCAGTGGAGACCACAGGATGTTGGGTATGCCAGGGCAGGGGCATGGGCTATCTGGAAGAGCTGCAGGCACAGAATGGAATCAGCCCCCACGGAGAGCCACAGGTGCTTTAGGCAGCAGAGCAGGTGTATAGCTACCCAAGGCTACTGAAGCCGCTGTAAGCCCCAGGTGACAGGCGGGGCTGGAGGGTTTGGGTTTCTCTGGTGATCTTTTCTTGCCCTCCCCCCTGATTTCCTCCATTTGGAATGGGAGTGTTTACTCTGTGCCATTGGAAATATCAATAGTTATATATCGGAAATATGCAACTAGCTTTCACAGTTAAAGGAGTGCTTTGATTCTCAAGGGAGAATTCGGATTACAAAACATTTTTAGAACTCTTAAGAGCTTGTGGACACACAGAGATGGCCGAAATGCGTCTTTTATTATGAGACGGCTGCGAAGTTTTAGGACCAGTTTTGGAAGGTTAAGGTTTAGAAGTGTATCAAGTTGGGAAGGAGTGGACTTGTGATGACCATCCTTATGGAATTCGAAGTCAGCTCTGAGACACACCACTGTGGGTGTCCATTGGAGCGTTTCCACAGAGGCTTAGCTGAGGATAGTCTCCGGCTGAATAAAATGGGGAAAAAGGAAGAAACCAGCTAAGTGCCAGCATTAATTTCTCTCTGCTTCACGACTGTAAACCAATGTGACCAGGCACCACAGGTAGTGGCCACCAGGCCTTCCTGCCATGGCAGACCATATCCTGCCTTAAGCCACGAGCCAAAACTAATCTTTTCCTTGAATTTACTTGCCAGGTATTTTGTCACAGGCAAGAGAAAAGTAACTAACACACCCGTGTTGACTTACGGGTTTCCTGTTGGATCTTCTCTGCAATTTCTATTCCTTGCTCTAGTGTTGTTCCCACCAACAATCTGTAATTTTTAAGAAAACTTAATGAAGGAGCAAGGAGGCTGATCTTTAAGACCAGCTCGATGGGGCTAGGGATATGACCCTCAGTGGTAGAACATTTGTCTAGGATGTGCAGAGCCCTGCATTTAATCCTTAGGGCCGTACCAAAGCCAAACCAACACAGTGTGGCTAGTTTTTATAAATGTATAGATCAACACTATATTTTTCACACTTCGTCTATACTCCGTCTTCACCGAGAATTAACCACGATTTTGTCTTGTATCACCACTTGTTAGTTTTTCTGTTATTCAGCTTCATATAAATGGAAAATAATAATGTTCGTATTCTTTTATGTCCGGATTCTTTGCTAAACTTTATGTATAAGATGCATTTTTATACCTTTTTTTTTTTTTTTTCAAGACAGGATTTTTCTGTGTAGCTCTGGCTGTCCTGGAACCCGCTCTGTCGTCCAGAATAGCCTCAAACTCAGGAGATTCACCTATTTCTGCCTCCGAAGTGCTGGGATTAAAGGAATATGCCACTATGCCTGGCTGAGAGTCATTGTTTTATGGTGTCAATAGTTTGTTCTATTTAAAACACACAGTGCTGCAGTAGCATATTGTAAAACAAAACAAAACAAAACAAAAAAACCAAACCAAACCAAAAATACCCAACCCACAATTTATCTACCTTATTGTTGGCAATAGATACAGTCACAGTCTTTCCTGGCGTATCTATAAAAATTATTACCCTTAATTAGAATGGAATATTGTTCACTGTGTTAATACCTTCCTAGGATCTTCTATTAATTTTCAAAACTTTCTCAGTTAAAGTAACAACATAATGGCTAAATTTGAACCACCCTTTGAAGTCACTGTCATAGAACCCATTTAGTGAAATAAAAAACTTTCTATTTATTTTATCGAGGACACTGAAGCTTTAAATACACTTTTCTCAAACTTCCACAAGCAACCAGGTAAGTGCTGTGACCAAAGATGGGGTTAAAAACTGGTTTGGATGTCTAGAATGTTTATTCATTAAAGTTCTTTCAGATGATATGAAATAATTAAAATGAGGAGGGTTACATGAATTTTAAGACAACAAATAATTCATGATTGTTTCCCATGATCACTTGAGACAGACAGAAAAGAATTCAAAGGTTTGACAGCCTGCAGAACTGGTTCTCCAAAGGCAGGACAGACAGCCACTGCTCTGTTTCCGTTGGAAGCTATTTATCACTGTCAAACACACACAGTGGCTTCTCTTTTACCTCTGTTTAAACAAGGATATACTTTGCATCCTGACATTTCCCTGAAAACAGAGAGTTTCCTTTTTTTTAACCAGGGTATATTTCAAGCTTCATGTCCACTGTTGCAAAGAAGAGCTAACGTTTTTGAGGGTGGCTTTTGTTGAACAATGCTGTTTCCTTATAAAGACCCATTTGTTGGCTTTTTTTAAATGTGTACATGCAACAGCCTCTTCCTGTCTCAGCAAAACTAGACAGTTGTTTACTTTCTATTATGTTCTTATTAAGCCCAACTTTGGTCTTAAGTAGTTACATTAGGTTTTATGTATGTGATATGGCTCACTGGCTCTTAGACTATTACTATTCATGCTTATCTCAGGACAGAAGTAGGTAGTTTAAATACGTGAATCACACCTGAAATTAGGATGACTTTCTAAAAAGAATGTTTACCCAATCTTAAGCTTTGCATATAAATTGCTGTTTAGTAATTGACTAGCCTGTAGTCTTGTAACAGAATAAAATGAGTTACTTCCTACATGACGTAGGGAAATACGTAATAATTAGAGACTTTTGTCTAAGAATAATGGTGAGAAAATGACTGACATATAAGTATGTCTGTATGCCATGTTCAGCCGCTAAGTCCTTAAAACGATTAATAAAATTATGGAAGTTTCACAAGCTGAAGTAGCCTTCCCTTTTTCTTATGCAGGAAATACACTGAGTATGGAAACAGTAGGAAATAACCACCTCTGCCTAGTAGAGAAAATCCCATGTAAATGTAGAATAATTCTGTATTCAACTCACAGAACCCTACAGATGGGTGTCTCTTGGGAGACACTCCAGTTAGTGCTTGGAAAGCCAGGCTTCCTGAACCAAACCTAAGCAGCTGTGTGTTATGAGAGACACGAGTTGGTTGGCCCTCAGCCACAGTCATACATTTATAGATCACCCACAGCTGCCTTTATGTGTAGTGCATGGGTGAGCGGTTGTGTCAGAGGCAAAACGGCTTACAAAGTCTTAGATATCTGCCGTCTGTTTCTGTACAGACAACAGTTGCTGACTCTTGAGCTATCTCCCAATAT
Source organism: Acomys percivali (assembly GCA_907169655.1). NCBI lineage: Eukaryota > Metazoa > Chordata > Mammalia > Rodentia > Muridae > Acomys > Acomys percivali. The sequence continues at coordinate 2,537,719 of OU015742.1, read as the reverse complement.
GGATTTGGTTAAGCAGGGGCAGACTTTTGACTGTACTGTGACACACCTGAGCCTCCCTACAAGGAGACTGCTGTCTAAATGGAAAGACAATCTGTGGATATTAGCATAATTTTAGGTCTGAAAGCTAATTAATACCATAGAATGTCTAAAAGACTTGAGGATCTCAGTGGAGCCATAGAGAAGGCTCCACAGAGAAGGTGAACTGAAACTCTTGTTTGATGGATGATGGAATTTAAATATATGTATATATATATATATATATATATATATATATATATATATCCTGTTAAGTACCACATGGATAGGAAAGGCTAGGAAGACAGTGCATGTTCAAAGACATCCAGGATTGTTTGGAGGGGTAGGAAGGCCTGTTTTGCCATAAGGCTACTCAAGAAATGCATGTGTTGTTTGAAAACCAAAGTATTCCTCTAATGTTATTCAAGGAACTGAGACCTTATGCCACAGTCATGTAAAGGTGAGACATCCTGGAAGGAGGCCTCCTGAAGGCTGGGCCTTCAGACAGACGGCTGTGGCTGTAGCTGCAACCACATGAGTAACCTGAGACAGAAGTACCGGTGATGCTGCTTTTGGGTACTTGAGCCCTAGAAATTCTGAATTAGTGTTTATTGTATTAAACCAATACTCTTTGGAGGAAATTTGCTATGCAGCATTAGGCCAGGATAGCTACCATCTCCACAGTGTTGCTTTGGGCAGAACGAACCTAGTAATTTTAAATTTATTCATTTATTTGTTGACTCACCGATTCAAGGATTACTGTCATTAGGGTATGCGCTGAATAGTGTACTACAGCAGCCTGGTCTCCCGGTTTTGTGGAATGCTATTATGTGTAAGATGAACTAAGAAGATGCTAGAAATGGGCAGATGGTCCCACGGTTAGCCAGGAGGAACTCACAGCGACCCTTTGCTGCTCTTCTTACACAATTCCTTGTACGTCCAGATCTTTATACCTGTCTGTCCTTCAGGGAGGTCTCTGGCCACAGGAGCACACTCAGCTTGAGTGTGGGGTAGGCTGGGAATGGAAAGAGACAATGCTCCTGGAAGAAACGGTTCAACAAACAACGGGACGAGGTTGGTTAGTGAATTTCCCAGCATCTCATCTCAGCATAGCGCAAGTTTGAGATGAGTTCCTCACAATCCCCGAGGAGGTCCCTTAGGAAGGAGGTTGGGTTGTCCACAGAGACATCTGGGAGCTGTGCCAATTCCTGTTTTGGGCTCTGCTGCTGAAGGGAGCCCTTAGGAGAGGGGTCGGGTTCTAAGTGAAAACAGTGGCTCTAAGAAGGCAAGAGAGGTGACAGGGAAGAGAGACTTGACAGATGAAGCCGAACTCTACAAAGCTTACAGTGGAGATACCATCTTGGTCACTTTCAGGTGGAGCTGTCTTTTAAGTGATCCACATCCAGGTTTAAAGTCTGAAGTCCTGAGGGAGCAGTCACATGGTCAGGTTCCTGCAACAGGTCTAGCCGCAGCTGCTGGATGCCCACCACTGTGCTTATGGCCCACATTGTAGCTCCAGTTTCACCAACGTCTTTCAGGCCGCATGTGGAAACTGATACCAGAAGACTAGGAAGTCTGGAGGCCTGCTCTTTTCTAAAGAGGAGACAGAGGTGGAGCAGATCTGGGGAGAGGAGAGGTTGATGGGGCGGGGGAGGGGGGGAGGCCTGGGAAGATTGCAGGAAAAGGAAACTGTGGTTGGGATGCATTGTATTAGAATATATTTTTAATAAAAAAAAAAAAAAGAAGTCTAGAAACTCCTGGCTCAGCAGTGACAGGGTCAGAACCCCACCGGGGCAGCTCATTCCAGGCCAAAGTTCTCATTGGCCTTTTCTGAAAATCTATTTAAAATACTTACGTTTAGTTATTTGTTGTGTACGTGTGTTTGTGCATGTGTTCTCATGGATGCATGCATGCCTTGATGTGTGTTTGGAGGTTAGAGGACAAGGAGCCGGAGTCGGGATTTCTCCTCTACAGTCCCAGGGCTCGAACTCAGGTCATTCAGCTTGGCAGCACGCACATTTAGCTGCTCAGCCATCTCCCAGCTCCACCATGAGAATCTAAACATACATTTATTATAAGATCAAACAAACAAACAAACAAACAAACAAACAAACAAACCCATGCCCCTTCAAGATCCTGACTCACAACTGGCCAAGGTACAGGGAATAAGGATTAGGGGTCCCTCACCCCTGAATGGGGCATATCCATCACACCCTCTCCTCTGAGGCTCAGGGTACATGGAGGAGGAGAAAGAGGAAAGATTATAGTAGGCCGAGGTAGCGGATAATTCTAAGGAAACTGCTTTCGGGACACAACAGGCTTGCTTACCATGGTTATGAAAGGATGCACAGAACCCGCGGAAGCTCAAACAAGAAAACCTCCCAGCATGCAGAGGGAAACTGTGCCATGGTCTTACTATTACCTTTTCCTAAGTTTCCATCTCACCACTTCCGGGTTTCCCACCAGCCCACAACGCATTACTTCCTTATCATTAGTTTTTCTGCACATCTTCACAGAATGGCTTTAGCTGAACCACTCACGTTCATAGTTAAGTTTTATCCATCAACTGTCCTTCTGTCGATGGTGACTCAGTTTCCCCCATATGGCAGTGGGGCCAAGTTTTCATTTAAACTATGTATTTAAGCAAAATAAGCAACTGGAATGGAAGAGTAACTTTGAAGTTAGGTCTGGCAGGAAACAGTCTTAAAGCTGCATTTTGTCCAAGTTGAATGGAATGCCATGAGGGTTTTTTTTTATTTTTGTGTGCATGGGCATTTTGCTTGCGTGTATGTATACGTACTATATGTGTGAAAGTGAGACCAAGGCATTAAGTACCTTGGAACTGGAGTCACAGGTGACTGTGAGCCTCCAAATGGATTCTTGGATCCAAACTTGTGTCCTCTGGAAGAGCAGCCAGTTCTCTTAAGTGCTGAGCCACACTAACCATTCCAGGTTTTCATTTTTAACCTGAACACCTTTACCTATATTCACATCTCACTTTGTGGAGAGGAAATGGTACGTAGTGAGTTATATCAAGCCCCAGAAGTGGTCTGGTGTATTGTCAAAAGGAATGAACATTTTGGAGCCAAGAAACATTGGGTCTTAATTTTCATTTTTTAACTGATTGGTCTGAGGTTTCTATTTATTTGTTTGCTTTTTGAACTTGCTGTATAAACTTGACTGGCCTTGAACTCATAATGATCCTCTTTTCTATACCTGCTCAGTGTGAGGATCTTTTCTGGAATTTTGTTGTCAACTGGACTTCGGTGTTGTCATCTCTAAAACGGAATGGCATTTCCTTCCATGAGGGTGTGCTGTGACGGCGAGGATGCATCTGCAAATGCTAAGCACACAGTGGATACTCAATGGTCAGCATCTACAAGCCTCATCTCTTCATGGTCTTCAGAGCCCTGGAGTTGTGGCCACTTGGCAACATGCATCATAAACTTATTGGACAACCTGATTTTGTGGGCACTTTACCTTGAGTGCAATGGAGGCTTATCTATGCTTCTGGTATGTGTCTGTGCTGTAATTGACCAGCTGGGCTACTCTGTGACTTTAATTTCAGTGCCTTTTCCATTTGATGTGATGTGTAGGGAATTCCAGAGAGAGGCATCACTGGAAGCCAAGATGTTTTGCCATGTTCCAGCCCAACACCACAGAACAGCACATCCTAGCAGACCACCACCTATCCAGAGCCCTATTGCTCATTGGCCCTCACATTGGAAATCTGCAGGACAAGAACCACAAAGATTTTTTTTTAAATATACTTTTTTTTTTACATCCTTGTTGTGTCTACTGACACACTTGCTTTGGATTTTCTTCGTCACAGACTGTGTGGACCATGTGGGTAACTGATACGGGGAGGTTTGTTCTCGGAAAAGCTGCCACCACCGGCCACATTATCTTTTGATCAAATCTCCGTGACTATTGGAATGCGACCCTCCGAGCCCTGGCTGAAGAGGGTCAGTGAAATTGTGTATCAAATGTTCATCTGATGAACCAAGTGGAAGGAATCCAGGTGTGCTGGACATTCAACATAGGGCTTTGATGTTCATGCTTCTAAGCTTTATTTTAAAGTTCCTTGGAGAAAACATGGAGGGATCGGGACAAGGGGTGTCACCAGGAATGTCATGTAATATATATTACATTATGATGATGATGATAATAATGTATTTTTCCAGGCTCATCATAATTATGAAACTGATATATTTAAAACCAAGCTTACCATTTAAAAACCAAAACCAACTTTCGTCTAATTGTATATGATTTCCCAAAGGGGAGACTAAAATTCAAATGTGACTGCTGTAAGCTTGGAACCTTATGATGATAAAAACTAATAAAGAAAAAGTCTGAAATCCTGAGGGAGCAGTCACATGGTCAGGTTCTGGCAACTTTATTACATAAATGATCAAGCACACAGCACCTGTCTATCTCCGCAATCACTGCTGCTGTGTCTCTTACCTAGACTCTGTCATTAGACGTTGCTGACTTACTTAGAGTATGTATGTAGAATCCAGGTGGAGATTTTATTGGTCTGTCTTGTGTAGCTCTTTGGTTCTGCCTCATCAATCATGGTGTTTTTTTAGAAGTGAAATAGACAGGAAATCTAATGAGTTTGTGTTCAATCTGTATAAGAAAAACGTTCCAGCATAAAGCGACAACGGCTACTTTAGGCCACAACAGAGTCCCACCGGTGGTCTTGTCCCTGTTTCCTGATCTGCCAAGATACGAGGAGCTCCAGTTACACGTTCTGGCCACGAGGTGCACCCTGTCACACGAGTCGGGTAGAACACTACTTAGTCTTTAAAAGGAAGGAAGACTGTCATTTGTGGCAATAAAAATGAACTTCTATTTTTTTAACTATTTGTATACAAAATAGCAACTACCTTTCTTCAAATCCGAAAAAAGCTGATTTTAAAAAGTGCAGAAGAAAGAAACAGACTGAGACCAGTGAGTTGTTCCTACATCACATTTTAGGCATCGCTATGCATTGGACCTCACATGTACTTCAAAGGTTTGTGTGGAAAAGGGCTGCTGGAAAGGCACTGCTTAGAGATGAGATGGCGGGGCCTTTAGGAGGTGTGATCTTAGGAGGAAGGAGGTCTTTTGGTCATCTGTGTTTCCAAAGGGATGTAGGGTCCTGGTCCCTTTCTTTTTCTTCCTCTACCTCCTCCTCCTCTTCTTTTTGGTTTTTCGAGACAGTTTTGTGTGTGTGTGTGTGTGTGTGTGTGTGTGTGTGTGTGTGTGTGTGTGTAGCCCTGGCTGTCCTGGACTAGCTTTGTAGACCAGGCTGGCCTCAAACTCACAGAGATCCACCCGCATCTGCCTCTCTCAGTGCTGGGATTACAGGCGAGCATCACTGCACCCAGTTCCTGGACCCTTTCTTTCTCTCTTGTACTTGCCATCTATGAGGTGACTGGTTTGTTCTGTCACATGTTCCCACCATGATTTGTCGCTCTTCCAAAGCCTACATACAACAGGGGCAACTGATTATGGGCTGGAATTGGTGATCTAAAATAGCCATTTTCTGTCTAAATTGATATCTCATATTTGATACTAGTAATAGAAAGTTAATGGTCATACAGAAAATATTAAAATTTCATATTACTTACATGTACTTATTTTTGTTATTCAAATGGTATATTTTTCTTTCTTTGAATTTTTAAAACTTGGGTTAGAAAAGAATGCATTTTAATTTCCTCCCATTAATATTAATGAAAAGTTAATGTCTTTGCATATGTAGTTAGGCATACAAATACAAAATGAAGTTGTTAGATGGGACGGGACAGCTGGCTCAGTGGTTAAGGGCTTGCTGATCTTCCAGAAGACTCAAGTTTGAGTTCCAGAACTGGTGTGGTGGCTCAGAATCATCTGTAATTTTAGTTTCAGGAGATCCAACACCCTCTCTGGCTTCTACAGGCACAAGGCACACATGTGGTGCACGGATGTACATGCAGACAAAATACCCATACGTACACAAAAATAAAAGAACAAACCAAACCAAACCAAACAACAAAAGGGCAGTCAGTCATGTGCTATAGGTCTTGTTGGACTTAATGGACACTCACATTGTATAGAGAATAATTAGGCACTTAAATTTGTGAGTCCGGAATGTCATATACATTATTGGGTTTTACTTTTTTGGGGGGCATGCTAATGCATTCAACAGGGAAGATGTGATGACTTTCTTATTCCATCTGTGTGAATCACTAGTGGAACTACAATTCCCAGCATTCCTTCCACTCCATAGCCCTAGTGGAACTACAATTCCCAGCATTCCTTCCACTCCATAGCCCTAGGGTTCAATTTTATGGAACTTGGCAAGAGAATTAACCTTCTTTGTGGATTCATTCATGTGTAGTTTCACAGCGTGGGTAAAGGCAGAGACAAACCCTTGTCTTTCTCTGTTCTCATCCATCTTTTCCTTCCCCCTCCCTAAGGTGAGTCAGCTGTGTGGTGAAGCCATCACCTTCATTTAAAGGCCACTATGTTATCAGAGTTGAGAACGGTGAAAACGTAATTCGGCTCCAGTCTGTCGGTGGCTTCCTTCGTGTTCACGGTTACAGCTTAAGTACAAGGTACTTCCAGGAGGTTCATCTGTTCAAACCTTTGGTTCGACTGGTGGCATTACTTTGGGAAACCGTGGAACCTGTGGGATGTTGGGCTTAGCTGGCAGACATAGACACAGGGGTGTACCTTGAAGGTTACTTCCTGGTCTTTCTCCTAGTCTTGTCTGATTCCTGGTCTACCAAGATGTGTGTAGGCATCCCAACACGTGCTTATCACTGGGAGCTTCACCATGCCTTCCCCCACTGTGTTGGGCGGCATCCCTGAATCTATGAGGCAAGACAATCCTTTTTTCTTTTAAGTTCTTATGTCAAGGTACCTGACCCAACAATGAGAAGTTAACTAATACGCTCCGCTCCCCTCCATGATATCGCACTCTGCCGACTTCAGGGGTTCAGGCTCATGGTCAGATTCAGAAAAGTGACAGCCTTTTTAGACTTTTCTACTAACTCCCATGTTGGCCAAGATCTAGTCTGTGTGGTAAATATATGATTCCACACTACTCAGGGAGCCTTGGTCCAAATCAGGGAGATGGTGTTTTTCCCACTTGGCAACGCGGCCTTCGCTTGGGAGCTGAGGGAGGCGGGCAGATTTATTCATGCTCTCCCCTGTCTTGGCTCAGTGCTCCTCATGCATTTCATATCCACAACAGGTATTATCACCCGTTTACAGGCAAGGAAGCTCAACTTTTCTTAGGGTCTGTTCAACTAATATATATATATATATATATATATATATTGCCCTTAAATTTTTTTAAATAGAGAATCTGTCATCGTAAAAATATTACCCTGGAGACAAATTTTTTCCAAGAGCAATAAATACCAGAAACCCGGCCAAATAACTTTAGCACCCTGTTGAGATTGGAACAGGGCGCTATTGACTTATTTTTCACTTCAGTTTGTGACTTGGGAAAAGAAAAAAAAAAAAAACCCAACAGGGGCTGATTTTCTTGTTCTTCATTCTCTTAGGCTTGTGGCAGTGAATTCTTTACATAGCCATGATCTTTGCCGCAAGCGGTAGTGGCCTAACCTAAGTGGGTTGCACGACTCTACAGCTGTATATTTGTTTGCCAGAATTCGGAGGCGTGCAGTGCTCTGTGGAGATAAAGTTTACCCAGCTTGGGCATTTGACTATTAAACCTAGCTGGTCATGGGTCAGGCTTGCAGGCTGACCATCTGGCCAACCATATCTTTGTGCTCAGTTGCCCTCACGTCCCTTGCTACTCCAGGCTGGCATTCAAATGCCACATCCCAAATACATTATGGCTTGAAAGAATGCATTTGAATGCAATTACTAAAGCTGTTTTAGAAGTCCAGAAGGCCTGTCCATTATTGTAATTGATGGTCCAGAAACTTGTTAGAGGGAAAGAATTTAATCATAGTTAAAAGTAATTTATAGGGTAAGTCCAATATACACATGCTTTCTTTAAGCCTCAGTTTGATTGGTTTTCATTTTGGGGATGTGTATTTGATGTTTGGAGCAATTTTGCTCAGTAATGCTTTCATTTGAGGCTGCGGGTTCTTATACCTGCGTGTAGAAAGTTGGGGAGAGGCAAGAGGAATTTGGTGCTGATGGTGACTGCTGAACTTTCAGGACCATTAAAATACTCTGCTTAACATCAAGCATGTTTGATTAAAGTTTCTCCTTTGGGATGGTACTGGCCAGTTTCCAAGGAGAGAAACCTTCCCTTCTCCCTTCCTAAAGACTGTTTCTGCTCAGCCAGCTGCTAGCGGCCAGTCCAGCTCTACCTCTATAAACTGTGTTCCGGCATTTTCTCCCTGCGAACTCTGTTTTCCCTGGTCTCAGAAGCCTTATAGCATAGACACATAAAGGTTGCAAATTCTGGGGAGTTAGTGTCCCTTGATAGACAGCTGTGAGGCGTGTCCTATACAATCTCTACTTCTACAGTGAGAGCATGTCCTCATTGACCATGGGAGGAATCTCCCCTCTGCTGACTCCACTTCAGATCAGGACAGTGCCTTTATCTCTTTCTCCCCTGCCTGGTTTTGAGTGCCAACCTTCAGGGGCTGCCTATATGGTGCCAAATGAATGAACTCACTGTCGGTGGGGGTTCTACCGGCAGAAGGAGCAAGAGAAGGGCTTGGAAGAACCAGGCTTCCCAGGCTAATGTCAACAGAGACGAGATAGACAAGGGAACAGCTAACTGGGTCAGAGGTCTGTCAAAGGGTGGATTAAGAAAAGTAAGGTTTTGATAACTGGGAACCAAGGTTTAAGCTCACAGGCTTTTTCTAGGAGACAGGAATTTCTGCTTCCTCTACCTGTTTGCTGAAGCTCTTCACTCTCTTTTTCCTCTTCACACACTTGTTACAAGTTGGTGACTGCTGATGTCTACTCTTGCTCCCACTCAAACTCGGAGGAGAGATTTTCCTAACATCTTTTCAGTGGCCGATAGGCATTGCCCCTGTCTTGAGGATCTCCCGTGTTGCGGGAGTTGCTTTCTCTGCATAATCCTCCCCCATTCTCTTCTACAAAGCAGTCTTTTCTCTTTTCAAGATGATTGCCTGAGGTCAAAGTCAGCTTTGCTCTTCTGAGCCACCGGCTGCCCCTGCATATCTTTACCTCATGGAAGCTCACGCTTGGCGAGCCTTCTTCTCCCTGCTGCCTGCTTCCTACCCACACTTTCCCTCATTTCAACATCCCAGTGGTTTCGTGATGGCATCCGCTCTCTCCCTATTCATCTTTCTTGTATATTTACAACCAGAGTTGTCTATTAGATGATGAATCTGACCATAGTTTCTGTCCCACAGCCTTTGATGGTCACCCATTGTCTACAGAGAAAAGCTTGCATCCTTTGGCTTGGCACTCAGGCTTTTATGTCACTTGCCTTGCAACTTACTGCCTTCACCACCCCCCCACCACCACATGCATCTCATCATTTCTCATGTGCATTTAGAAAGTATATCCCAAGTAATGTAGATGCTGAATATGTCATTAATTTTGCTTGCAAGCATTGCTGAAAAAAATCATCTTCAGTTGATAACTCTTGGCTTTAAAGAATTGTCATACATGTGTATAATGTATTTTGGTCATAACCATCCCCCCTCCCTCCCTCTGACTCTTCCTCCCTCCCAACATATCTCCTCCTCCCCCTCCCCCCTTACATCATGGGTTTTGTTTTTTATTTTTAACAATAACTCAGCAAGTCCAGTTAGTCAATCTAGTAGGGGCTCATCCACTGGGGCATGAGCAACCTGCCAACTGCCCCTCGTTTAGAAGCCATCAACTTCTATTATTTCTCAGCTAGGGGTAGGGAATCGAGAGTGCCTCTCCTCTCTATGCTGGGGCTTTTAGCTCCATTGCTCTTGTGGAGGTCTTGTGTGGTCTACTGTAGCCACTGTGACTTCATGTGTGTAATAGACATGTCCTTTCCAGAAGCCAGCCTTTCACAATGCTAATCCTCATACTTTTGGTCTTACGTTTTCTCTTTCTCCTTTTCTGTAATCTTTCCTGAACATTGGTGTGTGTGGGGGGGCTGACATGTCCCATGTACAGCTGAGTGATCACCGTGGCTTATTCTCCTCATTTTAGGAATCTCTTCCGTTACCCTCTGCAATAAAAAGCTTCTCTCAAGCCTGAGAACAGCACAAACATAAATACAAACATAAATACCCAGAAGAGAGTTGACAATATGACAATTTAGCAAGGCAATGCGAATAGGGCTATTGGCTTCCCTCCCCACGGGGTTTGACCATGTTCTCGGTACCAGACTTGAACTGAGGTGCCCATCTGCACGAGCTCTTAGAGTGGGAAATTAGAAGAGTCTACTCAGTCTGCCCAGATCTCCACATTAAAGGAGTGCACTGGTGTGTACTAGACTCTGAGGAGTTCCTGATGTATGTTGTTTAATTCAGTGCTCTTCCAGCTTACTCGACTGTGGACTCTCTTTCTCCCCTTTACAGAACAGCAGCTAGCTTTCATCTTGTGAAGAACTAGTTTGAGTGCCTGGGACTCAAGCCGCTGCTCCTAACCACACTGTATTTGCCATCAGAAGCATGGCAAACTTTGGGGCTAGAATTTTTATTTTCATTGGTACTTTTTAAAGCCATTCTGACCCTTAGTAAGTTTTTTCGGAGCTGTCATCTAAAACCCCACATTCTTCAGTTAGTTATCACGCATATGTCACACTGACCCTGTGGTTTCCTCACCACCCATTAGAGCCTTTATCTCTCAGTGGAAGGTGTGGCTTTTGTAGCATAAATATATGCATGCTCAACTTTACAATCTGATGATGAGGATCTTTTAAAATAAATTGTACTTGCCATAGGGTGTAAATACATCAAATGAGAGATGGCTGCAGGTAGCTCTCACTAGGGCGAGACAGAAGCACACTGTAGGACCGATGGCTGCCGAACACCAGGGGAACATTTGTCCTGTCAGATCTGCTTGGCTCTCCTTGGGTCACTTACCAAGTGGGAAACCTTAGCAACCTGCAGCATTTCCTGGGCCTTTTCCCTTACGGGGGCGGGGGGCCATTTTGAGAATGATATTCACGAGCCTATGGAAGGAGTTTGGCATGGCACCTGGATTCCAGTAAATCTCAAAACCACAGGAGCAAGAAAGATGGCAGGCATGATGACCAAGGGGTGGTAATGAGTGACATGTACTTAACAGTCCCCAGATGCCAGGCTGGGGGTAAGTGAATTACAAGGATAATCTAATTCCATCCTCCTGATAGTAGGATGAGGTATGTGTTCTTATTCTCATTTTACACATGACGAAACCTTAGCCTTCCTCTAGACCCCCTAGTCCCCTTAACTGCCTCAGGAGACTGTCAACCAAAGCAGCAGAGGACATTTATTAGTTGTTACTTTTGTACACAAAAGTTTCAAATGATGTTTGATTGAGCAAGAAATGATCCCAGGGGACCAGGGTGGGAGGAGACTTTGTTGCTGATGCTATAGTGTTCACCAGTCTTCCTAACTGGCACACAGGGCAGAACTAGCCTGTTCACTTAGTGTGAATAAAGTGGGATGGCCTATGCAACATGCTTAGGTTGGGTGGAAGCTGGTGGATCTGATTAATTATGTCTATTGTCTTTGACGTTACTGCCACCATCTCCTGAGCAGCGGCAATGCCAAAGAAGGTGCTGCTTCCTGAGGAAAACTGCCACCTTGTGGTTATGCAAATTAGGAGCATCCCACAGAAGCTGTTAGCTCATCTTGTCACTAGGGGGAAGGAAAGGGAAGGATGAACTCAATTCTAAAGTTGAATCTAAATTTTCCATTAAAATAACCTCCCTTCCTTTAAGTCCTAGGATTGATTAAAAAAAAAAAAAAACCCTGGGAAATTGAGCCCCAGAGAATCCAGGGGCAGGTGCAATCACAGATTGACTACTGTGGATGCAGAGCCCAGGGTACCGAGTTCTCTGCACCTGACCATGAGATCCACTGAAACTGTGCCCAAGGCACAGCTTCTGTCTGCCTATTTTTACTGTGCCCTGCTTAGCAGCCAGCCTCCTAGCTCTCTACAGAGTCCACTGGCACTGGCAGCCATTATTCCCACAGTGTGCCTCTCTCCCACCCTAATGGGAGCTGCCTACAGGCACTGGGAAGGTGCAGCAACTTTCCTCCCAACAGCTCTGAAAGACAGAACCCTGCAAGGGTGTCAATGTGTCAATCAAAGCCCATCACGTGCCTCTTTAGCTAAGTCACTCACCTCCCTTCTTTTGGTCTCCTCCATACTTTGTCAACCTGCGTGGGTTCTTGCAGCTTTGATTCCTGGCTTCTGTGTCCTTACTCGTGTGCTCCTTTGATTACGGTGTATCTTTAATCAATGTTTGCACTCACTTTGGTGTAGTCCAGGCAAGCTACATACTCAGAGTAGGTGAAATGCCTTCCCGTCCACAAAGCCTTCCCTTACTGACCAAGACGGAAGGGACATTTTACCTGGAAGATTTGTCCCTACCATTCCTTCCCTCTGAGTCGCTTCCTTATCCTTTCACTACAGTAGTCAGCATTTTATGATTTAGATCACAATTGGAATTGGAATCGGACATACTTTCCTTTCAACTTCTAGTTATTAGCTTTCTATTGCTGTGACAACATTGCCTGAGAAAAGTCAATTCGTAATGCGCGTATTAGCCAAGGTTCTCTCAAGAAACAGAACGGACAGGATGACTATATATTAAAAGGGGATTTGTTAGATTGACTTATAGGATGCTGTCTGGGCAGTCCAACAATGGCCGCCTCACACTGGACAGACCTAGAATACAGCAGATTCTCAGTTTACGGGCATGAATGTCTCCACAGGCCGAACGTAACACTGAAGGCCTGCAGGATTCCTGCGAAACTGTTGGTCCTCAGTCTAGGCTGTATTGCTGAAGAAGTTGATTTTAATATTGATGAAGGGATGCCCCAACAACGGGACAGATAAACCTGCCAGCAAGAGTAAGGACAGTCAGGCAAAAAGCCAAGTTTCCTTTCTTCATGCCCTTCTATCTGGACCTCCACTAGGAGATTGCACTCACGCTTAGGGTATGTTTTCCTTTCTTAGATAGTCTGATCCAGAACATTTCTCACAGGAGAGCCCAGCTGTTTGTGCTTCAGATGAGTCCTGTTGCAGGCAAATTGACAGCCAAGATTCACCATGACAAGCAGGAAAGGCTTGCTGTGGCTCTTGGTTTAAGATATTTCAATCCGTAATCGATCAGCTCTGTTGCTTTCAGGCCAGTGGTGGTAATGGAAACTACCTCATGGCGTCTGGCAAGCAAGGAGTGAGGGGAAGGGTCCAGGTTCTCAATAACTCAATAACCCATCAAGGGCATGACCTCCACTGACAGCCTTACCCTAAGGCTCTATCTCCTTAAATGATCCACCGCTTTGCAATAGTGCTCCAGGCCAGGACCAAGCCTTTGGGGGAACTCTTATCCAAGCAAAGGATGACATAAGATCCACATCAGAAGAAGACACGCCGATATCTAGCAGTATCTAAGCAGATGTAGGCTTGCATAATTGCTCAGGCCTGAGTGGCTGGGCCCTAGAAACCTGGCTGGGAGCAACGGAAGATTAAGAGAAGCAGAGACTGGGATCTGATGGGGTGTGAGTTCAGATGGTGATGTACCAGCAACTGCAGCATTTGTTATATGTAGAGATAACAAGAGAGAAGCCAGTTAATCATAGAGGGGATCTCAGCAGGATGGCCCTGTGGCCATGAAGTCTTTGGGAACAAGGGAACTGCGGTAAGAGACTTCTGTAGGTGATGCTTGTCTGCCGAAGGCCAGCTGCTGCAGCAAGCAACCAGTTTGAGCAGACATCCCAGTCTCAGCTGTGGGAATGGCCCCGCTACTCCCTTTGTCTGGAGGTGTTTCAGACACAGCTTTGCTCAGGCCAGGAATGCAGTCCCATGGGCACACTCGCTCCCTGCAGACATTGCCTCTGCAGCACCTAGTCCTCCTTGACACCACACAAAGCACCTCATTTCTCCCTTTATTCCTCGTTATCACTATGATGGTTGAATTTTATATAGTTAAAACTAATCTATTAGTTAATCACCAGACCCGCTTCCTCCTTTTCCAGGCAGACATGATTCCACAGGCTCTTTTTGGGTTGGATGTGGTCACGTGGCTAAGGAGCGTGAGCTGGGTTGATACTTGCTGCTTTGGCGTCTGATCTGTAGGAACTGCCCTAATACTCCACACACTTCTGTTTCTGCAGCAGCTGTAGGTGCCCTGCTTGGCTGCCTGATTCTAAGGAGGGCTGTGGCGACCCCCTGCCCCGCGCCGTGCACTGTCGTCCTCAGTGAAGCCTTCCCTGAGTGTGTATATAACTGGGTGTGTATATTCTTCTTGCCTTATATTGTGCATTTGTTTACTGTATTTCAGTGGCATGTTATTCAATCATATGTGTAGGATGTAGCCATGCCTAAAGTTCTAAGTCACATTTTGTGGGGTTCAGGTGGATGCATGGGGGGACCCAAGGTGTCTATGATTCATAGGCATTCCTAACTAGGCTCTGAAGAGCAGGAACATGCAAGTGTTTTCACAACGGTTGTGGGAGAAGAAGGACTAAGAGGAAGGAGCTAAGACAGGTAAAGATCTGTCTGGAAAGCAGAGGAGAGCTCAGGTCTCAGAAACACAGCTCAGACAGGGCCTGTTCACCTACTCGACAGTGTGAAGCCACGCACATGCGCTTGTGTGAATGTCTCTGTGTACATCTGCTGTGAGTGTGAACACAGTGTATATATTACTGTGTGGCTTTTTTTTTTTTTTTTTTTTTTTTTTTAGCATTTGAGGACAGAGGAGGCATAAAGTGGGAAAATAATAGGAAAAGGTACTCAAGTGCAAGTGGGGGCTCATTCTCATGACTTGTAGAATGGAGGTAGAGATGTTTGAAAGGGAAGAAAGCAGTATGGGATGTATAAATGGAGGCCCCTCCCATCACAGGAGAAGAGCATGTCAGAGCTGGGATCCGAATTGAAGGTTCTGTTTCCAGAGACCAGTGGGTAGGGAGAAGCTGAACGCATTGGATCAGAGACGCACAGCAGAGACTGACCAGCCCGAGGCCCAGGTAGGCCAGCCAAGCGAAGCTCCCAAATCACAACAGAAGACCATATGCTGCCCTTTCTGATGCTCATCTGGCCCCGTCGCTATGCTGCTCAGCACACGAGCCAGGGCTACAAGAATCAATTTGTTGACAATGGTCACTAAAGAAGTTTCAGGTACCATTTTAATGTAATCTATACCCTGGAGAAAAATCACAAACAGATTTCTTTAGCTCACAAATGATAGGCCACATGGTACAGAAAAGGAGAATTCAAATCGAATATCCTCTCACTCCGTGACGAGAAAACGAGCGACATGCCAGTTTATGAAAAACAGATACAGTGAAATCAAACACCCACGTGTCCAGCCTTTCTCCCCCGGGGCTAGGGTTTTGGAACTTTCCCCCCACCCAGAGCTAGCTGATATACAAAATACAGTTAATGAATATAATTTTCAAATATTGGTTTTCTTCATTGTAACCTGCAGTTTTGTCTGCCATTAGCGCCAAGCTCTCAGCACACCTCCTTCCAGCTGTAAATGAGAGACAGGTTTGCAGTGTGATCTAAGCTTCTTTCTTGGTCTGTTTTCTGCCTCTATCTACAGTCTGCTGTGGGGCGGGGGGAAGGGGGTAGGATAGGTGCATGGATCAGACTTATGAGACCTTTTTTATAGGTGCTATACTCCAGAGTTGAGGAGAGATGGTATTTATTTTCTTTGTTATTATTTTACCACCTGTAAGTCTAATCTAAACACCGTTGGCAGCTCAGAACAGGTGCAGAGACACCTATGTAGTATAAAGTGGATAAAAAAACATGAATAATAGTAAGAAAAAGTCAAAACCAAGGTTACGGATGTGCTTTATTCAAGTGTTCTTCCCTGTTTAGGAAATGCCAA
Source organism: Acomys percivali (assembly GCA_907169655.1). Taxonomy (NCBI): domain Eukaryota; kingdom Metazoa; phylum Chordata; class Mammalia; order Rodentia; family Muridae; genus Acomys; species Acomys percivali. Next base: position 2,521,740 of record OU015742.1, on the reverse strand, counting down.
TGACTTTAAAAATTACTTACTTTATTATAGGCCCCTCCCCCTGCTCATGTGTGTGTGTGTGTGTGTGTGTGTGTGTGTGTGTGTGTGTGTGTTTATACAAGTGTGCATGTGTCTTCAGAAGGCAGCATCGGATCCCCAGATCTGGAGTTACAGACAGCTGTGTGTTGCCCAGCGTGGTACGGTGGAGCTGAGCTCAGATACTCTGCAAGAGCAGCAAGCATTCCTAACCGCTAGCGACTTTTTGGAGCAAATAGCTTGAAGTCACTTTGGGATGCAGGTGGCCTTTGGCTTATGGTGGCCTGACTGGTGGATTTATGATTCTTTGAAAGCAATATGTGTTCAGCATGAGCTGTCTCGATGCCCACATCTGGGTGGTGATATCCATCCAGGGCTCCCAGCCAGCCTTGTGATCATATGGTTAGTCTACAGAAACAAAACGTTGTGTCAGAGGATGCTTTCTGACTCTCTGCACATCTAAGTGTTCTGAGCAAGTCTAAGGCACTGTGGGCAAAGCTAGGGTGTTTGATAAGTTAGGAGTGTTACATGCACTGCTAATTTATGAGTTTTCACCTTACCCCGGGCATAAGCTGCCTCAGCATAAGACAAAGCAAGCCTATGCTGTTCACATCCTGGACTCAGTCAACTGGCCAGATCTTCGTTCTGGAATCTCAGAGGTACCCACGGCATCTCTGTGTCCCTTCCCTCTCTCTACCTTCTAGGAACCTGGCCCAGATTATCACCTCTTATTCAATTAGGTCACCTGTCTTTAGGGTCTCTCCTCCCCCACTTCATGTGGCCATGGGCACTGCCTGCTGGGACACCCACCACTGTGATTTCTTGCTATCTATAAACAGCACTAGATTCCTTCAGACATCCTTAGCCTCCTGGATAGATTTAAATCATTAATTCTCGAGGGACTTTAGCATTCTGATCCTCAGGCCTTTGCTTGCCCAATTTCTCAGCCTAGAAAAGTCCTCTCCCACCTTTATCATCTGTCCAAGACCTCATCATTGTCAAGACCTGGTGAGAGCTTTCCTGAGCTCATGAGTGGAGGAGGCCACACTTGTTCCTCCTCCATCGCCTCTCTGCCACTTTTCGGTGAGTCCCATATGGCTTTGTGTTACTGTGTGCCCAGCTAGGTCATCTTTTGCCTCTCAATTTCATTCCTGGCTCAGGGAAGATGAAGAATGAGTCTGAGATGTTAAAAAAAATTTTTTTTGTTCCATCTCTGGCTTCTTTCTTCCTTGCACTCATGTCCACCTGCTGGTAATGGGGAGGAAGCAAAGTGGATTTCCAACTCCAAAGGGAGCCAGGACCACCAAAGGCCCAGTGCCTCAGGATGTTCAACACAAGCGTGGACTTATGTCTCCTCAAGTCCCTCCTTTGTGCTGTCTTTGCTGCTGTCTAGAAGTTCTGACTAGGGATCTCTGTCATCCAGAGCGTAGCCCCACAGATGTTTAATTAGGCTTGTACACATTCTCCCTCTTTGTCATCTTCATGTCCACTGAATATGAGGAAGGCCTGGGGTCTTAGGTTACTTTGCTTCATTCTTAAGTAGCCGTCCTTGTTACAGACCTCAACATGTTTTATTTTCTTATAGCTATGGGAAAATTGTACTGTGACTCTGCAAATCAAAAGTACGAAAAGAACTAGACAGCTTTTAGCTTGCCATAAAGACATTAGCTGGTCTGAACTGTCTTTAAGAAATTATATTTTTGATTATTTTTTAATTAATTATTTTTACATATTTTATGTATTAAGTGTGTGTGCATGTGTGTCTGTGTATGTGTGTGCGTGTGTGCGTGTGCACCATGCCATGTGAATAGAGACCAGAAGAAAACTTGCAGGAGTCAATTCCTCCCTTCTGTCATGTGGCCCTGGGGGTCCCTGACAGGTCACCAGACTTGCTGGCAGATCCTTTACTCAATAAGCCAGCTAGCTGGCTATCTACTTTTAGAATTCTGACTTCTTTTTCCACAATTCAACTTATTTTTAAAAGAAGAGCCATTAGGCCTATCCACCAGTTGACACAGTTTTTTTTTTTTTTTTGGTTTTTTTTTTTTGTGAAACAAAACAACAAACAAACAAAAGAAAAACAAGGGAAAAACCCAATAACCACCTGACTTCTCGCTGTGGGACTATTCAAACATGTATAAAAAATACTGTGATGACGCTCCATGTTCCTTTTTCCTCCTCTTACTGAAAATCGATTCTTTTCTCACATAATATATCCTGATCATGATTTCTTCTCCCCTTGCTTCTCTCAGTTCCTCCACCCCTTTCTGTGTCTCTTTAGAAAGCAAACAGACTTTTATGGGATAATGATAAAATAGACCATGATAAGAAAAGAAAAACTAGTACATCAGAAGAGGACAGAACAAACAGAAGAGAAAGAGCCTGAGAAAAGGCACAAAAAACATATAGATATAGACGACCACTCATTTGCACGCTCAAGAATCCCATAAAGACATTGAACTGGGAGCCGTGATATACATGTGAAGGACCCATAGGGTAAAAAAGAGAGAAAAAAAATCATATAGAAAAAAAAAAGCTGCTGGTGGCGGCTGCACATGACTTTAATCCTGCACTTGGGAGGCAGAGGCAGGCAGATCTCTGTGAGTCTGAGGCCAGCCTGGTCTACAGAGTGAGCTTGTTACACAATGAAACTCTGTCTTGAAAATTCAGAAAAAAAGAAAGAAAGAAAGAAAGAAAGAAAGAAAGAAAGAAAGAAAGAAAGAA
>OU015742.1:2508555-2518991 GCA_907169655.1 Acomys percivali | reverse complement strand
GAAAGAAAGAAAGAAAGAAAGAAAGAAAGAAAGAAAGAAAGAAAGAAGGTCCTGACATGACACTAAGAGATAAGGAACCTCCAAAGATATCATTACAAGCTCCATATTTTTACACGCTTGCTCTGGATAGCCCTGTGGGTATCACGTTAAAGTCAACCTCAGATGCCTTACATTTTATGGCTTGTCTTGACACGTTCCTTTCTAGTAGATGAGAAAGTATAATAACGACAGTGCTGTTTGTTACACTAATAGATTCTTTCCTGACAAATGCTCTACCACTGAACTAAACCCTCAGCCCCATAAACTGGTTAGGTGGTAGGTTCTAGAATGAAGAGACCCTTATGGCCAGTGAACCTATAGGTGCTGAAGTCTTACCCTTATAGGTTGCTTAATTCCCAATTAATCAATTGATTAATCAAGTATCTGAGATCTGAGGCCATTGGCTTTGTGGTTATTACAGACACCTGTGAAACATGGCCTAGTCCCATGTTGAATTCTCCTCATTCCTAGCTAACTTTGAGCAGCCCATTTTACTTACCATAGGTGAGTTATAAAGGGCAGCACTCCACAGTTCTTGAATATTCTTCTAACACAACATGGCTGCTAAGTGAACCAACCTGGTATCCAACTTGACAAGGTCCTTGACAAGAGTCCCTAACCATCACACCCATTCCAATTCCAGCCTCTCAGACTTAGCCATGTTGTTTAGTCTCCAAGTCCAATGTTCTTATTGGATAGGCAAAGTTTTAACAATACTCATTTCTAAGGGGTTTAATGGCTTATATGAGATAGAAAAAAAAAACACAAAACATTGTTGGTACTTAGTATATGGTCAATGAATGTTATCTATACTTAATTTTCATGTCTGTGGAGTTTTAATTTTATCCTCGCCCTGCCAAGTCCTTGCCCAGTTCCTGAGGATTGGATCTCAACTGGGCATTGAGGTAATACAATACACACACACACACACACACACACACACACACACACACACACGGGGAAGGAGGGGTGGGGAGGAGAGAGAGAGAGAGAGAGAGAGAGAGAGAGAGAGAGAGAGAGAGAGAGAGAGATGTAGGAGCAGTCTCTATGGGAGCAATCTTCAGGCCATAAACAATCCGGGGGAGAGAACGTTACTGTGGGCATTTTGGGCACATACTATCAACACCTGCACTTAGACTCCCAAGGCAGGCTTTGTCATCCCTCTAAGGCTCACCTGAGGTGGCTGAGTGAATGGGTGCTGGTGGCCTTGCTGTTTTCCCATGAGTCTGAGGCTAGGCCCGTGTCAAATCGACACGCATACACTCAGGGCTTGACTCACTCAGGGTGTCCTCCGGTCTCCACACCCTCCCCACTTAAATGTTGGAAGAAGATTGAGAACGGGAGCCAGCACTTCCTAAAACTGCATAGGGCCATTGGGGAAAGTGAGGAGACATTTATATCTTATATCAGCACTGTACAGATATTTGTGTTAGACAGCTATATTGCATGTCTTCCAAGTATTTCACAGAGACAACAGGGCTCTCATTGAACTGTGGCCTTGCCATACCCACCTCTCGTCCTGCCCAAGGCCTAAAGATGATCTTTTCACGTCTCCTCTCTACAATCCCAAGCCAGGCTCTGCATTGTGTGTGGTTCAGGGGTGAGCACAGCTGCCTTCACAAAACTGCCTGCAAGTAAAATCCCCTCGCCAGGGTGCTGAATTCAGTCCCAAAGAAACAGTACATCAAGGTGCCTGTCCATTCCACCCACTTCCCAAAGCGCCCCCAGTGCGTGCTCCTGCTCTACGAATGAGGCATTTCTGGCACATGGGAGTGAACAGCTCTTCGGAAACCTCTCGCGAGTCCACAGCACAGTGGAAGGTGCTGGAGGCCGTGGGGCCGTTTCCCTCTGACTGTGACTGTTCATGTTTACGTTCAGCCCTTGAGATAGTTAATCCAGAAGTTGTTTAGATGATTTGGGTGTCTCACGTGTTTCAAAAATACAATGTAAGGCTGACATTTTTATTTCCCATAAAGATTTGTAGAGGGAGTGAAGGCGAAGGGCCGCATGGTCTCATGGGCAGGACTTTCAATCGAGTCCAGGGGATAACTGAGGACAGACCTTCCCCATGTGTTTAATTATGAGTTGCTTGAACTGTTAATGGTCCATCAGCAAATTCTTGGACATGAAGATACAGAGGAAATCTCTCCTTAAATCCTGGCAATGATTTTGTGAGCTTCTTCTACGATAGTTATTAGTAATGATCATAAGGGGGGATTTTGCAGCTGAGGATCCAATAGGACCCACTAAGCAGAGTCCAAGAAGATTTACAGAGCAATTCTTAGCTCAGGCAGATTTCAAAGACAGATATCAGGTACAATAACTCCATGAAATAAACACTACAACGCACTTGAGAAGTAACGTAATGATAATTGATTGATTTTTTTCATCACGGGGTGGTGCTCAGTGAGAGTGTCTTCGATTCAGGATGCCCACAGTCTCAGGTTCTTCTCATCCGCCTCCCATCCCGGAAGAAGGGGTGACCCAGGGCGTGCTATTCTCACGGCTGTTGCAGATGTGTGAGAAGGTTAAGCAGAAACACCTGTTGCTTCTGAGGGCCTTGAGCTCTGAGGTGGCCCACTGTCACTTCTGCCCACATTTCACCGGCCAAACTGTTTCACGCAGAGGAGCCCAACACCAGTTGTGCTAGGAAGTAAAATTCATTCACAGTAATCCAAGGCAAATGTGGAAAGAGAGCAACCGCGGATGGAAAACAGAGCAAGCAACTTCTGCGCAGTGGGAAAGGATGCAGTTTGTCTTCTTAGCATCTGGCCTGGCCTCGCACATCCCAGCCCAGTGACCCATGACTAAGCTTACTCATTAGAAGCTCCCATTCAAATGTCCGTAACTTTCTTTCTGATTTTTTTTTTAAAGAGAAAACTTGCTTTATTTATTTATTTTTTGCAATAAAAAATTAAAATATGCTGGCATCATTTCCTTCCCCTCTCATTCCTCTGTTTTTCCCATGTCCCTTCCTCCTCACCCTGATCAAATTCATAGCTTCTTCAACATACACACACACACACACACACACACACACACACACACACACACAAATACGGCCTTCTCAGTCCATTGAGTGTTGCTTATATGTCTATGTCTATTTCAGGGTTGACTACTTGGTATTGGATAACCAGTTAGGGGGCTCATCCTTGGGGAAGACTAGTCCTTCCTCTTTAAGCATTCCTTAGTTACCTGTCTGTAGTTCTTGGTCTGGAAGTGGTGATCCATGAGACTTCCCCCCTCCATGTAAGCGTGTTCATTGGTGTTGCCATTGTTCCAGGAGCAGTGACCCCTTTCCTCTTCTTCCTTCATTTCTTGTATGCCAATTATTTTCCGACTAGGCAATTGAATGAGACTGTGAAATCTGGCCCCAGCCAATGAGGAAAAGACACAGCCACCACATGAGTTGGAATAAAACCCAAGTGCATTTTCTTTTTCTGTGTTATCTCTTTTACCTGGAACTAGAGGAACAGAGGGAGGGAGGGAGGGAGGGACTGAAAGAGGGAGGGAAGAAGAGAGGGAGGGAGGATCTTTCTCTTTCCTTTTTTCCTTTGGAAATAATATTCCAATACATTGTAATACTTTGGGTATAGATATTAATGATGTTGGTTTTGATTATAAATAAATTTCTTTTTTAATCTGTTGAACTTTGAATTATTTAGCAAAATTTTCTTTTAAGACTATGATAAAGACATTGGATGTAGCTGGGTGGTAGTGGTTCACACCTTTAATGCTGGCACTTAGAGGCAGAGGCAGGTGGATCTTTGTTGAGTTTGAGACCAGCCTAGTCTACAGAGAAAGTTCCAGAACAGTCAGGGCTACACAGAGGGACTCTGTCTAGAAAAATAAAACAAAACGAAAATAAAAAAAGAGAGAGAAAGAAAGAATGAAAGAAATTGTAGTTGGTAGTTGGTGACCAACCTTCTGTTACCAGCCATCAATTAACCTCTGCCCTGACTAAGCAGGTGTGGACACAGTTCCTGACTCTAAGACTTGAGAACGGGTTGTATTATGTGATTACGATGTGTTTTTAATCCCACCAGGTAAAAATAAGACGGCTATCACAGATTTTGAGCCAAATTTGAAGCAAATTTTATTAAAGACTGGCCAGGACCACAGATACTGGTCCATTCTCTGGGTATGGAGTGTATCCCCAGGGCATGGCGCAGAATCACATTAGTCAGCATCTTATGTGGGTAAAAGCCCAAAAGGCTGCGCATGCTTCCTACCTTCATCCAATCAGGAGCGAGCATACGGCTTGACGTACTTCCTGCCTACGTACCTTCTGCGTCCTTGTTATCAAGCACACACTCTGTGCAGTTGGTGTAACCAAGCTTGTTTACAGAAGCAAAAATACATGGTATGCTACCTTACTTACATGAACTGTTTCCCCTAGCATTCTAGGAAGTTATCTTTCTTTGGGCAAGTGAAGTTTAGAGTTTAGAGGCATTTTTGTTTTGAAGATCTCTTAGATAAAGTAATTTAAACTTAAGACATAACCTGAGCCATCACAGTGTGTTTATCAACTTTCTGACACTGTGACAAAATACCGAAGATTATTTAATAAGGGCAAAGGCTTATAGCTCATGATTTCAGAGGTCATTGTTAATTTGGGCCACAGAATACCATGGCAGGAGCATAATTTAGGCCCGCAGAGCACAAAACACCACGGCAGGAGCATGAGGTGAGTCAAGTTCCTCTTATCATGACAGCTGAGAAACAAGAGCGAAGGGATGAGGAAAGCCCTATCTTGGTGTTCTCTTCCAGGGCCCGCCTCCAATCACCTTACTTCCTCCCACTAGGCCCCACCTCCAGAAGGTTCTACCACCTGCTAACAGAGCCAGAGGCTGGAGACAAACGGGAGGGTTTAGAGAGCACTTTCGATCCACACTACAGAGCTGCTGTAATGGTTGCCTTTCTTGTCTGGGGAGATGGTTCAGCGGGTAAGGCTGCTTCCTGCTAAGCCTGGTGGCCAGCCCACCTTCTGGAAGGAGAAAGTAAACTCTCACAAGCGACCATGCATGTGTGCAAAGAATAGAGAAGGAAATGTTAAGCTTTGTTTGTTTGATTTTGTTTTAGAAAAAATACTTGAAAGCAGAGGTGGGAGGAGTCTGCAGTCTGGAAGCAAGTGACGCACACTGCCCCTCAGCTCGCATTCTGGGTAAGTCTTCCCACTTTAGTTAACTCCATCTGTAACCTCCCTCAAGACTTTTTAGAGGTTTCTGTCTTGGGTAATTCTAGGCCCCGTCCCAGCCATAAATCATCACAGGGCTGTCATGGCGGCAAGCCTTCAGCTTCTCAGAAGAGAGGCCGACAAACACAAGCGTGTGTTTTGAACACTTATGAAGCCAGACACTAGAAACAGAAAAAAAAAAAAAATACAGGTTCTGTCCTTGTGACAATCAGGTCTATTCGCAGTTCCTGAATTATTTCTTTATGTCTAACATGGGATATAAAGAAATAATTTTAAAAGAATGTGAAAATATCTCCATAGGATTTTTTTTTTAATGCTATCATTTGATCGGTTTATCCAAACAACTTTTACATGGGTTATAGCTAAGGCATAGGCTTGTCTCTCAGGGGTTCACCACGGGAGTTTGGTCCCCACTGTGGTGCTATCGAGTGGTGTAATATTTAAGAAGCAGGCCTAACGCATGGATCTAGTGTCAACCGGGGGTGGGTGGGGGTGTCCTCAGAAGAGAATGTGGGACCCCAGGCTCCTCTCTGATTCCGTCTAGAAGCTCTCCTATTCTCACAGCTACTTCCTTGATGGCGCCTTTCGCCTTCAGGCCCTCACGAGAACCCGAGTCAGGGCCCGCCATCTGGCCTTGGTCCATTAGCTTCTGGAACTATAGACTGAAAAGTCTCTTTTCTTCAACCACAACCCACTCTGGGCATTTCATTTTAGTCACCGTGACTGAAACGGTGGCATCCCTCCTCACAGATGAGGAGACTAAGGCACAAGTCCTAGCTCACAGCAGGTTGGCAAATGGCTCAGACCAACCAAACCTCCAAGTTGTGTTTTTCCCCATCTCATCACTTAAGGAGAGTGGAGGGGCCTCCTTAGGGGAAGGTGGTGTCTCCGAAAGCTTTGCCCTTAATAGTGTCCTCTCACTTCACACCTTTCAAATTTCATGTATTCTTTGATGAAGCTGCTTCTTCTTAGAGGAATTTCAGTTCTCTGAAGTAGTTGGCAAGGCACTCTGGATGACTGTAAATGCTAAGATCAGCAAGCGCAACCGTTTATTAGTGAAAACGGACAAAAGGCTACCATGGCAACAGGAGGCTCACAGCACACGGCGAAGCCCAGCAGAGCTGCTTAGACAAGACCTGGTGCTCCAGCCTTGGAAGACCTCTGGATGACCCGTGCTGTTTCTTCTCTTGGGAAACAGCGACCGCTCAATGGATGGCCACTCAGATGAGAACATTAATGTCAGGGTCATGTTAGGGGACAGAAAAGCATCTAGACAGATATTCACTGATTACAAAACCCACACTTGGTCCTCGCTTTTCCCTTTAAAAGTGTCATTGAGGGTGTTGGAGAGATGGCTCAGAGGTTAAGAACACTGACTGCCCTTCTAGAGGTCCTGAGTTCAATTCCCAGCAACCACATGGTGGCTCACAACCATCTATAATGTGATCTGATGCCCTCTTCTGGTGTGCAGGGGTACATGCAGGCAGAGCACTGTATATATAATAAATAAGTAAATCTTTAGGAAAAAAAAAGCGTGTCATTGATCTTGTCCAGCAGCAGGCCTGAGTTCCCCATCTTCCCTTGGACTCTTTGAAGTCACTAGCACACCACGTGCAGGAGGAAGCCATTAGCCGGCGGGGGTGGGTGGGGAGGGGGCTCCCAACCTATATGGCCCACCATAAATGCCTGTCCAGATGCCTGTCCAGCCACTGCAAGCCCACTCAAGCTGCCTGCTGCCTGTGCCACTCCTTAATGACAGGTCACTAAAGAATTCTCGGCAGGCGGTTCGTTTCTGTTGGCAGCAACATTATGATTTGGACTTCTAAAAAGACTCTGGCCGGGTAAAAGGCTGCCAGAGACAGGCATTCTCGAATCAGAGTCCCAGTGAGATATTCTAGGCTGTTGCTTCTCTATTGGGTCGGGTCAGGGGTGGGCAGGTGTTTTATGGCCCCTCTGTGCATTTATTTTCTCTCTCTCTCTCTCTGTCTCTCTCATTCTTTCTTTTTGTGTGTATTTGTGATACAATGCCCATATGTTCACACGTATGTTTATGGGTGTGTGATCCTGTGTGTGCACTTGAGCTATCTCCCACCATAGCTCTCTACCTTTCCCCCTAAAGATAGGATCCTTCTCTGAACTGGATGCTAGCCCTTCAGGCTGATTTCCAGTGGGTTCTTGAAGTCCTTCTGACTCTGTTCACTAGTGGTCACTGGCATCTGTGGCCATGCCTGGCTTTTATGTGGTCTCGGGGATTCAAACCTAGATCCTGGTGCTTGCCCAGCAAGCTCTCTTACCGACTGAATGGTGTCTTTAGATCCATGTATTTTTCTTCAGTCAGGAGCCTTTCCAAGGTCAGAGTGGCAAGAGGTCCCCCTGAGAAGACCCACAGGGGTTGGTCTTAAAGAGACCATGGAGAATAGCCTGAGAGTCTGGAGTGGGCTGGGAAGAGCATCGCTTATGGGAATGCTTGCTTGCTTTTGGGACACTCACTTCACCTCAGCCAGGGAAATGCCCCCCATAAGACATCCAAACGGAGAGAACCATTGTTGGTTCCCTACCACATGCCAGACACTGTTGTTCGCCCTGAGAACCCAGCAGCAAAGCAAACATAAAAATGCACATTTGCGTGAGTCTGGTATCAAAGCAGAAGGAACAGGACAACAGAGCACAAATGTGCCTCGGTTTAAGGCGGGTAACATCACAAGAAACCCATCTCGCATTGAAAATATTTTAAGTTCTAAACTGGTTGGCTACACACAGCCTACCAAATACAACTTTACTGACTGCATGACATGGAAGTCGCTCTTGGGTCTGACTGGATGCATGGCTCCCTACTCTTGCTCAGAACTGAAGGAAAACATCCCATGACTATTGCTAGCCTGGGAAGGATGAGGCAACAGGAAGATCTGATGTGTAACTTCTACTGACTGTGAGTCATTTCCCATCATCTGAGAGTTGAAAAGTCAACACTCCAGGCCAGGGATGGCATATCTGTTAGAAGGAGACACGGATCCTCATGAAAAGGGAAAGAGAGGTGGGGATGTGAGGGCAGGGCAGGGAAGGCCATAGGCGTGGACAGACAGTCAATGTGTGACCGATTAGTGAGGTGATGTTTACTAATGACAGGAAGAGGCAAGGTGGGAGTGGGGGAGGGGCTGGGGCAAAGCACCCCTAGGGACGGGCAGTGGAGCCTGATCATGAGGGTTGGGTGTCTTTGCAGAGGCAGGAGCTAGCTGTGTGGTGGATGAGCACCCTAAGTCTCCTGAGAGTCTAGCCGCCCACCAGCGGGAGTCATGAGAAGAGTAGGGTGCTCCTATTAAAAAAAAAAAAAAAAAGGAAAAAAGAAAAATGCCAAAAATTTACTTTTTAAATTGGAAAACAACACTTGCCTATGCTTCTGGGGCTCATGGCAATGTTTGCTCTGCATTTAAATCCTGGAACCGTTAAATCAAGCCAACTATCACAGCTATTACCTTGCTTGATTAGCATTATTTTTTTGTGGTGAGAATGTTTAAAAGTGACATAGGACCCAAGTTTTCGAAGACTGCCTCTGGCTTCTCTCTGTAGCACAAAGGCTGGGGGCCCTTGTTGGAAACTGTCTGCAGCTGTCTGGCCATAAGATGGCGGGGCTTGGAGGGGGCGATGAGCCTAGGAGATGGTGAGAAATCATAGTGGTCTGGAGAGAAACAGGCTTTTGCTGACAGGCTGAATATGAGTGTGTGTGTGGGGGGAAAGGGACCCCAGGAGGTCTCCAAACATTTTTCACTGAGAAATATGCCTGACAGCAGGGCCTTTGGTTGATGGGGGAGACTGAAGCAAAGCAGGTATTTGGGGGCGCTGACATGGGTGGACTCTGTTAGACACTAGAGTGGAGACAGGAAGTAAGCAGATGGGGGCCAGGAATTCAGAGAGAGAGAGAGAGAGAGAGAGAGAGAGAGAGAGAGAGAGAGAGGGAGAGAGAGAGAGGAGCTTGGGATCAAATGTGGACATGGCTGGTGCTCAACTGATGTGATTGGATCCAGGTGAGTCAGCCCGGCTAATTGAAGGACACCAAGGAGAGAAAGCTAAGCTCCTCCTTATGAGGCAAAGGAACCGAGGAGGAGTCTGCAAAAGAGGCTGCTCTAATCCTCTTGTGCATCTTCTTGATGAAATACCCGACAGAAGCAAAGTGAGTGAGTGAGTGAGTGAGGAGGAGGAGGAGGAGGAGGATTTATTTTGGCTCATGGTTTTAGGGGGCCCACGGTGTGGGTCGTGTGCTGGGTAGAGTACCTCGGCTTTGGGAAAGTGTGGTGCAAACTGTTCATCTCTTGGTGGGCAGGGAGCAGAGAGTGAGAAAGGCCAGGGATAACAGATCTACAAGGGCCCACCCTCAGTGGCTTACTTCTGAAAGTCCTCACAACTTCCCTAAATGGTAGCTGGTAGTTGAGGATCAGCATATTAGCTGTGTGTGTGGGGGGCGTCCATATCCAAACCATAACAGAGGGAGAGGAGGTGAGAGGGTCAGGGAGGAGAGGAGAGGATTGGAGTGAAGAGGAGAGAGGATGGGGGTGGGGGATGGAAGATCAGAGTCACCGATTGCAGGAAGGCCAGTAGAGGGCAGTGTTCTGGAACCCGAGGGAAAGAAGGGAGGGATTTATGTCCAGTGCTGCTGGGTCATAAGACAGACATGAGTGTGGTCTACATGACAGCGCTGTAGGGTATAGTTCTGATAAAGTGAGGGGAGAGCTCGGCAGGAATTAGAGCAAGCAAGATCTCTTTCTCTGCACCTTGACTCAGCCAGAAGTCATTTTCAGAAAGAGTCTCAGCTAAAACTTGTCAGGAAAAACAGACCCATGGATCCCCTGTTGGGCAAGATTGGCTAGAGACACTCAGAGTGGGAAGATGGCTCCTCTGATGGCTCTTCCAGAGAACAGAGAGGAATGTGAGAAGGGGGAGCTGGCCTTGAGGGGGTGGGCTGGCCTGGGTGCAGACGAGGATCTCCATGTTGGTGATCCTCAGCTCTAATTCCCATTAAATGAGTGGATTCTGCTCTAAGAACCTACAATAAAGCTTTGGGCTATGGTTATGACTTACAAAGCACTATGGGGGCACTTCCAGGAACAGTGAAGAGTGGTGGCTAGGAACACACACACATACACACACACACACACACACAGAGAGAGAGAGAGAGAGAGAGAGAGAGAGAGAGAGAGAGAGAGAG
>OU015742.1:2497649-2508545 GCA_907169655.1 Acomys percivali | reverse complement strand
AGAGAGAGAGAGAGAGAGAGAGAGAGAGAGAGAGAGAGAGAGAGAGGGAGAGTTCAGGTCCCAGTCCTGCCGTATTTGAGCTATGCAGCACATGGAAGATACTTAGCCTCTTTGAACTTTGGCTTTCTTGTCTGCGTTCCCCTTTCCCTCCTCCCTCCCTAGCCCATGGCAGCCACTGTTTTAGTTTTGCCTGAAGTCAAACATAGTCTTATTTAACATAAAGCTTTGGACACAGAGGTATAATTCAGTGGTAGGATGGTTGGCCTACCATGTCAAGATCTTAGATTTAGTTTGATGAAAAAATAAAAAGAAAAAAAAAAAAAGAAAAGAAAAAAAAAAGAAAGAAAAGAAAAGAAAAGCAAGGAAAACACACGCTAATTCTGCCCAGTCTCTCCCACTCAGGACCATCACTCTAACGTCGGCCCTTTGTGCTCCTCCTCATGAACCTGGTCTGTTGCTTCAACTTCCTCAGCACGTTCTTCCTGATCCTTCAGCTGCTCAGTGTGAATATTAAACTGTGCTTCTCTCCATCAAACTGGGGTGCAGGGCTGGATTGATATGCTTATTGGAATGTGAAGGATCAGCTTTCAACACCGCAATTTCCTGATAAAATTTGTTGTAGTTGATTCTCCGGCATCTTTCCCCACTCCCAGTAGCCCCCTTTATGTTTTCATGTCATGTGGGACCTTCTGACACCTCCCGCCCCCAACTCTGGTTCTCAATATATCTTGTTCCCTCTGTCTAGTTCCATGCCTTTATTTCAATATGAATGTTGTTAATTAGGATCCACGTATGCGAGAGGGCAAGCGTGCTTCATTTTTTAAAGTTTGGGTCACCTCACTTATATAATACTTTCCAGACCCATCCAGTTCCCTACAGATTTCATATTTCTTTATAGATGAATAAGGTTCTTTTGTGTAGATATCACATTTTATTATCCATCCATCTGTTGATGGACATCTTGGCTGACTCTATGTTCTTGTTGTGATAATGTAGCAAGAAACACGAATGTCCAAGTCTCTTTCAAACACACTTCCGCAGAGACATCTAAACTGATGTTTGGCTAAGCAACTGGGTACCCTAGCTCAGCCAAACAAGGCCAACTACCATAGGATCAGTCCCATAACAATAAATACCCCGTTTTTGTACCAGGACTTCAGCATTTTGTCTGTCAGTGGAGAAAAGAGCAGAAAACTAAGGTCCTCACACACCTGCTCTGGTGTGGGTACCATCAACATCCCTGTGAGTCCAACTGGTAGCACCAGTTTGTTGAGTGCACAGAGCTAGGTGCATTTTTGGCACACACATCCTTCGGCTGGCAGAAGATGTGTCACATTTTGGTATATTGATGAAAGAATTTGTTTGGATTCTTGTTTCCATGTGATTACATCATCTCTCTGTGTTACTAGAAGGTGTATGCGCTGAGTTGGTGTGGGTGCACATGTGCGTCCGGTGGTCATAGGTGTGTCACATCTTGTATTTCAAAAATATCAAGGAAGCAGATGTGTATGTTGTCATGTGATCGTGTATGTGGACACATGCTGACTGCTCTGCCCTTTGAAACAGGAACAGCTGCACTTTATCCTTTGGCTTTGCAGAGGATTCTCTGAGTGACTCAAACCATATGAAAGCATACAGAAAAACAGGGAAATGGTTTATAATTATGATCAACATCATGACAGCATCCCAGAGTGAAGGGGAGGAAATGATATTTTGTGGGTGTCTGTGTCTAGGCTAGGAGGTGGAGCTCTGTGAGCTGCGAGGCTGCCAATGTGCCTGGCTCCTTCTAGGTGCTCTTCCCAGACTCCCCACAGTGGGCCCTGCATCTGGACATTTCATGGCTTCTATTTGCTGAGAAACAGTAAGGACCTATTGGTGTAGACCACTTGAGAAAGAGGTGCCTGAGGGAGTGTGGGGCAAAGGAGCAGCAGTATGCTGTGAGGTGAAGCTGTGAGGAAGGCAGGTGTCCACACAGGTCCCATTCAGTTACCACTGCATAAGACAGAGATGTGACGTTTCTGTTGGCTATGTGACTTATTTCAAAGCTATCTTTAGAAACCATGGGGTACCGAAGGCTATGTGTACTGGCCTGTTTTTTGACCTGTGTTTGTTGGGAACAGAATGTACTGTCTTGCTCTGGGTTCCTGTGTTTGGGTAAAGACACTGTGTTTCCGAGAGGATTTCAGGATAAATGAAAGAATTTCACCATGTGTTGCAGTCGGCAGTCTGTAGTCAACTGGAGGATCCTGGTCTCTGTGGCATGGTCCAGGCTGTGCTGCAGTTTTCTAAGTCCTTGGTATGGAGTTGCTAAGGGCATTTGCTAGCATGTCCTCAGGGAATAGCCAGACCCTGGCCTCTGCTTTCTCAAACCATTTCTATTGGCTCCTGATTCATGATTTGAATGATTGTTTCCAATCAGGTAGCACTGTTTTGGGAGACGGTGGACTCTCTAGGAGGGCTTGGCAGGTACCTAGGTAGGGCACTAGGGGTGAGCCTTTGAAGGTTATACCTGACCCCTAGCTCCTGTCTGTCACGCTCTCTGTTTTCTAGAACCACCCCCACGTGGACAGCGTGTCTTGTATGCTTCCACAGCCTTAGATTGAGCAACTTGACCACATCTTACCGGCCACTGAGGGTTGAAACCCTCTCAAAGCATGCTTTCAAATAAACCCACCTTCTTTAAGTTGTTTCTGTCAGAAATTTTAGGCATAACACAAATGTAACTAATGCAATAGCATAAAGCAAGATTTAGGCAATGCTTCTGGGAGGAAGGGTTCTGAGTTTTAGACTGTTCTCCAAGTGACCAAATGGGACCCCACTTGAAAACCCCTACTCTGGTAATCTCAACTCAACTCGGACCATCACCAGACAATGAGAATCCTCCCCTCCCCGACTGTTAGCCACTAGAGAGCTATGTGTACTGGCCTGTTTTTTGACCTGTGTGTGTTGGGGACAGAGTGTACTGTCTTGCTCTGGGTTCCTGTGTTTGGGTAAAGACACTGTGTGCTCTTTTCACTGAATTCTTTTATGGGATACTTCAAGAGGGAAAAAAATCCTTGTAGGAGTCTCTGGCAGAAAATAATGTTTTTCTTCTGAGCTGCTAGATTTTTAAAAAAATTAATTTTGTGGTTACCAAGACACTAGTTAACAGCATTAATTTGTCTATAAAGCTTGGCCCTGGGTTTGTCATCTACCCAACTAGGCCTTTATGCAAAACTTTTGGGGAATAAGGGTTGCAGAGATGGCCTAATCAGTAAAATGCTTGCTGTATAAACTTGAGGGCCTGGGTTTTGATCTCCAGTATCCACGTTAAAAACAATAACAACAACAAAAACGCATGGTGGCAGGGCTTGTCTGTAACACCAGTGCTGGGGTGAGGTAGTAGTGACAATGACATCTAAGCTTGTTGGCTAGGCAGTCTAGCTGAAATTGGTGAGATTCAAGTTCAATGACTGACCTAGTTCAGAAAATAAGATAGAGAGCAAATGAAGAAGATGCCTGACATCAACCTCTGGCCTCCGTGTGCATGTATACACAGGTGAACACACACACACACACACACACACACACACACACACACATATACACACACATACACACAGACACACACACAGACATACACACAGACATACACACAGACAGACACACACACAGACAGACACACACACAGACAGACACACACAGACACATACACAGACACACATGCACACAGACACACAGACACATACACACATATATACACACAGACACACACAGAGATATATACACACAGACATACACACAGACACAGACACACAGACACACACACAGATATATACACATAGACACACACACAGACACAGACACATACACACAGACACACACACAGACACACACACACATACAGACACACACACACAGATACACACACAGACACACACACAGACACACACACAGATACACACACATACACACACGTACACACACAGACACACACACAGACACAGAGACACACACACATACAGACAGACACACACACAGATACACACACATACACACACGTACACACACAGACACACACACAGACACAGAGACACACACACATACAGACAGACACACACACACATACACACAGAGACACATACACACAGACACACACATACACCCACACACAGACACCCACACACCCACACACACCACAAGTCGATTTTAGGTGGGGGAGCAAATATTGCTCTGGGATTTCATGAACTAGTGTCTCTTACTATTCCCTCTTGTCACTTTATTTACCAACTCCATTGAGTTATTTATGCAAACCATACTTTACCATTTTACAAAACTGAGGGTTGTTTTTGGCTGTAGTGAGCTTCGGCAATTAGGGCTTTTTAAATGTTGCATTCTGAAGATGAAGATTTGGAGTAGAATTTGAGTGCAGTGCTTTATTTGGGCCCCTGGGTGCACAGGCAAGGAAGTGGTCAGAGGGGCAGGGAGGAGAGGAAGGCCACTACGACAGTTGGTAGACCCACTGTGGGCAGATGAGGATCAGTCTTGTCGGGGAGCTCTGGGAGAGCAGCAGGGATTGGGGGATGGTCATCTCCGATCTGTGTTCTTCGTTGGTAGGTGTATAAGTTGTCTAGGACTTCTGGCATGTTTTGCACGTGGACACGCATGCTGCTGGGGTCAAAGAAAGCTTTCGGGCCAGTGGCTGCGTGTGTTTAAATAGAAAACAGCAACCCACAAGGGAAGCTGTGGGCCAGAGCCATATTAATGGAATGAAGGACCAATAATGCTGATTTCAGTTGGTTAGTTTTCATTGTCAGTTTGGCACTACTTAGAGTCACCTGTGAAGAGAGAATCTTCAACTGAAGACTTGTCTTGATCAGCCTGGCCTGAGGACAAGCCTGTGTGAGAGTTTCTGGATTGATGATTGATGTGGGAGGGTCCAGCCCACAGTGGCAGAACCATCTGTAGGCAGCTGGGCCTGGGCTGTGTGAGTGAGCAAGCCAGTCAGGAAGCTGCTTTCCCCCATGGTTTCTGCCCTGACAGTCAAGGATTAGTTGATACCCAGGTGTGTGGTTTTGATCATGGCATTTATCACAGCAACAGGGAGGCAGAGTAAGACAAAGGATTTTTCTGGAAGAAAGGAGAAATAAGTACTGGTGCTCACACAATGCTTAGAGTCTTACTTCTCAGAATACCCCAGCAGAGTGCTGAGATTAGGAGAGTAAAAGCTCTTGAGGAGTTTAGGCGAGAAGTCTCCCCTCAGCTGCACTGACATTACGTGCACACAAAGCTCTTTTCACCAGACTAGCTCTCACTGTGTCAGGTCAGCAGGAGGGCCAGTCACTCCCTTTAGCTTACAATTTTTAAATGCAAATTTAGTTTAGTTTAGTTTTTTTCCCCTTTCTTTCAAGACAAGGTTTCTCTGTGTAGCCCTAGCTGTCCTGGAGCTCACTCTGTAGACCAGGCTGGCCTCAAACTCAGAGATCTGCCTGCCACTGCCTCCAGACTTCTGGGATTAAAGGTGTGTGCCGCTACCACCACCTGGCTTTTAACAGAAGTTTAAATGAGTGTTCGGTCTTTTGGTCATTGATATGGTTTGGAGGAACTATCCACAGTGTGGAGTAAACTCCTAATGTAGTCCTTTCTTACTGTTGGGCCATTTATATTGTGCACACACACATACTTAACTTGTTTTAGGGTTTTATTTTTTTAAATCTCATCTATCAATGGTCGTTGAGCTGGGGGTTTTGGCAATGGAGGGAGTAAACATTTGTAAGCATGTCATAAGAACCAAGTCTTGATTTCATTGCCCTGGTCCTTCAGCCCCACCTCCCCGCTCCCCTCCTGCACCCCACCCCCACGCCTCCCATAGATGGACAGGCTCTGTCCTTTCACCGGTTTTCTACGAGGTTTGCTTCCAGAAAAACTGAAGTCATCCCTTAACTCATCCTCTGTGTCCATGTTGATACCCCGGGACCTCTTGTCCCCTTCAATCTGTGTCTAGCTTGCAACCATAGTGCATATGAGTACAGATGAGGGCATGTGTCTATACAAAATTTATCAACGACTTCTGTCCCTTTCAAGAAAAAGCCAAGTCTCTCACTTTTAAACAATATTTTATTTTTCCCTGGGACATACGATATTTATCTATATATTGATTAGGCACGTGGATTGTGCTTGGGCCCCCGAACAGATCGGCTAGTGACAGGCTTCAGAGTAATTAGCATGTGTGACCTTACTATTGATGTTTATTAAAGGTAGATGTTAATAGTTTATTCAAGATCCTGTTCTTCTGGTTATTGGTATACATAATGCATTATTGTCAGCTACAATCACGCTGCCGTGTCATGGAATGCTATGACTAATTTACTCTATTGGGCTATTATATATTGTACTGGTTGGCTGACCTCTTCCCCGTCCCTTGACTTCTGGTTACCACTGTTCAGTTCTCACCTTTTATGAAGGGGATCTTAGTGCTTTTTCTGTTGTTGAGCTAAGGTCTCATTCTGTAGATTATATGACCTTTTTCTTGCTTGACCAGTTTCATATAGTGACATTCAGTCCCTTCTACATCACTGTGAATGACGGTGTTTAAAGTTTAAAAAAAAATTTATTTATTTAGTATGTATACAGTCTTCTGCCTGCATGTACACCTGCAAGCCGGAAGAAAGCATCAGATCACATCATAGATGGTTGTGAGCCACCACGTGGTTGCTGGGAATTGAACTCAGGACCTTTGGAAGAGCAGGTGGTGCTCTTAACCTCTGAGCCATCTCTCCAGCCCGGGTGTTTAAAGTTTTCAAAGTCACATTTAGAGCCTGGAGGAATGGTTCCTCCTCATCCTTTGTATCCTGCTAGTGGTGCTGTCACTCAAGTGCACTGTTCTTCTGACGTAGGCAGAAGTCACCCTGCTCAGCTCAGCATGCGTGTCGCTCCGCAATGAGGCTGTTGTACTGCTTAGCTGGGCCCACCTTTTCCTTCACACCCTGGCTTGATTGTCTACACCCTGGGATGACATTCCTTGAACACCGCTTTCCGAAGTGATGCTCTAGCTTATCCAGTCTCCACCAGTGCTCCACGGAGAGTCCCTCAGCACTGAACACAATCTGGTTAAACATTTACACATCCTGTTACTTGTCTCCACAAGGATGGGGCCAGGCCTGTCTGTTCGCTGGGGTTCCCTTTACCTTGGAGAACAGCATAGAGTAGATATACCTAAGTGCCTGTTAACAAATAATTTTTGTGTAAAGTGTTATTGTACAAAATTCCCTATAGCAAAAACTACTGGGAATCCATATGTAAGAGGAACATTGCCCTAGATATTAATTTAACTTTCCTTTTTTCTTTTCCTGTTCCACAAATGAAGCCAGACTTTTTTCTCACCCCTTGGGCCACAAGATGCATGCGTTTTTACACATCAAGTTAGTGGATGAAGATTTATACCCACTACCCATGCCTCATCTTGACAGGTGGCTAAGTTAAATCAAATGTAATTCTGCTTACGAAACACCATTGTCGACTTTCAGTCGGGTCTCAAAGCAGCTCTCCAGATTTATGAAGGCTGGCTTAATTTATTCTGTGCTGTTTTAACCACTACAAAGGTAAGTTGCTCTGTATTCACTTAGGAAAATAAGTTGGCTTCGGCATGCTTAAAAAGTTTTAATTTCGCTCAGCTATGCCACAAAACCAGCCACTGTTAGCTAATTAATTTTATATTTGTTGCTGAGGGCAAGGGATATTTCTGGAGTCGTTACTGATGTCAGAAATAGATGGCCAGGAACGTGCAGGTGGGGCAGGAGATGGACATTCATTAGCCATTGTCTGCAGGGAGGAGGGTATTCCTAGGAATGAAGATAGGGTTTTATGGCAGTAATGCCAAATCTTCACATAACAGGAAACTATTACACAATTTTATAGTTCACCTATGACATAATTTACATGGCATAAATTATTAAACGGCTCCCTAGGGCAAAAGTATTTACTCAGCATGCATGTTGTCATATGACTCCATCCCTTCACGTTTAATCAGCATGCTTTTGCATCTTGGAGGATCCTCGTCTACTTTCTCCACAGAACACAAAGGACTCAGTCCTGGCATTTTTTTGTACCTTGGGATAAGTTAATAGAAGCGTGCATTCATGCTCAGAGTAGCCCAGGGTTTTAAAACTCTATGTCCTAAGCCAACTTTGTGATTCCTCAAGTTCAAGTTGAGATTAGAAGAGGAAATACTAGGGGAAAAGAGGAAGATGGAGGGAGGGAGAGAGGGAGGGAGGGAGGGAGGGAGAGAGAGAGAGGGAGGGAGAGAGGGAGAGAGGGAGGGAAGGAGAGAAGGGAGGGAGGGAGGGAGGGAGGGAGGGAGGGAGGGAGATAACAGAGAAGAGAGAGGACACTTCCACCAGAACACAAATCAGAGGCCTTCCTTGTCTTTCATACCTGATGGCTTTCCTTATATGGAGCTATGTTGGTCTTGAAAACAGGAACCCTCTGGAAAATTGCAGTAAACAGTGAGTTGGGTCTTATTGTACATTCTTACAGTGTTATAAAGTTGCTATGGTGGTAAATCACCGTTCTAGGTGGGTGGGGACCAGTGATGCAAGTCAGTCTGGTTGAATTAACCTCTGCTATGACTTCTTTGCTTCTTTGATTAATTTTGGTGCAGGCAGGTGGACTTGCTCATAGTACTGCAAGAACTTCTGGTTCCTTTGTACAAAGGGAAACTATAGGTGACAGCCAGGAACTGTACATTTTAGGAAAGATATGTACATTTAGAAAAACTGCCCATAGAAAAGGATTACTGTTTAAGAAGAACAGAAATGTTTAATTCATCTGATTCAAATTTTGTACAATATGTGTGTATGCTAAAACCTAAGGTGGCATTCCATCACCAGGTACCCCAAACCCTCTGACAGCGTTATAATATGTCACCTAGGTTACCCTCTAGCATGAAATCCTTCCACCTCAGCCTGGTAGGAACTTGAATTGCCAGGGTGTGCCACCATGTCTGTCTCTATTTTTGTGTTTTGATGTATAAGTTGAAAAAAAAATTAATTTAAACAAGATGTGGTGACACATGCCGGTAATTCCAGAGACAGGGAAGCTGAGGGTGGATTTCAAATTTGAGGCATTCAAGGCCAGTGGGTCTGCATAGTGAGACTTTGTTTCAAAACCTTAGAAAACAAACAAGTGAAGGCAACTATTTAAATTTAAAACAAATGGCTTAGTTTCTGGCTAAGAATGGTAGAATCTCATACATATTTACCATAATCAATATGCACAACATTAAACTTGTGTCAGATTATCTTTCATAGCAGTGTGTAGTGAAACAATAAATATTAGTATAACTGCTAGCTAGCCTAGTCCAGGTCAGAGCATGCCATGTGTGTCCACAAAGGACCTCTTTTGTGAATTGGTCCTTGGTTTCCTTTGAATAAACCCCCAATGAAAGTCTGAGGACTGTCATGAAATATTCTCTTTTATCTTCTTTGGAATATTTTGTTGTTGTTATTACCTTTTGAGTAACTTGAAATTCGTGAAGTTTAATATTTAGCAGCAGAGAAAGGGCACAGAGGCAACACAAATCCACCCGGTTTCTACTTTTGGGCTGCTTTCTGAAGCTGTGTGTGTGCTGAGGTGGGATGCTCTGTACTGGTGGCCTGGGTCCAGGAATTGAAGTTCTGTGATTGTGCATCTCTGGCTGGTACCTAGTGTCGAGTGATGGAGCTGTGGGAGCAGTGAGGTGGCATCAATCAGTCTTGTCTGCCTGGAAAACGGAGATCCCCCAGCAGTGTCCTTTAGTGCCTTCTCATGTTACTAGCACACACTTGCTTTCTGGGGGCAAGGAAAGTGATACGAGGCTGATTCGAGATATTTGTCATTTAAGATGAGTCCTCTGGGTAGGATTCAGCACTCAGAAGAAGCACTCTGATAGTTTTCCAGCCTCACCAGAACACACGCAACTGTGTACCCAGGCATCTCAGCTGGCCTGGAGAAACTGGCTGGAGCAGCTGGCTTCTCAGAAATGTGGGTTTCCAGGGTCATCTGACACAGGAGGGACGGGGATTTTCATAGCTGTGCAGGGAATATACAGGCGTGGGTTTCTCCCTTCAGAAAGCAATCAAGAAAGTACTTCGGAGGCAAACATGTTTTGGTGGGCATGGTGCCGCATGCTTACACCCAGTGCTTAGAAGTCAGAGGCAGGAGGATCTTAAGTTCGAGGTCAGCCTGGGCTACCTAGCTCAAAGCTAGACAAACCTCACAGTGAGATTGTGCCTCAAAAAACAAATAAGCAACAGAAGCAACAAGAGCACGTTTCTAAAGTTTATTTTAACATTGTAGATTCAGTTCGTGCCAAAACTATTCTGTGCCCCGGTAGTCACCTTTTTCTCCTTGGGGATGTAGAAAGCAGTGGTGTAGTTGCCCACTCTAGTGAGAAGGGACAACATACTAATCATTTTATTTATTTTTGATGTTTTCTGAGTTAAACAGGTCTGAGTTATTTAATCATCTCTTCAAACACACACACACACACACACACACACACACGCACGCACGCACGCACGCACGCACGCACGCACGCACGCGCACGCACGCACGCGCGCACACACACAGAGTTTGTACATGGCCACATTTGTATTGGAGAGATGGCAGATTCTCCCAGCTGAGGCATGCCATCATAGTAGTGTGGTCCCCGCCATAGCATATGCTCCTCAGAGCAACTCCGTAGACAAGTGAATGTCGGGACTCACCAGTCCATCCCATCTGAAACTGGGCTCAGCCATGGGAATTCCACCCACTAGCAAACTCTGTAGTACCCTCAAGGGGGGATCAGCCAGCCTCCTCATGCGACTTCACAGAGAAGTGCATTGAACTTAGGGTGTTTGGGGAGTTGTAGGAGAGGCCGCTTGGTCAGGGTGTTTG
>OU015742.1:2474759-2497639 GCA_907169655.1 Acomys percivali | reverse complement strand
GGCCGCTTGGTCAGGGTGTTTGGGGAGTTGTAGGAGAGGCCGCTTGGCCATAGTCTGGACAAGGTGGGGAGCAGACGTGGAAGTGTTACCCAGCAGGCTGTCCATAGAGTCCAGTTAGGAAAGGAGAAGCTGGAAAAGAGGATAATCACAGTTCTGCTAATCCAGGGGTCAGGCGGGGAGAAGGAAGAAGCGCGATCTCTGCTGCTCCCACCCACCCCTGCACTACCTCACACTTTGTGGACCGTCTAAGCAGTCTAGAGCATCTGGATGGGATAAACAGGACAACACTAATTTGGAACTATGTCCTCATTCTCTAGGTAATCTTTATTAAAATGAGGGCATCGCAGAAGTGTGTTTCTCTCTTAATAGAAAGACCCCCAGCAAAGCCATACAGCCACGTGTGGTGGCAGGTGCCCTCAGCGTCAGGGAGGGGGCCTCCTTTACACAGGTGCCCTGCCCCCCCCCCCGTTTGCTCCTTACACATCTTGCTACTGTACTGACCTCACTACGTTGCTTTCATTCCTTGGTCTCAGGGGGCTGCTGGCGCACCCATCATCTCATCTGCACTCAGCCAAAAGAGAAGGAACCAGAGAACGCTGCCTCTTCCTAGTTAAACAAAAAATACAGCTGGAGGCAGAGGTGGGTAGATCTCCGCAAGTTCGAGGCCAGCCTGGTCTACAAAGTGAGTCCAGGACACCCAGGGCTGTTAAACAACAACAACAACAACAACAACAACAACAACAACAACAAAGAAAGGAAGAAACCTTAAAAAAAAGCCTGCTGTTGGTTGCACAGGCCTTTAATCCCAGCACTCGGGAGGCAGAGGCAGGCGGATCTCTGTGAGTTCGAGGCCAGCCTGGTCTACAAAGTGAGTCCAGGACAGCCAAGGCTACGCGGAGAAACCCTGTATCGAAAAACAAACAAAACAAAACAAAACTGTAAGTAAACCATTGATTAATGATATAAATGAGCGTCCATCACTAATTTTGAATGGATGGTTTAAAAAAAATTAAGGACAACGATTGTGCAGCAAATCCACAGAGCGTCTCTGTCACTTCCTTAGACAACATTTACAAAATAATCAAGAAAAAGATGTTCTGAGGCCCAGTGACACTGTGGGGATAAGACCCGCATGTTGACATAAAACATTCTTCGAACCTGCAGCTTCTTTTTCAATATTATTTGATTCTGAATAAATTACTCAGATGAAATGTCTGGGTCCTTGTCAGTCTGAGGGGGGTGGGGAGCTACTCTATCAGAGCCCAGCTAACCTACACATCTGTTTGATCTTCTAAATACTCCAGGCTCTTCCTAAGTAAAAGTTTAAAAATTACTTGGCACTGGGCTCTTTCTGTGAGAACAACAGTATCAATGGTGTTTACGTGAGTACTGGAAATTATTTTTTGGCACATTTGATATGAGAGTCTAAATTTACTAAGTGTTGTCCAGGCAGTCCTACCTGGATTGAAGGGAGCAGCGTACGTGATACTATTTCAGTTAGTTCTCCTTTTAGGACAACACTTAGAAACTATAGTGGGCTATGTTCCCATCTTACCAAAATGTCCCCACCTCTGAGGCCCTTAAAATACATGCATGGCATCCTTTAGGAGGAGTTAATTTTAAGAAACTTAATTATCCCCTACTTTACCTGTGTCTTGACTTAGTAGTTTTGAGTGCTTATGGGTAGGTGTCTAAGGATCTGTACAAATAAGGGAGCTGATTTGGGTGCTGGGGATTGGGGCCCACCCAGGACTGGTTTTGTAGAGTGATTCTTCAAGCCCTAACTGGTGCAATGCCCTCAGTATGTTTGGAGCATCTTGGGAAATGTCGGCCAAAAGGAAGCCTTTACCTACGTCTGGTTCTTACTCCCCTCTCCTGAGCAGGCAGATGCCTTGGTGGGTTCCCGTTTGGCACATCACTCCCCATGGACTTTCTCCACATGGCTGAGCAGTGTGACCCCTTACTTAGCCTTCTTTTGAGACCCAGTGCGGAATGAAGTGCTGCCGTGCCTAACTAAATGTTGTCTGCACCTCCTCAGCACGGAACACAAGCTGTGGCTTCATTTGAGGCGTTTCCACATGTTTTTAGATAATGTTGTTATTGTTATTTTACTATAGTGGGTTCTCTGCATCTCCTTCCTTGTAGGCGTTCTAAATCATCTCTCTGCAAACCCTGACGTCACAGTCATGCTTAGCTGAATTTCATTCTGGAATCTACGAGTTTAAAGAAAGCCTCGAATTGAGACGTACACTGACAACTTAAGAAGTCTCCAATAGGAAACCATACCCACACTAAGGGTCGATCAAATAAAGATTCCAGTCTATGGCTGCCTGCTGTTTTGAGAATGCGCTGTGTGCCCACACTCTTGCAACTGTCTCTGGTTCCCTGTGGGAGACCAGGCAGATTAGCTGCATTCATCCAGCCAGCCGCCAAAAGCAGGGTCAGGCCAGCACACACTCAGCTGAGGCAAGGCACTCTCCTAGAAGCAACAGGCAGGATGGGACTGGGCCTGGCACCTGGGGTCTCCTTGTGTCAGTCGGCTCCTGAATGAGACGGGTTTGCACTATCTACCCGTGCTTTTTCCTGCTTGACAGGAAACATAGGGAAATTGATAGTAGTGATTACGTTCAGAGAAAATATTTATTCTATTTAAATGTATTTCCACTGCTGCCTATCACGGTTGGCTTCTTCTGCATCGTGTGTGGGATTTAACATTCTTTTCATTGTCAACAGGGATTATGGGGAGGATGAGATTGTGAGGGCTCTTGCCTCTTTCCTCTATGGCTTTGCTTCAGAAACATACTGTTTTCTTTTTCTTTTTAATTATAGGACATTTCCATCAATAAAGGGGAACCACACACCTCTGGGAGAAGTTGGAGGGGGTGACTCTGGGCTGGCTACTGAACTGTAGAATAGACTCTAAAGCAAAGACATGGGCCACACTTGGCTCTTCTTCATCGGCCTTGTGAAGACAGAAGCTACAAAATGCCCTTTTCCTTTCTTCTTTGGAGTTAAAAGATGACTTTTTTTTCTCTTTTAAAAATTGAAAATTTCAAGTCAGTTCACAAATAAAACTCTTTTTTCGTGTGTGTATGTGTGTGTGTGTGTGTGTGTGTGTGTGTGTGTGTGTGTAGGTGACGTGTGTTGTCTTAGCCTGAGTAGTCTCTCTGTTTTGCACAGCAGGGCAGATGTCTCACGCAGGCACTGAGAGCAGGACCTTGTTTCTTAGGTAACCTCATCTTCTTGGTCCAGGACCGTCTCAGGCTCTGCTACCAACTTGCTAATGGACTGAGAGGCCCCGGAAGAGAGCAGAGCTGGGCTCCTTCATGGGAACTGCCAGCTGTGAATGTGAGCACACACAGCAATGGGTTATCTCTATGGGCTTAAGTTACCTCATTCAACATCAGCTTGTGCAGACAATGGGTGGAGGCCGGGTGCCCCTGCATAATCCTTTTGCCTGCTCCATCTGAAGTGACACTGGAATGAAGGGACACTTCAGGAGGGTATCGATTTCCTAGGCAGGTTCTACAAACAAGCCCACAGGTCCTCCGCTTAGCCACTCTCCTGCCTCCACTCTGGGCAGAAGGGAGCCAGCCCCACTCCTCACCCCTGCTAACAGATGGCTTGCCCTGAATCCTGTGGAATGCCTTTGTCTCACTGTTTACCCAGGGTCCTGGCAGCTCCGTGGATCTTGGGTTGTGAGGGGACACTTTGCAGGTTTTCTTGCCAGTTACCACATCCCGGAAGCACCAGTGGGGTCTAAAATGTTTTGTCAGAAGGGCAGGCAAATGAACCCAGCCCCAGCACGCCAGTGCCTCGTGGTGATCCAGTACTCTTTCTGGCCTACTGGGATCCCCCCCCCACAAAACCCCACCCATCATGTCTCACTGCAAGAAGCTTTGGTGACAGACACATAAGAATTTTATTTTCTTTTGAAAGAAACTTAGATAACAGCAGGGCTTCCATGAGAAAGGTTACACAAGGGGAGCGTTGGAAAGTTTTTTCCAGTCAGCCTTAGCGCAAGGTCTGCAGAGCTGAACCGGAGCCTGGAGACAGTGGAGTTCACATCCCCCCTGCTCCAGGGACATCAGTGCCACCGTTTGAACTGCTGCCCCCACTTCACCCATGGTTTCAATCCAGTAGGATCTTAGAAAAACTCACACCCAGCCAGCACGCCCATCCCTGACACTTAGGCTGCCTTTTACAACTTGGAGTGTTGGGGGGGGGGGCGGCAAATGGAGAGGCATGCCTCCAGTTCTGCAGCCCATGGAGATGCTTGCTCTGTGCTTCTCTCAAACCGAATGAATGAATCTGATAATGCTGGCCTTTTGTCCTGGGCCATTAGGAGTGACGTAGAACCCAAACCACTGCAGGACTTTAATCCCCCACCTTTCTCCAGAACCTGTCTGAACCCACCTTTGCTCTGACCTTTGTCCTCCATAGTGTTTTCTTCCCACCCCTATGCCCTACCGCCCTGTGTCTTGCTTCAGGAAATTGCTCCTCACTGAGTGCAGATTATTATCAGTGGTGCTGTGCGTGGATTTATGTCCCTCACAGCTTCAGGGAAACATTTTTCTCTGGCAATGGACTTGCCAATCAACCTGTGTTTACTGAAGTCAAACATGAAGGATTTTCAGTGTTTCTCATACCAGGAATTAGGAAAAGAGAGCAAGGTAAAACATACCCCATGGCAGGCATCTCGGGACACAAAGATGGCTTTTGTTGGCATCCCGGGTCTTCTGCAAGAAGTCCCCTGGACTGTCCACACTTGTGGTGCATGCTCCTGGCCAACAGACCCAGGAAGACTCCTTTGAAGACCATGTTAATTTGATCAGTTTCCTCACCTCCCTCTTTTTTCTCCCCCCTCTCCTTCTTCCCCCTCCTTTCCTCTCTTCCTTAATCACCCCATTTCCCTTTCATCTTCTCTTCCCCTTCTATTTCTTTCCCCTTCCTATCATGTCCTCCTCCTTTTCCCAGCCCTTCCTCTCCCGTTAATAGTGTCAATGGTTGCCTCTTTCCCATGGGATGGGTTTTGGGTTGGGACAGGCATTGGTTGGACATTCCCTCAATCTCTGCTCCATCTTTTTCCTTGCACATCTTGTATTCGGGACTAAGTTTTGTGCTACCAGCCTCCTCAAGACAGATAGTAGAGCCATGAACCAAAGGCTGGTTCTGCACGACTCTGGAGTCTGGAGTAGTCTCCAAGACAGCAAAGATAGTCGGGAAGTCCAAGGTGATAGCACGTGTGTCTGGCAGCTGGGATCCTATCCTCTTTCTGGAGAAACACAGATGGGCACTGGCATTTCAAAGTCAGCCACGGAGCACTCCTGGCACTCAGATTATGCTGGGCTCTGCCATCTTGGAACTATGACCCTGTATGCTCCTATTGCCCAGACATTTTCCACAGAGGGACCAGTAGAACTATGAACTAGAGGCTGGGGCCCCCTTGCCTGGTATTCAGGTGCTGCCCTCAGGGAGGAGGGAAGAGACTGAGGTCTGGATGCTGGGGCTGTGCACTCCTGGAACCGGGGACCAGTGCTTGAGTAGGCAGGGAAAGCATCTGGCATCGAGAACCCAGGGCCATGTGTGACTCCTGAACCCTGGGAGTTGGCCACAGGGGTGTCTTGGAATTGTGTGTCCCCCACTCCCAGGATGTCCCCTCCTGTCCTGGAAACACAGATGCTGGTGTTTTGGAGTCAGCCACCAGGTCACTTATCCGATCTACAGTCTCTGAGTGTCTGCCACTCAGATACAATATGCACTGGCCGCCTCCATCTAGGAAGTCCTGCTACTTTCTCTCTCTCTCTCTCTCTCTCTCTCTCTCTCTCTCTCTCTCTCTCTCTCTCTCCTTCCCTCCCTCCCTCCCTCCCTCTCTCTCTCTCTCTCTCCCTCTCTCTCTGTCCTCTCTCTTAAGGTCCACTCCTCCCCCATTCTTCTAATGGCTCCTATCTTTCTCACCTCTACTAGCATACAAAGTTAAACACCTTATTCTGATGATGCTCTGTGCAATGGTCAGGAAAGACTAACTTGTAATAGGGTCCTGAAGAGGTTTTTCTCGTTTAGAGTTTTGTTTAAGGCTCCAGGCCCTATCTTCAGACCTCCACTGCAAGTTGAGTACTGCCTGCAAGGACAGTCGCTGTCCAGCAGTAAACTCACTGTGAAAACCGTGTTAACTAACTGCAAAACAGCCACTGGTTAAGTACATAATTGGGGAGGGCAAAGGGACACCAGTAGCACTGTGTGTGCCGGTCTATCAGTTATGGTGGGTCTGAGTAGAGAAAAATAAACATAAGGAAGGAAACCACAGTAGAGTTAGTGGCTCATATTAGGTTGTTAGGTAGGAAGTGGAGGGATCTACACAGAAGGAGGCCGAAGCAGAGAATAATTTGTAGGGAGTGAGGTTTGTGTGTGTGTGTGTGTGTGTGTGTGTGTGTGTGTGTGTGTGTGTTTGTGAGCAAAGGGGTGGTTAAAATTCTGTTAAAGAGAGAAAGGTAAATGCATGTGAGCAGATACTGTAG
The DNA here is from genome assembly GCA_907169655.1 of Acomys percivali. Taxonomy (NCBI): domain Eukaryota; kingdom Metazoa; phylum Chordata; class Mammalia; order Rodentia; family Muridae; genus Acomys; species Acomys percivali. The sequence continues at coordinate 2,491,121 of OU015742.1, read as the reverse complement.
AATAGCATCCTTTCTCAGGAGGTTGAGGCATGGTATATAGACCAGGGCAGTCTTGTCTTTAGGAGAAAGAAAGATGATAGGTCAGGGAGCCAAAAGAAGTGTGAAGAGATCAAGACCAGGCACTCTGATTGGTTGCCCTTGTGTGTCATATAAACAAGGGGAAGAGCTGTGGAGGGGGATTGCTGGCTGGAGACTAGCGTGTGAGGCCAGGCTCCCCGTGGACTCCCTGACCTTGTAACCGTTGACAACCTGGACGCCGATGCCTCGATAATGCTCTCACAGGGCAACCAGGAGCTGGGGCTGAAGAAGGGGACTATCCCCTAACCTCAAATGTTGAGCTGGAGCTGGGGCCGAAACATGGGTGGGACATCCAACAAGAAAGGATGAATCAAAGCTGAGACTGAGTAAGGGCTCCTTACCTCAAATGGTGTGCCGGAGCTGAGGCTGTAGGATGGGTGCACGCTCACAGCAATGGTGTGCCAAAACTGGCACTGAAGTACAGCAGGCTCTCCACTTCACGCCATAAGCCAGAGCTGGGGCTGAAGTTGACGCTTCTCTCTCATACTGACTTTAGTCGGATGGCTACTTGGCTTTGCCAGATTTCCTGCCAGTTTAGTCAGTCCTGAATGCCACTAGAATTGGTCTTGCTTACAGAATCGTATCGTCTCGGTTGCACTGTCAAACAGCAGCTATCTCTGTCCCTCTTAACATGAAGCTGATGGAAGTGGATGCTCTGGCATCTTACTCTACTGAGCACGGCCTGCTTTTCCTTAACCCATTTGCTGGCTGCCCTCACAAACCTTTTCTTTAATGCCATTCTCAGAGATTACAGAAGCCTCTGTGACAGTAGTCCGCATTTCCCATGAAATAGAGCGTGAGAAAAGTGCACATCATATATTCAGGAAGTGATCCTAGGATGCACGGTGAGGTTAAATGAGACAGGAAGGAAAGGTCACACTGTGGAGCTTTAACAAGCAGGTGATCTTGGGATTGTTTGGGCTCCATGCATAAGGCTGTGTACACATCTCAGAGATTTCACCAATTGAGAGACAGGGAAGATAGATGGCACTTACTATCTCTTGGAGGTTTTTAGGGTATATCAAGTTCATGAAATATCCCATCTACACTAGAGCTCAAATAGCTAGAAAAAGCATGCAGGCAGAGGGTCATAGAAGCTCCCAGAGACATTCAAGTGGCATACTTGGTATTGGCAGGTACCCAGAGGATGTGGCAGGCCACCCATGCTTTTGCTGGGGCTGTTCTCAGTGGCGTCCCCAGGAACAGAAAGTTCCAGAGAAAGAACAGACTGCCCAAGTCAATTTCAAATCAAAGTAAGTTTGTGGAGAGAGAACCATCTTCCAGAAAGCTGATGGTAAAACAGTGTCAGCCACATTAACAACAGAGCAGTGAGAACTCCAGGGGTGCTCATGCGCTGGGACACCCTCTCCTATGCTGTCCGAAAACAGCCCAGTTTCAAAGAGTCACTTGTGGCTCTCAGATCTGCGTGTGTCTCCTTCATAGGAGGATGCCCAGTCTGCTAAGAGACTGGCAGAAATGCCTGCCTCGCATTCCAGTATCCAAGCTGGTGATGCAGGTCTCTTTCCACTCACTTGGGGTCAGTTTACGGCTTCGATGTAATGTTCTTTCCTCACCTCATTGTCAGGGATCCAAGCCAAGATGCAGAGAGCTGCCAACTGTGAGATTAAATCCAGTGTTCTTATTTCTGGATAGCTTTAAGGAGTCGTGTAGAGAGTGAGAAAATGGAATATAGCACGTTCCAGAACAGCCAGGAAAACTCTCTTGCTGATTCGGTCTTGTGTTTCCAAAATCAGCTCAATGTTAAAACCAAGCCAGAAAGTAGTGCACATTTTAGCTTAAAAGTTGGTGGAATTACAAATTTGGAGGTATCAAAATAACATTAATAATATAAAAATAAGAAACGTGGACAATGTAGGGTTTTTAACCTTAAAAACCTGTTAGGGATTTTTTTAAAAAGTGAAACATGAAGTGTTAATGGAAAAAAGAAGGAATCGATCCCATGTTGTGACAGTGTGATGGTCCATACACTGAGTCTACACACAGCTTTTGTCAGAAATGGAAGGAAACTTGTGAGAAGAGAGGCAGAGATGTCAGCTGGACGCTAGTGAAGGCTGGGGTGTGGAATGGCCATGATGACGTCAGTCATCCTGAAGTGGGTCAGGTTGGCTCACCTGCTTTTTATAATCTTGGCCCACCATGTTGTGACTCCAGAGTTTATTTTTCCCCCCGGTAAATATCTGCATGTACTTAACATGTGTAAAGCCTCGGTTTGATCCCTAGCATGGCCACCATCACCAAATAAATAAGTAAATAAATGAAAGTACTGGTGGTTGAAGGTCACACAGGTCACACATAAGAATTCTGATGGTTAGTAGTGGTGGCACATGCCCTTAGTCCTGGCACTTGGAAAGGCAGGGGCAGGTGGAACTCTAAGTCTACAGACGAAGTTCCAGAACAGCCAGGGCTATACAGAGAAACTCGGTCTTGAAAACTCGAAAAGAACCCAGGCTCGGTGTCCCAAACCTGTAATCCCATCACTCAGGGTGGCAGAGTTGGGAGGATCTCTGTGAGTTCGAGGCCAGCCTGGTCTAAAAAGTGAGTCCAGGACAGCTAAGGCTGCACAGAGAAATCCTGTCTCTGAAAAACCAAACCAAACAAACAAACAAACAACCCTCAAGCAAACAAAACAGACCAACAACCACAAAGAGAGAAGAAAAGAATTGCTGACTGTTTAGAATGCCTCAGAAAGGAGCAAGGACCACCCTGGGGCTCCCCATCTGAAAGAAGATGGTGCCACCTTAGCATGAAAGGAATTTTCAGTACTAAGTGAGCACCAGGGAGAGAAAGTTCACCAGGTGGCAGAGTCTAAGCAACACTGTGTCCTCCCATGGAGGCAGTCACGGGAAACTGCGCCCTGTGACGTGCTCTCCGGGTCTAAGGAATTAACTGGGAGCAGCTTGTCCTGAAGGGAAGATGGGGGACTCCTCCACCCACCCCCTGCCTGGAGTCTTGCCATATGGTGTCTCACCTTGCTCCCTTTCAAAATGAACTCTCATTCCCTAGGGGGGAAAAAAAAAACCTCAGCCTTAAAGTCACAACTTCAAAAATGTAGGGGGGACCACATTTAAAAGGTCTGGCAAATTTTTGGTTGATTTAAATTTTTTTTAAACTGCACTTTTAAGACAAACCCAAATATAGAGATGAAAGACAAGAATTAAAATATACATGCAAAATAGAAAACATTAATATTTTCAAGGACAGTGAAGTGAGGAATCATCATAAGGAAACAATAAAACATGAAGAGCCTGGGTCCAGATGATCAGCGCCTGGCTCAGCAGAGCTGGAGCATGTGGCTCTGCCAAAGGAAGGGGCTGTCCCACTTCTCCACACGGGTAATCAGGCAAGGTGCAACTCAGCTGCTGGGGGCAGGGGACTGAAGGAACTTCAGAGGAGGGAGGACACCCGAATTGTTCCCTTACCCACAACTCTTTGGCATTTAGTCGTATTGTTAATCCGTTCTAACATGTCTTACCCATGGCATATCTTGAACTGTGTGAAAACAGCTGAGGAGCCAAGTCTGAAATGCCCGTAGGGTTTCATAAGGACGTGTGGGTGAACAGGAGTCCTGTGTAACACTTTCAGTCTTCCTGAGTCCTCTCTTCCCACTCCTGATCTTGTGGTTCCCTGGGTCACTCCGACAGAAAGAATGTGCACCAGGAAGAAGTTAGGAAGAAGCAAGGTGCATGGGCACCGGCTGAGAAGGTGTGGGGATGCGTCTGTCTTCCCGCCATGGCCCACACCACTGGACAAGATCACCAGACTGAGTACTGCAAGGCGGAGGCCCGAGTAGCCTGCACTTGAGGCCAGTCATTTTTGGGCTAAGTGCAGACATGCTGAGGGAAGTCACTGGATCAGCTCTCACAAACAGGAGCTGGTGAGTGAAAAGAAAGTTGTCCATCATAATGTTCTTCTTGTAGGTTTCTAGGACCCTCTGGATCCTTCTATTTCCCCATTCTCCCATACTTTTCTCACCTAGAGTCCCAATAGGATGTCCTCCCCTCTGTTCCACTTTTCTGATAAGTGAAGACTTTCATGGGACATGCCCCTTGGGCTAGTGTCCAGTTATAAGTGAGTATATACCATTTGAGTCTTTCTGCTTCTGGGTTAACTCACTCATTATGATCATTTCTAGTTGAATCCATTTGTCCACAAATTTCGGGAATTCCTTGTTTTTAATAGCTGAGTAGTACTCCATAGTGTAAATGTACCACAGTTTCTTTATCCATTCTTCTACTGAGGGACACGTAGGCTGTTTCCATGATCTGGCTATTATGAATAAGGCTGCTATGAACATGGATGAGCATATGTCCTTGTTGTGTGCTGGAGTATCTCCTGGGTATATTCCAAGGAGTGGAATAGCTGGGTCTTGAGGAAGCCCTATACTGAGAAAGTATCAGATAGATTTCTGGGCCCAGAGGTCCTGCTCAAACTATGGCACCAGCCAAGAACAATACTTCAAACCCCTACCCAGATCTAGCCAATGGACAGGACATTCTCCACAGTTGAGTGGAGAGTGGGAACTGACTTTCACATGAACTCTGGTGCCCCATATTTGACCATGTCCCCTTGATGGGAAGGCCTGGTGGCACTCAGGGGATATATAGCAGACTACCAAGAAGAGACTTGATACCCTATGATCATACACAGGGGGAGGAGGTCCCCCTCAGTCACAGTCATAGGGGAGGGGAATAGAGTGAAAGCGGGAGGGAGGGAGGAATGGGAGGATACAAGTGATGGGATAACAACTGAGATGTAATATGAATGAATTAGTAAAAATTTAAAAAAAGGAAAAAAAAGTTGTTTCCCATCTACTGGCACCTAGGTGAAAGCTCCCTAGGAGAAGCCTTTAATTTTTCCCTTTATAAAAATGAGAATTTGGAACTCCTTGTGCATGAATCTCGTATTTTCAGAGGCGGAATGTCTCCAGAGGATACATCGGATGTTGTATTTGCTACTCTCTGCTGTGTGCCCCGTTAATGGAAAGACAGTGCCTCACATGACACAAAGGGGTGAGGTAAAATGCTTTGTGGAGGGGTACTATGGCTAGGAAGGGAAGGCAGACAATATGGGGTGTCTGGCTATGTCACTCCTTTGTGGGTGACTGGAGCTATTTCCTGCGGTAAGCTTTGGGAAATAGTCGAAGTCCCCTACTCAGCAGGGACAATGGAGCCAGGTCATCTACCTGGTGAAAGCAAGTGCCAAGGGGGAAGGGGTGGAGCATGAGGAGGGACATTAGTGGAGTCGGCTGTGGGGACCAACCTGCCAGCCTTCTAGTGAGGGGCGCAGTGGAGGTTCAGGGAAGCAGGGTCAGCACTGCTGGTGCCTGTGCCACACAAGCCTTAAGTGAAACTCTCTCTCTTTCTCCATTTCTTTGGTTTTTTTTCCTGTGCCCTCCTTCCTTCTTCCCTCCATTCTCTGTCCCTCTCTCCCTCTCTCCCCCCTCTCTTTTTCTTTCTTTGTTTTCTAGTTACAATGCTGAAGATTGAACCCAGGGTCATGCGTGTGCTACTCAAGTGTTCCACTAACCTACAGCCCCCTCCTCCCTTAGACAGGGTCTTATCATGTAGCCCTTGGCTGGCCTAGAATCCCACCTACTTCTGCCTCCTAAGCACTGGGATTAAAAGAGAGAAGCGCCTTGCCCTGTTGGGGTGTGGTCCTTCTGTTTTATTTTTATTCCAATTGTACATATCTGAGGGGAACAGTATGATAACTTGATGCGTGCACCCAGCATGCAATTGTTCCAGCCAGAGTGCTTAACATCCTTTCTCCTTAAATATTAAGAAATGGCTTTGGATGAATGCAATAGCCATATATATTTGTGAGGTACACAGGGTGGCATTTCAAGACGTGAACACATCAGGGACTGATCAAATGAAAGCAAATGGGGTTTCCGTTTCCTCACCAAAGCTTTGTGTTTGGAGTCCTGAGTGCCAGACTCTTTGGGTCTTCCTAGAATGTAGCTCACAGTGAAGGATAGTTGCCCCACTCTGAAGAGCACTAGGTCTGTTCCTTTTACTGACCCATGTTTGAGGATTCAGACTTCAGTTATTCCTTCCCTCATCTCCACTTTTTTTTTTCAAGTCAAGCAGTCACTACTGTACATTCTACCTGGCTTTTACATATTTGTATTTTTCTTTCAGTGTCTGACTCATTTTACTTAGTGTCCCCCAATTCCAGCCATTCGGTTTCACATAAGAACATTTTTTTCTTCTTTTTAAAAAGTCTTAGTAATATCTTACTTTGTTCCTTTTTTCCATTTTTCTTCTACTAAAAATAGATTTTTTTTAAAAAATACAGTACATTCTGATTACTTTCCCCTTCCCAAATTCTTCCAAGCTCTTCCCTACCTCTTCTCCTATCTGAACCCATACCCTTCCTAAAGTTTCTGCTTAGATAATAAATAGCCATTTTAATAATAATAATAATAATTAATAATAATGATAATAATACAAGATAAAACAAAACCAAATGAACTGAAATGGGGCCAAACAAACAAATAAAAACAAAAGAAAAGAGCCAAAGGAAAAGACATGAGAAACATATATACACAGAGACCCTTACTTTGTTCTGGTCTGTTAGCAAGCAGCTCCCCAGTGGACGGGGGTTGTCCTGTCCACTCTATGTTAGGTCCAGCGGGCAAGGACTATAGACTTAGCCTTTTGCTACTGTGAGTCACACAACGACACTGTTTGCAGATCCTGACTGTAGATGAAGGCACTGTTCTTTTTCCAAAGGCAACCTACTGATCCAAACTGACAGGTGGGAGCTGATGTTTCTGTGACCCTGTATGTGGGACAGCACATGTTAGAATGTGAACAGATCATGTCTGTGCAGTCACGCTGCATGGGACAGGGCAACTATAGAAGCCATCAGCTAAGCATCATCCTTTAATGATGAGAAGAATGAAGGTGAAAGGCATCATTGGCTGGTGTGGTAACTCAGGGCCAGTTATTGGGAGAATTTAGTTGCTTTTCCAAGTGGTCCCCCCCATAGAGAGAAGGAAGAGGATGCCTTTGACCAGAAGGAAAGAATGACTCCTCCATATCACACTGTGAAAAGATGGGGAGCAATAACCCTGGACATACAACTTAGTGTTGCCAGAAGGCAGGGTTGGGAATAACTTTGAAATTTACTCAGTCATCAAATTTTGACTACTCTTTTAGTCACTGTTCTAATGCTGTGAAGAGACACCATGACCAAGGGAATTCTTATAAAAGAAAGCATGTAATTGGGGGCTTGGTTACAGTTTCAGAGGGAGTATGAGACATAGCTGAGGGCTACATCCTGATCCTCAGGCAGAGAAAGACAGACAGACAGAGGGGGAGACAGACAGACAGAGACATACAGAGAGAGACAGACAGGAACAGAGATAGACAGAGAGAGAGAGAGAGAGAGAGAGAGAGAGAGAGAGAGAGAGAGAGGCAGACAGACAGACAGACAGAGACAGGGAGAGACAGAGACAGACAGACAGACAGACAGACAGAAACAGAGATAGACAGAGAGACAGAGACAGACATATATATATATATATATATATATATATATATATATATATATATATATATATATAGAGAGAGAGAGAGAGAGAGAGAGAGAGAGGAGAGACAGACAGAGACAGACAGAGGCAGAGAAAGACAGAGAGACAGAGACAGACAGAGACAGACACAGAGAGGCAAGAGACAGATGAGGCCTGGCATGGGCTTTTGAAACCTCAAAGCCCACTCCAGTAACACAGGCACTCCAACGAGGCATCACCCCCATCCTCCCAATCCTTCTGAAGAGTTTGACTGCAAAATCAAGATAGGAGTACTGCATGACATTAAAAATGCTAACAAGTATTTATGATAGCATGGATGTGTCTAAAGACAGCAGTGATGGGAAAAAATCAAAATCTAAAACAGAGAACTGGAGAGATGGCTTACCAGGTAGCCTGAGAACACCTGAGTTCTGGCCCCAGTATCAATCTATGTGAGGCTGTTCACAATCGCCCTTAACTCCAGCTACAGAAATTCTACAACCCTCTTCTGCACCACCCAGCAGGCACATGTTCCCACATGCACATAACTACCTAGAATAGGCAAGACAGATCTGGTAGGTTATTTCATGGCTAGAAAAGGCCATGTTTACTGCATGCATTGTCCTTGGTTGGTACAGCAGGGCGTGACTCGGACATGAACTCTGGTGCCCCCTATTTGACCACTTCCCCTTGGTGGGGAGACCTGGTGACACTCAGAGGAAGAGTAAGCAGGCTACCAGGAATAGATCTGATAGGCTGCGATCTTAGGGTGGGTGACGAGGGCCTCTTCAGTCACAGACTTAGGGGAGGAGAATAGGATGATAGAGGGAGGGAGGGGAAACAGGAAGATACGAGTGAAAGGATAACATTGAGATGTAATCTGAATAAATTACTTCAAGGCTATGTTGCACCCTTCCTGGGTCCTGGCAATGCACGGAGCTGCACAGGTATATAGTTGAGACCAGGTGTTTGATGCTCTTCAAAGAAAATGAAGAGACAGATCAAAGCCATGTACCTAACAGCTGATGATCCTTATAAAGGGAACGGGAGCAGAATTAATAATCTCTGCCATTCACTTATTTCTTCTTCCAGCACATGCCTAGTGGGGCTGCTGGCTGCTCCATACTCCCTCACTGTCATCTTTCTGAGACTAGCCACGTGGTGCTTCCTCCTGGGTATGGGAGGGAAGTCTGGATGGATCTAAGAGTTGTGCCTTGTAGGAAGAGTGAGACCAAGTACCATTCTCAATAGTCAGATGACTTGGAGGCATTTCTGAAATGGCTATAAGGAAGACTGACACCAAAGTGTCCCCATTCATAATCTGCTTTTCCTTCCTCTAGATAACTTCCCTTCCTTTCTTTGTTTGTCTTCCCTCCTTTATCCTGGGATTCTGTGGCCACACCTCCCAAATGAATCCTCACGTTCATGTTCTTGTTCCAAGCTCTGCCTTGGGAGAATCTTACCTTTTTTTTCTCCCGGCATTACAAGGGATGTTAATCAAAGCTCACTCACCTCTCTTATGCACCTTACAATATACTGAACTAAAGACACAATTTAGCCAATAAGAAAAATGAAGTTGACCCTGAGTGTTGAGGTCACGTAGCATAACCAGGATGATCCCAGAGCCCAGGGACAGTCATTTCATCTCACAAGTGTCATGAGCAGTGATAAGGACTTCCTTGTGTGTTTTTCAAACTTCTATTCCTCTTGACTTGATTCCTTCCATGTAACCAGAAATGAGGGGAAACATCCATTTATTTAAGACGTTTCCTCCCGTCCCTATAAATATCAAGGAGAATTGTATTGAATTTACCACCCATGTTGGTTTATTGTGCCTCCTAATTTTATTTCACAGAACCAGGACTTTAGCCTTTGGAATTGGCTCCGGATGTTTGGAAGCCATTTTCAATATTTTCAAGACTGCTTCCCATCTGCACGACATATATTTCCTAGGAAAACCTAGCACATATTTCTTCGACCATTGGGGGGGGGGTGGGGCAGGAGATGCCTTTCAGGCATCTCAGAACTACTGGCCAATCAGCAGCTGGCAGAAACATGTAGGAAGTGCTATCATCTGGAATCGGGCAGCCGACTCAGCGTTGTTGGAGCTGTCATCCCCACTCTAGCAGCTTTTCCGGGTGAAAAATTCTTCAAAGCACATGTGTCCGAGGCCAGGGAAAATTTTCTCTTCTGGTTTTCTTTTTTATATTCCTCGCTCAAACGGACGAGCTAAGAGTCTCTCTAATCCAGGATCTAGTAGAGCATCAGAAGAAATGTAGGCTGGGGCTTGGACAGCCCTTTCCAGATAGACTGTGGAGTCAAGTATTAGACACCACACACCTACTATACGAAATGAACATGCAGGGCGGATGAGGGCCATACCGAGTCAGAAGAGCCAATGTTAGGAATTGGCCATTTAAGGAAAGTCCGGCAAATGATGTGAAAAGGTAGGGTGGCATCTTTTGTTTATACATTGCTTTGTTCAACTTTTGTCTCCTACAAAGACCTTATGACTGTACTCCACGGAAAGAAATGCTCATGGTGAGGTTTGTAGGTGGGGTTACACTCAGCAAGAACTGAATCATTCTCCTTCTTCAACAAGGTACAAGGTTGACAAAACTGTGAGGCATATAGAAATCATTGTCACATCGCAGTAGTCATTAATGCCTCATTGTTGTTATTTACTGTAAATGTAAGTGGATGAAACCATCAAGTAAGAAAATAGAGTTTGGTAGAGTTCCTGAAACGGCACTGTCTAACTTCATGTTACCCTTAAGCGTTTTTGTTTGCGATCTAAAGACAGACGGAGTGAACACAGGGGCATAAAGACTTTTCCATGAAAACTGTGTAAACAAAGGAGAGCAGAGTGATGAAAACCAAACAACACACCTTTAAGTTAAAAGGGCTGAAGGAAACATAGAGGAATATTGTATATTAATAAATGGCTCGGTACATCAAGAATGTTTAACAATTATGAACACCGAGTGTTCTAATCATCAAAAGATAGGCAGCTCGCCAGTGGTGGGTGTCTCCACTGTTCATGCAAACAACTCCAGCTAACTCTTTAGGGGCAGTCACACACACAGACACAGACACAGATACACACACACATACACACACACAGACACAGACACAGACACATACACACACAGACAGACACACACAGACACACAGACAGACACACACACATACACACAGACAGACACACACAGACACACACACAGACACACACAGACAGACACACACAGACACACAGACAGACACACACAGACACACAGACAGACACACACACAGACACACACAGACAGACAGACACACACACAGACAGACACACACAGACACACACACAGGCACACACAGACACACACAGACACACACACAGACACACACACAGACACACACACAGACACACATACAGATGCACACCCCCCCCACCCCCCCACAGGACTGGATGGGAGAGGAAGGGAATCAGCAGGGGTGGGAAGGGGACAGGAGATCTGATGAAATGTCATAATGGGCCCATTAGTGTGCGTAACTAGCATGTGTTAAAATGAGATCACAAGATGTGAAGTAAAACCAACAAAATCGAAATGATAATATTTATTTAGTTAAAAAGAAAAACACAAAACAAACCTGCAGCATACCAGCATGCATGGGCTATCATGCCCAGGATAGAAGACAAGCAGGAAAATTTTCTACCATTAAAGGAGCTAGAAAGAAAGAGCAAACTGGAGGCTTGGATGACTCGGTTGCTAAGGCTCCTGACCCTGAATCTGAGAAAGAACAAACTCAAGGCTAGAACGATGAAGGAAATAAAAGGTTAAAACAAAGAGTAAAAAACAGACAACAGAAGTTACCAACAAAAACTGAATCCTAAATATTTCAGAAGGTTAACAAAAAAGAAGACAATTCCTAGCCGGGTGGTGGTGGCGCACGCCTTTAATCCCAGCACTGGGGAGGCAGAGGCAGGTGGATCGCTGTGAGTTCAAGGCCAGCCTGGTCTACAAAGTGAGTCCAGGACAGTCAAGGCTACACAGAGAAACCTTGTATCGAAAAATAAAAAAGAAGACAATTCCATTTATAATAGCATCAAATAAATGAAATATTTAAAAATTGTATGATAAAAAGTTCAAAATATTGTGGGAAAATGATGAAAGAATACAAAGGTATAAAGATATATAAAAAGATATTCTATGCTCTTAGGTTGGAAAATTAATATTGTTGAGATTTCAATACTACCCAAAATAATGGAGTTTATAGAATCACTACCAAAGTCCTAATGATTTTTTTTCAGATATAGAAAGATCTATCCTCCAGGGACACCGCAGAAGCCACAACAGTGCTGAAAAATAACAAAACTAAGAGGCTAACACATCCTGAACTTCAAACATACTACAAAAGCTATAATAATCAAAGTGGTGTGGTACTGACAAAAACAAACAAACAAATGAAAACCAACCAAGCACAACAAAAACCAGTGGGGAAATAATAGCAACAATTTGTTTTCTTGATTTTTTTTTTTTTTTTTTTTTGGTTTCGTTGTATTTTCAGAAGAGGAAAAGCAAACTTGGTTTCTTGAACTAGAATAATCAAACACCTAAAATAAAATAAGTTCCTGGCTTTTCGTCTCTGTGATGTCCACAGCTGAAGATCATCAGCACCTTTATGGTTTTTATTGTAATTATCGCTATTGGTTGGCACTGGTACCAGCAAATCTGCTGCAGAATTTTGCTAAACAACCCGCAGGCCTAGTTGCATTTTACACAAATGATGTTGCCAACGACGACTTCCTTGTCATTTCTCTTGTCTTTTGGTTGCCCTTTCCTTGGCTTGCAAGGGACATGACTGGCAGAGCGGGAGAGACACTCCAACTTGGCAGCCATTCACAAGCAAGTTGAATTTCTTGTGCATTTACATTAATTTGCAATGAACAGCATGACTTACAGCATTTTTTTTCATGTCTGCTACTATGTATCCAGTCTGACGTGAAGTAGAAATTATATCTGATTGCTTTACCATGGAAAACGTTTTCATTTTGGCCTTCTACTTTGGGAGGGAAATGTGCACACTTAGCGTCGGTTTACATAGCCCTCTTTCAAATGATGCTTTGGATGCTCATTGTGAGCAGGAGTGCAGGGCTGTGGAGCAGAGTGCCAGCTGTGTAAAAATGCTTGCAGATTCAATAAATGATGAGAACCACAGGCCTCAAAGCAATCAGTATTCAAAATGATTGAAAATTATTAAGTGGAAGAAACAAGTATTTCAAAGCTGGACTCTACAGAAGGAGAGAAAACGCTGTGATTCGATTTGGGTGAAACGAAAGAAGTGTTTAAAGACAAAACTAATCTTGCTTCAATGGGCGGCAGGGTAGTGAAAAAGTGGTTGGCTGGACTGAGGGAATGGAGAACGCGCCACACATAACCTTGGTGGCAACTGAAGGGTTTTGGACATGTGTAAAGCCTCAGTGAGCTATGCATTCCATATGTAGCTCATCGATGCCTACTTGTTGTGTCTTTATAAAAACTATATATATATATATATATATATATAAACAGCTTTGCGGACACCGCTATCCGCTGCCACCACTTGCTGCAGCTGAGGTCAACCCCACAATGTTCTTTGACATCCAGGTGGATGGTGAAACCTTGGGCCGCGTCTCCTTCGAGCTGTTTGCAGACAAAGTTCCAAAGGCGGAAGAAAACTTTCATGCTCTGAGCACTGGAGAGAAAGGATTTGAATATAAGGGTTCCTCCTTTCACAGGATTATTCCAGGATACATGTGTCAGGAGGGTGACATCACAGGACATAATGGCACTGGCGGCAGGTCCATCTTTGGGAAGAAATTTGAGGATGAGAGCTTCATCCTGAAGTGCACGGGTCCTGGCATCTTGTCCATGGCAAATGCTGGACTAAGCACAAACAGTTCCCAGTTTTTTTGTTTGTTTGTTTTGCTTTGTTTTTTATCTGCGCTGCCAAGACCGAGTGGCTGGATGGCAAGCATGTGGTCTTTGGGAAGGTGAAGGAAGGCATGAGCATCGTGGAAGCCATGGAGAGATTTGGGTCCAGCAAGAAAATCACCATTTCCAACTGTGAACAGCTCTAAGTCTTTTGACTTGCGGGCATCTTACCCACCAGACCGTTCCTTCTGTGGCTCAGGAGAGCACCTGCACCCCGTCTGCTCCCAGTAACCTGTAATCTCTGCTCTCACTGAGGTTCTTTGGGTTTTATATTTTTCCTCATTCCTCCCAAAGTCTAGCTGGTTTGCAGAGTTAAGTCTATGATTATGAATAAAATGTAAATAAGAAAAAAATATATAAAAACGCTTACCAGCACCATCTTGTTGTCTGTTTTGTCTCTTCCTGCTCTGTAGGACCCTCCCCTCCGATCTTATTATGACTAACAAGCAGGTTTTCAACAATATTTTGGCTTTTATGAAGGACAGTTTCCTTTGGAACACTATGGAAGGTTCTTTGTTTGTTTTGTCTTTTCAATACAGAGTTTCTTTGTGCAACAGCCCTAGCTCTCTTGGAACTTGCTCTGTAGACCAGGCTGGCCTCAAACTCACAAAGATCTGCCTGTCTTTGCTTCCCCAGTGCTAGGTCAAAGGTGTGTACCACCACCACCTGGCTATATGGAAGGTTCTTGAACAAAGCTTTCCATTGCCATCCGTTCAGAAGAAGGTGACAATTGACAGAAAGGTAGAGTTAAATCTATCCTTCTTTTTCTTGTCCCCATCGCTCTATTTATTTAGCTGAACGTCTGTTCTTACTTCTAGCTTGGAAAGTAGCAATCACAGGGTGTGGTAGTGTTGTGTCCCACTCTTGTGAAAGAAATCCAATTTTGCTTTTTAATGCTCAGTTACATTTCCAATGGATCCAGGACTGTCTGAATTTATGATAAAATTACAGGCATGTTGCAATGTACTAATATTCAGTTGAGCATTGCTAAAGAGGTTGGATATTAACTTGATGAATAAATTGTCTCTTTTTTGCTATTTCCTTGTCCTGCTGTAGGTGGGGATAGCACAGGGCAGAAACCAGAGGCAGCCTGAAGACTTCTGGCTTTGATTTGAAGAGCCTCAGAAGAAAGATTGAAGGGGTTTCTCTCTGATTCAGATGTGACAATGAGTGAAAGGCTGGGGAGAGTGCTCTGCACATCTCCAAGAAGGCATTTCTCTCTCTCTCTCTCTCTCTCTCTCTCTCCCTCCCCCCTCCCTCTCTCCCTCTCATAGTTTTGGAATAAAAAATGACTTACTAAACAAAGTTTCAATTGTTACATTCTAGACATAGAAATGATAAACCAAGCATAAGATTTATAAATACCTTAGATACAAGTTTCATTGATGTTTCTAAATTTTAGTCAAATTTTAATTTGATGCTGTTTGTATATATTAAATTTTACTTGCCTTTGGGAGAAGGCATTTCTTGTTAGGAGAAATTCCACAGGGAATCAGAGTGATAAATGCCAATGCCGACGATCCAGTGTGCTCACACCTGAGGAGCTAGTGTGCTCACACCTGAGGAGCCAGTGTGTTCACACCTGAGGAGCCAGTGTGTTCGCACCTGAGGAGCCATGGCACAGGGACAATGCATGCTTAAGTCACATGATGTCTGAGGATAAGACCAAAGACAGGACCCATCGAGTCTGCTCATTTCCCAAAGCTTTTGTAGGTCTTGGGAAAGCTTGAGGACCACTTTAGATTGTGTTGTCAGCCAGATGGGATGGAAACTGATAGTGAGAAATTAGATCCATCAGAAAGAAAGAAAATAAGGAAAGATGTCCCTGGTATACCTGAGTTATGGGTGGAGATCCATTCCTGCTGTAGAAATATACCACTTCCAATATCTCTGTCATTGCGATTTGAACCTCCTAGGACAACATGGTTTTGTTCCTCCAAAAAACGATCTTCGGGAATGGTAAATTGGAAATATGTAGGAGCTGTGGAAAGAGCTTCTGAATTAGACTTGAGTGTGGCTGGTGTGGCTTGGATCCTGAAGTGATGAGAGAGCCTGGACACTTAAGGGCTGTCAGCTGGGAAGTAGTGACCAGCGCAGTTTAGGGCTGGACCCTCCAAGAAGAAGTCTCAGGGAGCCAGACAAATCTCCGGGATTCTGTTGTTTAAGGTACAAGGCCAGGGTCAGGAAAATTCAGAATTAAAAAAAAATCTATGGTTAGGTTCCACACATCTTGATGAACAACCAGGGAAGAGATGTTACAGAAAGAAGTGGAGAAGACCAGAAAAGCAAATGAAACCAAACTAAACAGGAGGTGGTCCAGACGGCCCTTCTATTCCGGTTTATGGAGGGAGGTGGAGAGGGCTGGATAAGGAAGCCCTGGGAGGCAGGGGCGTGCTTGGAAGGGATGAATCTGAGTGTAACACAGAGTCTCCCAGCTGGGCTGACTTCCTGATGGATCCCAGGAAGAGAGCTGAGACCACAGGATGGCTGCTGTAAAGGGTACAGGGATCCTTATCTCAACCAGGAAAGAGAGGGGACTGAGTTAGGAGCTCAAAGCAGAGTCTTGTAGGTATTATCCTCAGACACAGGACACAATAACACAGCTAAGAAAGCAGTTGGAATAGGATCTGTAAGACTAGGAGATGCTGTGATCTTGTGCTGTCAATGCATACGCATGCCTCCCCCCTGCCCCCCCACTGTGTGTGTGTGTGTGTGTGTGTGTGTGTGTGTGTGTGTGTGTGGTGATGACCATAACTGGAAAGCTAGCACGGGAAAAACCAGGCTACACAT
>OU015742.1:2456461-2474749 GCA_907169655.1 Acomys percivali | reverse complement strand
TCTTCTTCTTCTTCTTCTTCTTCTTCTTCTTCTTCTTCTTCTTCTTCCTCCTCCTCCTCCTCCTCCTCCTCCTCCTCCTCCTCCTCATTCTCTACCTCTTTTTCTTCCTCTTCTTCCTCCTTCTCCTTTTCTTCTTCCTTTTTTTTTTAGACAGGCCCTCTCCTCTTCTTTGTAGTGGAGGCTGGCTTGACCCTCTGGAACTACTCATTCATGCTCCTGGCTGAGAGCAGCGCTATTGAGCTGCAGTTTTGGGGGAGAGCTGAGAGACCCTTAAAGTTGGGTCATCAGTGAAGCTGGAGCAGAGAACATTGCTCCTCCGCCTCTCCACATGCTGGCGTGTCCTCTCACTATAGTTGGTTACATTTTATATCAAAGAGCACATATGTACAAAAGTGCACACAGGTGGATCCCTCATCACGCAAAATTAAGAGAAACCTTTGCATTTGTGCTCATCATAAGTTGTTTGTTTTTTAAAAAAAATAACTCTACTCAGTTCCAAAATTCTGTGATTTCCCCATCTTAAAAGCTATAAAATAGCAATATCAATAGTACTTGCTTGCTGTTCTCTGAGGTTCCAGTAGGTAAGGTACATAGTGCATTATAGCTATTCTCTAAAAATATGCACAAATGGAGAATGAACAGAGTCAAGGGAAAGGATGGTTTGAATAACAACATATTGATAACAGATAGTACGGAGTTGATTAGGCTCCAGAAGAACGAACAGAGATGCATGGCTTGGAATGTGTGTGCTTTGGTCTCAATAAAAATATCCGGTTGCAGAGATATTTCATGTGGTTTGAACTAACAGGCAAAAAATTAAAAATTCATTGGTCTCTGCTAATTCCTGTAATTGTATATTTTTGGAGGTAAGCAGGACGACATGGGCCTGCTGTAATGGAACTGATTAGAGACCGATCTCCTGCAGGAAATTTATTGCTGGCCATAAGATTTCTTTGGTTTAGAAAACTGCTGGATTTGGTAAAGTCTGCATCACCAAGTGAAAGTCTACTTTAATAAAAAATGTGGATCTGAGAATTGCGGTTTTTCGAAGAGGCTATTTGATCCACTACATTTGCATTGGTTTATTCTCCATGCTGGCTTTCTCTGAAATCCGCCAGTTTGTCGCGTGTCGTCAGTACTCCAACAGGTATTGTCCCAGTAATGCAAAAAGACCTTTCCTAATCCTTAGCACGAGCCTTAATCCTACCTAAGGTTTCCATGACTGAAAACCAGCAGCTTCTTTTGCCTGTGTTGAAGATGGCAGAGCAGTCATTTCCCTGTCACGGAATCTGCTTGGCACTGCTCAGCTCTCAGGGGTGGAAAAACAGCTACAGAATTAGACAGTAGCCTGACTGGCCGCAGCTTCCACTCTTCCCTTCAGAACTCCATAGCACTCTATGTGGGCCAAGCTGGACGGCATTCTCGCTGGGGACTCTGCCACTGTCCCTGGAACAGGATGCCATGGTCTAATTGTCCTTATTGTTAGGAAATTGTTCATAAAATTAGGAAACTCAGAGTAAACAGGGAGCCCCAGCGGAGCTCCTCTCGCACGGGGCACTGTCCATGTGGAACAAGTTACTGAGAAAGTGACTGAGGTGAAGGGCACAGATGCGTTCAAGAGACTCCAGGCTGATTTCTGAACGGCAAAAAGGAGGCCAGCAGGAAGATAGGGTTACAGAGCATTTTAGGAGGACAGACACGTATGCAAATCACTTTGCCTTTCTGTCAGGCTCCTTCCCCCCCCCCCCCCCCCCCTCCCTCAGTTTCGTGGAGTGTTTCCAGCGAGGGCGCGTTTTTGCTGCTTATTCTTACCTGTTTGAGGTCAACAGTCACGGCAGAGTCCAAGTTCCTCTCACTCTCTCTGGGGTATAGAGGCTTGGCTGGGGGAAAAGGAATGCTCTCCAGAGAGAGAAACCTGCAAGAAACACCAAGCTAGACTCTAGCACTCCCAGCATGCTTCACGAAGGAACAGCATTCATCACAGAGTAAGACACTGGACTTCCAGTCTGAGACGCAGGACTCCAGTGCTTGATTGAGTTCGTTAGCTACATTTTCGTCTTGCTGTACACTTGGATACGGCGCGTAGGAGTAGCGTCAGCTTTGTGACATGCTGGCTTCGTGAATGACAGTTCTTCTTGGCTGCTCCAGGGTTGCCAAGCGATAGTTTGAGTTATTAATTTGCTTGGATTGCGATGAAAAAAAAAAAACACCACAGATGATTGTTACAGGATATATGATTGTTGTACATAGAAAACCTAATCGCTAGCAAAATCTAAAAGGCTAAATAGATATTGAGTTTGTCAAATGTAGTTAGGTATGATTTGAAGAGATGCAGCTTGGGCGTGCCTCTAAAAACCTCCATAGAAAAGAACAGGAAGTTCCTGCCTATTTTAAGGTAAGTCGCTTGGGAGAGGTCTTGTGTGTGTGTGGTTTTTTGTTTTGTTTTGTTTGTTTTTAAAGATTTATTTATTTATTAAGTATATAGTGTTCTGTGCATGTATGTACACCTGCATGCCAGAAGAAGGCATCAGGTCACATTATAGATGGTTGTGAGCCACCATGTGGTTCCTGGGAATTGAACTCAGGACCTCTGGAAGGGCAGGCGGCTCTCTTAACCACTGAGCCATCTCTCCAGCCTGGTCTTGTGGTCTTTGCTCTATGACCCGAGGCAAAGTCAGCTGCATGGCCTCGAGCTAGGCCACCGAAGGTGAAATGATTGGACCCCTACTGACTTGGCTTGGAACATTACCCCATTCCCGTAATCCGCCCCCGCCATGACTCGTGACATCTTTCCAGCCTGCCAAGAGGGTAGGGGAGGAGCTAGAGGCATCTTATATAAGCGATTGGACCTTTGACGGAGCTCTCTTTCTCTTTTAAAACTTGGAAGAACCTTTTTGGAGGAGCTCCTGGTAAGAGATAGAGCGCTTCTCTTTGGGCATACAGGAATCACACAGAAGCAGCTGGCAGGACACGGGTGAAACAGTATCTAGGAAAGAGAGCTAAGGAGGGCTCCCGGGTTTGGAGGAGCTCAACAGAAAGGCAGACTAGCTAGGTGAAAGGACACAGATAGAATGAGATTTCTAAAGAGCCAGCAGTTCAGTTGTAGAATCTGGCTTGTAAATAGGTATTTTGTATATAGTTCAGAAAATAAAGTTACCTTACTCAGTTTATGCCTCCTATGTATTTATTGATATATTAGATTTTTGTTTTTGTTTTTTGTTCTTTTTGTTGTTGTTATTTTGAGACAGGGTTTCTCTGTGTAGCCTTGGCTGTCCTGGACTCACTTTGTAGATCAAACTGGCCTCCCACAAACTGGACTCACAGTGATGAGTCCATCTGCACCTGTTTCCCTGAGTTCTGGGATTAAAGGTGTGTACCACCTCGCCTGGTTTAATATATTAGATCACTTAAACAGGTACAGATGATGTGGTTAATAAATGAAATAAATTTATAGCCACATATTCCTCAGATCAGAAGTCCATGATCAAGGTGACAGGATGAGTTTATTCAATAATTTCTTTTTTTGTTATCTCTTCATGTCTGCACATGATAGCTCTTTGCCTCTCTTGATTTTTTTTAACTAAGAAAAATTTTGCCAGGCTTGGAGACACTGGCCTATAATCTCAGCACCTGGGAAGTAGAATGAAAGGCAAGGGGATCAGGAGTTCAAGGTCAATCTCATCCTTAAAGTAAGTTCAAGGCCATCCTGGGATACATGAAACCATGTCTCAAAACACAAAAGCAAACCCAACCAAATAAAAAAAAAGTGGAGTGCTTTAAAGAAGGCCAGGCTGGCCTTGAACATGGGATTCTCCTGTTTCAGGTTCTTGAGTTCTGAAACGTCAGCTGAGAACCATCAGCTATCATGTTAGGCTTGCGTGTTTGTGTACTTGTGTGTCTCTGTGTTGCGTGTTTTATTTTTATTTTCTTTAAAAAAAATTTTTTTTTACATTTTTAAAATTAATTTATTCATATTACATCTCAGTTGTTAGCCCTTCCCCTGTTTCCTCCCATTCCTCCCTCCCTCCCACTTCCCCCCTTCTCCCCTCCCCTATGTCTGTGATTGAGGGAGACCTCCTCCCCCTATATATGCTCTTAGAATATCGAGTCTCTTCTTGGTAACTTGCTATTCTTCCTCTGAAGAATATCCTGTTCGTCGGCTAGGTCTTGGTAGGGGTTTGAAGTTTACTGCCTATATTCTCCTTGGCTGGTGCCTTAGTTTGAGGAGGACCCCAGGGCCCAGATCTGCCTGTCATAAAGTTCTTGTTTTAAAATCTTACAATGATATCACTCGTACTGAGTTTTGGCCAACATATGAGGCCTTATTAATTCACTTTAAAGAATCTCGTCTCCAAATACAGTTATCTTATGGGGTGCTTGCCTGTCTTAGAACTTCAACAGCAATTTGGGGATCAAAAAACGCATCCAGGTCTCAGTGGCTGAGTATGCAACAAGAGGATTAGAAAAGACTTGCTGTGGCACCAAGGGGGTCTCGTGGAAGCTGAAGACCCGTTCCCTCCCTGGGCACCACAGGTTGGGGCAGAAGGAAGGAATGCGTCGACTGGGGACATTAAATGGTGAGAAAGCTGCCTTGGCTGGGATCTTGAACACCAACTGTTTTAAGTAGGAAAACCGTGGGAGCCAGATGTTGCAGGGGACGTTATAGGAGAGAGAGCCAGGAACCCAGAGGCCCTGGCTAATCCTTCAGGGCCCAGGATTTATTAGTCTAGAAAATGGCTCCAGACATGGGGACCTTTTCACCTCTAACCACTGGGAACTTCTGGGCACCTTCTTGCTCTGATCATGGTCCATCCCCAAACTGGAAGCCGGAAAGTGAAACTCAAGCACCAGCTGTGTCTCTGGCCTCTTGCCATCCCGAGGATTCCTGGCATGCCAGTCTGTCTCTATTTCACTGATGTCTGCTGTTTTGGGCTTTTCTTCTTAGGTTTACGCATTTGTTCAAGTGGGGGGCTCAAGAAGAAGTTCAAGGGGGACAAGACGGGGAATGTGAATGGTCCAGACACATGAGCGAAGGTAGGTTTTGTGCCGCCTGCGCTCCATTCAGTGGGTTGCTGCTCATTCTCCACATGTGCAATTGTTTGTAGGATGAGATGAGTCAGGTACTGAGATGTTGGGCTCGAAGCTTGAGTGGCCTCCCTCGGACTCCTCTCACCAGGCTGTGGCTTACTCCTGCCAGCCCTTAGGCCACTGTGTAAAGGGCTCGTTATTGTGTTGTCCTTTACTGTCCCTTGGAGCTATTCAACCAAGACTGGACTCACGAAGGAGGTATTTCCATTTCCATTCTGTGAAGTGTTCTGCTTGGGACCATGTGACCTCCATAGGGCCCTCCAGTTACCTCTTGTTATCTGTGCCTGGGTGATGCCTTCCACAGGGTATGTGCACAGAGAACACCAGCAAATTTGGTTAGTTGGTAGCATGAGAGAAACTAGGGAAAAAAAAAGCAAAGAAGTAGGTTAGTTAAAAACTGAAATTTAGTGGTAGCAGCCAGCATTGAAGTACATGTACCAACCTATAAATCAGGCTATAACTTTACCTAGTTCTAGCTGTTTTTTTTTTGCAATTCTACAAAGTAGGAACATTTCTTATCACCTCGTCAAATGGATTTTGTGCAGACCGATGGGAGAAGTTTGGGGATGGCTTGTGATAAGTGCTTATGTTACATTTTCATTACTATTGGTATCACAGCTTTGCTATTGCCGATGTGCATTAAAATGTTTTTTTAAGGCTGCAGTTCCCCATCCAGGAACTGGAGTCTTTGCAGGAAACCCAGAGGCGCGGCGCAGCTCTTCCCGTGAGTTCTTCAGCATGAGACATACCGAGCAGGGGCAGAAAGGAAGAGAGCCCAAGGCTCAGGACGGAGACTCCAGTCGTTCCACCTGGCGAAATCGGAAAGTGGCTGAAACCCACAGATTCCTGGTCGCTTGAGAGTTTTCTGCCTCTTTTATAGACAACAGTTTAATATAAATTAATTCTGGGAACACACTGAAGCGTATGTGTGTCTTGCCACCATTTTATAGCCTAAAGCTTTCCTAGAAATGACAGTGTTGTTGACTCCCATTTTCCTTAAGCTCTTACAAAATCTCTGGTTTTTGAAAGGGTCAGAAGACCTATCTAGAAGAAATAATCATACATAAGAGAATTTTCTGGAAGATGAGCTGCAGTTCCTCAGCTTTGAAGTTGTCCCCCCAATGTGTTTTTATTTATGACACCACAGCCAAGTATTTGTCAGGTTGGCTCAAAAGAAAATTGCACCAGGACAGGAGAACGATAAAGATGGTTTGTGAACTGCTCAGTGCGTTTGTCCTCTACCAAGTGCCCCTTTACGGGTTTAGATCCAGTGCACCTTCCTTTAACATTTCAGTGCCTTTTTTTCATCCTCGCGTACAAAAGTGTGACTGTGATGTTAACAAACGAGAAAGACTGAGACTAGTCCAGGCAATGTCTGGACTTTGAGTAAACCCGAAGAGGCAGCTGACTGAGCACAGAGTATGGACGTATTGCCGTGTCTGCTCAGCCCAGAATGATTTACTCACAAGCTTTAACTGCTGAATGTCTGTCCTGAGGTAACTGTTGGCCGCGGGGACATGTTCTTACTAGATTCTGGTTTGAAGGGGGAGAACACAAGTCTTAAAGATGCCCATGCATCAGGCTGAGTTTATTGAAGGGGCACGAAGACAGCACAAGGAAAGAGGGTGCAGCTGAGGCAGATGGGGATCAATGCCAGGAGCAGGGAAGCCATAGGGAGTCCAACAGCTGTTCTTGTCATCCGCATTGCCCTCTTTGAGCTGCTGTTAGCGTTCTGCCTCTTTTTGGTACAACTCCTCCCTGTGTGCCTGTTCCGGCCTTGCTTCTTCCTATAGACCCTCTATCTGAGCCCGTTCATGCTGCTGTAACAGAAAACAGGCTGAGTAATTTATAAACAACAGAACCTATTTATCACAGTTATAAAGGCAGGCAAGTTAGGGAATCAAGGGACCAAGCAAGGTGCACATCTGGAGAGTGTTTGGCTGCTCTTTGCTTGGTGGAAGGGATTGGAAGGCAATGAGAAATGGATGAGCACAATGCCCTCAAATGTTGAGAGAGCAAAACGTATTAACTATTCGCCCCTTCAAGTCCATTCAAAAAGTCTTTAATCCATTAATGTGGGCTCTACCCTCTTGACTTAATTCCTTCCCTGAAAGGTCCCACCTCATAATACCATTACATGGGAGATTAAGCTCAACACAGATTCAAGTCACAGCATCCACTGCAGGCTAAACTGACTCCCCCAGTCCTAGGGTGTCTGTCTACTTAGGAATCTGCAACTCTTGGCTATGGCCTTAGGTATTTCAGTTCTTGGCCTCAAGTGTGAACAACATGCTATGAGGCATTTGGAAATTACTCCACACGTTACCAGCTTTTCCTAGCCCACACCTTGCTCCACTTGAGGAAGTAGGAAGCAAAGCCTGTGATACAAATAGAACTCCCTAGACCCCTGCTGCCTGCAGCCGTTGCGACTGAAGTCATAGTGCTGTGGGCAATCCCTCTGTCTTCTTGTTGGAGTTGGCCATGAGATCCTTGCTATTGTTTGGCACTGAGATCCCTGGTATAGCTTTCATTACTGAAAGGATTTTGAGATCATCTTGGGCCCAAGGACCTAATCAAAAAAGTGAACTTAAGTGCACTATAAGTCAGGGCAATTGAGACCTTGTCCCAGCCAGTCCAGGTGAGGAAGCTGAGGCAGGAAGATCTCAAAATCAAGGTTGTCTCATAGAGTGAGCTCAAGATCAGCTTAGGGGGTTTTATGAAACCTTGTCTCAAAATAGAAAATAAAGAGATCTGGGGAACGCAAGTCAGTGGTGGAGTGGAATATGCATGTATAAATCTTTGGTTTCAGTTCACTGTACTGCAGAAAACCAAGCAAGCAAGCAAGCAACCAATGAACCAAAAGACCCACAAGAGCCTTTTATTCGCATTCAAAGACACTCTGGTCATTCTCATTTTTACATAAGGAAACTGAAGTGTGAGGAGGTTGAATAGAATCGCCAAGGACCTAGTGTGAGTGTAGAGCTGTGTCCCAAACTGTTGCAGAGCTCCTGTCTAGCTACTTCACACTCTGCCCATGTGGTGTGAGTAGGGGCTTGAGCTGAATTATAGCCAGAAAGCTCACTTTGCCTTATTCTTTGAGTCCCTGCTCCCTGAGGGCTACAGTGTCCCTACAGTTCCCCCAGATACACGAGGAATGGACAATGAGGATCTGCCTGGACAGAGGTAGGGTCTACATGAGAGGGTTGTCTAAGAGTACCCTTCTTTTTAGATGCAGGCTATGGTGAAGGCTAGGTAAAAGACCAGGTTCCAAAGGAGACAAGAATTGGAGAAAGGGTCAGGGAAACACCTAGAAAGTAACTCTAGTAGATTCAGGAGGGCTTATTTTTTTTCTCATCTGCTGAGAAGGAAGGTGTGACCACAATCTTAATCAAGTGCATCAGACTGTAGTCTTCCCGATGGAAGCCGGGTACCAGCGGCACTAACTTCCTCCTGTCTCTCCTCCTTCTCTTCCTCTTTCCTCTTTCCCCTTCTTCCCTCTCCTTTTCCCCACTCCTCTTCCTCCTATTTCTCATGCTTGTTGTTCTAGGAATAAAACCCAGGACCTGGAAAGTATGTGGTGGAACTTATGTGGGTTACAGTTGGTCCCCAGTTTGGTCTTTATTCAGGATGAGTATCTCTGTTCTCTCTTTATGCCACATAGGAAATTTGCCAAGGAATCGGATGCCCTTAGGCTTTTGAGAAGAGTTTTACAGTACGTATTTAGAAGCTCTCCCAATAACTCTTTCTACTTGATTTTGTAGAACAGATTGTCCTGTAACCTTACACAGATACCAGTGAACTGGTCACATTAGTAGCACCACACCACTGCCTCTAGAATTTATTTCAGTTACGACTGTCCGGGATCTTCTGTCATGATATCATGCAAACTGAGTTAAAGGGGGACAAAAAGCAAATGCATATATGCTCAGTGTTTTATTCAAAGACTGTGTGAATATTCCACATGCCTCCACAACAAATTATATGTAATAGGAGGCTCTTCAGATTCCCAGAGCTCAATTTTATTTGGTTACAGTGCATCCCTTGTGGCCTATGATCCCCTCTTCTGGACTCTCAGTGAAATGAGTTTTAGTAGATTGTTTTCCACACTCAGTTAATAATTCTAATGTTCAGGGGTATAAAATGTAGAACAGCTTTCATTTTACATGCTGTAATGAGCACAAGCGAGCCAGGGCTCCAAGCCCCTTCAGCACGCAGTCCCCACGGCACTCTGCAAACATCTCTGTACTTAGTCTCCATTCCCAGAGGGTCATATAGTGACTGCAACATCTCCTTCAAAGGACCCAGCTCATCCAGACTTTGTAACGTCCTCTTCATAGAGTCTTACCTGATTATGCCATCAACTTGCAGCTGGGAGAGAGAATGACTTCTCCACTTGGTATGCACTTACTGCAGCCACCTTTTGGTGGCACCTGTATGTTCTAACTCTGCATTGGTCAGTGTGGGTGTCAAAGAGAGTTAACACATTTGATTATCATATACACAGTTTATACCCATGTAGAAGACCTTCCCAATAGTTTGTAAAAAGTAAATCCAAATCTTAGAACAAGAAAGATCAAACCAAATTTCTCATTTTCAGGTGAGGATACCGAGGCCACTGTGGAGTGGCTTAATCAAGCTCACAGTGGTCTGTCTGAGTAAATAACAGGTGAAGAATCCTCTGAAGTAACGGGAGAGCATATGGGACCTGCAAGCTTCTGGCTCTTTGTTTCCCTTCCTCCACTCTACCCACACCCCGCCTGACAGTCCAACCGTCTTTCGTTTAATTCTTTAATTTCTTAATTTACTTTTTCTGGGACTCTTTTAAGCCTTCCTGATTGTTCCCTTCCCTTATATTCAGAATTACTATGGATGAAATGAAATCTACCCAGAACTTCATAATTACTTTGTCATATAAATCTTTTCAATAGCCAAGAAAAGAATTTTTCTAGTAAAGTGTATCAAGTTCCAGGGTAATGAAAAAAAAAGATTTTTGAAAAAAAGACTCTGATCCAGATAGGGTGAGTGACGTTTTGTAGTGGTACATGGGATGCTGACATAGAAGAATTGCTGAGTGTAAGGTCAGCCAAAGCTTCACAGCTTCACAGGTTCTAGGTTAGAATGAGCTATTATCTCTGTCTGTCTATCTGTTTGTCTGTCTGTCTGTCTGTCTGTCTGTCTGTCTGTCTGTCTGTCTGTCTCCAGAGAGTTGTGTTCAACATTTATTAAGAATAATCATATAAAACCTCCAACAAGGTTGTTTTGGAGCTAGAATGAGTTAACTCATATGAATCATTCATGCTAAGACCTAGCTTGTGCCGAGTGCTTGACACTTCTGGTTAAAACCATGCTACCTACCCCCCATGACTTACACACTCAAATGTTGTTGATTCTTTGTAGATGGAATTCTCTAAGTCCTCTCTGGTAGCTGTTTTGGAGAATACAATGAATAGTTCCTAAGTATGGCTGCCACACTGTGCTATAGAACACTCAACATACTGTCTTTAAAAATTTTAAGCTTATCACTAGCCTTCCTCCTCCTCCTCTTCCTCCTCCTCCTCTCTCTCTCTCTTTTGGTTTTTTGAGACAGGGTTTCTCTGTGTAGCCCTGGATGTCCTAGACTCACTTCGTAGACCAGGCTGGCCTTGAACTCACAGAAAGATGTCTGCCTCTGCCTCCCCGAGTGCTGGGATTACAGGCGTGTGCCATCCTGCCTGGCAATCACCAGTCTTTCTATTCTTATTTCCTTTTCTCTTTCTCACACATCCTAGCCCCTGGTACCTTTGTATTACTCCCTGTTTTAATGTTGTCAAAGTTTTAACTTCCACCCAAGAAGGAGGCCATGTGATGTTTGTCTTTCTGTTAATTTATTTAACACAACACTTGCCCCCCCAGGTTTATCTATGTTTCCTCAAGTGACAGAGTTTCATTCTTTCTTATGCCTGACTAATATTCCACTGTATGTGGATGTATGTAATTTTTCTTATTCAGTTTCCATCTTTGGGTTCTAATGGTGACTTTGCCTTGACTGTCACGATAGTGCTGAGATAAACACAAGGAGCAGGAATACTAATTTAAGTTCCTTTGGAGTTTTATTCAGGAACAGGATTGGACCGGTTCTATTTTCAGTATTTTGGAGAGCCTCCATGCGGTAGTCCACAAGTGAGGAACAAACTTACATTCATTCCAATCAGGACCTCCCCGTTCCCACACCTGAGCCAGCACCCACTATTATTGTTTTCTCTTCAACGGTGGTAGGACGCTCTGGGCTTTGCTTCCCAGGGTTTGACCCCTGGACTCGTTCTGGGGATCAGAAACAAGGGAAAATTGAAGCTACAAAGGGAGGGAAAGAGCCAAAGGAAACAAGGAATGGACAGCAGATGGAGGAGGCAGCCATCGCTGCTGGTACTGTTCTCAAATGGCACCTAGCAACCCTTGCGGGGGGTTCCAGAACCTCCTTCATTACTCTGTGCACTGTGGTTTTAGCTGAAGGAAAAAATGACAACATTCATTTGTGGAAATTATCTGAGAGCAGCTACAGGCAGGGTTGCACACTTTTTGTTTCAGTGTTAGAAGTTGTCCAGAGTGGGTCACTAATCCTCCCTCCGGCCCCTAGTGTTGTCTTGGACATTTGGATTTCCGATTAACCAACAGATGTAGAGGAAGAATGGCTGGCCCGGCCAGAGAGGTCCCGCATGACCACACATGTGCAAATACTGAGGCTCACAAATCATCTCTGTGAACTCAGCTGTGGTTCATGTGAATCCCACCTCCTCTTGCCTGCATCAGATGTCTGGGAGGATTTGCGAGAGCAAGATGGAACTGGGTCATGAAAGCAAGGGAGGAGCCAAAATAGTTGACTAGAGGGAAGAACTTGACCATTTTCCTGTACTGAGATTCTCGACAAATGTGATGGTCCTGGGTAGTGACTGTAGATGGAAAACGCTGACTTGAAAAGTAGAATAGAAAACACAGCCCTGAGTGGATTACTGGTAGCTGACTGAATGAAAAATGCAGAAATCCTCAGACCCAGTAGGAATCTATTTGGAGACAAGGTTTATCAAGACACAAGCATGTCCCTCTCTCCTTGCACCATATTATTTTAAAGTTTAAGGGAGCAAAGGAAAGCTTTACGAGTTCCTTAGACCTCAAATAACTAAAAAATGCCAACAACAGCGTAAACTATAAAAATACAGCCCAGACTTAGCACTTGTACTGAAGAAAATAAGAAGGGAAGTAGATGCATGTGCGAGGTTTAAGGAGATTGACCCCCACATATGAAAAACAGCACAGTCCTTCAGGGAGTGCTAGGTGAGGGTGATTGACTTTAATAAGATGATGGCGGTGTCCCCTTCCTCTGTCTTCAATAACGTTGAAGTGGAAAATAGGTTTCGGTCACTGTCTTTAGTTGTTCAAACAGGGAAGGGAGCCTTGTAGGGCATGGATCAGTGACCCAGGATGAGAATGTCTCCCTTGGGCCCCCTGCGTTATACTACAATCATTTGATTACAGAGAACACTCCCTACTCCTTACATATATTCAGTTGTTTTTAAGGCAAGGACTTTGTACACATGAAGACTTGACTTGAACTTGCTATATAGCACAGGCTACTCTCTTAATGCAGCCTCCTACATGCTTGGATTATAGTCATGTGCCGTCATGCTTGGTTGGCTCCTCAATCAATATTAACATCGACCATGACTTCTTGGGGTTGTTTTAATTTATGCAGACTGCATCCTTGTCATTCAGTATTCTCTATCTATAAAAGTGATTTCAATTATTTACTTTATCTTTTATTGGGAGTGCTGGTAAGTTTCCCTAAACCCCCTCTTGCTTTAAAAGTGCAAATCATCCATTTTACCCTTTCAGTGTATAAAGAACAGTTCTATAAATTCAACATTTAAAATAAAAGCTAGCTGTATTTAATAGTCTTTGCTTCTAAAATCAGGCCATGATACAGTATTTTTAAAAGATACCCATGAAGGTTTAACGAGTTAGACTTGAGTTTTAGAAATTATTCAAGTTGACAGGGTGTCTAGTTCCCAAAGGTCTAGGAGACAGAGAAGCTGCTGAACAGGCATGCATTGCATCCTGCTGTGTGCCTCCCTTCTCCGGAAGCCTAAGACTGCGAGTGGTTCTGGCATAGCTTGTAGGGAAGGGACAGGGTAGAAATGAAAACCCAGCAGTGGGCCTGGTAGAGAGCGGACATTTGACCTTATTGACTCTTCTATTTAGTCTCCCCATCTGGTAGCCTTTGATTTCCCTTTTCTTACCTAGTGTAGCTGGTGATGCTCTTAGGTTTGCCTGCCTGATACTGTGAAGACTCCTCCAAGGCCGCTATGGAGACTTACCAATGGTCATGCATGCTGGCAGAAGGGCACCTGAGCATTGCACACCGAGTGTCTTAAACAGCAGAGGGCTGGTTCCTGCTTGTGTTGGAGGACGGAAGACTGAGATAGAATGTCCTTAGCGTTGGCTGCTTCTGAGGTTTGTCTCCTTAGCCTTCGTGCACTTTTTCTTCTTGGTGTCCTCATCTCTCTTTTGACAATATGATGCTGGTCATAGTGGATCTGGGCCCAACCATATGCCCTCACTGAACTTAATTATCACTTTAAAAGATCTATCTGAAAACACTCCGAGGCACTGAAAGTTAGGTCTGCAGCATACAAATTTGGGGCTGGGAAAAAAAAATATATACATATAATTAATTTACTTTTATTTTATGTGTATGTGTGTTATGTCTGAATATATTTCTGTGAACCGTATGCATGTCATGCCCGAAGAGACCATTGGATACTCTCGAAGTGAAGTTACAGATACATGCATCTGTACAGATGCATGCCCAGCCCTCTGTTAGAGCAACAAGCATCCCTAACCACTGAGCCATCTCTCCAGCCCTCCAGGTAGCATATCTGTTCCCAGCCTTTAAATCCTGCTGTTTCCTGTGTATGTGATCATGTGATCATGGCGGTCAGAAGCAGACTCGGATTCTTCACAAGTGTCATTGTTTCCGTGGCAACAAATGGCCGGCTCCCAGTGCCCCAGTATGGCTGTCTCTATGCTCTCCATGTTCAAGCCATAGTGGCCGAGTGATGTTGAAGCTGCTGGTGCTATGGCTCTTTATATCTCATCTCTACCTATTCAGGACTGCTCATTTCTAGAATGCCATTTTAGTGTCAGGCTGGAAGTACCCCTATACTAAGGGTCCTGCTAAATCTGGCCAGCATTAGAATGAAAACAACAAGATGAAATGCGGAGCCCAAGACTGGAAACCATGATCAGCAGCGTGTCTGAGCAGGCAAGGGCAGAGAGGGGTTAGTGTAAGTCAACGTATGCAGCCAAAGAGCTGTGGAGGAAAAGATGTCGGTAGGAGCTGTTACCAGTGGACAATGACATATCCCAGCCACGGGGGGGCTCTTGGGAAGGGAGGTAGGGTCAAGTACTCTGATTTTATTCCCTTCTCACCCTTGGGGTCACTGGTCTTTCAATCAGAAACAGAGCAAAGAGGCTACAGATGTAGTACATAAAATCTAGCATCCTTGAACTCAGAGCAGAAGAAAGCTGGAAAGTGAATTAGACGGAGCAAGTAGCGTATCTGGAACATCTCCATGGCCCTAAGCTAGAGGCTTCAGATGCTGAAAGAGGGGGTGGGGGTGGGGCAGGCAGGAGTGGCATGAGAGAGAAGTGGGGATGCTTATATGTCCTGTTAGGAATTTTCCATGATTTGAAGTTGTTCGAAGACTGTCCCACATACTGCAAGTGAAGTTAACACCATGAGAAAAAGAAAGTGGTTATTGGGTATTCGCATTTAGAGTCCCTACAAACACAAACGAATCGTTATACAGTGGAAGTATCTGAGGCAAAGAAGGTAACATTATTTTATATATTTCACAGGCAGAAGTGCAAAATTATATCTGGCTCCAGCTACCGGTTAATTGAGCTGGGCTTTGATTCTAGCGAGGTCGTTTGTAGGCCTTCAGTCTTAACCATGAGGATCCAAGCCTGCTCTCATTTCCTTGCTGATCTCTGGTGAGACTTGAAGTTTATATTTCTTAAACAGCTGCTGTCATCTGGGAGAACTCCTAGGGCTCAGAATACCACAAAGCCTCCAGTTTTGTGGTCTTGGGAACCCATAAACCTTGCTATGACTCCTGTAGGTTCATGGAGAACATATCCCCAAGGGCTCCTCTATGCTGCCTCATGTTCCTCAGAAACTAAATTTGTGTCCTCTGATGTGAAACTCAACATGTTTTCCCTTTACAAAGGCATCACTGAAAAAGAAAAATGTCTACAAAGCACAGACTGTATAAGACATTATCAGGGCCATAAAAGGGCTGTTTTATATCATGTACATTGTGACAAATTACATAAAGACCCAATAGAAGATATTCATAGTCTCTAGTGTTCCTTCTGCAGCACCATGATGGCTCATGCTCCCAAAATGCACATCATAGCTGCAAGGTCTCAGCAGGAGACATCATCAAGTTTTTATAAAGCTATCATATTCTGGGGTGGAAAGAGACCTGTCTGCTTCTGCCAAAATAGGGTTTGGTGGATTTTCTGGCCTTGGCTGGACTCCTTCCCGCATCCCTGCAGGGGTTGGATGAGCTGACCTTGGCTGGGGTGGCAACTGGATGCCATACTCATGCCCTTATCCTAAAGTCAAATAGCTGACCCTACAAGCAATGGCAGAAGTCATGCACACAAGTGCGTTTCAATCCTGCTACATGGTGCTTGCTAGTGATTGATTGGCTGAAGCAAGTCACATGGTTGCACATTTCTCTGTGTTCTGCAGTCCTGTTTAGATGAGGATTTACTTACAGTCCTGTTTAGATGAGGATTTACTTACAGTCCTATTTAGATGAGGATTTACTTACTTGTTTGTTTACCCAGTTTTGAGTCCTCTCGTTTGACATGTGACAAGGCGGACCCGTTTACTTATCATAGTCAATTTGAGGAGTTTGGGATACAGAAACTTTGCCCGTTAAACCATTATCACAATCATGCTACAAATGCTCTACCACCTCCCAAAGGTTAGCCTCGCCTTCTCTAACGCCATTGCATCATTGCTGTTGGTATGAGGATTCTTCGCACTTATGAGTATATTTACATCAGAAACCTTCAACCCTGCAGTACAGCATTACTTGCTACAGGTGCTATGTAATACAGTAGGTTTCTAGAATCTTCCTTTGGAAGGTATCTCCCCACTATACCGTCCCCATCCTGACATCGACCATTCTGCTCTCCACTTCCCTGGGTCTGATTCCTTTGGCTTCACATGTAAATGAAATCAAGTGGCGTTTGTCTTTCTATGCTTGACTTACCTTACTTAGCATGCATTCTAGATTTATCCATGTTGTAAATATCAGAATTTCTTTTTATTTAAGGATAAGTAATGCTTTATCCCACTTCCTTTGTCCATTCACCTGTTGGTGGACATTTAAGTTGTTTCCATACCTTGGCTATTATGAATGATGCTGCAGTGAACAAGGGGCTGTGGACTTTGATTTAGTTTCCTTTAGACAAATATTCTGTAGTGGAAATGCTGGATCATATGTCACTTCTACATTTAGGCTTTTGTTTGTTTATTTTTGAGAATTCCTTTAATAGCTGGACTAATTTGTGTTTCCTGGGTACAGTGTGCAAGTGGTCTCCCCCTCCCCCCAGTATTTAGTATCTATTTTTAAAATGATATCCAAACCACCTGCGTGTGGTTTAAATATTCCCAACAATAGATCACACAGTTCCGTCTTTGCTGAGTGAAGAAAATTAAGTATCAGGAAATACAGTTTGGTGCAGTGGGATTGCATGTAATTTTCTGAGACAGTGCAGATTACTCATTGCTCTTCATACCAAGACTCAGCATCTTGGGTCTGAAGTCTGAGAGTGGGTCAGCCCTTGAAAAAAGGACTCGCAACCAAGATGTTCTATTGGGGCGAGTCGCTTGTACTCACAGAAGGAGGATTTTCAGAAACAAGATGAAAACATTTCAATGTCCTTTTTCCCTAGTGTATACTATTCCTTTTACAGGAACCCATGTTAGTGTTGACCCAAGTACCATGAACAGCATCTTTGTTGCTACCATATGAATGCTGTAAGTTGGGTAATGAGCTGGGAGTTCGCCCAGGCGAGCCAGTGAGGGGCTCTGGACTGTAACCAGTGGCACATTTGTCTTTGTAAAATTGTTATTTTAATTAAATAAGAACTTCTTTGTATTTTTTTTTTTTTTTTTAGTTTTAGTTGTTGATTTACTCAAACCTTACATATTATCAGAAATCCATTTAAGGAGATTCACTTCTATCCTCCAATTAACTTAAAAGAGCTTATTTCTCACATTATTCTATGTCTCAAGGGCAGAGTCTACTTCTGTTGTTTCTATTCATGTGGGGGCACTGCTACTCTGCCTGGAGGCCATTGGTCAGAGTGGTGTGTGTGTGTAGAAGGGACTTCTAAGACCTACTCTTAGCCAGTGACGTAAGAGAGGATAGCTGAATAATCTGGCTTCTTTGCCCTCAGGGGAGCTGTTTTATCCACAGAGATGAAACACCTTTAAAGATGAGGAGGTCATGTCAGTGTCATGTCCTTGTCCCTTGTTTTCCTGGGACATTTGTCCAGGAAGCCCAGTGGCTGTGCTGTGAATATACTCATGTTAGCAGGACTAGTCAGACCACAGAGGCAGGAGCTTGGGTGGCAGCTCCCAGTGAGGAGGAACTATTGACATGTCTCCATGTTTTTCTTGCCCCTAGCCATGGAGACACTGTAGCTTTGGAGTCTTCCTCTCAAATACACTAGATATTGATGAACATTTGGAAATCATTGCTGTGTCTGGAGGTAGCAAATGCATGACCCGTAGAGTTTATGAACATAATACAGTGGTTGTTTTTTTCCCCCTAGAGTGAATGATCATGCAGCAACAATCACTTGAACACTTTTCCATGTTAATTTCCCTCTAGTCTCTAGTCTTTGTACTGTCTCTTGATTGGGTGTAGTAGTTGTAATCCATCCTGCTGTGATGAGCCCTTTAAGCTAAATCAACTCAGGTCTTTGTTAGCCTAGGCACAGTTGCCTTTGGATCACATGGCAACTTCTGAGCCACCTAGTAAATAGCCTTATTCAAATTAAGAACTTTAGCAAGAGACTGTGGGTAAGAAGCCTTACACACACACACACACACACACACACACACACACACACACACACACA
>OU015742.1:2435101-2446790 GCA_907169655.1 Acomys percivali | reverse complement strand
CTCTCTCTCTCTCTCTCTCTCTCTCTCTCTCTCTCTCTCTCTCTCTCGTGTGTGTGTTCATGTGTCGCTTTTTCACTCCCTACCTCATTTTTTTGAGCAAAGTCTTCTCACTGAATCTAGACCTCACTGATGTGGTCAGAATAGCTAGCTATCAGCCCTCATTTCTGCCTCCTCCAGAGCTGGGATTATATGCTCCAAGTCCTGGCTTTGGATGCTGCAGGTCTACACTCTGGTACCCATGCTTGCATGGAAAGTACTTTATTGACGGATCCACCCCCACAGCCTCAGAAAATACGATTTCTTAAACAAACTTCTTTCTTTTGTTGTGTCTTTATATAATATGAAATATGGGACAGTAGGCTTAAAAGATAGGTTTTTCGTCTCTGTGATTTATCCTAAATAGACATAATATTTTTAACTTCATGTTAAAAGCACAAAGTCAGTGTGAGCTAAAGAGAGTGGGCCCATGACTGCTGTGGGAGCACCCAATTTGTTTTACGAAGAACAGCTTAGCCAGGAGAAGATGAATGCATTTCATCTGGAAACCACCCCAATGCAGTTACCTATATGTGTAAAACAGGTCTAGCATGAAACTCTTCTCAATTCCACAACAGCATGAAGATTTACTGGTCAAAGACTCAGGGTAAAAGCAATGTGCTTGTCTGTACGTACATATTTTAGACACGTGAGAGCAATGTGTAGCGTAAGAGAATAAGAATTGCCTAACGGCGGTCTAGTTTGCTTTCTGTTTCTATGACGGTCACCGTAACAAAAAGCAATTTAGAGAAAGTACAGGTTTATTTCAGTTTACACTTCCAGGTGACAGTCCTTCACTGAGGGAAGTCAGGGCAGGAACTCAAAGCAGGGAACAGAGACCATGGAGGCAAGTGTTACTTAATAACTTGCTCAACAGCTTATACTTAGCTAATTTTCTTGGACAGCTCAGTCTCAACTGCCTAAGCGTAGTACTTCCGACAGTGGGCTGGGTCCTTCCTCATCAGTCATCTGTCAAGACAATCTCTCACAGACATGGCTGTAGGCCAATCTGATCAAAGCAGTTTTTCAATTGGTTTCACTATTCCTAGGTGACTCTAGGGCATGTCAACTCAATGATAAACACTAATAGTGCAGAATATTTAGGGGAGAGATGGCTTAAACTGCTTAGCATTGCATTTGTGCTCATTTTTATTGGTAGCCCAGGAGCCGGTCTTCTTTTAGGCCATCAGGAATGACTAGAATTTGGGCAGATGCTGGCCTGAAAGATCATAGGCTCTGTTGACCCCAGGAAAGTGACAAATCTCATGTCTTGTCTCTGTTTTCCCCAGTACTGAAGCTCCACTCTTTAGCTTTCATAAGACAGATGGCCATAGTAGCTTCAAGTGAACCTGGAGTTGGTCCTTTGTGACCTTGACCTCAGAGGAAGAAGTGGCCTTTAGTATCAGCACCTGAAGCCAGGCCTGTGGTGAATATGTTTGAGGTTACATGTCCGTCCATGAGAAGATGGAATCGCTCAGAGCAAAAGTGGTCACTGGGAACACATGGGATGAAGGAGACACGGACAACTCATGTAGATTCATCATGCCAATTCTGAGCAAAGAAGAGAAAGAAAGACTCAACGATATTTGAAAAGTATGCCTCCTTGTATTTACTTTCAGGCTGAACTAAGTGTGCTTTACCCCCACCCCTGCTTGGCAAGTGGCTTGCAGCCTTCATCTACTGGGAGAAGTGCGTGGCCCTTCCTTTGACTTTAGGCACAACTTCTGAATTGCTCTCATGCTATTTTGGCCTAAAATCAAGAGCAGATATGGAGCACTGTCACTGCCATCCTGGAAACAGATAAGTAGAAATGAAAATTGTGTTCTTAGGGGTAACATCGGAAAGGTGTCTTGGGCTCATGTCTCACACCCTGCTGACTTGACTGCCCTCAGCTACCACCTGCATCCTTTTGTCTGAGGGTCTCTTTTCTGCACAGGTGAAGAATCAGGAAATTAGCTTTCCTACCTTGGAAACAATCCTGAGCTGGTGACCAGTGAGAGATGGTATAAGCACCTAGTGCTCACTTCTTAGGGGTGAAAGAGGTTGAGCTGTGTCTGACTCAGGCTCTCAGAATCCCTCTGTCTTGATGCCTCAATATGGACCTAGCAGTTCAAAAGCTACCCTCTCCTGACAGAGAAGAAGGCTCCCAACAATGAAGTCCTGATGACCTTGGACTTGCTACACGTTCATGGTTTTGATTTTATTTAGGAGGAAGAATGGAAGTGTCAGCTTGGCTTTAGCTGGTTCTTGTCCCCCCCCCCTCCTTTTTTTTTTTTTACCAGCACTAACTCTGAACCATTGATGCTTTTCAGAGATATGTGTTCTCTGAACACGACTATTATTTGAAAGTTAGTATACTTAAAACCAGATAATAGAACCCATCAATCCACTAAATTTGGTACATGTAAACTGTGCAGTCTGTTACAGGACACAGAATACCAAACCCAAGGACCCTGCTTTTCCCTCAGCCTATTATTTTTTAATAATTTATTTAGATTACATCCCAGTTGTAACCCCTCCTTAGTCTCCTCCCATCTCCCACCCTCCCTCTCTTTCCCCGTCCCCCTCCCCATGTCCTCTGAAAGACAGAGCCCTCCTCCTCTAAAGTCTGACTACTGCTTGCACCCTCTTCCTCTGTGGCCTAGCAAGGGAACTCCTCTAGGGGGAAGAAGTGATCAAACAGCAGGCACCAGAGTCCATGTCAGAGGTATTCCCCCTGCTCTTCTTTCTAGGAGATACACATGGAGACTGAGCTGCCCATCGGCTACATCTGAACAGGGGGTCTAGGTTCTCTCCATGCATTGTCCTTGGTTGGTGCATAACTCCTGCATCCCCCTCCCCCAAGGTCCATATTTGTTAGCTTTGTTGGTCTCCTTGTGAGTCTTAACATGGTGTAATTTTCATTATCCTACCAAGAAAGTTCAAGGTGTGTGTTACTGTATGCACAGTCTCTATAAGTGTTGGTTTGTGGTCATTGGGGTGACTTTCAAGAATTGAGGAAAAAACATTTTGAGTTTACTTGGAAACAGTCATAGAAGTAAAGTGAGAATGTAATTTTCATTAAACTTTAGATGAAAAAGAAAGCCCTCCTTTTATTTTTCTTTCAATCTCCATCAGTAAAGGCCCAAATCTACCACCTGACATTAGTTTCTCTCTCTCTCTCTCTCTCTCTCTCTCTCTCTCTCTCTCTCTCTCTCTGTCTCTCTCTCTCTCTCTGTAAAAAGACCCTATCATTTAAAAAGTGTGTGGGTCTTCAGACCTCACTCAATAAAATTTGCTTCGTTGATTCTAAAAAGTGGCCTATTAAGAACTGGGTGCTTTATTACGTGATGTGCGTCCCCTGGCCCTCAGTGGGCTGTTTTTTGCCAATAAAAGTTCCACAGAGAGACTGGACAACCTTGAGGTGACCTTCCCTCAGAAGTGGTTTGCCTTTCTGGTACCCCAAGAGTGTTTTATAAAGTTGTCGACTATGAGACTTTATTATAGCAAAGATGAAATGACAGACACTGGAATTCCTTTCCCCACAAATCATACTTGGCTGTGGATATTTTGGGTTCATTAGGGAAGTCAAAGGCAGTGGTTGAAGTGTACACATTCAGACTTCTTTATGGATTTCTTGATGAACCGGGGCTGCAAGGTTAAAACACAGGCAGGCACGCCAATGAGCTACTTCAAGATCACGCATGCAGCCATTCCACTTCTTCGTCTTAAACACTCAGGACAAAATCAAAGAGTTAATAATAATTTATAGGTTCTGCCCTGCTTTCATATGCTGGCCCTAGTTTGTGACCCCAGGAAGGGCACTGGGGTGAGCTACAATATGTCATGCTTGACTCTGGCGTATGCCCTAATTTATAAGCTGCTTAAAATTGCAACACAACATTGCATATTTCTTTTGAGCATTATTAAATGACTCCTTGGCCATCTAAGTCATCTGTGAGACTTTCAAGGAGAACGTGGCCTTGCTTAGGAGAGGGCGCAAAGGCCTCATTTAAAGATGTCCTAGAGCCCTGAGTTCTGGAACAAACTGACTCCCATAAAAGGCAGCATGTTGAGTGGATCTGTGGTGACACTCCCCCCTGACCCCCAGCGAAGTTAAGGAGATGATTGTAAGTCTGAGAAGGGACAGGTGTGCCAGTCTGGAGGCTGGCATAAAAGTGAACGATATTTTTAATTTTTCGAAGGTCACACAGCACCAGTGTCATTGGGCAGTAGTTGGTCTCAGAGCAGAGGCCACCCATTCTGTTGCTGGCAGCTATGCTGACTTGCCTCTGGCCTTGTGTCACTGGCACCCACAGTGTTTCTAAACTCGTGGGCAAGTAAGAGAGAGGATGACGTCAGGGCCCAGAGCATCAGAGGCTGATCTGAGTGTAAACCCAAATCTGACGCTGGGCCCCATGAGTCCCTGGTTGCAGTGGAGTCAGCAGTTTTCACAGGAACGGGACAAAGAGGCTCTCTGTGTCCTCCTCAGGGCTACTCTTGGACTAAGCACAGAGAGACACTTGTCATCAGGGCTCTTCCCCTGCTTTTCTGTGTGCTTCACTTTTCCAAAGAGGTCATCAGGACAAGCTCTCCCCATTGGCCTCCTTCAAGACCACTTCCTGGATGAGAGGCAGTAGCAAGGCTGGGGATATAGCTTAGCAGGCAGAATGGTTGTCTAGTATTCAGAAAGCTCCAGATTTGATCCTCAGCCCAGTATAAAACATGGCGTGGTAGATCATGCCTGGAAACCCAGCATTTGGGTTTTACAGAAAGCAGGATGACCAGATGTTAAGAGTCGTCTTTGGCTACCCAGTGAGTTCCAGGCCAGCCTGGGCCACATGGGGCCCTGTCTTAAAACAAACAAAAGGAAAACAACAACGAGAACAAAAAACCACTCCACAATGGCTCTAGCAGGGAATGGCCAATATCGGCCCATTTTACAAGTGAAAAGAATTTTAAAGATGTGTTTGACAAGACTGTAAGCTAATGAAAAACCCGCTAGAACTTAGAACTGGTGGCACTTGTCAGCGGTAGCTAATGATATCACCATGAAGCTCTGGAGCATCTGAATGTGCCTGTGTTCTGGAGAGTTCCCTGGTCCTCATCACTACAGTCTCCATGGTCTAGCTACCGTGTGCTGAGAATGACTTAGGACCTGGCCTACATACTATGGTCTCATTTCTTTGAGAGGCATTTGGCCCACTTATTTGGCTTCCATGGCCTTTGTTACTACATGCGTGAAATGGAGAGCCATGCCCAGGCACAGGGGAAGGGTTTTGTGATGGGAATATTGCTGTTTCCACAAGCTTATTGCTAACCATGATTTCATCGAGATGCAAGGGTTAGACACTGGTGCCTGTGACTTTTCTGAACTTGGCTAATCTGTGCCAACATAAAGTCTTCAAGTGTGAGAGGC
Organism: Acomys percivali; assembly: GCA_907169655.1. Taxonomy (NCBI): domain Eukaryota; kingdom Metazoa; phylum Chordata; class Mammalia; order Rodentia; family Muridae; genus Acomys; species Acomys percivali. The sequence continues at coordinate 2,441,356 of OU015742.1, read as the reverse complement.
TGGCTCTCAACGCAGCACACTGAAGGCTTCAGCTTCTCTTTCTTCTGCCCACCTTATTGTCCAAGTCATGCTGTGAGGCCAGTAGCTCTGTTGAGGGTAGAAGACACATGCTCAAGCAACCGGGTCATTACACAAAGAATGAGAGCGAAGGCCTGGAAAGAATTGCCCTGTCTTTGCAAGCAGCATCATTATCTTCAGGGCCCCACAGGAGTCCCTGGAAAGAGGGATGCTGGCCAGACACCCTCATCTGGGATGACGGGTGCTTAACCAGAAGCACCAGGTACAGGGAAGTTCTTCTGAAATTCTTCTGAATTTTCCCTACTCTGCCCAGATGTTATGACGAGTTGCATGTTAAGGAGTAACTGTGTGTAAAAGCGTTTGTATTTCTGTAACCTAACAACAGTCACCACTGCAGTTACTACATTCTGGTCCTTAATCTGTACAAGGTTGTCCTTTGCTTTCCTCTGACCGGGCCTGTTGTGTACAGAGGTGAAACCGCGACTCCCCTCCACCCCCAGCCCCGGGCAACCTATAGGCCTGTGTGAAAGTCATGCCTCCCCGTGGGCTTTGGTTTTTCTAGGTAAGAACTGGGGGAAAACATGTTTTCTCAGACGGGGACCTCCTTGCATGGAAGATCTTATGATGATAAAGATGTTTTATTTTAAAGAGCTCTGGCCTCCTTGGGAGAAAGTTCATGCATACATTTAAAGTGATCCGGTGAGATGGGATCCTGGAGATGGCTATGTGAATAATAAAAATGCCAGCACCTGCTGCAGAGAACCACCAAATGAAAGGGAAAGAAAATACCACACATCAAAGACAGTCCGGGGTTTGTTTAGATTTTTAAGCCCCCTGGGGTAAGACCACACCTAGTACATTGTCACAGCTGATAAATGTTGAGAAGCAACTGACGAGCACATGATGTGCAACCATAGAAGCAAAAAATGGCTGAATGGTAATAGAAAGCCAGCCTTTGTCACTGTCCTTAGTGCTTGCTCACTAACTTGAGGCTGCACTGATGAGTTGGGCTAGCAGCAGCTTTCTGGAGAGGACAAAAGGGCCTTCAAGAAACAGTTAAAATAAGCACAGAGGCTGAGAAATTAGGCAGTGTAGAATCAACTTGTAGCACAAAGACCACACTCAACTTCACTGGACCCATTTATTCCTCAGACAATGTTAGCCTTTGTGGTAGATGACGTTGTGACGTTGGTCTCCTCCTCAGCTTCTTTCTTGAGCACCTGAATCTGATTATTGAGGGACATTTTTTTTTTTTTAGTCACTGGAGCACGGTTGGGATGGACAAAGTGGAATGCAGGCAGGCACCGTGGTGGTGAAAGCCCCCAGGAGTGAGTCACAACTAATCTCAGATGGGAAGCGGTAGGTAGGACGTCATCTTTATGGCCCTTCTGTGGGATGGCTCCGCAGGATGTTCTGTTTCCAGAGGCCTCCTATGGCACTGACCCCGGGAGACCTGCTCCGTTCTCATCCTCCTCCTCCACATCACTACTCTGCCCGCTGCCGCTCTGCTCCAGCCAGCACTGCTTACAGTGGTCATCTCCTCTAAATGTCCCTTGTCTCAGGGACTTCACCTGGGGGAGTGTAATCTAAGGCAGCTGGTAGACCCAGAGCAAACCTTCTCAGGTTCTGCAGAAAGGGTCCTAGGACACATGACGTCATAGAAGCTTCACCATCAGATAACCAACACAGACAGAAGTGGAGAAGCCAAGCCCTTGAGCACAGTGGAGTGTGGCTACATGGACAGTTTAGAGGGTAAGCAGATGGGAGGGTGCACTGGGCATGGGGGAGACAGAGATTCCCAGGGCTTCCTGGGACTGGACTGGGACACATGGAAGTTGGCATTGTGAATTGAGATATAGTTCCAGGCAAAAGCCCAAGGTTCTCTGAAACAATCCCCAAGGAAACCTTCCAGAAGTCTTGAGGGTCTGGTGACCATATTTTCGGAGTCAAAAACTGGGAATCCATCTGCCAAAGAATTTTTTGTTTATGAATTGTGAATGTGTCTGCTCAGAAAAAGACATGAGAGAGAATATTGGGAATTGATCCTGCTCCAAAAAAATGCCAGGATTTGTGGTCACCAGACTCAGGGTCATCTGATTTAGTGTTTCGAAACAGACTGGATATGTTACCACGGGGCTGAGAGATGTGGGGAAGATCAAAAGGAAGAATCAGAATACTCAAAGCTATCAGGATTTGACACTAAAGCTAACTGCCGACAATGACAACACTGTAATGTTATTTCTTTTGGTTTTAATATAAATGAAATAATTAAGTGCCTATAAACACATACACAACCATTACCTGCTATAGCCAGGCTCAGAAACTTAGGTATTGAGTTAGAAGGGGATGGAAATCAGGTTCTCTGAGAAACCTGGAATGGTTTGCTTATTAGCTTAACCCATTTGCATCTGGGGCTTTTGTGGGGAAAGGCACGGTGTGAGTCATCAAGGTTGTGGTAAACTGGCAGAGAGCATTATTTACCTTTGCTGGGTAAGACCATCGGCTGCAAGCAAGACACAACTACACACAGCAAAGGTGCCATAAGGTTGAACAAGAGAGCTAAAGGTCCCCAGTAAATTATTGCTAAGATTCCTGTTTCACACAACATTCTCAATCCACACAGCAAGAAGACACAAGGTACCTAGCATGTATTTACACATAGACACCATCACGATGGCTACTTAGCACTCTATGCTTATGACTTTTCAGCTAAGTGGATACAGAAAAGGATGCTGGGGCAAGCACATGGAAATGTTAATAGCTACTTACTGAGGGTTTTATTTGTTTAAAAATTTTTTATATATATTTCATTAATTTATTCATATTACATCTCAATTGTTATCCCATCCCTTGTATCCTCCCATTTCTCCCTCCCTCCTGCTTTCCCCTTACTCCCCTCCCCTATGACTGTGACTGAGGGGGACTTCCTCCCCCTGTATATGCTCCGAGGGTATCAAGTTTCTTCTTGGTAACCTGCTATCCTTCCTCTGAGTGCCACCAGACCTCCCCTTCCAGGGGACATGGTCAAATATGAGGCACCAGAGTTCATGTGAAAGTCAGTCTCCACTCTCCACTCAGCTGCAGAGAATGTCCTGTCCATTGGGTAGATCTAGGTAGGGGTTTGAAGATTACTGCATGTATTGTCCTTGGCTGGTGCCATAGTTTGAGCAGGACCCCTGGGCCTAGATCTGCCCGTCATAATGTTCTTCTTGTAGACTTATTGAGGTTTGATCTGAAATACCCCTTGAAAGCTCATGTGTTAACAGGTGAGTGGCTGGTTGATGGACTTTTGGGGAGCAATTGAGATTTGAAGGCTTTCATTTTCTCAGGGGATTAGTCTATTGATAGATTCATGGTTTCCTGGTATTATAGGAAGCTGGTAGAAACTAATAAGTGTGGCCTCGTTGGAGGGATTATGTCATTGTGGATGTGCTCTGAGAGTGTCTTGTGTCTGGCTCCGGTCCTCCTTTTTCTCACCCTCCCTCCTCCCCTCCCCTCCCCGCTCCTTCCTGCATGCCAAGAGATGAGCAGCCTCCTATGGCTCCTGCTCCTGACACCATGATGTTCTGCAGACCTTAGTTGGACACCTCTAAAACGATAAGCCAAAATAATTACCTTTCTTTCTTTAAGGTGATTTTCCTCAGGTATTTTTTTCTCTGCAATAGAAACATGAGTGTTGTGCTATGATTAGTAGCTGGCTCCCATTAAGAAACAGAATGTGTGTTGTCATAAAAGGGAGCTGGGATGAAGACACCAGAGAATCTTCTAGAGGGAGCTGCTGACTGACAGGCCTTTGTTCTTTGAATGTGATTGTCTCCCACAGGCTCGTGTGTTTGAGTGTGTGGGTCTCAATTATGGCTGCTGTTCTGGAGTGCTGTAGAGTATTTGGGAGGTAGAGCCTTGCCGGAGGAAGTTGGTATCTGGGGGTGGGCCTTGAGGTTTTACAGTCCAGCCTCGTTTCTTGTCTGCTCTGCTTCCTGACTGTAGATGCTATGTGGTCAGCGGCTTCATACTTCAGCCAGGCGTTGCCTACCATGGTAGACTTTATGCCCTCAAACTGTGAGCCAAAATAAACCCTTTCTCCTCTAAGTTGCTTCTTGACAGCTTTTTGATGTAAAATTTTTTTTGTTTTGGTCACAGCTCAGAGAAAAATAGCTAATACACAGTCCTATCTGTCAAGACTTCAGATAGTCTGTCACCTGTATGGCTAAATCTGCACTACATCCAGGCTATTCACAGTGAACCACTGTGAGCTACTATGTAGAGAGCTGCTATGGCTCTTTCCGGCTCATGTGACATCCATCAGCCTTCACTTGAGAACGTCTTGTTGTGCTGGCCAAGGCTTTCTCTGCACTCCACTCTGGACCTATTCTGACTTATACCACACCCTCCCTGTTTCTAATAATAGTTCAGACTGCTCTGCATCTGGAAGTGCTCCCTTCTTCTTCTGTGCTCCTCCCTGCTGAATCTCTTACAGGAAGTTTTCCCTTATCTAGCATTCTTTCTCAGAAGGGCCAGGCTGGGAAAGGCCCCTCTGACTGGGATCTTGTGCTCTCACTCTTTTTAGACAGCTGCTTCTTTGATGTAGATTAAATAGACATTTCTAGTTGATAATTAATGCACTTCACTTAGGACCTCATTTTCCTATAATACTTTGGTGAAATGACAACTTGGTCACTTGTGTATTGTTGAGAGAGTTGAAACGGAGGCAGCCACTGGCCAGCTCTGTCTCCATCTGCACTAGCACATGACTGGGGAAAGGAAGTCACTGTTGGTACTGTGTGGGCACTAGAGGCTGTGTGCACATGTTTGTGTCCTGGGCCTTATTTCATCATATCTACATTTTCGACACAAATTTATCCGATAGCCAGCAATAGCTATTTAAGCTATTTTTTTTTTAAGAAGACACATATGATCCATTATTTCACAAAATGTAGCAACCTTTAATTTTTCTTATTTTTGGCCCAGAGTTTCATGTAGCTCAGGCTGGCCTGCAATGTGATATATAACTAGATATATAGCTAAGGATAGCCTTGAACTCCAAATCCTCTTGCGTCTACTTCTCAAGGGAAGGGATCACAGGTGGCATGCATCACCCTATCTGGCTTTCTACATGTAACTCTTAAAAAATGTTAATGTCCCACTTTCTGTGGCTTTGTCAACATTTAATATAGTCTTTACGCTTCATTTTAGCGAGTAATCTAACATAGTCATTTGGTTGATGTTGGAAGCATTTGTGTTGTAGTTTTAATGTGTATGTCTCAGGTGTGTAGTGACATTAAAGTTTTATGGCTTATTTTCTAAGTATCAGTTTGAGTCTCTTGACCACTTTCTAATTATATTTCCTGGTGTTTCCCTGTTAATTTGCAGGTGTTCATTCTATATCCTGACAAGTTTTTCCCCCAGTTATGTCCTGAAAGAATGTCTTCCATCTTTAATCATGATTTTCAATAAATAGAGTTAGTTGAGACAGGTGTTCCTTTATGCCAACTGGTGTTATATTCTTTGTGTGAGTATGTGTATACATGTGTGTATTCATGTTCATGTGTGTGTGTGTGGGGGGGTGCATATGCACGCGGAAGGCAGAAGCAGACACGGGTCGTCTTCTTCAGTCTCTGTCCACTTTATATGTGGAGGCTGAGGCTCTCGCTTGAACCTGGAACGCCCCGGGTTCATCAAGCCTAATTAGCCAGCCTGCTCAGGTGTTCTGAGCGCCTGGGATCCACCATGCAAACCTAGCACTTACATGGGTGCCAAGGATCCACTCTCTTGTCCTGGTGCGTGCACAGTACATGCTTTAAGCATGGTGCTAGCTTCCCAACCCCTGCTATACACTTAGGAAACTCTGTGCATGTTTGCAGAACTTAGACTAATACATACATATGCACGAGGTGAAAGCAGAAGGGACACTGTGGGGAGGAATGAGGCACATGATGGGAGATAAGTGTGATCGAAGTACAGTGATAGGTGTGTGTGTGTGTGTGTGCATGTGTGTATGTGTGCATGTGTGTGCGCTATGTGTGTGTGTGCACATGCGAATGTCCGCACACACATATGTACATGTGTGTGTACATGTGTGTGCGCATGTGTGTGTGTGCGTGTGCATGTGTGTGTTAACAATGAAACATATTCAAAAAAGTTTCTTTGTTTACCTTGAAATCATGAGACTATCAACCCACTCTTATGAGTTTCTCTCTCTCTCTCTCTCTCTCTCTCTCTCTCTCTCTCTCTCTCTCT
>OU015742.1:2420675-2434215 GCA_907169655.1 Acomys percivali | reverse complement strand
AGAGAGAGAGAGAGAGAGAGAGAGAGAGAGAGAGAGAGAGAGAGAGAACACAGTGGAAAAAGTTACTCTGAACTTTTTAGCTCTAGACCTACAAGGCCTCTGTGTGGTGGCGCAGAAGGGCTACCTAGCTTACTGAGAAGGGAGGGGAGACTGACCAAATGTGTTGACTCCTAACTGCACAGATGATATCATAGTCAGTGTTTCTCTGCTGTGAAGAGACACCATGACCATGGCCAGTCTTATAAGGAAAGCACTTATTGTAACTTGTTTACAGTTTCAGAGGCTTAGTACATTATCACCATGGAGGGGAGCATGGCAGCATGCAAGCAGACATGGAGCCGGAGGAGCTCAGAGTTCTACACCCTGATTTGCAGGCAGCAGGGAGAGAGAGACTCTGGAATTTGGAATAGGCTTTTGGAAACTTCAAAGTCCACCTCCAGTGACTCACTTCCTCCAACAAGGTCACATCTCCTAATCTTTACAAACAGTGCCACTCCCTGGTGACCAAGTAATGACATCTATGATCATGTGGGGACCGTTCTCATTCAAGCCACCACAGATGACGTCTTCCACTCTTCAGGATATTTCCGCTTCATGCTTTCAACCTCTCCTGTGATGTCTGACAGAAGCTATGCTCACTGGGTCACAGATGAGACACTGCTCAGCTTCACGAAGGCTTTCTGCCCACAAGTAGAGGCATGCAGATCAAGTGGACTCCTGCGGCCAGCCCCTTTATCTGAGGTCTGCTTCAGCTGTAAAAATCCACTGGACCATGTCCACTCTTCTTAGGATAGTTTGTACACAGCAGCTGAGTAAAACAGAATAAACTCTGACCTCTGCTTCCGATGTGTAATGGTCATGCCAAGTTTTACAATGCCTGCTACTGCATCTCAACTGTGTCTTCAGCCTGGTCCTCTTTCTCCTTTTTCTCACAAGCTTTGATCTTTAATAGTGCCAAGCACCCAAAACTCTCTTAGCACCACCTTTAATTTTCTAATTATTTAAAGATGTTTGTTATGTGATAATTGCACGTGTATGGGTGGTATGTACGCCGGGGCAGATCTACATGAGCATGTGTTGTGGCCACAGGTCTATGACGCAAAACATTCTCCATCACTTTCCATCTTCTATTTTGAGACAGGATCTCTCTGAGTCTGGAGATTCAACTAAGCTGTGTAGATAGTGAGCCTTCTCCTGTCTCTGCTCTCCCAGCACTGTGATTATAGACGCATGGTGCCACTTCTGGCTCTTGTGCAAATGTGGCATCTGAACTCAAGTTAACCTGCCTGTGGAGCAAGAGCTTTGCGCTCATCTCCTCAGCCTCTCACACTATCTTTCAGAAGCCCACCTTGCCTCTCACGATGATGCCACGCTGATATGCAGCACTGGGATTTAGTCAGGACCATCACAAGCTGTTAGGCTTAGGTTTCCACAACCAAACATTCATCTTCCATCAGCATCCTTGCTGGAAACTAATGGTTAAGTTAAGATGGGCACACCGTCTAACATGTGACATATGCTCAGCCCTGCTATTAGTGAGAGTGTGGAAGAGCTGGGGAAATGTCACTTCATTTTTACTATTCATTTTAGGGTGACATATAAACTCACAGGTTAGTTATGATATTTTCATAATTTCATCTATATGACAGATATATAAAAATTTCATAATTACATGATTTCATAATTTTATAAATTAACATTTCATATATATGAACATTTTATATTAACATATTAACATTACATATATAAATGTATAACACACATGCACACATATGAAAATGTCAAAATTAACCCTCTGCCCTTCCTCCTTTCTCACTCTTTGCACTCGCTGGATTTTCTTGTTGCCCATGAATAAGTGCTTCTTCTTCTTCTTCATGGACACACATATCCCACTAGCCTCTTTACTTAAAACTATTTAATTTTTCGGTGTGTGAGTATTTTGATCACATGTATGTCTATGTACCATGTATGTGCTTGGTGCTCAGAGTCCAGAAGAGGGCATCCAGCCTCCTGGAACTGTAGCTATAGATGATGGTGAGCTACCATATGGGCGTCATTGCTCTTAACCACTGAGCCATCTCTCCAGTCTCCATCCCATAATTATGCATTCCTGTTTCTTCTCTCCATAGACTTTTCTTGCCTTCCTTTAGTCTTTGTTCTATTCCATGCTGTCAACAGGAGCACGTTGCTTTATGTCGTGTGTTTGGATCCTTGGGAATTTAGTAGCCACCGTCCTTCCATCGTACAGCATTTTCTAAGTGTTCTCCCTTTTCTTCTTCTGGTTTTTAAGTCAACCTAGTTGGGACAGTGTCCCCTTTTTTCAGTGTTTGTTTGCCACCCAAGGAGTTCATTGCTTCATCTCGACGGTATTCTGTCCAGAAGAAGATATCCTGAGAGCGATAAAGGAAACAGCTAGAGAAAATTCTTTCTGCTTAGCATTTCAGAAAGTATTACGTGTTTGAAAACCTTAGTGTTAGTGCTTTCCAAGGGGAAATTGTCACAGCGTTTTTAGAGTGTTATAGTAAATACAAGTTGTGTCTATGAAGCTAGAGGTCTCCTTTGCAGCATAGTTGGAGAGGTAATGAGAGGGGGTTTTCTTGTTCCAAGGGGCACAGTATGTTGTCACTGCATTCTTCCTTCACGCTCCCCTTTTAGAGCTGACAGAAAGAGGATCCAACCAGTGGAAATGCCTTCAGAAATGTCAGTTTTGTCTGCCTTTCTTTTCTTTTTTTTTTTTTTAACTTATTTTTGCATAAAAATGCAATATTCCACTTTTAGGTCTTGGTTGACTGCCCAAGTGTATCTTTTAAAATTAGTCCCATTTCTTAAGTATGTCTGGAGCAGTGTCAAAAAAGACATCCAAAGTCAAGGCCAGTCAAGTCTTGCACGTAGAGAAGATCTCCAAGGGTTTCAGCTATGTTGAGGCAGTATTTCTGTGGAAGAAATGTGTATCCAGCCTGACATTTTCCATCCTAGATTTTGTACCTGCTGTGTTGTGGAATGGCCGTGATATGAAATCTCTGAGATTGGGGTTAATAACAGAACTTTATTGGCCTCCGAGGACTGGTTCCCTGCAGTCATCGTTCAGAGACGCCAGAGGATCTGAGAGGGTCCCGGAAACCTGGCACCTTGCTGCCTTTTTGGCTAACACTACCAAAGAAAATTAATTGTTATTGGTTTTGGAAACTCTCACCCAACACACAAAATAGTAATATTAGCAATTATGCTGCCCTTCCTCCTTTTTCTTTTTCTTTTTCTTTTTTCTTTTTGGCAGAGGTTGGATCTAGGAAGATGATGAATGCTGTGATTTTACTGTAACTACCCCAAATGGCTGGCTTCATGGCAAGAAAAGGCTGTTGTGTTCCTGTGGCCGAGAATCTTCGGCTTGTAGAGAAGGGCTTTTTTAACCAATGCTTCTGGGCTGATGATGTGCAGCGACTTTCAGTCTTTTGTCTGACTCAGTGGGTTTAGAACTGGTCATTCTGCACCCAGGACTAGATTGTGTCTGCGCCTGGGCAAAGGACAGTCATGGGTCAAATCACATCCTTTCTTTCTGCTAACCTCTTCCTGCAGCCTTGTCTTATCCAGAACCTCATGTTCTCATCTTTGATACTTTAATTCAAATCATGCTACTCTTTCTTTGCTTTGGCTAGTCATGGTCTGGAATCTTTTTCTTCCCTCAAAGACTTCTAAGGAGTCTCCTCAGGTCACTGCTCTGTTTCCCATAGTGAGCCTAGTCCTAATGTCCGTTGGACTTGCTTCCTCTGCTTGCCCACTCCTTTCTTCCATGCGAGGCATGAGTGCAAGCTCACATCTAGTCATCCAGAGGTATTCGTGTGACCCACTCCGTGCTTAACACCCAGCAGATCCAAAGGAGCTTTTAAGAAATGAAAACTTCTGGCCAAGGGACCAGAATATCTTTTCTCTCAAGGCCTTAGCCATCAGATAATAATACTTCATAAAGCAAAGTTAACCCCCTACATAACCTTAAGTTCCAAAACTCTTGGCAAGCCCATGTATAGTTTCCATGGCCACATTTTGGGTTATCCCCGCCTATCATCTGCTCCCCTCCCTCGAGCCCCAACAGCACCTTGTCTGAGTTCTTTATTGGGAGTTGGCTTTACCTCATGGCATGTCTTCTTGGAAGAAGACAATTGTAGGCACCTCCTCTTCCCCACAGAAGCAGGTGTGGTCCCTAGAGTCCCTTTCCCTGGGGTCTTTCCTCACTGCCTTAGAACATACTAGGAAGCCGGCCAAGATGCTAGCCCGAGCCAGCTATTTCCTTCTGGCTTATTGGTTCCCCAGCTGAGATGAAAATTCTGGCCTTTATTTGCTCCAAAACATGCAAAGGAGATGATCAATTAATTCCTGATGCACTCTCCCCTGACTCCTGCCCTGGAACTTGCTGCATTTTCGTTTCATAGTTACATCTTTCATCTAGGCCATGAAGTTAAACAAAACAAAACAAAACAAAACAAAACAAAACAACTGTTTTCCTGCTGAGCATGACTTAGACACATCTCCCTCCTGTTGCTTTCAACCAAAGATCCTTAGTAGGTACTTTTTTTCCTGTTACAGATTTGCTAAATGACAGGAGCCTTAAAATGAGTTAGAGGTTGAGCTCTTCCCACAAACCAACTTCCTACAGTATGAGATACTTTTCTTGTTGGTCAAATATCTGACAGAAACAACTTTTTTTTTTTGTCTCGCAGTTTAGAGGGCACACAGCATGAAGGAGAAAGCATGGCAACTGGGATGCTGGTGGCAGACTTTTATACTGTACCTTGTCAACTGTCTGTGAACCAGGAAGCAGAGTTCAGGCTACAAGGCTACAAGTAGGGCTGTGGTATTAAAAGTCTACCCTTAATGACCTACATCCACCAGATATACCCATCTTTAAAGATGCTGTATAGCACTCCAAACAGCACCAGTGGCTAAAGCCTAAGATTTCAAACACAGGAACTTGTGGGAGTCATTTCACATTTCAAACTGTAGTGCCAATATCAGAGTCCAGCATAGCAAAAAACCCTAAGTATAACAAAGGCTAACTTTATTTGAATAATTCTAAAGAGGCTTCAAAGAATTTTTAGAGTTCTGTGTGTGTGTGTGTGTGTGTGTGTGTGTGTGTGTGTGTGTGTGCGCGTGCGCGCACGCGTGCGTAAACAATGTAATTTTTTCAAAATCAAATTCAAGTAGAAATTATTTGGTGTCCTGTCCTTTGGAAGGAAATTCAAGAAGTGAAAGAAGCATCAAAACTTGCTTGCTTTTTTGATTAGCTTCTTATAGAGACGGAATGATGCTAACACTTAACCGTAAGGTGTGTTTGGAGTCACTGTGCCAGGGGAATGATGGCTGAAAAGGAAGGGGCAACATGAGAAGGGTCTGTGTGGGAAGAAGAAGCCAGTATGTTCCCCCTTCACTTGACTGGCAGAGCTAAGGAGCCCCAGTGAAACCACACGTGGCTTTCTAGATGGGAGCGATCAGTGGCTAACATCCAGATGGGCTTCAGAATTGGGCCAGGTGCCGTTGGGAGGCTGGCTAGAGGTAGGGACCCTGAGCGTCTCCTCTGGTTGTGTTGGCAAAGAACATACAAACTGGCTGAGGTACCTACCAGCCTCACAGACTTTTGGAAACAAACACTGACCTGCTTACACAGTTTCTGAAAAATCCCACATCTGACAGAGAGTTGGGACAGCTGCCTCCCAGGTGGTCTTGCCAGGACAAACACTACAGGACCCAAGTGCCAACAGAGCCTCGCTGGCAAAGACTCACAGAGGCCTTGTGGCAGCCCATGGGGGCTTGCTCTGCGCAAACAGCCCAATGCTGACACATGTATCGAACCTGCAATCAATATATCATCTGTGACAACAAACCAGCTGGGAAAGGCATTGGCTCAGTGAACTGTTTAAACTTATGACTTATAGAAGAGTTTGATGGTTAGGTGACTTTAGTGAAAGAATTAGAATATCTGGGGGGAAATGAAACAGGCACAGTAAAATTTAGCATTCGGTTTCCTCCTTTCTAAAACCTGTTTTTGACTGCTGTCTCCTGAATGAAAATTAGGAACAATTGTCAGTTGATGAATTAGCTATTCTCCTTTTTGATTTTGTATTCTAAGAAGTTCATTCCTCATAGGCATTTTTTAACAGGGAAATTTATTCTGTATTTTGCATTGTGAAAATAATTCAGGATAAGTGGCTGTGAGTCAAAATGGATAAGAGACCATATAGGAATGGCTGATGCCTTTTGATTGGATTCCTCTGAGTCTCTTACAGCTCAAACCACCATGGCACCACATAAAGTGAACATCTTTGTAGATGTTCCTGAGTTTCTTGCAGGAAAGGAGGTAAGAGGAACCAATGAGTTTCTAGGTCCTAGGTTATTCCTAAGCATTACGGAGGCAGGAATGAAGAGGGGGGCAGTCTTGGGGGAATTTGTGAAAGGAAGGCAAAAAGGAACATTTCATTTTCTCAACTCTTATCGGGCTTCTTTTGTAGATTCCCTGAAATGGGGATGGGAGGGGGTGGTGGTAGTGGCGGTGGTGGCTGCTCCCAGTTTAGGGATGGGAGCCAGGAAACAAAACGGCACTGGAGAGATGTGTAGTATAAGAAGACCATATAGGAAGTTCTTCTTGTCCTGAGCTGGTGGTCCAGAACTGGGCAGCGTTTGATGCTCAGTGGTATCTAGAGTCCTGGTGGGAGCATCTTCTCTAGTCTTGTTTTCAGGATCTTTTGCTGTAGACCACACACCTCTGCCCCCTGCAGTCTCTCACTCTGTACCCCTATTTACTGCCCAGGCTTTCTTAGTCTTGTAGAGGTTGACCTTGGCCTTGATTGGAGGGGAATTATTGTTCTGCCTCTGGATTTGAAATCCCCAGCTCAATTTTCCCCAGGGATCCAGGAGCGTTTGGAGAGTTGATGAAGGTTGACCTAAGCCCAGGAGGTGAGATGGGAGCAAATAAACAAACAGAATGTCATGGACAGAGTGTGAGGTAGAGGAACAGCGCACTATTAAAATGTCCTTCAAAAAGCCTTATCCAACATCCTGATATGTAGCTCTTGCCAATTCCCGCAGTGCAAACCTTCTCATTGTAGCATCATGGCATGATGTCAGTTACTATTTGCCTAACACCAATTCACTAGTCTTCAGAACATTTAATAATCACCTTTCTTCAGTAAGTAGAAGCCATCTTGACTAGCTCAATACTCATAAATCCTACGTTGTTCAGAGAAGCATTTTCTTTTTAGAAATCAGAAAAATGCAAGCAGGGTGTGGTGGCACACACCTTTAATCCCAGGAAGCAGAGGCAGGAGGATCTATGTGAGTTCAAAGCCAGCCTGGTATACAGAGTGAATCCAGGACAGCCAGGGGTACACAGAGAAACCCTATCTCGGAAAAAAAGAAAGAAAGAAAGAAAGAAAGAAAGAAAGAAAGAAAGAAAGAAAACAAAAATGCTAAGACTGAGGTGTATTGAATGGGAAGACATAACACAAACTCATTTCTAGGTACCATGAAAAGAGAAAACAGATTCTTTGTCCGAGATGATGAAAATAAGCTCTAAAGCATGGACATGTTAAGGCTACCTGGAACAAAATGAGGAGAGATGCAGCTGAAGAGAGAATACTTGCATCAGAGACACAGGTAAAAAACCACAAACACTTCTAAGCATCTACTGTACTGCATAGTGTTAAACACTATGCTTTTGTTGATTTATTCAATCCCAACATAACTATATGAATTTGACATTATTGATCTCTACGACTGTCTTAGTCACTGTCCTATTGCTGTGAAGAGCCATTAGGACCAACTCAACTGTTAAAAAAGAAAGTGCTTAATCGGGGGGCATGTATACAGTTTAGACGCTTAGTCCATTATCATCATGGCGGGGAGCATGGCAGCACGTAAGCAGCTATGACCCTGAGGAAGTAGCTGAGAGTTCTCCATCCCCATCAACAGGCAGCAGGGAGGAAAAGGGAGACTGGGCCTCGCTTGGACTTTTGAAACCTTAAGGCCCACCCACAGTGACACACCTCCTCCAGCCACGCCACACCACCTAATCCTAAGCACTGGGCACTAAGCACTCAAATATACGAGCCTATTGGGGCCGTTCTTATTCAAACAACCACACCCACTCTCAAGTAAAGGGTTTATACTGAGGAGTTGCAGAAAGAATCCTGCTTAGTAAGTCAGTTACTTTTCTTATTATTGTCACCAAGTATTTGACAAGAAGCAATTTAAGAGAGGAAGTATTTATTTTGCCTCACAGTTTGAGGGTACAGTCCACCATTTGGAGGAAAACATGAAAACAGGCATCTGTGTGGTGGCAGGAGTGTTTGGCTGGGACACTGCTATAAATCTTGGTAACATAGGAAGCAGAGAGAGGAAAGGAAGTAGGGCTAGGCTGTAAAACCTAATGCCCTTTTCCTGTGGTGTTCTCCTTTCTCCCACAAGCCTACCTCTCTTAAGTGTTCCACAGCCTTCTAAAACCATGCCCCCAACTGGAGATTAAGTTCACATTCAATCTACAACATTCTCCTCCTGGTGCCTGTAGGTTCCCTAGCACCTCATGATGAAAAATGCACACATCCCAACTTAAAAAGGCTCTACAGTTTTAACAAACAAACAAACAAACAAACAAACAAACAATCTCAGCACCATTTAAAAGTCCAGAGTGCCTTCTGAGACTCAAGGCAATCACTTGGTGAGACCTTGTAAAATATGTTGAATACTTCTAAACTACAATAGCATAGAATAGATATTTCCATTCCAAAAGGAAGGAGTGGGAGGACAGTGAGGAAAGACTGTGCCCACACAAGACTGAAATCCAGCAAGGAAAACAATGAGACCTGTAGCTATATGATCAACGTTTGTGGCCATGGTAGGTGCATCTGGGCTCTAATGACTCTGGAGAGCCTTTTACCTCCATCTTGATTCCTGAGAAGCATGTAGCTTCTCTCTTGGGCAAGATCTACTTTGTGCTTGCAAATATGCCATGGTCCTGCCAGGTCCAACACCCAGGGGTCTTCACTGCAACTTAGGTTTTCGCTCTGTCATATGTTAGCTGCTCTCAGCAACGTCCTAGAATTTTGGTGCAAGTCTATGACCCTGTAGCTCTAGCATTCAGCATGGCTGCAAAATCACTGTTCTGTGAACAACACTGTCAAGTTCTGCTGTCAACTCCAGATGTAGTGTAGCCATCTTCTCCCACAACTCTAGTGGCCTTCCCGCCCCTTAGTAGCTGCATCCGAAAGAACACTTTTCCAAGTGGTTGTTTTCAAGCAAGGAAGCATGTCAGTGGCATTCTTATCTCAGACATTTCCATCTCAAATTAATTTATATTTTCACAAGTTGGAATCTTTAGCAGGTGGGGGGTCTTTTTCTCAGGCATGTGTTTTATTCTCTCAAGGAAGAAGCTGTAGATTTTTTCTTCGACGGCACGGATGTCTTTGGGAGTCAGGGCTGTTTGCTCCGTACCTTAAGCTTTCTCACAGTTCTCTCCTTGCTGAATGGCACAGTTTTTTCTTATCTTTGTGATGCTCTTTCTCTCTGTAGAGCTAAGAGCAATGAGCAGTAACCATCCACAGACTAGGCGTTACCTTTTCTTAAAAATGCCTTTGCTAAATAAGTCCCCTAATTTTTAATTTGGCCTCATTCAAAACTTTAGGACCTTGTCAGAATGCAGCCAGACTCTTCTCTCAAATGCAATGTGCGTGTCCTCTATCCCAGTTGCCCACAGGGTCCTGGTTTCCCACCGGAAACTTCACAAGCACAGCCTCCACAGTCTGGCTTTATCTTTCCACTCTTCCACACGCTCGATATAATGACCCTGCAATTTTTGCTTCTAGAATTCAGAGATTCTGTATCCCACGGCTCCAAACTCTTCCACATTCTTCCTGCAAACCAATTTCAAGGGCCTATGAACTACACGGCCAGTTTATTACAGCAACAACTGTGCCAAAATACCTGACAAGGAAAGCCTTTTAGATGAAAAGGTTGATTTTGGCTCACAGTTTAAGGGGGTCAGTCATCATGGAACAGATAGGTATGTGCAGCTGGGACTTCTCATATATTGACACAACAGGAAGCAGAGAATACAGAAAGTGAAGTCAGGCTATGAAAACTCAAGGCCTACCCAGAGAGGCACAGTCTTCTAAAGGTTCCATAATCTTCCAAACAAGTGTCACCAGTACCAGGAACCAAGTGCTCAAATACATGAATTTCTTGACAGGGGTAAAGTGGACGACATTTCCCGTTCAAACCACAATGGAGGCCTTGAAGGTGATTCCATGCGTGGATGCAGCCATCCTGTGATTTGAAGACCAGTCAGGTTTGATGACTTTGCACTGGGTTCCTTGGGAGTCTCTGCTGCCCGCCATAGGTTACTGTGTATCAATTACATGATCTAATAGTGAAGAGAGGCCATGAAGAAATGAGCTAAGGGCCTGAGACATGACCCCTATGAAAGCTGACTTCTAACTGGATTGTCCTGGGAGAAATACTGAGGATAACTTTACTTAAAGATGAAGAGATGTGAGCAAGTATATGCACATGAGTTTCTATGTAAAGAGTTGTTTTTTTTTTTTTAAATTCTTCTTTATTTGCTTTTGTTCATGTTCTGCTGTAACTTCTCCAGGTTCTGTGACTCCCAGCTAATTGGCATGTGGCATAGTACAATTGAGCCTAATGCCAGGAACATTTGTCCATTTCATGAGTTTGCATCAGTAAGGGAGATGTTGGTCTCACGAGGTTATAGAAAGGACAATGCTATTAACATGGCTCACAAAATGGCAACCTGAAAGAAAGTGTGTGCACAAACATAGCTCAAACACTCAACCAGGCAGCAGGAAGACAGCAAAAATAGAACCCTAGGGAGTCTAACAGTAAAATATGCCATGGCGCTGTACAAACGTAGGAGTGGTGGAAATACTGTTGCTTTTACTAGCGTGCACCGAATGGTTTAGACAGAAGCACGCCTCCCCAAACCCCTATTTCTGAATGTGTTCCTTCGAAGACTGCTTTGGAGAGAAGCTGCTTGAAGAAGAGATATAACAGTCCGTCTTTGCTGGACGTCATCGGCAGGAGCACCTCCCCCGTATGCTTTCTTGGTGATTATAAAAAGGGATTCAGTGGAGACATCAGATGTTTCATGCTGAGCTCCAGCAAGATGGAGCTGCTGTTTTGCCTTAATATCTCTGCAAAATATGTTCAAAACTGAACACAGATGAGCAATTTGCTAAGAGGTAAAGAGGTGTGAACGTGTGGGTATGCATGCAGATTTCTAAGCCAAGGATTTCCTTTTAACTCTGTTTTGGTTTTTGCTCATGTTTGGTGTCTCCTAGCTAGTTTGTATGCAGCACAGTACAGTTGGGTATAACTCCAGAAATAGTTACCTAATGTTATGACCAATGAAAATCAGCCTACAAAAGTGATGTGGGCCCAGGGCAGAAGACAACGGGATTGGATTCTGACCGCAATTCAGTGTCACCTGCCTTCAAGTCTTCTTGGCCTGACCGCTTTCAAATAACTTTCTCCGCCTGCTTCAGCCTATATATCGTTTCAAAAATAGCATGAAAAAGTTTTCTCATTGTATTTCAAAACGAAAAACGTTCCGTCTACATCTGGAAATACTAAAATATGTGCTTTCCTACAGTATTTTTTTAAAACTAGGTATGGACAGGGTTCTGACCCTTGTTATTGGAGCTTAAATCCAGATGGGGCCTGGTAAGGTTCTAATCATTTGACGGTATTCTTTTGTGAAGACGTGTACATCTTTAGGGCAATTTCTACTTTAAAGAAGTTATCATTTGTGGGAGGTCCCTTATGAAGATTTTAAAATAGTTTGGGGGGAAATTTTTCTTTTTCTTTGAAGACTTTTATAATTCAGCGCAAACATTTGCCAACTGAGATGGTCACATTTCCCCCACTGTTAAAAACCTCCTCATCAGAAATAAATCTCTCTTTTTAATGTATTGGCTGTAGCTAGGCTGGAGGGTTCTCTCCCCCCCCCTTCAATGTTGGAAACACTGAAAAGACATACTTGTGTTTGAGCGAAAGTAAGATTTTAAGTTGTACAGGGAGACAACCTAAATAACAAAGGAGAGGATGCATATGTTAATACCACCGCGTGGAAGATTAAAATAACAATGATCAAAGGAAAGGCTGGCTGGAAGTGTGACATTTTTTTCTTGCAACTTACTGTGTCTTTATGGAAGCCTTATTGTTGGCACACACGTTGGAGGTTCAAAGGCAGATTCTATCAATAAAAGGCTTAGTGAAAGGCTAAAGTCAGTCTAATTTAAAAGGTAACAGATCTATAGATGAGCTAATAACTGCCAACAGCATCCCAAGTTTTCTCAGCCCACAGCTGATAGATTCCTTCTTTCTTCCACAAGTCTGAGATCTCTTGATGTCTCACAGTGTGCATGAAGGCAGCCGGCAGGCCAACTCAACTCTGGTGTGCCTCAGAACCATGCCCTTGGCTTTTTGGTAAAGGAGCCCCCTTAGCTCTTTGTATTTGCATTACTCTAAGGGCATCTGTTTCACAATAAAATTGGAGAATTTATTATTTATTTATTTTGTTGTTGCTGCTGTAACAGACATTCCGGTCAACAGATAATTTGTGAAGTGCGTAAGTTCCTTCGGCTCACAGATCTGGAGACTGAGGAGTCCAGGGGTGTGACACAGGTGTCTAGCAAGGGGCAATGTTGCCAGAAGAGCTCAAGCAACTTGCAGGCCGTCAATGCATCTGGGAGCCCCATGTTCAATGACCTATCAGATTCTAATTACTTCTCAAATGTGTCACCCTGGAATGCCATCAATCTACAAAGCTGAGGGTTCAGTTTCTAACACTGAACTTAGGGGACACAGCCAAACCACAGGAGGACTCTGGTTATGAGCATTACAAGGACTGGAGGCCATTCAGCATGCAGATAGGTTAAGTAAAGACCTTTTGTGTGTCAGGTACCAGCTACTGCCCCAGAGAAGACAACAGAGCTGTCCATCCTAGATCATCTGGCCAGCAAACGGGTGACCATCTCCAGTCTGCACCTCTACGGCCATCATCCTTAATCTGCTGCACCTGCAGCTGTGCAGGTCAATCTGAGCAGGTGCAGATGCTCCTCTACCAGGAAGTGTTCTCAGCCAGGGCTTGGAGGATGAGAAATCTCTCCATTTTCTTCCTGGAGAGAGAGAGGGTGTGGAGATAGAATGGACAATAATTACCGGTGAAGGCTGGGAGGCAGACATGAATATGGCAGCCTGCCTTTCTTTCCTCAGGGACACATGGGTTGTGTGCTCTGATCACAGACAACTTTGCATCACCAACATCTCTCGTGGCTCGTAGTGACCTTGGTTATCCATGGATGCTGGTGGTGCCTTCTCCCCTGCCTTATTCTTTGAGTAACCTGTCCTAAGGCCTTGTCATAGGTTCTGCTTTGAAAGGAAACTCTAAGCTGCGATAACATAAAAAATATTTGGTACAGAAGAAAGAATACACACACACACACACACACACACACACACACACACACACACACACACA
>OU015742.1:2405916-2420665 GCA_907169655.1 Acomys percivali | reverse complement strand
ACACACACACACACACACACACACACACACACACACACACACACACATTGTGTAAAAGAAGAGCCAGGTAAGGGAGGGAGCAGGGTAAGAGCTGGGAGGGTAGAAGACAGCTGACCGAAATTTAAATTGAGCGGTCAGGAGAAAACCCCATGCTCACAAAGATATTTGAATCCCAAATGGAAAGATGTCATTGACGTGTCCCCAGAATGTATGAAAAGTCCTTGGGAAATGCTCAGGCAGTGCAGTCTCTGAGGCAGGATCCTGCTGGGCTCCCGCTGCAGGAGTGAGAGGAGGCAGGGAAGGACAGCTAGGTCGCAGCACAAAGCTGAAGCCGGCCACTCGAGGGCCTATGGGGTTCTGAGTACTACTCCCCACCCTGCCTTAAAGAGACTGGGCAAGCCTAAGGTCCTCTCAGCTTCTCTGTTACAGAAAGTAGACTGTACAGCTATCACACCAAACTAACCCCCATGCTTTTTAAAAATTTCTGATTCCATTTTTTTTTTTTTGTAAAGATGGAATTGGTACTTCTCACCATTAAATTTTGTGAGGTGTCCAGGTCGGCAATGAAGGGGGAAGGCTGATTTTAGAAACTTTATTCCTTGATACATCACGATTTCCAAGTCGGTGTGTCTTAGGAAAGCCGCTGGATGGAAGAGCAGAGTCTCCTGGTGCTGAAAGGGAGCTGTGCGCTTCCGAGCACGGCCATCTGTGATGATGCTGGACAGAGGTCTCCTGCGGAAGGAGGTGGCTGTGTCCACTTCTGGAGACATCAGTTGAGCCCCACATTTGCCTGCCTTCCATCAGTGGATCACCGAAGCATGGGTGTATTCTAGCATTCTCTTTCCCAAAGACTGACTGTTCCTACTTAGAACTTGCCCTTCAGTGTATGTGGTGGTTTGAGCAGAAATGAGCCCACATAGGCTCACAGATTTGAAGGCTTGCTCACCAGGGAATGGCACTGTTAGGTGTGGCCTTGTTGGAGTAGGTGTGGCTTCTTTGGAGGAATTGTGTGTCACTAGGGGTGGGCTTTGAGGTTTCACATGCTCAAGCCAGGCCCAGTGTCTCTCTCTTTCTCTTACTGCTGTCTGCTATCCAGATGTAGAGCTCTCAGCCCCTTCCATCAACACCGCATCTGCCTGCATGCCGCCGTGTTTCCTGCCATGGTGATAATGGACCAAAGCTCTGAGCTGGTAAGCCAGCCCCAATTACACGGTTTCCTTTAAAGGCATGTCCATGGTCACCGTGTCCCTTCCTAGCAACGGTAACCCTTACAGTGTAGACAGTCACTCAAGGCTAGATTGCTGCTCCTTCTGTTGTGACTTGTAGTTGGCATTCTCTGATGGGTCCCATTAACTAGGTGCAAAATCTAATGTTGAGAATATGAAAGTCTTCCTCTTCTTCTTTCTTCCTAGATACCCGTCAGTCTTTGCTTAGTAAGTTGTGCAAAGTGTGACAGGCTCATCCCACCCCGGTATGATGGAACAGCTCATTAAAATGCATGTATATTTCAATAAGTTCTAACTAACTAGATTGTTGGAGTTATTTTTATAAAGCAGCGTTTGTTTCTCTTAGCTTATTTCTTAACCCAGCTATCACACAAATAATTGAGATTCTTATATTTGTTTAGACATAGCTTCACAACACAATCCTGAGCAGTTTATGTCTGTTCTTAACCCTCTGTGATATTTTGTCTTAGTCCCAGCAAACATCCCAGGGATACTTGCACTTTGTAGGTTTCCTTGGCTCCAGCTCCTTCCTCCTGATCTTTCTTGGACCTCTACCCATGGCTCAATCCTCTGCTTCCTCTCCTGACTCCAACCCCGCCCTTGGCTGGCAGGAAGTCCATCCCTATTCTCTCCCCTGCTCATCGATTGGCTGCAAGCTACAAGGGGGACAGTTGGGGAGCAGAGTTTAACATAGCAGTTAGACAGGTAATCAGAATTTAAACTACACAATAACCTTATGCCTACATTAGATGATTCTTACAAATTATCCATTGAAATATCCAGGGTTTACGTTGTTATTGGAAAGAGTTGCTTATGCATAAAGCACTCAGGCGTTGAGGAACCCAACCTCCCCCACCATATGACCATAGCCTATCAGGTCTCATCACATAGCAGGATATACCTCTTTGTTTTCTTTCATCTGCTCTTAAAGCACAAAATAATGATAATGAGCCTAAAAAGTGGATTTGCTAATAAGTTCACCCATTGCCGGGAAACCATCCCTTTTATGTTTTAGACACCCTGGAATCTTCTCTTCATCTTGGTTATATTTGGGAAAGGCTGTCTTGCCTACTTTGCAGGTTTTCAGACCTTTTAGATTCAAGGAAATTGATGTTTCTAATTCCTGCTTGAGTTTTTTTCTGTCCATGGCCTGCAGCTCTGTTGCATTTACTCTGTTGGTCCTTTCCCTGCCTTTGTGTTTGTCTTGCTACTGTCAACCTGTCAAGGTTTTTGCTAAATGTATACAATAGCATTGACACCACACTTCCTGTTTTTGGATACCCTTCCTACAGTTATAAACACTATACTTAACTATTACTAGTTTTGAATTTCTATTTTCACTGATATAATTTTTTTTTAATTTTTTTAAATTTATTTTATTAATTTATTCTTGCACTGATATAATTTTTATAGCATTAAAATTTCATACAGAATGAAACTCACAGTTGTAAAGTAGATAGTGTATGTATTTTAATATATACAGTAGTAGGTTTCAGTGTTTTCTCAAATATTGTATAGCTATTAATGGTAGCTAGAATATCAACTCAAAAGGAAATAACCATACCCAGTACCTATTTTTCGCTTATCTTCACTATGGCAGTTATGAACTTGATTTCTGTCTTGTATGAACTGCTCTTTGAATATCTCAAAAAAAAAAAAAAAAGGGAATCATATAAAGGGCGTTTTCTTACACTTAGTGTTCATTTAAAATCACGTATCATCTATTATTATTGTTGTTGTTGTTTATTGTTTTAAAAATTATCTATATTACCTGTATTATCTGTAGGCCTGGCTAGTGATCAATTAAGACTGTACAGACCCTTGTTATATTTTAAAATAGTCTTAGTTAACCTGGAGCAGGGCAGATTTCAATCCTCTAAACTACCTCCCATAGTGGGGCAGGCATGGGATCCTGGCCTCAATCCCATGCCATCTGTTTCCAATAAATTCTATCAAGCTACCTCCTATCCATAATCCCAAATACTTGCTAATGTTCTTCATCTGGGCTGGATTCTCCATCCACACCAGCCATGTGCTTCTCCTCCATCTAACCCATGGTGGCCTTCCTCTCTTCCCTTCAGGTCTCTCTCCTTTTTCCTTTTTCTTAAAATTAATTTATTCAGATTACAACTAAATTGTTATCCCATCAGTCATATCCTCCCGCTCCTCCCTCCCTCCCACTTTCACCCTATTCTCCTCCCCTAGGTCTATGACCAACCGGGACCTCCTCCCCCAATATATGGTCATAGGCTATCAAGTCTCATCTTGGTAGCCTGCTTATTCTTTCTTTGCTCTGCCCTTTTTTTTTCTCATGGCAGTCTTTCTTCCCAGAATCCCTCTCTCTCCTAGCCCCACCTATCTCTTCCCTGCCCAGGTGAGAATGGCTTTTTATTAAGCAAAAGGTGGGTCACACGGACAGCGAGCAGTAATTAGCATCAAAACACATCAGACCAATCCCCAACTGGTGTTGTTGTTGCTGTTGTTATCAGCATGCGCACATGTGTGTGTGTGTGCATGCACATGAGCTCCTGTGCCACAGCACGGGCATGGAAATCAGAGGACAACTTTCAAGAGCCAGTTTTCCCCTTCCACCGTACAGGTCTTGGAGATTTAACTCGGAAGTTTGGCATCAAGCACCTTTACCCCCTGAGCCATCTCACTGGCCCCTTACCGTAACATAAAAGGTAACAATATTGTGAGTTATTTGAGGGTTTCATACATGTGTGTATACAATGTACTTTGCTCATATGCACCTCTGCCCCTAACTCCTTCAGACCGCGTAACATTTTTAAGACTTACCGTGCCTTAGCACGTGACATTACTTTTCAGTCTGGGTAAACTCCAGGATGGCTCTGCAGTGTTCCATGGCGAGGGTGTATCACATTTGTTTATCCGATTACAAGTTGGCCGACGTCTGTGTGGGGTTCCTCTTTCTGGCTGTTACTTATGCTGCAGTGAGCACTTGCGCAACGGGTTTTGGTACGAACATGTTCTTCCACTTTTCCTGTGAATGTGTCCAGGACTGAAGTTGCCGGGTCACATGGCAAGTCCACACTTAATAGCTGGAGGGACCGCCAGTCTCACTTTGGTTCTCGTTTAATTTTATTTAATTGTATACTGATGCTGACACCTTGCAGGATGGTCGGTCTTCATCCATCTTCTTTGAAGAACAGTAGATTGAATTTTTTTTTGTGTGATTTCTAGGTTCTTCTTATTTTAATTTATGACTTGTAAGAGAGAGACCTTCGACAGAGATATGCTGTCTAAATGTTTTCTCCCATTGCATGCTTACATCTTAATGTCTATGATACCTCATCTTAATAAAGGCCTTTTTGGTTTTTTGTTTGATTGTTTGTTTTTGAGACAGGGTTTCTCAGCCTTGGCTGTCCTGGGCTCACTCTGTAGACTAGGCTGGCCTCGAACTCACAGAGATCTGCCTGCCTCTGCCTCCCGAGTGCTGGGATTACAGGTGTGTGCTGCTGCGCCCGGATTAATACAAGCACTTTCAATTTCAATACAATACGACATATTGTATTCTGGTGTCATAACTAAGAAACTTCTGCCAGCAGTGAGATCATGAAGATTTACAGATAAGTCTCCTGAAAGCATTTTGTACACTGAGACTTCTTATGAATTACTACTTGTGTTTTGTACATTGTGTGAAATAGAGGTTTGCATTCATTCCTTAGCACTCGGACCCTCTGGTTATCTCAGGGTCATTCATTGGACGATGATTCTTTCCCATTGGAATTGTCATGACTCCCACTGCTGCTAATTAAACAACCAGCTTCTGGAATTTCAGCTCAGTTCCATTGATCTCTATGGACGTGTAAATGCCAGAGCCAGATCATTTTGATTATTATAGAGTTTATGTGAATTTTGAAATCAGAAAATGCCAGCCCTCTAACTTTTCTCATTATTTTAAAGGACACACCAGCTGTTATTGGATTTTTTTCCCCATGAGATTTTTGAAGCACATCTCCATTTCTGAGTAAAGGGAAGGTGGAATTTTTACAGACATTGCACTGAATCAGTGGAGTAATCTGGGGGCATATTGTGATGTGAGCAATGCCACGCTTATCAGTTTGTGAGTGTGGATGTCTTCCATCCATGCTTTGTGTTTCAGTGTTATTTTATACTTTCAGTATAATATATATATATATATATATATATACATATATATATGTGTGTGTGTGTATGTACTTATATGGATTAATTTAATTAAAAAATTTAAAAAAGTAATTATTGTAGTAAGTCAGGTGGTGGTGGTTCAGACCTTTAATCCCAGAACCTGTGAGGCAGAGGCAGAGGCAGAGGCAGAGGCAGAGGCAGAGGCAGAGGCAGAGGCAGAGGCAGAGGCAGAGGCAGAGGCAGAGGCAGAGGCAGGCAGATCTCTGAGTTTGAGGTCAGCTTGGCCTACAGAGTGAGTTCCAAGACATCCAAGGCTTGCCTCAAAAAACTAAGGCTACACAGAGAAGCCCTGTCTCAAAAAGCCAAAAAACCAAAACCAACCAACCAACCAAACAAACTAACAAAAAACTCCCCTAAAATATTGTAGTGTTGTATGGCATTATTTTGTTTCCTTATTACTCACTAGCAATGTATAGAAATTTAGCTAATTATTACATATCCATCTTGTAGCTGACAAGTTTCCTGAAATTATTAGCTAGTAAGTAGGTTTTGATGTATTTTTCTATGTGTAGTAACATATAATTTGAAATTTGAGATGATTTTATTTTTTTAAACTAATTGTCTAATTAGCTTGAACATAATATGATGATGGATAGAGGTTGTGAGAGTGGATATATTACCTCTTTTTTCATTTTAGAGAAACGCTTTCATTATTAATTATTGCAATAACTGTGAATTTTGAAGATTCTGCTGATTGGATAGTAGGCGTTTCCTCTAATCTCTAATTTCTGTATTGAATGTTGGATTTTTCTAGATGTTTATTGCTTTGAATAATCAGGATGATCAACTTCCTTTTTTCCTATTAAAATGGGAGTGTTTTGTCAATCATTTTTTGTACGTTAAATTAATTATTGCATTTATATAATACATACAACTTGGTCATGGTGAATCATCATTTTTGGGCTTGCTAGAACATTTTTGTGCATGCATTTACAAATGATATTTTGCCTACAGATTTTTAAAGGATATTTGTCTATGCTTTTGATATTAGGACTTTCATAGGATGGGTAAAAACATCTTAGCTTTTTTTTTTTTTTTAAATAAAAACATACTTGAAATTATCTATAAAAGACTAATGTCAATTTTAAAAATATATCCTAGAATTTGCCATGGAAGCCATCTCATCTTGGACAGGTCTTTATTTAAAAACTCAATAACAATTTTCAAAGAAAAATTTAAATCAATTTTATTTTTTAAATAATTTCATATGTGAGTGCTATATTAATATCATTTTCACCCCCCTCCTTCCCTTTCAGCCCTTCCTATCCCTCCCCATTTCCTCTAAACTTTATGATCTATTCTTTAATTTTTATTGCTCACTATATGTATAGCCACAAATATGTATAGATAAATACAATGTATTGATTCCATATGTGTGTGTGTGTGTGTGTAGGGGATGACCACTTGGGATTCGATAACCTGTCAGGGTACCCATCCTTGGAGAGACTCTTAGCAGCTCTTCATCCTGAGGTGGGGCCTTGGAAGACCTCCCCCATGCCTGCTGTGCTGTCACTGTGCATGTATTGTTTAGGCTGCCATATGGCTGGGTATATTCTAGTCCTCTCATAGTGTTTTCACGTCTTCCGTTTTCTTTTGTCTGGTTATTTATGTCCTTTGTTGATAAAAGTGATCTTGGAACCTCTAACTAATACTGTTAAATTGTCTTCATTTCTGATCCTGTCACTTTTGTTTCCTATGTTTGGCTGCTCTGTGCTAGGCGCATGTGTGTTGTAATGGTTGTATCTATCTTCTTGATAGAGTAATACTTTTTATCATCATAAACATTATTTCTTTGTCTCTGATAAGTTTTGTCTTAGATTCTATTTTGTCTCTTTGTATAGTCACTTTTGCTTTCTTCGGATTGCTGTTTACATCAAATGTCTTTTTCTGTCCTGTGACTTTCACTCTGTTTTGTTGTTGAATCTAAATGAGATGGTTATAAATGTCTATCTCTTATTCATTGAGTGCTTTGTCCATTTACATTTATATAAATTATATACCATAGCCATTAATAATAGAGGATTCAGTTCTTTTATTTTAAGTTCTTTTTATATGCTTTATATCTTTAATTCATGTAGGGTCTAGCTTCACACAAAAGGAGTGTTTTAAGAGTTTTCTGAGGTTGTAGCTTTGTCAGTTTTCTTTTTATTTATATACACTTTGTTACATGTTTTAGAAATATATTACAATATAATAACTAATAATTATAGTTCTCTATCAGCACATAAAATTCTAAATTATGCCTTTCATAGAATTCTGTTTTCTAAGTAGTATCAATATACTTTCTTTTACCACACATATATGAATTTAAATCATATATGCATTGCTACAAGCGCATGCAAATTTAAATTTTCACCTCAGTCATTTTGTATCAAGTATTTCTCTTCATGAGTAAATATCATGTTGTGTGAACTCTGACCCTGCCATCCCACACTGTGGGGACTTGTGGCTCAATGTGAGTTTATCCAACTCACCCCTGACTGTGAGAAACATTAACCCCCTTGGTATTTACTCCGCTTACCTCTAAGTTTCATTTTCATTAGATGGCATCTGGAGTTTCTGATTCAGTCCCAAATATGTTCTACCTTTTCTGTAATGTTTTCAATGCTACAGGTTTTCACTGTATGCTCATTCGTATAGCCCGGTTTTACATTCCAGCTCAACAATTATTTCTAGCCATACCTGTTTTCAAGCATTTAAAATGCTGTGGTAAGATGCACATAATAGAATAGCCCTTAGGGATGGTCCCCAGTTATTTTTAAGTCTATAATCCAGGGACATTAAGTACAGTCACAATATTGCGAGGCCATCACCATTATCATTGGCTTTCTCCATCCTGAAGAGACCAGTGCACCTATGAGTCAGTAACTCCCTACTGTCTCCTCCTTCGCCCCATCTGCCGGTAACGTCCGTTCTGCTGTATGACAATAGCTTTTTGTTTGTTTCACGTATTCACATGAACACAATCCCACGGCGTTTGTCTCTTTGTGTCTGCATTATTTCACTTGGCATCACTTTTTAGAAGTGAGTCATTTTCAGTATGTATCTGAACGTTGTTTACTTTTAAGTTTGGATAACGTTACAATGTAATATCATATCGGTTATTTTTTGTTTATTCATGTGCTGATGGGCACTCGCGCCCATAGCATCGTTATGGGTATTGTTGCACATGTATCTCTTTGAGTCTTCGCTTCCAGTTCTTTAGGGAATATGCTTAGGAGCAGAGCTTCTGTATCATATGGTAATTGTATGTTTGCTTTTATTGTGTGATCCCCTCACTGTTTCCCACAGTGACTTCACTATTTCACAGTTCCTTCAGCTGTGCACAAGACTTCTATTTTCTGTACACTTTCACCAATGATTTTTATTTTCTGGGTCTTTGTAAATGTTAATGAAAATCACAGTAAAACTGTGTGGCTGGATTAACTCTTCCTTAGTGGCTAGTGGTATTGATCCTCTTTCCGCATGGTTCCTGGACAGATGTCCATCTGCTTTAGTGAAGTACTGACCTGTGTCTTTGCTTCTGTTTGTCCTGGGTTATTTGTCTTTCTTTTGCATCCTGCAGATCTTTATGTGTTCCCAATATTAATGGCGCAGCAGAGACGTGACTTGCAAATGTATTATTCCACCCTGTGGGCTGTCTTTTCTACTTATTCAGTAGTGCGCCTTGAAGCACAGAAGTTTTACATTTTGATATAGTCAAATGTATGTATTTTATAGTTTGTGTTTATTGGTGCCATACCTAATAAATCTTTGAAAATCTTATGTCTGAATATATTTTTTTTTTTACATTTTTCTTCAAGGATTCCACAGCTCCAGCCTTTACATCTAAGACTTTAATCCAGTTTGAGTTAATGTTTAAATAATGCATTGTGTAAACATACAACTACCTTCTCTATTTTTCCTCTTTTTTAAATACAGGACAAGTAGTTTTCTTGGATCTGTTTGTTGAGAAGATTGTCCATTATCCATTGGATGTCCTTGGCTCCCTTGTCTAAAGCAAATAAGTAATATGTGTGGGAATTTGTTTCTGGGTTCCTTATTTTTTCCATAGACCCATATGCCTTCTCTTATAGTGTTACCACAGCGTTTTGGTTATTACAGATGAGAGATAAATATTGAAATGAAGAAACATGAATCCTCAAACTATGTGGGTTTTTTGTTGTTGTTCTTATTATTTTTTTTTGTCTCAAGGTTGTTTTGGCTGTTTGTGATCTCTTGAGATTCCATATGGATTTTAGGATGAATTGTTCATTTTCCTCAAAGATGTTATTCAGTTTTTGATAATAATTGTACTGACATGTGGATTTCTGGGTATTATTGTTATCTTGACAATCCTAAACTTCCCAAACCATGGACAAGACATTGCTCCATTAATTTGCGTCTTAATGAGTGATATAACTAATAATGCAACCTGCTTTAACAAGGTTTTGCACATTTAGTTTAGTCTTCTACTTCTTCATTCCTAAGTTTTTATTGTTTTAATTTCTTTTTTTTTTTTTTTTTTTGAGGGTGAACCGAGTTGTGAATGTTTTGAGTTCAATTGTCTTGTTGAATTTGTTTACGGATTTTAGGTTTTTGTGTGTGGAAACTTTAAGATTTTCTATATGTAAAAATCATAACATCTTTGCATAGAGGCAATCTTGCCTCTCTGTTAATTTGAATGACCTTTATTTTATTTTTTTGCCTAATTGCTCTGGCTAGGACTTCTGTTCCTGTGATAAAGAAGCCATAAAACTCTGCGTTTGCTCTTTTGTAGACCTTAGTGTGGATGCTTTTAACACTCTTCACTCAGTGAGGATGTAAGTTTTTTAACAATACATGGCCTTAGTCCAGGAGTGGTGGTAGGGCACAACTTTAATCCTAGCACTCACAAATTAGAGACAGGTGGATCTCTGGGAGTTTGAGGCCAGCCTGGTCTACATAGAAATTCCAGGACAGCCAAGGCTATACAGAGAAGCCTTGTCTCAAGCAAAAACAAAAACAAAACAGAAAAATAGACATGGCCTTTATCATGTTGAGAATTTCTATATAAAAATTTGAATGACAAATGACTTTCCTGCATTAACAAAAGGGTCGTGTGTATTTTTCTTTTACTCTATTAATGCAATGTATTACATGGATTGGAGTTGGGGCATATGCTGAAGTGTTCGGTTTTCAAACCCTGAGCTGTCCTTCATCATGATGTACAGTCTTTTTAATGTGACCCTCAACTTGGTTTGCTAGTATTTTTGTCATGGATTTTGGCATCAGTGCCATATGGAATGTTCACCCTAAGTTTTCCTTTTTAGGCTTCATTTGGCTTTGCAGTCCAGGTAATGCTGATTTCTTTCCTCAGAAAGACTAGGGTCAGCTCGCCTTTGCGTGTGTTGTTGCTTTTATTCAGGATGCTGTCCAGTCCTGGGCCTCTCTCTGTTGTTCCTTTTCTCATGACTGGATTCAATGTCTTCATCAACGACACATCTGCTCATTGCTTCTTTACAAGCTCTTTACAAGCGTGCTGTGTGCTGGCCTGCCATTTTGATCTAATCTAGCCATTTGAATGGAATTCACTGGGGTCGTTCATTTTCTTTCTTCACACTTTAGGATAGGGCCTTACAAATCGCTATCTGTCAGTCAAATCACTCCCTACATGCTTTTGTAACTGAAAGTTTGTAAGACACCGAAGCTTATCTGTGCAAGGGAATCATATAGCAACGCAAGTGTGCATGAGTGTGGCATAAACTGTATGGCTCTCAAAGCCCAAGTACTTAACTTGTTTTAATAGGGAACATTTCCTGAATTATATATTAGAAAGCTTTTAAATAGTTTTTTTTTTTAACCTAAGATGCAGCAGTGTTCAAGTACATAGTGACATTCCTGTAAAGAAATGTGTCGCACTGTAAACAGCTGCAGATTTTTCTGCATCTGACATATCTGACATACTTTATGGAGTATGTACAGGCATCACTTGGTGTGTCGGGAAGCAGGAGATGTGGGTTTATTTCCTAGAGAGCACGGTCCTTTACTTTAGGGGCACATGTAATTCAGTTAAAGAACATAAATAAACATATATAAATATATAAATAAAGAACATAATTCAGTTAATGAATGTAGTGAGAAAGCAGCTTAGGTAAAGCTATTTGATGTATTTCTGTCTCAATACATCATGAAAATTCTGAGAAGGATGATGCCCCTTCTGAATGACAGTTCAGCAAAGTTGGATGGTATACCAAAAAAGTCAACAGCCTTTCTTTTCACTCTCTTTTTAAAATAAACTAATTAACTTATTCACTTTAGATCCCGGTTGTAGCCCCTCCCTTCTCTCCTCCTGGTCCCACCCTCCCCCTTTCATCCCCCTATATCCCCTCCCCTACTCTCCAGAAAAGGAGCCCTCCCCCCCAACCCCAGCACAAGTCACATCAGGACTGAGTGCATTCTCTTCCCTTGTGGCCTGGCAAGGCAGCCCCACCAGAAAGAAGTGATCGAAAGCAGGCAACAGAGTCCATGCCAGAGACAGCCCCTGCTCCCCTTACTAGGGGACCCACACTTAAAATATGTCTAAAGAACTCACTTCTGATATTTACACTCCAAGGGCTAAGAAGAGTCCTTTAGTTAGCCTGTTTCAAAAATACACTTCAAATTCTTTGTTCACTTTTTTTTTTTCAAATAATGAAGGGTCAATTCTAGATGGTTAAATAAATAACCTTTACAAACCCAACACACAGTCTTCACATTTTCTTCTCTATTTGGCTTAGATGTCCGACCCACCAGGCCCTGTAGCTACAACAGTCAGACAGTCCAAATATAGGGGATGGACTGGTAGCCAGGAATTGCTGAGCTCAGGTCCCATGATGACATCGTGATGGCTTCGTGGACGCGGTAACGGACTCCTGGGTGAAGCTTCGGGAGGAATTAGCTGCATAAACAGGCTGTTGAATCTGCTTCTTTTTCAGTAGTATAAGGAGTGTGAAGAGGCCGTTTTTAACGCGCAGAGTGGCGTCTTTTGGCCAGCATCCCCGAACATAGCATGGAGCGTTGTCAACTGTAATATAAAATGTCCTAGAAAGCTCGCGATTTACGAGTTTAATGGCACACCCGAGGATTACAGGGCTTTTTCCATCCACTCACG
Source organism: Acomys percivali (assembly GCA_907169655.1). Taxonomy (NCBI): domain Eukaryota; kingdom Metazoa; phylum Chordata; class Mammalia; order Rodentia; family Muridae; genus Acomys; species Acomys percivali. Next base: position 2,408,137 of record OU015742.1, on the reverse strand, counting down.
ATGGCCAGTGACTGATTTAGCAGAGAGGAAGCAAGATGATTATTCCTGACTTCTTCCTAACATTTTCCCCATCTTGCTGACTTCAGAGAGTTGGGGGCAGCAGGTGTAGGATTTGTGTGTTGTTTTGGCCATATTTTAGAATCACACACAGAGGATGAAGAGGAAGCACGGCTCTTAACAAGATATAAATACTTCATTATCTGCAAACGGGATTATTTTACAGATCTCGCACATTATTCATTGCTCATCTGTGTTTTAGTTCAAGAACTTAAAAAAAAAAAGATGGTACAAGAACCTCTTAGTAGTGTGATTCCTCTCTGTTAGCAACACTGACTTCAGGACCAAGGACTAGGAGGCAGCTGCTTGGACAATCAAGACATGCATCTAATGCATCTCTAAAATTACAAATATTAATGCACAATGATTATGAAATTTAACATATAGGTTAAGCGGCACCCCTTACACATACGTATATATCACACATCAATCATAATCACCCCTTCTACCCTCTCTACTAATCTACTTAATCTCTTTCCAATCTCTAATTCTGTTTGTTTGAGAATTAAAAAGTATACAAAGTATATATGTATATATATGTGTGTGTGTATATATATATTATATATATATATATATGATAAAAATAATAAGCTTACTCTTCTTGGAGTAGTTTTTGAGATTTTTACTAATACAAGTCCTAGGTGTGTATTTAGCATTTGGTTGTGCTGTTTTGTTTAGGAGGAGGTGGCCGTCTCTACAGAATAAACTCACCCTAAGAAAAGTGGCTTAAAAGTCACATGACAGTGGAGGATGAACAAAATGTCCTGACCTTAGACCTCACATTGCAAACCGTGTGATCCCAATGAAGTTAAAGTCATCTCTTTTGAGTCTTATTTTCTTAATTTAACTCTCCTCTATGAGCACACACACTCGTATATCCAGCAGGTAAAATACAGAAGGCATGGACACTGTAGGAATATGCTTATGTTTGTGGTGTGATTATTACTGTTAACCACAGCAAAGCTCACATACCAGGTACACCTCTAGAGCACCTCAGGGTATCAAACCTGAGATTAAAAAAGAAAAATGTAGAACACTGGATCTTTTGAGGACACAAAGAAGGCAACACTTAATTTACAACTCTATAGCATCTTTTTTTGCCTACGGATTTTATGGGTGTGCTGGTTGGAAGGAAGGAAGGAAGGAGGGAAGGAAGGAATGGAGAAAAACGGGGAGGGGGCTAAGGGTGTAGCTCAGTAACAGAGTGTCACTTAGTAGGCACAGGGCTCTGGATTCAGTTCCTAGCTCTATAAACATGAAGCATCAAACACAGAAACAAACAGACCTCCAGTATCATTTTTATTACTGTCAATTCCTAGATTCTCGTCAAAACTTTTGTCCGTTGGCCTACCTTCAGTATTTCTCCTGAAATAAGATTATGGAGACCCAAATTATTTCCTCAAAAATGTGCTCCCAGAATCCTACCTTCAGATTAGAATGCTTTGGTTAGAAGCCCTGAAGCAAGGCCGTCTTTTCTATGACCAGAATCTGGCCAAGTATCCATAGTTTGTTAAAATTAATGAGTCCTTTCTGGTTTCAGGGGCTTAAGTAACCATTCTTTCCTAAGGACATCAAACTGTCTTGGAGATCTTTCGATCTGGGGCCTGTGGCAGTCCTTCCAGCAGACCCTGGTGCCATCTCAAGGCAGATCGAAACTGTCATGAGAAATTCAGCATTTGGAGAGAGTGGGACCAGAGCTACATTTCTTTTAAAAATCTTTGTATTTATTTATTTTAAAGTATGTATGTTGTGCACATGTGTGTGTTGTGTGTGTGTATGTATGTGTATATTGTGCATGTAAGTGTGCATGTGCATGTATGTCTGTGTGCATGCTTAAAGTGTGTGCAGGTGACACTCCACATGTGTGTATGTGGAGATCTGAGGTTGATGTCGGGGTCTTCCTCAAACGCTTTCCACCTTACCACTGAAGCAAGGTCCCTGAGTTGAACTCACAGCCTGGCAATCTGACTAAGCAGCTCGCCATGGGAATCCTCCTTATCTGTCTACTGAGTGCTGGAATTACAGATGGGAGGCGATGCCTATCTGGCATTTCTGCGGGTTCTGGCTCAGGTCTTCAAGCTTATACAGCAAGTGCTTTAATCACTGAGAAATTTCCCCTTCTTCTTCTTCTTCTTCTTCTTCTTCTTCTTCTTCTTCTTCTTCT
>OU015742.1:2366539-2389889 GCA_907169655.1 Acomys percivali | reverse complement strand
AAACAAACAAACAAACAAAGCTAGAAGAAAGGATCTAGAAATTTCCAACACAAAGAAATGATACCTGAGTTAAGATGTTTGCTTGACCCAATTAAATCTTACACAATCCTACACGTATTAAAGAGTCCATTTAAAAAGAACAAATGAAAAAAAAAGATAAAAGGAGCCACCAGGGGCATTTTATTCATCCACTGGCGCCATGTTAGTGGTCTACCGTTTTCCTAAACTAGACTCAGTTTCTCCCTGAAGCACCAGAGGGTGCTGGGCCCACGGTGGTCGAAGTTAAAGGGAGTGCATTTGGCTGTTAATGTTAAATGTTCTAATAGGCATTTGACTCATGTGGAGGACTGAGCCCCTAATGTGCAAGTGGCTGTCTTCCTCCTGGCTGACATTTGGCAGATCTGATAAAGATGTTGAGGGCTTGCTGGGATAACTTACTGCCGGCATGTTTGTTTTGGGTTCAGCCCCCACTGACCCATGAAGCACTGTGACTCTCCTGGGAGGACGGCATAATAGCACACAGACCATCCTGAAGGCTTTTCCTCGTTTTTCAAATGTGCTTCAGGTAGTTGTTATTAAAAGATGTGCCCTTATGCTCAGCAAGTTGGGAAACAGACTTCCTTCCCATGTCGCAAGAATAAACTAAGGTTTATGTTGTTTCTAATTTGTTTTTTCATCTAAAAAAAAAAAAAACCAATCAAATGACACTTACAATGTATTGCAAATTCAAAAGTAAATGTTTCAAGCAATCTTAGAATCCTTTTACGAAGGGATTCTCACTAGGATGCCATCAAATAAATCAGGAGAACATGTTACAGACTGGTCTATGACAGAAATTTGTGAAATATTTTGAAGTCTCTTATGAAAAGAGCTATGAGAAGGAATCATGAATCATTTTAAAGTTACTCTCTGCTCTGTCTAGATGGCATTCAAGTGACAATCTGGAGAGACCCATTCCACCGGACAGATTTCCCTTTATTGTTTAAAGTCATAGTTCAATTTCTCATCCATTATAAAACGAGCTTCTAAGCAGAGTATCCTGTTGTGCACCTGTTATACCTGTTATACCAAGGCTGAGGCAGAAGGATGGCTAGTTCTAACTCAGCCTGGATGACACAACTAGACTTTGCTTTAAAACAAAACAACAATGAAATAGGTTTCTAACAGCAGTTAGTACTGTGTCTAGTTACGGTTTTTGCTCAGCTGACTGTGAACATTCCAGCTGAAGCTGCATCCCATCTAGAGATGGGGAAGGGTGTGGTCAATGTGGTCTGCAGGATGCCTGCCCTGTGCTAGCTGGACTTGGAGTTTCAGATGAGTGAGTTTACTAAGTGCATATCAAGTAAAATTATAAGAGCAAATAGCATGTATCAGAGAGAGAGAGAGAGAGAGAGAGAGAGAGAGAGAGAGAGAGAGAGAGAGAGAGAAGATAACAAAATATCCTCAAATCAGGATCTTAAAACATGCAGCAAAGTACGTCATCAAATTACAGATATCCAGCAGAAAGCCTGACTGGGGAGGTTAAGGCAGTCAGCTGTAGTTCCTGCTTGAGCTTCCTCTCCAAAGATGTGCTTTCCATGGCTGACATTCTAGCTTCCTGTCTCTACTGCCAGCATTTTTATTTCATGGAATAAATAGTAGTGACCCCCTGAAAATGGTTCGCCTTCTGGTCGTTTTCTAGGATGTGGTGGTTTTAATACCCTTGGTTGCTTGCTGGATTCCTCTGTCCCGGCTACAGAGCCGGGGGTCCAGCCTGACCCAGGACTGGAGGTTTAGAGGACATTTGGGTCTAAAGAGGGGGAGGCAGAAGGCAGCAACAGTCAGCTTCTCAGTGAACTCAAACAGCACATGAAAGGGTATCAATGAGCAGTTCAGGAAAATGCCTTTGGTGCTCGCTGGAAAGATCTAGGGAGCCTGGACCCTGTGTGTGGCCACTCCACACTGCAGCACTGTAAGGCTCACAACCATAGCCTTACAAGTCAGACCCTATTATGTTGTTTTCCTAAGTCATATTGAGCCAAAAAAAAAAATGAGCAAAAGATTTCCAACTTCCCACCAGTTAGAAGATTATATCCTTTCAGAAAACATTGGATATTTCTTTTTTCTGCTTCCTGACAAAGGCGAAGAGTCTATAGGGTGGAGAGGGTTAAATTAGTCACATCATATATAATTAGAATGACTCACAGGGAGGTACTGTACTGAATGACTGGCCCTGGTCTCAGAAGTCTCATTCATTTGCCTTTTGATTATAACTTAGTCACTTGATGTTTAGCAGTGTGAGCACCAGGCAAAGCTGAGATGGACATTAAGAGGAAATACCCCCTGACCTATGAACCTTGACCTACAGTGCCACTGAACTCTTCCGCTCTGTTGTGTGTGGATGAAGATGCCTGGTAGAGGGACCCCAGGGCCAATACTGCCAGATGTAAAGTCTCTGAGAAACACTGGGAAGCTTGTGTTGCTGTCAGAGAACTTAGGCTGTGTGAAAATTCCTCTGTGCTCTGAAATGAAATCAGATGTGGAGCAGAGCCAGTGCTTGGGCAGTTGTAGATCCCTGGCTTACACTTTGAGGGTGGTCCAAAGGCTTGCCTCAACTTCCAACAGGCTCGTGCCCCTATGACACAGCTGTGTCTGACACTGCCATGGCTTCCTCCCTCCCTCCTTCCTTCCTTCCTTCCTTCATTTCTTCCTCCCTCCCTCCCTCCCTCCCTCCCTCCCTCCCTCCCTCCCTCCCTTCCTCCCTCCCTTCCTTCCTCCTTCTTCCTCCTTCCTTCCTTCCTTCCTCCTTCCCTTCCTTCCTCCTTCCCTTCCTTCCTCCTTCCTCCTTCCCTTCCTTCCTCCTTCCTCCTTCCTTCCTTCCTTCCTTCCTTCCTTCCTTCCTCCCTCCTTCCCTTCCTTCCTTCTTCCCTCCTCCCTTCCTCCTTCCTTCTTCCTTCCTTCCTCCTTCCTTCCTTCTTCCTTCCTCCTTCCTTCCTTCTTCCTCCCTCCCTCCTTCCTTCCTTCCTTCTTCCTCCCTCCCTCCTTCCTTTCTTCCTTCCTTCCTTCCTTCCATTCCCATCCGTCCTCTCCTCCCCCTATCCCTCTCTCTTTCTCGCACTTTGTTTGTGTCTCCCTCCTTTCAATCCAAGGACTGAACTCAGGGTTATTCTAAATGCCAAACGAGTTCTCTCCCAGCTGAACCATATCCCCAGTTCCCCAGCCTGTTTTTTTTTCCTGCCTTTTGTTCTGAGACAGAATATTCCTAAATATCTCAAGCTGGCCTTGAACTTTAAATTTTCTGTCTCCTCAATAGCTGGGATTACAGGCTTGTGGCACAGGTTGGGCTCTGCCATGTATTTCCAAGCTTTAGGAATGTTTGTCATGTCTATAAAACCAGAAAACTTGGAAGAAAAGGGAGATTATGAGCTTAAAGCTAGCTTAAAACACATGGCAGGACACTGTCTATGAAAAATAATATAATTGTTAGCATGTAAGCTGAATACTTTACAGGAGTGGTCTGGTTTTATCCTTACTGCTGTACAATGGGATTACAAGTGCTCCTATTTTTAATGCTGAAGCATAAAGTAATTTAAAACTTTCCCAGGGTCATAACAGTGCTGGGATTTGAATTCTAAAAACCTGCTCTCTGAGCTTGCCTCCATACACATTATGGAATTAACTTGAATTAATTAACATGAATCTCTGCCTGAACTAATGCTCACATCCTGTAAATTCCCCACAACAGCTGATTATTTGTGATCCAACTCTTAGGTAACCAGATGGGACCTACAAAAGGGTCTTCTGAGTACCACACACTTCTCAGAGCCCACTGGAACCATCCCAGTCACCATGTAGTGCATATTGCTCTGTGACAATTGAGATTAAAATGCATTTTCTCCCATAGTTCTGAAGGCCACAAGGTCAACAGGTTTCTAGGTTCTGGGGATTGCAGGAAATCAAGAGATGTTTTTGAACACCCAATGAATTGGGATGTTGAACTAAGAACTGTAGGAGACCGAAAGGCAGAAAAGGCAATGCTATGTCCTCCAGACTCTACAGCTGGTACAGGAAAAAGTGAGTCTGACTCTAGCAGACTCTGAGGTTCAAGTATGGTACAAGGGAAAGAGTGATCAGCATTTCCATGGCAACCTGGTGGTGGGGTTTATTAAATGATGCAACAAGTGGAAGTTTTTGAAGAAAATGACAGGGCTGAGTTGGTGAAATAGGATAACTATTGGACTAGAAATGAAAAGATAATTTTAAAACACCCAGAATTATCTCCATGTTTGCCCAGTACCACCTGAGCATCTTCTGCCAAGTCCTTCAACTTCTCAGCACTTCCCTTTCTAGCTGTCACACACAACTGTCAAACAGGGATGCAGCTGGGGGTTGTAGGAAGAATTCAGTGAGTTGGTACATTGAGAACAAATTGTCAATAAGCAAGCTATGAAATAAAGACGCACTTAACTTAGCAAGTTGCAGATGCAGTATCTTAAGGAAACACCTGTGTCACAAAGACACACACAAGGAGCTTCAAGAACATTCTTTGAAGTCACATGGGGGTGTCTGTTTATTGGATATCTACGTCTAGACTCTGTGGTGGTTTGAATAGGAGTGGCCCCTATATGCTCATATATTTGTGTGCTTGGAAATTAGGGAGTGGCATTTCTAGGAGGTGTGACCTCGTTGGAGTAGGTGTTGCTTTGTTGGAGGAAGTGTGTCACTAGGGTGGGCTTTGAGGTCTTAAAAGCTCAAGCCAGGCCCAGTGTCTTTCTCTTTTACTTCCTGCTGACTGCAGATCCAGATGTGGAAGTCTCAGCTCCTTCTCCGACACCATCACCACATCTGCCTGAATGCTGCATTCCTCCTGCTATGAAGATAATGGACTAAACCTCTGAATCTGTAAGCAATTCCAAATCAAATGCTTTCTTTTACAAGAGTTGCCATGCATAGTGTCTCTTCACAGAAAAAGAGCATTGACGAAGACAGGCTCTTTGTACAAGCTGCTTTTTCAAAACTCTGTTAGTGGTCATGCTAGGCTTGGATGAGTTATTTATTTATTTATTTATTTATTTATTTATTTTCTTTTGCCACATTTTCCTAAGTTCTGAGTAGAGGTTAGCATAAGCAAGGCACAATGAGACAACCAAACTGGAACACTCTGTGGGTAGAAAAACAGTTTATCGGGGGAACGAACAGCTGGGCTGGCCGCCTCTGAGAATAGAGGGCAGCAGCTTGGTGGGAAAGCAAACAGATCTTATACGACAGTCAGTGGAGAGGAGGTCTCCGAGCTGATGCAGGCTGTCAGATTAAGCAGGAACTAGGCATTGCTCAAGACAGTTGTGCTTTCGGGGTGGATAAGGAAAGTAGGGGCTTTCCTGGTAAAAAAGAAACCCCACATTATGAGATTCCCAAGAAATACCGAGTTTAGGCTTCTGTTACCCAGTGACAAAACTTCTGTTTACCCTATCATCGTTCCTCTGTTTAGGGCATCTTCACCAACGCTGCCACTTTGGAGCTCACTTGTACCTGCCAGTCATAACTTCAGTTATAACTTCAGTTTTTGCATGGGTCTTTGAATCATTTTTCACAGCAGTAGTGAGGATTCCATGAGGTATCATGTGCAAAGTAGAACACAGCCCGATATGTAGCAAATGTCTGGGAAATGTTGGCTTCTTGTCATCATCTAATGAGCTGCCTGCCTTTTAGTGAATGTTCCCTCAGGCCCCAGTTCATACCTTGGACCTTGTCAGGAGTAGCAGATGAACCATCTCCTGTCCTGTCTCCTGTCTGGAGTCCAGTGTAGGAAGACTTTGATTAAGTCTAAATTTGATTCCACTACGGTCTCGTGTGGCCCTGACAATGTTATTCATCTCCTGCCGCTGCTCCTTCGTTGGCGGGGAGCCCTAGAAAAGGACACCGGTCACTGTGGCCATGGCAAGAAGGAAAGAGGTTAATAACTGAAGTGCGTTCGCAGTGTTTGGTTCAGCTCAAGCAGTCCATAAATGGTTGCCTGCATTAATCACTGCCACATTAGTCTGAGCCACCTGGACACTATCTTCACCATGGCTTTGTGGTCAGTTCTACTCCACACTGTGCCCTTTCCTCTACCCTTATCCTAACTATCTTTCTCTTTCACAAATCAGGATTATCAGTTAAGAAACTGGAATCCAAACATTTGGCTCCAGATTAAAAGGTGAACCTTGTATTTCCAAGTTCTTCCTCTGTGGTCTTCCCCCATGCCTTTGTTTCCTTATCACAGATCACCAGTCACCTTGGACTTTCCAAACACGCCGACCTCCTTCCCCCTCTGTACTTGCAGTTTCGCTGCCTGTAATGCCCTTGTTCAGATCTTGACGCAACCCTGTCTCTGAATACTGCTCCCTCAGAGCCCAGTGTTCTAACCATCCAGCCTAAATTAGCCTTGTGCACCTCACCTTTAGGAAAGGAAAAGTCTTGGGTTGATGTCAGCATTCCCTGCCTACTTTTATCCTATTTCAGCTTGAGTGCACCTAAGGACTAGTAAGTCTTTAGAGATGTCCTGTGACCCCTCTGAACTTGAACTGCACATTTCCTTTCAATTTTGCTTCTTCCAGATGGGATAGCTTGAGAGTAGAGGATTGTTCCAGTTTCTAAGATTAGAGTGAACAGTACCAGATCCTGAAAGATGCTCCACCATCATTATCACTAAATGTCATCATCACCAATGACATCATCATGAATGATATCAACTCTAATGGCATCATCACCAATGACATCATCACCAATGACATCATCACCAATGGCATCATCACTACCTTCTCTGTCTTTCTTCTTAGCTGGAAGAACCCTCAAAAATGGCCGCACAAGGAAGTATTGTTTCCATCAGGATGAGACTGTTAACTTCCAAAGACTTGCTGTCAATCAGCTTATATTTTTTAGCTAACACATAAGAATTGTACATTCTTTTAACTGTGGCATTTTGATATCAGCATACATTGGTTAATGACTGAACAGTGATTAATGGGCCTTTTATTTAGTTTTAAGAATTTATTCTTCTCTCATACAATACATCCTGACTACAGATTCCCCTCCGTCCACTCCTGGTTCCCAACCACCATCCTTCTTCCCCAGAGCCAGTCCCTGTCCCTTGTCTCCCCACAGAATAGAGCAGGCCTCCCAGGGATATCAGTTGAACACAGCACAGGATATAGTAAGACCAGGCGCAAATCCTCATATCAAAGTTGGGCCAGGCAACCCAGTAGGAGGAAAAGGGTCCCAAGAACAGGCAAAAACATTTTTAAGCATTATTATTATTATTATTAATTATTATTATTATTTTGCCTTGTGGTGAGAACAAAATTCTTTCTTTCTTGAGACATGAAATACTGTTAACTACTGTGAGCTTGGTCACCAGAACATATTCTTTGTTTGACCATTAACTCTATGACATGGACTAAACTCCTTTTCTTCCTTCCCCCCATCTCGGGTATTTGTTGCTTTCGCCACTACTTCTGTGAGGTCATTTCCAGATCCACCTGAGCGAAGTTGCACAATATTTGTCTTCTAGTGTTGTATTATTTCATCTGATGTAATGTCCTCTGGACTTGTCCATGTTGTTGCAAATGATAGGATTTCACTCTTTGTAATTGCTGAGTGACATCCTCCCTCCCTTCCTCCCTCCCGCCTCTCGCTCCCTCCATATCCCAATCTCTCAAAAATACATATTCAATATTTATCCATTCTTCCACTGATGACCACCTTCTGCTCACTTCATATCTGGCTATTGTGAATAAAGCTGTATATCACGAGCATGCGATTGCTGATTTCTCTCTGGCGTGCTGCTTTTATTTCCGTTGAATACTGGCCCAGGATTCCTGTATCTTTCTGCATCATACGATAATTCCACTTTTAGTTTTGGAGGCTCCTTTGTACTGTTTCCCACAACAGCCATGCTCACTTACAGCCCAATCAACAGGGTACAACTTTCATCCTCATGTCCTTACTGGCACTTGTCCTGCATCGTCTTCTGATACTGGCTGTTCTAACTAGAGTGGTGGCTCTTAACTTGTAAGTCATGATACTTTTGAGGGTCACATATCAGATATCCTGCATATCAAATATTTACATTTTGATTTATAACAGTAGCAAAATTAAGTTACGAAGTAGCAACGAAATAATTTTATGGTGGGGAGGTCACCTATGAGGAACTGTATTAAAAGGCTGAAGCATTAGGAAAATCGGGAATCACTGAACTAGAACAAGGTGATATTTCATTGTGGTTGTGATTTACATTTCTGTAATGGCATCATGTTGAATGGTGTTAATTTACCTTTTGGCTGTTGTGTATGTGCGCGCGCTTGTGTGTCTCTGTGTGTGTGTGTGTGTGTGTGTGTGTGTGTGTGTGTGTGTGTGTGTGTTTTAGAACCACCTACTAGTATTTTGCCCATATTAAAATCATATTAAAGCAACTCTCCCTTGAGATACATTTTTCTTCCTGTGACTCTCCTTTGAGAAGACCACCGACCCATGCTCTCTGGCATGTTTTGTTTTTCCTTCTGAGAGCCTCTTTCTCTCTTAATTCCCATGCTAGAGCTGACATTAAAATATCTTTATTAAATCCCAACTGACTTCACAAAGCCTAAATAAATAGAATAAAACAAGATGATGATTATTGTTAATACTACTAGTAAAGTATTAATTTTTATAGACATTATTAAATTATTAATAGTAATAACCATACGCATTTGTTCTTAAACATATTAATAACACTGAGTTACTACTATTATTTTGTTATGGAGTTATGTGAGTTCTATATACATTGGATGTCAAATGCAATTTATAAGTATTTTCCCATTCTTAGTTTGTCTCTTCACTTTGTTGATTTTGTTTCATGACTAAGGCTATAAGCTTAATGTGATCCTATTTATCTGACTTGCTTCTGTTGTCTGTGCTTTTGAACATTGGGTCATCTTGGCACTCATCCTTGTTTATCTAAGATAGCCCACAGGATCTGCAGGCACCTGTCTTCTCAGCTACAAAATGACGTCAATGTAGGACGTGATCTTGAAGCTGTTCTTGGTCTATGCCATTCTTTGCTTAAGGCCCAAGACTAGCATAATACAAGCAACCATGTGGGTGCAGTATGACCTAGGATCCTTTCTTGTGAGAGTCACACACTGTAAAATCATGACTTTGTGACTATTCAAAAACCAAAATAGTGCTAGACTTTCACTTCAATTAAAAAGATCCATATGCAGTATATCTGTGTGTTATTTGAGAATTTCATATAATTTGATCATATTCATATTCCATTCCTTCCCTAAACTCCTCTCAGATCCAACTCATACCTACACACCATATCCAGCTTGGTGTGTTTAAAAACAACAACAGCAACAACAACAACAACAAAAAACGTTGGCCCAGATATAGAGCCATCCATTGGATGCGTTCAACCTACCAGCAGCCACAACCATAAAGAAAAATTACTTTCCTGCACCCAGAGACCATCAACTGTCATTAGCTCCTAAGCTAATGGGTGGGGCCCATGAGCTTTTCTCCCCTCTGTGTTCTTATGTTGACTGGCTTTATCTTCAGCAGGCAACCACAGCTGTTGTGAGTTCATGAGTACAGTAGTGCTGTCATATCCCAAAGATGCTATATCACTGGTCCTCCCAGTCCTCTGACTGGTACAGTCCTTCACATCCCCTTCCTCCATGGTACTTGACCATTGGTGGAATGGATGTGATATGAGTGTGACGTAGGTATCTCATCTATGGCCAAGCACTCCGATGACACCTATTATGTGAACTTTGACTTGTTGCCAATTTTTGTGTTAATCACTATCCACTGCACCAAAAAAAAAAAAAAATGCCTCTGATGAGGTCTGAGAGTTGTACTAATCTATGGGTAGAGAGATGCATTTAGAAGACAGTTTGATTTTATATCCATTTAGCTACATAACAGGAGGATGTTCATTCTTGTGGCCTGAGAGACCCTTAATCATGGGGTTTAGCCAGATTTGTAGTACTGGGCATGTCTTTTTCTCCTGTACAGCTGACCTTAAATCTAATCAAAAAGTCCTTGGTTATTTCTGTAACACTTTCTACCCATACCAGTCTTTGTTATAGGTCACAGGGTTCACAGCTGGATAAGGTATTAATGACTCCTCTCTTCCTCTCACTTCACAGTCTACATAGCTTCTTCTAGGACAACGGAAGATACATAGCAGAGAGGAAGCTTCCGGTCCAACTTGATTTGCTCATACCCTGCGACCAAATTGTGCTGTGTTTTCAGCAATATGGTATTACCATCAAGCTCCTCTGGGCAACAAACAGTGATAGCTTGTATTGTTTGCGGGGAGGTCTCTCTAGGGTTCCTCTGGCAAACAACTCCAGATGTATTGCACACTTCCTGGCACTGGGCATTTTAGTTGCTTGGCTGTCGACTTACAGTTTCTTGGAGAAACATTAGCCCATGAGTAGGGTAACTTCAATTAAACTCACTGTGTATATTATAAAGTAGAAGGTTTCCACATGATCTTTCAAAAATCCTTAGTTGTCCCTCTGCCCTTATCTCCCGTCTCTCTCCTCACTTAACTCTTCTTCCCTATGACCCCTCCTTCCCACTTCGTGTCACCCGTGAGTGGTATAGACTACCTTGAAACTGCCAGCATGCACTGTCACAGCTGGTTCCACTGGTTTCTTTGGGCATGCTTCAGCCCTCTCGTCTCCCATAGTGCAAGACCTGTACTTTTAAATTTACATCACAAAGCTTATAAGAATCCTTCGCAATAGCAAGTACTTGTAACTTGGACTGAGTAGCAACCTGACACATCTGGCACAAAGTGCTCTATGAAACCTAGGATCTTTCAAATAAGCGGGATTGGTGATAGATGGCCAAATAGCTAGAAATGACTTTTACCCTGGACCACAACTCTGAAGAGATAAAGCAACTCCTTCGAGACAGATATCCTGGGTACATCTTTTGACATGTGAATTTCTTGGTATGTTCGCTTGCTGCATGTGATGTGTCTTGGCCACTCCCTGCCGATCCAGACTTCCCGTACCCCAAGTCCCATCATTCAGCACAGTCCTCAGTTGCAAACTTCCATTTTCATTCTGAAGATTGCTCCTCTCTGTTTCTCATGCCTTAGTTGCAACTCCCCAAGCTCAGTGCCTCTGTGAGCCCATGACGGCTCACAGAGGCAAACATGGACCCTTCTCATCTTTAAACTCTATGGCTGGCTTCCTGCCTACACTGCTACCATGTTAACACGTCATACGAAGCCAGATAGGGTTTCTCCTCACTCATGCTGCTTCAGCTTTGTCTTTTGTTCCTCTGATGAAGGCCAAGAAGAATCAGGTGTCAAGCAGGTAGATGTTCAAGAAAATCATGCTATGGATGACCAGTGGCATTTCCATTACTGTGGCATTTAAAGAGCATATGAGAGGAAGCTGGCAACCGCAGAGTGACATTAGCACATAGGGCTGACAGACAGTGTTTCGAGCTTTCCCATGCCCTTTGTGTGTGGGGGAAACAACAAGATAAATTAATAATAAACAACAAAACAACAGAGGGAAAAATAACACACAGCCCTCTCAGATCATTCTCGTTAACTTCTGGGTTGCAAAACAAACAAAGAGAAAAACACTTCCAATCCCACACACTGACAGAAATTTGACAAATAAGATTAAGTTAACCTAAAGCAGCTGAGCCTTCTGGGTTTGTAGGGGATTAATAATGTATTGATATTTACTTCTCCTTTTGTTTCCCAGGCTGGAGGATGTCCTGGGATTGAAGTGGCACACTGTATACCCTCAAGCCCAGTCTCCAAGCCTTTGCACTCATGGCCACTGCTACAGAAGCATCAGCTAAAACATGTCTTAAAATCACACAAAAAGATGAAACTATGGTTACCAAGCAAATGTCACTTTTAAAAAGAGTATATATATATATATATATATATATATATATATATATATATATATGAACATTTACACATTTGTCACTTGAGGACAAAAGTCCTGTTTTATTGATGCTCGTGTAAGGTCCAGGCATTCTCTCAAATTGTTTCCTTTAAAATGTAAGTCCTAGAGTGTATTTCTTGGAGATAAAAACAACTTATTCACAAAACATTTTCCAAGTATGCCAGAGTGTCAACAATAAAGGGATAAAAATGTGCACATCTCTGAGACCATCTATTATAGCCATCACATATGATCACATTGAACTATAATTGCTGTCAGATTTTTCAGCTCGTATGTAACATAACTATTAAGAGTAAATGGCCCCTTGGCTGGAAAACCAGTATGTGCTATTCCCCAAACACATTCTCTTTACTTCTTCCATCTACGTGTTTGGCTCACGAGAAGGCATCGTCAGAGAAGGGATATTGTTGTGTCCGTGCTACAGTTGAATCTGTGTGATAATTCTAAAATGTTTGTCTTAGCTTGCATTGCCCACATGCCTTGCTTTGCCTTCAGAGGGAGATGGCCCTCAACACACCAGCAGGTTTTTCTGTAAGCCCTGTCCCTTGAATGGGTGGGTTGGTGGAACTGGTTTCATCATTTTTCTAATGAAGCGATCACCACAAGTTGACTGTTTCCATGGAGTCATCAGTACGATTCAGGGTAAGATCTTTGTAGGGCAGCCTGGGTGGCTGGGATGTCAGACTGAACACTGGCTTTTGGAAGAGCAAGGTCGTCAGCCATTGCTACTGACAGTGGTCAGGGATCTTTGCTGAAGCCTTAGAAACAGCGTTCCCAACGTTTTCCTATGGTCTGTCAAGGGCATGCATTTATCACTCATCAGCGTGAATTTCAAAATCGATGGGTGAACCCAAAGCAGCCTTGTTAGTTTGGTAAACTGTCATTGTGGTGCAGTTAGGGCAGCTCTTTGGATGCTCCTTGTAATGGGAAAGGCTAGGGGACAGCACAGGTCACCGCAGTGCTGCCAGGAAGTCTGTTCTCTGGCAGGCGGAGGGGATGGGAAAGAGTGTCAGGAATAGTTAAATCATTATTCATGGAAACAACAACAGCAGCAGCAGCAGCAGCAGCAGCAGCACCAGCACCAGCACCAGCAGCAGAAACAACAAAATCAAGTTGTTTCCCAGCAATGGGAAAGGCCAAGTGAAACCCCTACAGATGGTTCTGATACTAGTTAGAACAACTAGAGGAATTCATTATAAAACCCAAATACGTGATTTTCATAAATCCCCAGGGAGGTCTTCGGGTTCCACGGCAAGCGGGGATGAGGATTTAAGGGGCATACTGAATACCAAGGAGAAATGTGTCGTTTGGAAGAGTTCTGCAGGAAAGATTATTCAGGATCATGGTGGCTTAAAACATGACATGGGGTGAAATTACTTCCAATGATGGTTTTTATCCAAGCCTAATTACACCTCATTCCAGGTTTGCTGACTCATTATGTGCATGTATTTTGACTTATGTTCAATCGTGCATTCTGCTCCTTGCTGAGCATTTCCTAGTCTGGAGTTTCTCTTAAGAGATGGACTAGGTGTTTTTGAAATTTACAGTTTCTCATGAGTCACTGTGTGGTCTCATTGTGTATGACTGGCCTCCAGCTCACTCATGCTGATCTCCAGGTAAGTCTGACAGAATCCAAACTAAGCCAAAGACTTAGATGTTAACACATCTGAGGCTGTGGCAATGCCAGATTGCTACGGCAATTTCTAAAGCTATCTATCTGGGAAATGAGAGTAGTCTGTGATTTCTCAGGGGTAACTGAGGCAAGAGGAATGCTTGAACCCAGGATTTTGAGACCAGCATGATGAACATGGAAAGATATGCCTCAAAAGGCTGGCCTAAAGGCTTTTATTCTTAGAAACCTCCTTTGCTGTAAGCCCATGACAGCTAGTTAATATGTGGCAGGAGTCTGAGGATGATGTCTGAGTGACTGTGTGTAACTTGTCAATCACTTGACACCTGGAAAGGTTGGCAGAGATGCTAGGGAAACCTGTGGGCAGGCCTCTACTACCTTCTGTGTATTATTTAGTTATCACATAGCCAAGAGCCTGAATTTATGTAAATTGGGGATTATAAGCCCAGGGGCTTCTACAGGTTCCTTAGAACTCACTAGGTTATGGCAGAAAATATGAATAACAAATGCCTTTACAATGTAGTAGGACAGCTGGCTTCTGGTGGTGACATATTGCCTTGGCTGTGGTTGATTGTGTTCTTATGCTGGTTTCTACACAACTGGGTTTATGATTATAGGTCTAGGTGCTGATTTCTGAGTTTATCTTTGTTGGATTGGTGTTTTTTCCCTTGCTTTCTGTTTCCTGTCTGTTCTCCTGGTTGGGGCATCCTGTGGTTAAGCAGGGGGCCTCCCCTTGAGTTGGAGGTCTTCTTGTGGCTGGCATAGTCTTGTTGAGCAGGATGTCTCCACTCCAGTTGGGGGCTGGGATAAAGAGACTGGGGACAGGGTAGGCAGACACGGAGAGAGTGAGAGAGGAGTGAGTTTGGTGGGTGACCCACCTGGACATCTGGCGGTCCTCATGGTCTCTCCCTTTACAACGTAAAAGAATGAACACTTAGCCAGCTCTAAACGAATCTGATCTTTAATCAAATAATCCAAATAGACAGAAAATGCCCAGAAAAATCTAACTTTTGACATGGAAACTCCTAATTGCACTAATATTACTAGCAAACAACTAACTTAAATCTTGAAAAAAAAATTCTGGCACAACCTCAAACAAAAGCCAGAGTTTGAGGTGAACTGTTGTAAAATGACATCTGTGGACACTGGATGAATGTGACACACATAAACTCATAGTAGATAATGAGTTCAGGAGAGTTTAACATTCAAACACAGATCTTGAAAAGGCTGTTGAGGCCTCACCACTAGCTGAGGAGCTATGGGGAGTTGATGGCTCCTGGGAGAGGACTAACCACTGTCCTTTGGGGTTGTGGCCTTTGACAGCTTTTCCATCTCCCAGGGGATGCCCCGCACCCATGTGCATATAGGCATCTCTAACTGGACCCAGTAGGTTATTTAAAAATCAAACAAACAAACAAATAAACAAACAAACCAAAAACAAGAGGCATGGAGTTGTAAGGGAGCTATGTTGGGGGAAGAGCCTGGGGGAATTTCAGGTGGAGAGTTGGGGGTATATATATGATCAAGATATATTACATTCATGTATGAAATTTTCTAAAGTTAAATAAAAAAAATTGTTTAAGACAGTGTTCTAAGATTTACAGAGATGCTTCATTGTTAAGAGCACTTGCTGCTCTTGCAGAAAACCTTGGTTAAGTTCCCAGCACCCACATGACAATTCACAACTGTCTGTTGTAAAAGTAATTTTCATTCTCCTAGCTCAATTGTTGTCTCAGAGGCTTACTGACTGTTTCTGTTAACCTAGGCCTAGTCCTGGAAGCTTCTAGCCTCCTTACAATCTGACCTAGGCCTAGAGTGTTTTCAGCCTCTGAGACTTAACTGCTTAATAAGCTCACCCTTACTTGTTCTTTCTGAGCTCCGTTTGGCTGGCTCAGCTCAGCTGTTCTGGCTCAAACTTTTCTCCCAGCTGACTTATTTAATTGATCTTCCCTCTTGGCCTGGAATTGCTCTACTTGGCCTCAAACTAACTCACCAATCTGCTCTAATCTTCTGTCTTCTCATTTTCTGGATTGTTCTGTCTTCACCTGAGTTTTCTCTCTGCAACCCACCTCTCTATTAGTGCCCTGGTAAAACTGTCTCCTCTCTCTGAAAAACTGCACATCCTATTCTGTCAAATCTTCTCTGATTTGTCACCTCTTCTGCCACTCAACTAGACGTAACTTTCAAACATGGGTGCTTCCTTCTACAAGCTAACTTTACCTTCATGTTTGTTTGTGGCTGTCTCCTGGATTAAAGGCATGTTTGTATTCCAGTCAAATCACACATCCCTAGAAGGTCTTTGAATGTGATCTCTTGCCAGAACAGCCAGAATGTTCTGAATTAACATTCCTCTACATGCTGGGCGGTGGCTCATGCTTGTAATCCCAGCACTCGGGAGGCAGAGGCAGGCGGATTACTGTGAGTTCGAGGCCAGCCTGGTCTTCAAAGTGAGTCCAGGACAGCCAAGGTTACACAGAGAGACCCTGTCTTGAAAAATGAAACAAAACAAAATAAAACAACATTCCCCTATAGTCTGTAATGCCATTTATAGGAGATCTGATGTCCTTTTATGGACTCCATTGGCACCAGGTATACACAATGTGTATATCCATAGACATGCGAAACACTCACACATTTCGAAAGATTCATGTTTTGAGTCTTTGGTACCACAGGTACGTTTTTAGTCTGTATCGCTAGTTTATCTTTCTCTTTTGTTTGCTTTTTGAGAGAAGCCAAAGGTTGGCCTTAAACTTCTGACCCTCCCATTCCATGCCTCCAAATGCTGGGATTACAGGTGTGTCTTATGATAATCACCTTAGCTAATCACTTTTTAAAGACACTTTAAAATGACAGCAGTGCAGGTTTATGCTAGAGATCAAAGCAGTCACTTCCCAAGTTGGGCTCTGATACCATGTGACATAATGATGGAGTTTCCAGTTGTCATAGCAATCTGTTTTACTCTTGAAGAATCACACCCTATATCACTGGGGCACTTGAGAGAGCATGTGATGCTTAGAAAAAAATATAAATAGAACCCTCACAGACAGTGAGAAGATACTTTTGCCTTGCTGTGCTGTGAAATACTTCGCTGGTCTTCACCTTGGAGAGAGAAATGCACCAGAGAGCTTTCTGTGGTATTTCAGTTGATTCTGGATGTTCCCGCTGACCTGTGCCAATTTCATGGAGCCTTGCTGTTTCTGTTGGATTGTGCTGCCACTATGGATTCGTACTGCTGTTTGGTGTTTGCTATTGGACTGGCCTGCTGGTGTCCTGACAATGCAGAGAGGAATTGTTCCCAACCCCCCTTACCTATTAGTCTTCTTCTCTGCCTCAGGTTTGCGTGTTAGAAGGGAGGTAGAAATGTTAAAGTACTCTAAATAAAGTAGGTTTTGAAAAATCTAAGCCTACAGCTGGGTGCTTCTGGTCTAAGTATTCTGTACTTTATTCATTTCCCTCAATACAGTACAGTAGGACCTTTTATTTTGTTGCTGAAGAAATTCAGCACATGACTTGTTTTTGCTGCCTGTAACTAAGACATGGCAGCATCTGGATTTGAACCCATGTCTTTCCCTCTGTGGCCTCTCTCTCTCAGTCACTGTGCTATCCTGCCACAGCTGCCTTCTGCAGATCAGCTGACTCACTAGCTGATGAGGAGAGAAACTGGAAATGCGATTTTGTTGGACAGGAGACACTGAGGTTCTTCTGGCAATATGAACCTGCTGATGTCATCGCCAGGTCTCCATTTATATTGGAGAGAATATCCCACTTTGTAGACATATTCTCAACAGGCAATCTGCCCAGAAAATAGGGAGTGTGTTTCTGGATCTGGGAGTCAGAATGGGAAAAGGTTGCTTTGGCTTGAAAGGTGAGAGGCTCAGGGAATTTGTCCAGAGTCTCAAGAAACCCAACACCTTGTAACCCTGTGGTGTGTGTGGGCACCCTGGGAGTGATGGAGGGCCAAGAAGGACAGGCAGGAGCCATTGGCATAATTTCTTTACTTTTTTTTTTCTTTCCTGTGAAGAGTGGCCTAGCCATAAGCATCTGGATGCAGAGCAGTTTGAAGGATTTGGGCAGCATGTAGGTGAAAGGTTAGCTTGAGCCACAGAGGAAAGTGGTTCTGGCCCTAAAGTAGTGAAAGAGCTGCTTTCAACCGTGCTGACCTCTGAGCGTACCTGAACATTGTTGCCAACAAAGTATAAAGACTAGTTTTAGGGGAAGGAAATGCAATCCTTTCGGTGTCAACGCACAGTTCGCGGCACTCACAGATGAGAACTCTCCCTTCCAGGAAGCAATTTACAAGCAAGGTCATGGTTATCCTTCAATAACCCTCCCGTCCAAGACCCTAAGGACAGGGGTTTCATATCCTGCCTCCTTCTCACTCCCCATCTTGCCTCTGCCTGGCTCTCACATTGTTTCCCAGCAGGGTCCTGGCCACTAGACATGGAACGGTCCTTCCATTCCCTCCCCTTTGACTGACCTCAGGCAGAATGTTTGCTTTGGAACACACAATACAAAAAAAATCATTTAAAATTTCCAGAAAATTCATGTCTCCCAGTTTTTGTGTGAAGAAAGAACTTCTAAGTGGGATGGTGTCCATTTCAAAGCTAATGCCAGTCTCACAATTACCACAAAGCAACAATGTCCCTGATAATGCCTCCGGACATTGGGACACAGAGTTCAACCCTACCCGAGCTTGCAGAATTTTGATGTATTTCCCTTTTGTGGAATACAATGTGTTCTGTAATAGTCATTGCTTCTATAACCAAGAGAAAGCCCAAATGAAAGGAAAGACAACCCAAACCATGTTCCAAAGCCTCCCTGAGCTACTTGCTGGCTGATTGGTTTGTACGAGTGCTCATGATACAGTTTATTTGGATGGGGGCATTTTCAGGCTCAAATCATTTACTCAACACTCCACAGAGGGCATATTTGAGCAATCTGTCCTAAATTCATTATCACTAGCATACAAAGAAGCTGCAGGAGCTTATATAGTTCTAGAATGGTCCGATGCCTATAACTACAGGATTTAACTAGAAACAGGAAAATCATGATCATTTGAGTACAACTTTACTAGCAAAAATGATTACTTTCTCTTAATAATCTATTTTTATTCCAGTTACACTGTTAATCAGAACCAGGTTCACAGTCTGAAAGCACAGGGCCAGTAAGATTACAAAGCTGAAGGGTAGGAGGACTATGGCTGAGAAGGAGAAGGTGGGAAAAGCAAGGGTGAGAATTCAAGATAAAAGGGGAACCTTCCTATATCTCTAATGGCCTTAGCAGTGAAACAAGAATCCACAAAATGAAGTGGGATGCCCGATTCCCCAAAACCAAAGTTCCATGGTCTTCAATGAAGAATAATTACCAGGAACTCTGGGCTACATCTCAGAGTATTTGGTGATGAAGTCAAGTGACCTCTGAAGGAATGTGCATTTTGTGAGGGTCAGAACTCAGTCCAACTTCATAGGTTTGAAGTTTTTGAACCAAATTAAAACCTTTCCCCGTGCCAGCTTTGGGTCCATCTGAGTGTTTCAAAAATTCCTGATGAAAGGACTATTGGTTTCTGGGAAAAACATCGGCAGAAGATCTGATAAGCGTGGGACCACCAGGATTCTTGACTTTCAGAAGGGACCACTTCTCCCCCTCTACTTCTCTACTTTATCTGCACACTCCCTAAATGTGCACCAGATGTGTAGCTCCACTGCATGAGATCTGTGCTTGCTTGGAAATTTTGCTCATTTATCTCTATCTTCCAGTGGAAAGGTACCCAAAGCTCTGGGGACCAGGTGAACCAGCCCATGTCAAAGAACTGTATCAGAGAGATGCCCATATTTTGGGAAGCAACAACTTGAAGTCTGAGTTCTCTCCACCCCTTACTTGGTTCTGAAGGAATAACAATGTCAGAATTAAAGGTGCCATGGATGGGGATCTGGGTAGTAATGTAGACAGCAAATATGTCTCAGTCATTGCGTAGCATAATACACACCCAGGAAGCCAAAGTTCCTGGGAGACATGGGTCAGGGACATGGAGACCTGGAGAATGGGGCAGCTGGGGACAGTGCGGAGTACCAACCCAGAATTCACTTCCCTTGTGAGACACTGAACCGTAGTGACAGGCATCACATTACGTCATGACTGCGTGTGCATGTTTCTACCATGATAGGGAACAGAAGGGAGGTTACCAGAGGCTAGGTAGGATGGGTGGTAAAGTACTGAGTGATAGGAAGGAGTTTGGGTGCTTAGCGTAGAATAGTGCACTTTTCATTTCAAAATAACTATAAGAAGACTTTAAATGTCCTTGTCACAAATGAATAATAAATATTTGAGGCAATATATATATATATTAATTGGCCTAATTTCCTTATTCCACATTGTATATATGGATTAACACATCGGTTTGTGCCATATAAATACATGGAAGTATTATGTATCAATCAAAAGGTGAAATTTTTGTTAAGACTTTCTATACACACTTTAGCCCATGTACTTGGGAAGAAAGAACATTTCAAGTCTGAGGACAGCCTGGGCTACATAACAAGTTCAAGGGTCATCTGAGCTATACAGTGGCCAATGGCTAAGGTTGTAGACTGTGTACAGCAAGCGCTATGGATGTAGACCCTATAGTTCAAGACCTGGGATGGAGATCCTGTAGCCCATGGTTGAGGATGTAGATCCTGTGCTGATGGTTGAGCATATAGATCCTGTAGCCCATGGTTGAGGATGTAGATCCTGTAGCCCATGGTTGAGGATGTAGATCCTGTAGCCCATGGTTGAGGATGTAAATCCTGTGCTGATGGTTGAGGATATAGATCCTGTAGCCCATGGTTGAGGATGTAGATCCTGTAGCCCATGGTTGAGGATGTAGATCCTGTAGCCCATGGCTGATGATGTAGATCCTGTGCTGATGGCTGAGGATGTAGCTCGGTGTTAATCACTTGCTTAGAATGTATAAATTTCTGACGTCCATATCCAGCACCACAAAACAGTTTTTTAATTAGGGAGGTAAAGAATCATGGAATTTAGCAACAAATTGGAAACTAAGCAGAAAGGATGTCTCATGCACACAGCATTTAAAAGGAGTGAGTAAAACTGATGAATTGTCTAATCAAACAGATACAATTCTACATTGACAGAGAGGGCTTCATAATGGTAAATGAGAAATTATGGTTTTTAATGTGACAGAAAGTCAATCAAGTATCTAAGATGGTGGGATTTGGTTATTATTGTGGCTATATCAATGATATTCAGGTGAGTTATTAAAAGTGAAATCATGAATTATAATTTTTTTTACCCTTTAAATTTCCTTTGTTCTTAATTTGACAGAATCTAGCATTCTGACATCTAGTCATGACTTTTGAAAAAATTTTTATCTGTGTTCACAGAAAGCAATGATTAGTTGGACCTTATCTAGTCATTGCTCTTCTTCAATAGGCTGTTAAAGTTAGCTGAGAGATACACCACTCCTAAGGCCACACGAATGGGATTTTAAACACAATTTAAGTGCTATTGGAGTGGGAAGTAAAGAGTGGAGTGTATAGGCCATGTGCAAATATGTTGATACCACCACATATGACGGGCAAGATTTACTGTAAATTTTAATGTAAAATTTACCGTATAAATTGTGTCATCTTTAACACCTGTCACTTCCTTTAGAGAACGATCTGGATCCGGGGAGCAAAGACTAGAAAGGTAGCCTAATGGAAGGGTATGCACTTAGCATCCTCAGGGCTCTTGGTTCTATCCTCAACACCCACACAAAACACAACAACACAACACAACACAACACAACAAAATTCCTGCACTTGAGCTTTGTAGTTCCTACAATCGTCATTCTGAATTTTCAGTGCTAGAATATTATAAAAGGCCTTCCCATTATTCGTCTACTATTCAGTTTAAACTATCACCTTTGCTCCCTTTTCCTTCTTCTTCTCATGTGTATGTATATGCAAGGTGTGTGTCGTGTGTGTGTGTGTGTGTGTGTGTGTGTGTGTGTGTGTACCTACATGTGTGGACGCACATGTGAAGCCCCAGGGCATCTTTCTCGATCACTCTCCCAGCCTTTTCTTCTTATTTTGAGGCGGCTGTCTCAAACACAGGGCTTGCAGAACTTCTGGAGAGGCTTGCCAGCTTTCTTAAGGATTCCTCCCATCTTCCTTCCAAGGCTGGACTTACAGGTGAGCCACCGTGCCCGCGGCATTGTCACGGGTCCTGGACATCTCAGCTCCAGTCCTCTTGCTTTAAGCCCTGCGCCATCTCTCCACTCCCCTAACCTAGTCTCTGTAGAAGATAATCTTGGTTTATTTGCCCTTGAATGTTCCCCCTTACAGTTGCAAATGTTTTGTTTCCTTATTCTAATTTATTTATTCTTTCTTTCCTTTTTCTTCCACAGCTCACACACACTTTCAAATTAGGAAGAAAGCACATGTTTTTATCTATAACTTTTAAAGTCCCTTTTAAAGTAGAATGGCCAAAATCTGTTTTTTAAAAACATGCTAACACAGTAGCAGCCTCAGCTCCTGCCAAACGACTGTCTGGCTCGTGCAAACTCAAAGTTAATTTTAATTTCATAGATCTCGCTTTCCTCTTCATTTGAGCATCTTCCTTTTTCACTTCACTCTTCTGATGCATTTGTGTCTTGTTTGAGTTAAGTCTGATTTTTTTTCTATCAGCATTCTGGCAGCATATGTCATGTGACCAAGAGAGCCCCTAAAGTAAAAAATGACAGTGTTTGATCGAGATGTTCCATTTTGGGACAAGTCCAAAAAATGTCATATACAATTTTGACTTGTCCTAAGGACTGTCATTGCTATTGGCCCAGCTGGGGCCATGTCTCATAGTAACAAATTTAAAACATGTGCCCCGCATGGCACAAAGAATGCTTCTGGTTTTCAGCCAAATTTATAGTCTTACATCTTTTTCTTTACTAACCATGTCAGCACCATTATCATAGATTTGCCCTACTCGAACCTTCAAACTGTTTAAATAAACCTGACATTTAAAATTTAATTTTGCAAAATTCAGTCAAATCCTTTGAAAACATTTAAATGAAATGTAACTAGTCATAATTCTAGCACTGAATACATGCCCGGTTAGCAGTATTTTTTTAATGTACAGATTTTAGAATCTTGATTTTTTTTAAACATTGTAAACATCTCCTTGGCCACTAACACAGGCAGGAAGTCTGTGTTAGTTCCCTTACACCTCTGGAAACAGTGATTGGAGCCACAGGAAGCAGGGGAATGGGATGTTGAGCCCAAGGAAGGATTCTACAGATCAATTAACAGACTCTTTCTCCAGCCAAGAACTCTGCTACTCAAACTCTCTCCATTCAAGAGCTGTCTGTGTAATTCTAGCATCCCCAGGACTCCCCAAAACTTGTTGGCCTTTGGGTGAAACACTCTTCTGTTTCCAGTGCTCAGGACAAATGACATGGAATCCTCTGTGCTCCTTGGATCCAACTCAGTTGTCAGACTTGTGCCTTGGCCAGCTGGATAGGCCAATGATCCCTGAGTTTCCTTGTCTTAAATTTTAGCTCCAAATGGTGACCTTCTAGAAAGAAATCATCATCTTCCTGAAGGCCGTGCATCGGAAACTCAAGGGTGAAGGACAAGGCAGGAAGATGGAGGACAAGCCAGGAAGACAGAGGACAAGGCAGGAAGATGGAGGACAAGGAAGGAAGACAGAGGACAAGGCAGAAAGATGGAAGACAAGGAAGGAAGATGGAGGACAAGACAGGAAGATGGAGGACAAGGCAGGAAGATGGAGGACAAGG
>OU015742.1:2344040-2362618 GCA_907169655.1 Acomys percivali | reverse complement strand
ACACACACACACACACACACACACACACACACACACACACACACACAAAGCTAAAAGAAATGGTGTGGAAAAAGTGAGCAGAAAATTTCAGTTTTATTTTGTTATTTTTAAAAATTTTTTAATTAATTTATTCATATTACATCTCAATTGTTAGCCCATCCCTTGTATCTTCCCTTTCTTTCCTCCCTCCCGCTTCCCCCCTACTCCCCTCCCCTATGACTGTGACTGAGGGGGACCTCCTCCCCCTGTATATGCTCCTAGGGTATCGAGTCTCTTCCTGGTGACTTATTATCTTTCCTCTGAGTGCCACCAGGCCTCCCCATCCAAGGGACATGGTCCAATATGGGGCACCAGAGTTTGTGTGAAAGTCAGATCTCCTTCTCCACTTAATGGTGGAGAATGTCCTGTCCATCGGCTAGACTGGGTAGAGGTTCGAAGTTTACTGCCTATATTTTCCTTGGCTGGTGCCATAGTTTGAGGAGGACCCCAGGGCCCAGACCTGCCTATAGTTTTCCAGGACCCTCTAGATCCTTCTATTTCCTCATTCTCCCAGGCTTCTCACCCCTAAAGTCTCAATAGGATGTCCTCCCCTCTGACCCACTTTCCTGGTAGGTAAAGTTTTTCATGGGGGCGTACCCCTTGGACTAGTGTCTCGATATAAGTGAGTATATACCATTTGACTCTTTTTGCTTCTGGGTGAACTCACTCATTATGATAATTTCTAGTTCAATCCATTTGTCCACAAATTTCAGAAATTCCTTGTTTTTAATAGCTGAGTATTATTCCATAGTGTAAATATACCACAGTTTCTTTATCCATTCTTCTACTGAGGGACACGTAGGCTGTTTCCATGTTCTGGCTATTATGAATAAGGCAGCTATGAACATGGTTGAGCATATGTCCCTGTTGTGTGGTAGTGCATCTTCTGGGTATATTCCAAGGAGTGGAATAGCTGGGTCTTGAGGAAGCCCTATTCCCATTTTTCTGAGAAAACGCCAGATAGATTTCCAAAGTGGTTGTACTAGTTTGCATTCCCACCAGCAATGAAGGAGTGTTCCTCTCTCTCCACATCCTCGCCAGCATGTGGTGTCAGTTGAGTTATTGATCTTAGCCATTCTGATGGGTGTAAGATGGAATCTCAGTGTCGTTTTGATTTGCATTTCTCTGATGACTAAGGAGGTCGAGCATTTCTTTAAGTGTTTCTCCACCATTTGATATTCCTCTGTTGAGAATTCTCCGTTTAGTTCTGAGGCCCATTTCTCTATTGGGTTATTTGGTTTGGTAGTGTTTAATTTCTTGAGTTCTTTATATATCTTGGATATTAGACCTTTGTCAGATGAAGGGTTGGTGAAGATCTTTTCTCAGTCTGTAGGCTGTCGCTTTGTTCTCTTGACAATATCACCTGCCTTACAGAAGCTTCTCAGCCTCATGAGGTCCCATTTATTAATTGTTGACATTAAGGCCTGGGCTGTTGGTGTTCTGTTCAGGAAGTTGTCTCCTGTACCTATGTGTTCCAGACTCTTCCCCACTTTTTCCTCTAATTGGGTTAATGTCTCTGGTTTTAGGTTGAGGTCTTTAATCCACTTGGACTTGATTTTTGTGCATGGTGACAAATAGGGGTCTAATTGCATTTTTCTACATGTAGACATCCAGTTAGACCAGCACCATTTGTTGAAGATGCTGTCGTTTTTCCATTGAATGGATTTGGCTTCTTTGTCAAATATCAAGTGACCAAATGTGTGCAGATTCATCTCTGGGTCTTCAGTTCGATTCCATTGATCCACTAGCCTATTGCTGTGCCAGTACCGTGCTGTGTTAATTACTGTTGCTCAGGATCAGGTATGGAGATTCCTCCAGAGGATTTTTTATTGTATAGGATTGTTTTTGCTATTTTGGGCTTTTTGTTTCTCCATATGAAGTTGAGAATTGTTCTTTCAATATCTTCAAAATATTTTTTAGGTATTCTGATAGGGATTGCATTAAATCTGTAAATTGCTTTTGGTAAAATGGCCATTTTTACTATGTTAATTCTCCCGATCCATGAACAAGGTAGATCCCACCATCTTCTGATATCATTTTCAATCTCTTTCTTCAGAGATTTAAAGTTTTTTTCAAATAAGTCCTTCACTTGTGTGGTTAGGGTTATTCCTAGATATTTTATATTGCTTGTGGCTATCGTGAAGGAGTAATTTTCCTAATTTCTTCCTCTGCATGTTTGTCATTTGTATACAGGAAAGCTACTGACTATTTTGAGTTTATTTTGTATCCTGCCAATTTGCTGAAGGTGTTTATCAGCTGTAGGAGTTCTCTGGTGGAATTTTGGGGGTCACTTATATACACTATCATATCATCTGCAAATAGGGATAATTTGACTTCTTCCTTTCCCATTTGGATCCCCTTGATCTCCTTTTGATGTCTTATTGCTCTGGCTAGAACTTCAAGAACTATATTGAAGAGATATGGGAAAAGTGGGCAGCCTTGTCTGGTACCCGATTTTAGAGGGATTTCCTTGAGTATCTCTCCATTTAATTTAATGTTGGCTATTGGTTTGCTGTATATAGCCTTTATGATGTTTAGAAAAGTGCCTAGTATTCCCGATCTCTCCAGAACTTTAAACATAAATGGGTGTTGGATTTTGTCAAATGCTTTTTCTGCATCTAAAGAGATGATCATGTGGTTTTTCTCTTTCAGTTTGTTTATATGGTGGATTACATTGATGGATTTCCGTATGTTAAACCATCCCTGCATGCCTGGAATGAAGCCTACCTGGTCATGGTGAATGATGTCTTTGATATGCTGTTGTATTCGCTTTGTGAGTATTTTGTTAAGTATTTTTGCATCAATGTTCATAAGAGAAATTGGTCTGAAATTCTCTTTTTTTTGTTGCGTCTTTGTGGGGTTTAGGTATCAATGTGACTGTGGCCTCATAGAATGAATTTGGTAATATTCCATCCATTTCTATCTTTCAGAATAGCTTGAATAGTATCGGTATTAGCTCCTCTTTGAAGGACTGGTAGAATTCTGTGCTGAAACCATCTGGCCCTGGGCTTTTTTTTGGTTGGGAGACTATCAATGGTTGCTTCTATTTCTATAGGTGAAATAGGGCTATTTAATTTGTTTATCTGGTCTTGATTCAATTTTGGCAAATGGAATCGGTTGCGAAAATTGTCCATTTCCCTTAGATTTTCAAATTTTGTGGCATAAATGCCTTTAAAGTAGATTCTTATGATTCTTTGTATTTCTTCAGTGTCTGTTGCTATGTCTTCCTTTTCATTTCTGATTTTGTTTATTTGGATAGTGTTTCTCTGTCTTTTAGTTAGATTGGCTAATGGTTTGTCTATCTTGTTAATTTTCTCAAAGAACCAGCTCTTGGTTTTGTTGATTCTTTGGATTGTTCTCTTTGTTTCTAATTTATTGATTTCAGCCCTGAGTTTGATTATTTCTAGGCATCTACTCCTCTTGGGTGTTTCTGCTTCTTTTTTTTTCTAAAGCTTCCAGATGTGTTGTTAAGTTGTTTATGTGGGATGTTTCCATTTTCTTTTTAAAGGCATTTAGTGCTATGAATTTTCCTCTTAGCACTGCTTTCAATGTGACCCACAAATTTGGGTATGTTGTTCCATCATTTTCATTGAATTTCAGGAAGTCTTTTATTTCTCCCCTTATTTCTTCCAAGACCCATGTGTCATTAAGGAGAAAGTTGTTTAGTTTCCACGTGTTAGTATGCTTTTTGTTATTTCTGTTGTTGTTGAAGACCAGCCTTAGACCATGGTGATCTGATAAGATACAAGGTATTATTTCAATCTTCTTGTATCTGTTGAGGTTTGCTTCGTGACCCACTATGTGATCAATTTTGGAGAACGTTCCATGGGGTGCTGAGAAAAAGGTATAATCCTTTGCATTTGGGTGGAAAGTTCTGTAGCTATCTGTTAGATCCATATGATTCATGACATTGGTTAATGAAGTTATTTCCCAGCTTAGTTTTTGATTCAAGGACCTATCCTTGAGTGAAAGTGGGGTGTTGAAGTCTCCCACTATTAATGTGTGGGTATCGATGAGTGGTTCAAGCTTTGTTAATAACTCTTTTACAAATGTGGGAGCCCTTGTATTAGGAACATAGATGTTCAAAATCGTGATGTTTTCTTGATTGACTTTACCTTTGACGAGTACGAAGTGTCCGTCCTCATCCCTTTTGATTAATTTTGGTTGAAAGTCTATTTTATTAGATATTAGAATGGCTACCCCAGCTTGTTTCTTGTGACCATTTGCTTGGTATATTTTTCTCCAACCTTTCACTCTGAGGCAATGTCTGTCCTTGTGGTTGAGATGTGTTTCTTGAATGCAGAAGAATGTTGGGTCATGTTTATGCATCCACTCAGTTAGTCTGTGTCTTTTTATTGGAGAATTGAGACCATTGACGTTGAGAGATATTAATGTCCAGTGATTGCTAAGTCCCTTAATTTTTGGTATTTGTAACAGTCGAGATTTTGTGAGGTTGTGATTTTGCGATGGTATAGTTACCTGTTTTCTATGTAGTTTTGGTTGTAGTTTGACCCTTTGGGGTGGAGTTTTCCTTGTAGTAACTTTTGTAAAGCTGAATTTGTGGCTAGGTACTGTTTGAATTTGTTTTTGTCATGGAATATCTTGTTTTCTCCGTCAATGGTTATTGATAATTTCGCTGGGTAAAGTATTCTTGCCTGGTATCTGTGTTCTCTTAGGGTTTGCAGAACCTCTGTCCAGGCCCTTCTGGCTTTCATGGTCTCTTCTGAGAAGTCAGGAGTAATTCTGGTAGGTTTGCCTTTTTTGGTAGGTTACTCAGCCTTTTTCTCTTGCCGCTTTTAATATTTTTTCTTTGTTCTGTATATTTTGTGTTGTTATTATTATGTGGCGGGAAGATTTTCTTTTTAGGTCTATTCTATTTGGTGTTCTGTAGGCCTCTTGTATGCTCGTATGCATCTCCTTCTTCAAATTGGGGAAATTTTCTTCTATTATTCGATTAAAAATATTCTCTGGGCTATGGAGTCGGTTGCCTTCTCTTTCCTCTATCCCTATTATTCTCAAGTTTCGTCTTTTCATGTTGTCTTTTATTTCACAGATGCTCTGTGTCAGGAAATTTTCAGATTTAGCATTTTCCTGGATGGATGTTTCCAGTTCTGCAATTGTATCTTCAAGTCCCGATATTCGTTTTTCCATTTCTTGCAATCTGTTAGATAAGACCACCTCTGAGATGCTTTCTTTTCTGATGCTTCTCGATCATGTTTTTCTTCTGTGTGTTCTTTTATGAAAGCTTCCATTTTTATCTTCAGGTCTTGAACTGTTTTAATGATTTCCTTCATCTGGATATTTGTATTTTTCTGAAATTCTTCAAATGCCTCTTTATATGACTCTTTTAAGTCTTCAGCCCTCTTGTTTGCCTCCTCCTGCATTTGTTTACAGATTTTATTTGTTTCTTCCATTATCATCTTACTTACTAAGGACTTGAGATCATTTTCTTGTATATCAATTGTTGTTGGGTTCTCCAGGTTGTTTTCATTGGTATCGCTGGGATCTGGTGATGCCATCCTGTTTTGGTTTTTGTTAGCGTTCTTTCATTGTCCCCTTGTCATTTTGGTGACTCTGATGTTGGGAGGTGGTTTTTAGTGACCTTCCCTGTTTGGGAGTGGATAGTTGATGTCTGATTATAGGTAGGGTACCCTTACCTGTGGGGATCAGGGAATATTTCCCTGGACCAGGCAGGTTATTCAGATTCTACTCCTGGAGAATTTTCTCAACACCTTGGGTACCAGGCTGAGTCATGCAAAGTAGGTTTCTGTTTGGGCCTCTTCACCTTATTGCTGTAATTCAGATCAGCAGTTTTGGGGCCAGAGTAAGGTCAGTACACAAGCTCTCTGGTTGTGTAGGTTGATCCCAGCTGCCTGTCTTTCCTGTTGCTTTGTAGCCAAGACCACAGGTGTATCAGATCTTCTGGGTTGTAGCTGTCTTTTAGCTCTGCCTCTATACTCTGTAGGAGCATCCAGCCTCTCCCATGAATTTGGGAGTTCTTGCTGGGTCTGCAGGAGCTGACCCAGGTAGGATCTGCCTGTTGGAGATTATAGGATCAGTGCCTGGTGGGCCTGAGACAGTATGGTTTCAGGCCACTGGCAGTATCCAAGGAGGCAGCAGTTTCCACTCCCCTGTATGCCAGGACACTCCCAGGTTGCTTTAGGTCAGCAGATAGACCCTGTGAGCAAGACCCACGGCTCCCGATAATGTGGGTGGTCCCACTGGGCTGTGGGAGCAGACCAAGCTGGTTTTTAACTGCCCCTGTTTGCAAGGCCAATCCTTTGTGTCTGGCTTCAGCTTGGGCCCAGGACACGGACACGGTCCGTGAGCTACATGCCAGTTCTAGCTGTTTTTGGTGAGACCCACCACCTGTGTTTCCACCCGGGCTAGACAGGTGACCTCTGCAGTTTGGCGTGGTGTGGATGGAGTGGTTCAATGGTGGTTTCACCCTATTCGCTGAGACTCCTCAGGCTGGGGGCTCCGGAGAATCCCCTCCCCAAATGGCGAGTTTGGGTTTTATGTGTCTGCTGCAGCTTGGTTGTGGATTCCGTTTCAGGATTTTGGGAGTGCATTTAGCACCTCCGGGCTGTTAGAACCCCTGGTGGTCTGCGGCGTTTGGGGCCCCACTCACCTACAGTTCTCAAAATCCAGCAGCCTGTGGCTCCATTCACGTCCCTGGTCTCCTCGGAGTAGATCAGCTATGGTGCCTCCTGGTCGATGCCATCTTGGAATCCCCTCAGTTTTAATTTTTAAATAAATTTTACCTCAGATTAAGTTTTTATTCATCCTAATATCTTTCTGTGAAAATAGGATCAAAACTGTCAAACACCCTCAGCAGTTTCATCATGTTGTCCTCGTTTGCTCTGGACTTTCAGATTACCTAGGACTGGGTAAAGCCAACAAAAGAGCTGGTGCTCAGGCACAGGGCTCATTTCAAATAATATTTTTTCTGTTTTTTTAATTTTTGTTTTGTTTTGTTTTTAGACAGGGTTTCTCTGTGTATCCTCAACTGTCCTAAACTCTCTTTGTAGACTTGTAGACCAGGCTGTCCTCAAACTCACAGAGATCCACCTGCCTCCCAGAGTGCTGGGATTACAGGCACGTGCCACCGTGCTTGGCTTCAAATAATATTTATGGCACAATTTAGGACTAAACCTATCTGTTTAGTCATATTGTTAAGCCATCATGACTAAGGATAGATGAAAATAAAATGTTTTCCCAGGTAGAGCTCTGGCAAGGATGCACAAAATTGGCATGAAGCCAACTGTCTCAAACCATGCATCAAACTTCTGAGGTTAGGAGAAATTGAAAACATTTGGAGAAGTTAATTCCCCTTAATTTTGAAACCCATGTGTATTTTGAGGGGAATTTAATCCGTGTGTTTCTAATTCATTTACACTCAACTCATCAAAATTTTATTTTGAAAGAACTGTTTCAGTTTTTTTTTTTTTTAAATCCAGAAAATATGATGAATTCTTGTAACAAGATTTGTGAAGACTTTAATAAAATGTCATTGGGCTAAAAAATTGGGTTTGGCCCCTGACAAGAGATTGGAGAAAGCAGTATGGTTCTAAAACAGGCCTCTCCCACAGCGGATTTGGCTCAATGGTTTGTGCATTTTCTTGTTCTACACTAATGATGGAGGGTTTGCTACTTGCTTCTGATTTTTACCCTTCCCTCTGTCAGTGGGAAAGGGGCTCCCAGGACTGTAACGCTCAAAATAGAGTGAAGCAGCCCCTAGCTTTAGGCCTAGTTAGCTAATGCATATAAACATAAATATACACAGATTTATATACATTTAGGAGTAAATACGTAGATCCCAAGTATTTAAGTGAAGGCATTACTACTAAGGGTTAGGATCAACGCAAAAGGTGATGGAGCCAACAAAACAAAAAACAAAAACCTTGCTAGCAAAAGAAACCCCAGGAAAGAAATAGAAGAGGATGTGGGCATTTTTACACAATCAAAATAATATGTAAAGAAACGCAGTGGCGGGAATTAGTTGTAGTTTTACATAGAATTTTGGGATACAAAGTAAAGGAATTTTTATTAGGTAAAATATTAGATTGAAAAATGGAGTAGAGTAGTTTTTTTTTTTTTTTTTTTTCAATATTTGTGTTTCTAAAACATGACACTTAGTATAAGACTCGAGAAGGCTGAAATGTATTTGTAGCTTTGAGGTCAGTGCGGTGGGAGATGTTGCTTCAGTTTTGAAAGGAAAGGATTAAAGCCTTGGTCCAGTGTTTGATTTATAACCAAAAGGGGGACTGGAATTTGCTGAGCTTCCCTTTGGGGGCCACACACACATGGGGTAACAGGAAGCTGCCAAACAATAGCAGCCAGGCTAATGATCATGTGCTATTGCCTGTGGCAAGGCAGCCGCTGCAGCCAGGGCAGCACCTCCTGCTGGGATTTCACATGAGGGTGGGGGCTGGTCCTAGAAGCTATTCAAGGAAGCTATATAATCTCTTTGAATTCTTTGAGAATTTCATATGTTATACTTCAGTCATATTCACTCATTCCCCAATGCCGCCCAGAATCACTTGCTTCCAGACTCAGGGAACTTTGGGCCCTTGTTTTGTTTTGTTTTGTTGTTGTTGTTGTTTGTGGAAGAATGCTGAGTGACTGTATCAACCGTCAATAAAGGGCTGTTTAGCCAATCAGCTAGGCAGAGGGACAGGAAGCGGAAGGCGGGACTTCCTGGAGAGAGAGGAAAAGTTGGAAGGGTTAGAGAGGGAAGAGCGTTTTGGACAGTTGGAGGAGGACGGTGGGAACTTGACACAGACCAGCCCAGGGGTCATAGTGGCAAGTGCTTGGGATATATGTGTGTTATAAGGTTTAGAGTAGTTTGTTTAGTAGATTAGAATCGGTTCAGACACTGCCCAGTGAAGTACAGCTTTAAAGGCAGCTTTAAAGAACGTTTCAGTCTCCCTGTGTCAGTTATTTGCTTTGTAGGCTGAATGGATAAAAAATACTGTAACAGTTGTTGTTTGTTTTCCCTCTATCAAGCCTGATGTCTGTGGCCCATGCACTCTTCCATGTGTGTGCAGGTGTCCATTGGACCAAGGTCAACCTTGGACCGTGGTCAACCTATCAGGGGCCACACCTTTGAAGAAAACTCAGCTTCCTTTCCTGGGTAACTATCATTTGCTAACAGTTCATCAGGACTGGGGCTTCATGCCCACTTCCATCCTCTGCACTGTGATTTTGTCTGTGTCAAGCTTGCACATGTCTCGTGCAATGCTGTCACAACTGTTGTGAGTTCATAGGAGTATCAGGCCTGTTGTGTCTCGAAAACATTGTCCTGTTGATGCTGTCTGCCACCTCTGGCTCTCATGATCTTTCCACTCCCTCTCCTACAAGAATCTTGAGCCTCGGGAGGACAGGGTGCGGTACAGATGTTCCGTTTAGGGTTGAGTGCTCTGGTCTCCTAGTCTCTGCTCCTTGAGCAGCTGTGGGTCTCTGTGTTAATTGATGCCTACTGCAAAAAGACTCTTCTCTGGCAGGGAGTTTTAGAGATACACTAATGTATGGATGCAAGGATAAGTCATTAGGAGTTGCTTCAATACTCTGTCTTTGGCAGAGTAGTGGCAGTGCGTTCTCCCCCATGGCCTAGGGCCTATGACCTGTGTAGCATCCCCTACACACACACACACACACACACACACACACACACACACACACACACAATTTTTTTAACCTGTGGCAGAAATTAAAATGTGGAGCTTTGCAACAGAAACCAAAAATGCAGTATTGTCTGATTTCCTAGGTAACAGCCAAGTTCCTGTCACAGGCCACATAATGACAGTTGAAGTTTGTAAAACGACCATATTCACCATCATTTACGAACATGCTTTTTTCACCTCTCCCCCCAAGAATGCAACTTAGGTTTTCATAAGTGCCAACTAATGTTGCCAAATTAATGGGGGGGGTGAGATGTGAAGAGGACTCTTTGGAAGATGCACACCGTCAGTTTGGGATTCTAGATGTGTCTTGGGCCAGGCAAACTCCCAAGCCCATTAGATGGCCAAGCCAACTGTAAAGGTCTCAGCTATGAGATTCTAGAACAAGCCTGGGTTGAGGAAAGCTGACATGGGATGGAGGATCAGACCTTTGAATATGCACACACTGGGTTGCCTGGAGACTTAGCTGTCTACCCAGGAAAACTGACAACAACACAGAAGTCACAACCTGGGCCCTTTTCCAGTCATCTTTAATGCTCTTCTGACAAGAATGTGGGAAGAGTTGCTTAAATATACCATGACAATCTTATTTAATTACTTCTGGAAGCTTGTGAAGATGAGAGTTAATTATTGGCATATTAACATAATTTGACAACTTGAAAACCATCCAGTAAAGATCTGTAGCAACTGCCACACAAATAAATATGAAGAAAACCTGATCTTAAAGTTTTAGAGTGAGTTTATGCACAGAAATCTCTTTGCATCCTTGCTTTGGTCCTGCATCCTTGCTTTGGTCCTGCATCCTTGCTTTGGTCCTGCATCCTTGCTTTGGTCCTGCTTACTTGCTTTCCAAAAACATGTATGAGTGTTTTATATGCATGCCTTTATGTGTACCACACACACACACACACACACACACGCAGTACCCTTGCAGGCTGGAGTTGCCGTGTGGTTGCTGTGAACTGAACCCTGGTCCTCTGGGGGAAGAAAAGTGATCTTAACTACTGAGCCATCTCTCTGGTCCCTTCCTTTGATTTCTTAAAGTGTAGATGGGTTTGGAGTCTCAACTATCTCTCTTTCCATGTGCCTTTGATCTTCTTATATAGACAACAATTATAATTGGAAGTGGTCATACCAATATACAAGTTTGGAAATGAAGAAATATGAAAATTAGCCTTGGGAGTATTTGTGAAGAGAAGTCTTCAGTTTGGAGCTTAGCAGGTGCTCAGTAAATGTGGACTATGTCTCACCTTCAACATACACCATTTGGGGAATCATGTGGTTGGGATAGTATCAGGTATCATATTATTATATGATGGTTTTGAGAGGTAAATCTGTGTTAATGATTTGCTACTCAATTCAGTCTCTGAAATATCTTAATTCCCAATTCAAGCTTAATCACAAACATATGACCTGTTTCTTATTTAACATCATAAAGGAATGAGTGCATGATCATACGCTTGTATTTTTGGAACATGCTCTGGTGGTCATTACAATCAGAATAATTTTTGAATCTCTCTTTTTCTTTCTCTCTCTCTCTCTCTTTGTACATCTGCTTCTGAAGAATTGATTGGAGGTAATATATCTTTGTTTTATTTAGATGTGATTACCTTATTAAAGTCGGGGATGTGATTTTTGGCCTCTTCACGATCAGCTCCAGAAGTGCGCTTCATAAAGTGCGGATTTGACCCCCTATCGGGGCCTGCAGCCATGTGGATCCCACAAGCACAAGGGTCCTCCTGAGCCCTGGTGACGCCTTGGATAGGGTGGCTTAAAAAAGAGTGCAGATTTGGCTTTGCTAGGGAAGAGTTGCTTCCAGGATGGATGGTGCAGTATGATGTGTTTAAAGTCGCTGAGCAACTAATTCTTGGTACAGCAAAGGCAAGCAGCCCTGTGGGGCCTCTGCTCTGTCTGAAGGCTCCTGTTATGAGGGTGCGCCACCTTGTTCCTACTCCCAGCTCTCTTCTCGCAACCCGGGGAACTCAGAATTTGTTGAGATTCTCTTGCCTTACCGGTGCCGCGCTGGGGGCTCTTGACTTCTGCCCGTGGCTGCATCCTGCCAAAGCAAATCTTCCCACAACACTCCTTTTCCTTAGCTTCACATTTACACTTCTTACAGATCCTCACATCTCACATTTAGACACCACTGTATTTGTTTTCTAGGGTTGTGACTCAGCACTAGTGACAGTCATGGTCCCCTGTCTGTATGCACAGGAATGGCTCCTAGCCTATGTGGGCAAAGACTCACAGGGATTGTAGTCTGAGGGAGCTGAGAATTGATGGGGTATGGGCTCACATGCTGCCACCTGAGTGGCTGGGACAGAAGATGAATGTCCCAAAGAGCCAAAAATCCTCCATTTGGTCCTTTGCGGAAACATTTGGTGGATGCTGCTATCTAGCCAAAGCACTGTCTTCTGATAGTTCACTTACCTGGGACTCTTAAGTCCTTAGGTTCTATCCCTGGTCACACAGACACGCGCACACACACACACACACACACACACACACACACACACACACACACAACCACATACACACATACATGCCACACACACACACCACACACACACCACACACACAAACACCACACACACCACACCACACACACCACACAACACATACACTACACACACACCACACAGACACACACACCACACACATACAACCACACACCACACACACCACACACAACCACATACACACATACATGCCACACACACACACCACCACACACACCACACATACATACCATATACACACACCACACACACAAACACCACACACACCACACCACACACATACCACATACACACACACACAATGCACACCACACACATACACACAACACACACACACAATACACAGACACACACAACACACACATACAACCACACAACACACACAACCACACACACACATATATGCCACACATACCACAGACACACACCACACATACATACCATACACACACACAACACACACAAAAACACCACACATACACACACACACAAACACACATACACACACACACACCAACAGAGATAAGCAGCTCTAGGTTCTGGTCATGACTCTACACTACCTCCCTCTCAGACACCTCATCTGCGGAGTGGATTTTATTATATACTTACTCTAGAGATACAAAATGCTGTGAGTGACTTGGGCACATGGAAAATTCACTGAGCGTTACTTCTCAGTCATTATATTCTGAACGGGATTTCGAAGGTGGTTTATCGAGACATTGACAGTAGGATAGCTCTGTTGTATAGCCATTTGGTTTGGAAATACAGGTTCCTGCTCTAGTCCTGCGGCTCTCTCACCCTTCCTAATGCTGCGACCCTTCATACAGTTCCTCATGGTGTGGTGACCCCCATCTGTACAATTGTTTTCATGGCTACTTTATAGCTACAATTCTGCTAGTATTATGAATCATAATGTAAAATCTGATATACAGAATATCCAATGTATAGGCCTCTGTGGGGGTCGCGACCCACAGGTTGAGAACCATTGCTCTACTACTGCCTTGTTGGAAATTCATTGATTCACCTTATGGCAGCTTGAATCCTCCCAAGTGTACAGAGCCCGTGAAGACGCAGAGTCGCCTTTCTGCTGTGCCTTCCCATGCCCCTGGGTTGTAGGACAACTGAACTGAGTCCAACCCACACCTCTTGCACCGGAGGCTTGGGCGAGCACAAACACTACAGCTTAGGGACAAGCCTGGGGCCAGCTTGACAGGAGTCCGCGGTTTCTCTGCCTCCTTCTAGGAAATGCAGAGGGATTCCCAGCCCTCTGCTGTTCCCTCGGATTTCTACCCACGAACCCAGAAGGTCTCTGTTGTGCTCTGCTGACAGTTGTCCCCTCTTGACTGAATTTTTTTTTCAGGAGGCAAGAAATTCCTTTATTTTTCCCCCAAGAAATATTATCAGTACTTGACGGCTAATTAAATGATTGATGAATGAATGAATGAATGATGAAGAATTAATGAATATGTTTCACATTCCTACAACCCCAATTGTGCTGAGTTCACCCTCAGGCTTCCCTATTGTTCTCTATAATAATGGTGTGTGTGTGTGTGTGTGTGTGTGTGTGTGTGTGTGTGTGTGTGGTGAGTGTGTATGTGTGTGTGTATGTGTGTGTGTGCTGTGAGTGTGTGTGGTGTGTGTATGTGGTGAGTGTGTGTATATGTGTGTGTGTGCTGTGAGTGTGTATGTGGTGTGTGTGGTGAGTGTGTGGTGTGTGTGCGCTGAGTGTGTTTGTGGTGTGTGTGTGGTGAGTGTGTGGTGTGTGTGTGTGGTGAGTGTGTGGTATGTGTATGAGCATGTGGTGTGTGAGTGTGTTGTGTGAGTGTGTATATGTGTGTGAGTGTGTGGTGTATGT
Source organism: Acomys percivali (assembly GCA_907169655.1). Taxonomy (NCBI): domain Eukaryota; kingdom Metazoa; phylum Chordata; class Mammalia; order Rodentia; family Muridae; genus Acomys; species Acomys percivali. Next base: position 2,348,522 of record OU015742.1, on the reverse strand, counting down.
GTAAGAGTATGTGTGATGTGTGAGTCTGTGAGAGTCCAAGTGCTATCGCACTGTGTATGTGTGTGTGTATGTGTGTGTGTGCTGTGAGTGTGTGTGGTGTGTGTATGTGGTGAGTGTGTGTATATGTGTGTGTGTGCTGTGAGTGTGTATGTGGTGTGTGTGGTGAGTGTGTGGTGTGTGTGCGCTGGGTGTGTTTGTGGTGTGTGTGTGGTGAGTGTGTGGTGTGTGTGTGTGTGGTGAGTGTGTGGTATGTGTATGAGCATGTGGTGTGTGAGTGTGTTGTGTGAGTGTGTATATGTGTGTGAGTGTGTGGTGTATGTGTAAGAGTATGTGTGATGTGTGAGTGTGTGTGGTATGGTGTGTGGTATGTGTGGTGTGTGAGTGTGTGTGGTGTGGTGTGTGTGGTGTGTGTGTGTGTGTGAGTTCCATGATAGGAAGTCCTCCACGTTCCCTGGATCCTATGGCCATGGGTGTTTCTAGCCTCTGGTGGAAGACTGAATGCTGGCTGTGTACCATTGGCTGAGGGCTCAGGGCAGGAGTCAGGGCGAGGAACCTGAGTGGGCAGTTAGGGGCCTTCCTGCTGTGATATTCCAAGTTGGGAGGATAAAACAGCCTCCATAATGCTGTGACCCTTCGCCCACATGGGTTGGAACCTTGTCCTTTAGAAAGACACTCCAGATGTACCATGTTGTGCACAGGGTAGCTTGCAGAAAGCATCACACTAATGAGCGATAAATCACAGAGTCATTGGCATAATTGACCATGTAAGTGAACGGTGGAAAACTTTGTTTTGGGTCAGAAGTGTGTCTAACACGGATCTCATGACATCATTGGGAAATGAAGGTGCTATCGCACTTGGACTCTCACAGACTCACACTAAAGGAAGGCCCATGGAATTCACATGCAGCGTCTTGAGGCCCTTGAAAGTCTGTGTTAACAACAGGACCACTTTAGTCAACAGACTCCTGGTCATGTGAAGCTGAGAATTGGGAAAGAAACTAAGAACTGAGGAACTGAGGCGCTAAGTCTGTAGCTATTTAATTCTTAAATTTAAATCTAAGAACTGAAGTCAGACAGTGAAGACTTGTGAAGACATTTAGGACAGGTCAGGTGTAGGACCTGAGCAAATATCAATTTTATGAAATCCATGTAAAGATGGGATTGCTGATGAAACATTGTCATCTTAATTGAGAAATGCTATAACTGTCGAAGTCAGTAGGTTTTAGAGATTTGGTGTGAAAAAAAAAGAATGTGAGATTTTTAACATGTGTCCTTGATAATGCTGAAGGTTGATCACTTGTGGAAATCATAAGACATTGGGTCTGCTGAGGTATAGATCATTTGCTATGATTGATTTCACCTGCTTTCTTCTACGCTCTAATGTGGCCACTGGAACAGAGAAGCTGCCTCTGTGGCCTGGGCTGTAGCTCTGCCAAAAGGTGCTGTTCCAGAACCAGAGTTCTGTAGGAGAACTTGAGAAGTGAGTTGTCCTGTCCCTACCCCTGGGTATTTTACCTCTTTCTGGGCTAACTGTATATTTACTTCCTCTTTCTTCCACGTGTTGAATGAGACTTGGGTGGTGCCAAATCCAAGCATGAGCTGTAAGTGTCCTTAGTAGTCAGTGTTTGCTGGTGTCTGAGTGCTGGGTATTTCCATACAGCACCATGTCCTCTTGGCAAACAACTCTGTGGGATAGGCCATATTATTACATCATCTGAGAGAAGAAGAAGCTAAGGGTGAGGCAACTTGATCAGAAAGTGTAAGTTGAATTCAATTTTATCTATCCCAATCCCTTCAGTAACTTCCTCCACATAAACATGGTACAGTTATGGAACCAGCAACATTAATGTAGATACCATATTATACTTAATCCATAGACCCTGTTTAACTTTTGTCTGTTTCCCCAGTAGTGCCTTTTATTGCTATGCTAGAGTTCTGTCACAAATGTTGCAAAGCAGTGCCGTAAAAATGCTCCAAGGATCAGCTACAAATACACTCTAAGTGAATGAGAACATAAAAGACATATACAAGCAAGGAGAAATTACTTGACCAGAAACTCAATTGATGTATTTAACAGTAGTAAAGAGATTAAAGAGAAGGGCCAGTGAAATTAGAGACAACTCAAAAGATGTTTGTTTCATCTAAATATCAAAGAAACAAAGTGAAAGATGGGGGATATAATCAAATTTACTATAGGAAAATAAAACCATGTCACTAGAACCTAAAAATTGAGGAGAAAGAGAGAAGGTGTGGTGAAGAGAAAACACTTAAAAAACAGTGGATGAAAATCTTTCACATCTGAGAAGAGAAATAAAAGCTCAAAGCCCTAACCCCATCATAAACCCAGAGAGCGTGATGTGCAGGCATGCCCACAGCTAACAGACTGCAGTGTTGTACTAGAATCTGCATTACTTGAGAAACTGTGGGAGCCAGGAGCAATAAATCAAGATTTCAAATGCAGAAAGAAAGATGCTAGGAAGACATTTTATACCCATTGAAACTGTCCTCTTGGAACGAACAATAAGGAGCCGAGTGTGGATGAAAGTAGACATTACATCAAAAGCTAGCCAAAAGAAAATGAAGTAACTATAGTACCTAAAAGCATGTACCCCACACTCAATTGCCAATGACAGAAACATACAAAGATAAAGCAGTCCCTTTACAAGAAGTCATAAAAAATACTTATGTGCAAAGCTTCAGAATGTCAAGAAAAACTAATATATATAATAGAATGGAAAAATCTACACAAATCCTTGTCAGACATTTCCTTACTTCCTCTCAATAACTTATATACCACAGAAGGAAAATAGCAACACTTATCTGTAGGCTCAGTTTTCTTAGCAATTATATTTTATTATGAACTTATTAACTGAGAGTACCTCATTTATAACCCAACTAACCTAAACAATAGGAAAAGGAGATTAAAGAATGCAATAATGAAACCATAAGGATACCAGTTCTGAGGAACGATTCTCCTGGCATAATCAGCAGGATTTCTTCTGCTGGAACCTGGAGCAACTGGAACTCAGAAGCTCAGCTGGAGCCCCGAAGCCTTCCCTCGAGCGGTTCTCTCTAGGAACATCTCGAAGTGGAGCGATGAACAGCCAAAACTATCCCAAGACTCCAAAGGCCCTGCCTTCTGTTTTTAGCTCACATTTATACCTCCTCTCAGAATTTGTTCAAGGATGTTTTTCAGCTGGCTAACAACCAATGTAAACAAAAACAACATGGTGGTTCGACTTCTAAGGGGATAAACATCACCTGCTCTCTCACAAGTCTTTTTCATATCCCACACCTGTGATCTAAACAAAAAACATGTTTATCTCTCCTTCACTTATCATACTAGCTAAGTTATGGATTACCCCACCAATGGGTAAATGCATAACAAAAACACAGTGTATATATTACTAATGATGTTTTATTCAGCCAGAGAGGACAAGAATCACATTACTGCAGGAAAACAGAACTGGAGAGTATCATGTCAAGTGAAATAAGCTAGACTCAAAAAGGCTTGTACTTACACCCAGAAAGGTGATACTTACCACTTATTTTCTCTTTCATGTATAATCTAGGCATCTAGATTATATGTACACACACACACACATGCACACACACGTGTACACACATGCACACGCACACACGTACACACACATGCACACGCACATGCGTACACACACATGCACACGCACACGCGTACACACACATGCACATGCACACACGTACACACACATGCACACGCACACGCGTACACACACATGCACACGCACACGCGTACACACACATGCACACGCACACACGTACACACACTCACATACACATGCACACGCATACACACGCACACACACGTATGTACGTATGGCATAAAGGAAGAGAGGGTACTATTAGAAGACTATTAGAGAGGAAGAGGAGATGCATGAAAATTAAAGAAGCCAATTGGGGTAAAAACAGGCAGCACATTATACAGAGAGACAAAAATATCTAGATGAAATCTACTATTTTGCATAATTAATGTATGCTAAGAAGACTATAGTCTAGAAAACCACTATTAAACAACTCAGCCAGGTTGACGAGTATAGACAATGCCACTTGCAAACAGCAGAGTACATACTCTGCTCAAATGTGCAGGGGCTAGTTACCAGGCCAGATCACATTGTGGGTCAGAAAACACGTCTCAGTAAATACAAACAGATTTTATTGTGCAGAGTAACAAATGTTCTGTGACCACAAATGGAAGCCAACTAGAAACCAGTAACATGAACATAGAAGGAAGTCATCTGTCCCTTGGAAATTAAACAACACATAACCAATGCATGAAAGACAAAGTTTCAGGAGAAACATAAAAATACATCTTGAACTAAACAAAAGCAAAATAAACCATGTCACAATTTGGAAGAACAGGCAAATCAGCTGTGGAATGAAATTTATAGCATTTTCAAAGAAGAAGAAGAAGAAGAAGAAGAAGAAGAAGAAGAAGAAGAAGAA
>OU015742.1:2317339-2328454 GCA_907169655.1 Acomys percivali | reverse complement strand
TATCTATCTATCTATCTATCTATCTATCTATCTATCTATCTATCTATCTATCATTGTACACACACACACACACACACACACACACACACACACACACACACACAATCAATGCCCCCTAAACTCACTGCATGTGAGCTGGGCAAGAATTTTTGAAATTCCTCAGCTTCTTTGTATCAGAAAGGGCCTGAATTTCTTCACAAGTGGCAAAATTCTGATATATTCAGAGAAGTCTACAGAGCAAGAGTTAGAATATGGTGGCCATATGGAAGAGACGTGGAAGGGGGAACAAGGACCCTTTTTCCTAAGGAGCAGAAAATTGGCTGGTCTCATGTTAAGACACTTACCTGAGCATGACAGAGCAGCTCCTTCGTGAACAAAGAATCTTCCAGGAGCTTACACAGGACTGCCTTCAGTGTCCAACCTGACTGTCACAGCTGGCCAGATCAATTCTTCTATCTGTGTATCTTTGCTGGAATAAAACACAATAACCAAAACCAACTTGTGGGAAGCTATAGTTTATTTAATCTTACAGCTTGTATTCTGTCATCTGGATAAGTCAGGGCAGGAACTCAAGGGCAGGAACCTGGAGGCAGGAACCTGGAGGCAGGAACGAAAGCAGAAGACACAAAGGAGGCCTTCATACTGGCTTGCTCCTCATGGTTTGTTTAGCCTGCTTTCTTATATCAGCCAGGGGCACAGTCCACAATAAGGTAGGCACCCTCACATCTATCTCAGAGAAAAAAAATTCCCCAAGAGGCTTTCTCACAGACCAATTTTATGGGCACAATTTCTTAATTGAGGTTCTTCTAAAACGATTCTAGCTGTGTCAAGTTGACATAAAATTAGCCAGCACACTGTGCCTTTGTAAAGTCAGTGTTCAAGTAGGCCTCATGATGGTAGTGATGGAGTGAGCCTTAGGTCTCAGCTCCCTGGTCTTTTCTAATGACATGTATTTGTTCTCATGGGTACATGGTACTTGGTGCATGAGGTCCAAGAGGAAGGCCCAATTCCCCCGGAGACTAAAACTCCATTGTTTCAGTATCTTCCAACAGCAATTTACCGTGTCTGAGAATAAGTCCATGACTAAGAAGAGAACAACAGGAGCTATCTCAAGTTAACCGTCATACACAGAGCGAACCCACAGAAAGGTTCAAGTCTTCTTTAGGAGGCCGCAGTTCATGAAGCTTAGACAGCCCTTCAGCCTCCACAAAGTCCTGACTACCTAAACTTGGCAGATGGATACTGGTTTTTTTTCCTACTAAAAATGAGAGGAAAGGAAAATCTAAGTGATATTTTCCAATATTCAGTGTGCATACATAGCACCTGTATCCTTTGCTCATGAGTAGCTTCTGACTTAGTTGCTCTGCTTGGGCCAGGCCCCGGAATGTGCATTCCTAATGCTTTCCATGTGGCACGGGAACTGTCCTACCTTCTGAGGTTAGTAGCAAGGGCTAGAAGGCTGGGGACACTCTTAGTCACCTGCAGAGGAAAGGACGGGGTACCATCAGGGTCTACCCTGACTCCCACGGCTGAAGGCTCTAGGGAGCTGATATGTGGACAAGGCTGGATATTTCTGTGCTAAACACAAAGGTTTGGGGACCCAGGGGGCGGCATCATTTCACCTTAGCGGCTACAGTAAGGCCGACGCAATGGTGGGCTGTTGGGAGTTTTTTAGTGCTTGCTGATTTTGGTGCTTAGCGATTTGCTGAAAGAAGAGGAACTACTAATTATGGAGGAAGTTTTACAAAAGGAGAAGGAAGGCGAACCCACGTCCTCCATCACCCTCCCGGGTCCCGTCCCAACCCTTCGCCGGCAAATTATGAGCACTTGGGCTGACTTCCAAGTTCCCGAGGTTCAAATGTGGAAAAATCCAGCTAATCTCCTGGAAAATCTCCTGACATGTACTTTTCTTTCAGAGTCTAGGCAGACTGCAAGCCTCTCCTCTCTTCCCACACTCGGCAGGCTTCTCTCACCCACTGAGGATGGGCTGGCTTCCTCCCTGGCTGGGCATTGATACCAGATACAAGATGGAATTAGTCGGGGCAAGGCATGTCTTACTGCTGACCCATTAACTCAGTTAGTACATTATGAGGGGGAGTGCTGATCCCGCACACTCGATTTGGGCTGTCAGGCCTGGTTTGAGCGTATTTCTCATCGAGTATTCCATATCAAAGGCTGGGATAATAGAATTAGAGGACATTAGGATTTTCAATCTGGAAGGGACCCTGGAGATCACTTAGTGCCGCTTGCTCGTTTTACAGATGAGGAAACTCATTTTCAGAAACTCAGGTCTCTACTCAGCTTTTGATACGTGCGTGAAATCGTCAGCTCCCACGCATGGGGGCTCTGTGCACAAGTGAGGTGAGCCAAGAGCAGAACCTTCCTATTGAGTTATTCTCGATGCTAGCTTTACTTTCATCAAAGTCGGCCAAGCACTCCATTCTGGGCAGCACTCGCTCTCGGGGAAAATGCAGATGCCTCGGTTCTGATAATAGCTCAAGAAGAAGTGTGGTGTTTTTACTTACAGGGCATTTTATACAGTTTAATAGCAAAGGCATCCCTGGCGTCTGCAGCAGATGGTACCCAGGGCAGGCAGCTTTTTCTAAGGGATTTAGCTGGATTTTAGCTGATGAAATCTTCTGTATCATTTGGTGATCATATTTCACTTCAGACTTTTGAACAGGACAGATTGTCCACCTGGGTCTCATTTTGCCACATTTTATTGATGGTCTGAGTCAGATCTTTCACGTTTGTGCTAACTGACCTTGAAGGAGTAGCTTGTTGCTTAACTTTTATGACATAGACAAGCAAACTGCTTGCGAATTTTGCAGCACAACGGTGATGAACAATGAATTAGAATTCTTTATTAATATTTATTGCCTGCACTTAAAGAGGAGTATAGATTATATCCATCTATTGAGCAAAAATACAAAATTAATTTTGATAGAAGCATATATATATGTGCATGTGTGTGTGTGTGTGTGTGTGTGTATAACTACTATGGTTTTGTTGGAGAAATCTGAGTCTATGTAATGATACCACAGTCACCTTCTGTTGTTCTAAATCTGTGAATAGTGGCAGCTTTCTCCCTCCTAGCTTGGTTTTTCTGAGTAATTGCAGAAGCCACCATGCAGAACAACATGAGCTCATCTTCTGAAATATAATGTCCGTTTGTGAGAACTACAGGAGCCAGACAATCTGGCTTTGAGAAACACATCCAAGCAACCTCAAAGCTATAGATGCTTGGTCTATAAAATTCCTAGCTCCAGTTCCGCAAGCTGGTCATAGAAACAGAAGAGCATCTGAGGTGTGCTCAGTCGAGAGACGGCCAGTGTAGAAGATGGCCAACATGTAATGTGAGGTCTTCCACCAGATTCTGGAGCAGAGAAAAGATATCACAGGGGAACTCAGAAAACCCAACATGTGGACCTTAGTTTTGAATGATGTATCCACATCAGTTTCTAAACAACAACAAAAGATTCTATGGGTGAAAGACACCAGCTCTGGTATGAGCGGGCTAGTCTCTGCAATGTTTCTAAAAGCATAAGATTTAAAGGCGATTTAAAATAATACCTGTTACATACATTTAGCCTTGGATGTTGCCTATTTTTGAAATACAGTTGAGAGCCCCACAAACCGAGTGTGAATCCACATGCAGCAGCGTTTCATTGAGTTCTCAGAACACTTCCGTGTGGTACTTACTCAGATTTTCAAACAGCAGCTTTGGACACCGAGACTAGGTCAGAGGGAATGGTTTCCTCTGCGTTCGCTGAGATCCTCTGGCTTTGGAGCGGCAGCTGGATTCTTCTGATTCTTGGCTTGCCTGACTCTAAAGTTCAAGTCTTTTCCGTTCCTCACTTGGTTCTCAGAATCTGCCTTCCAGAGATGGGAAGAAGTTGGGAAGAGTCAGCAGACGTGAGGAACTCAGAGTGTAGTATCTGACTCCTGGTGTCATGGGAGCTCACTAGTGAGTCTCCTTTAGCCTCTGTCTTCCAGAACCTGGGGTCTGCTCAACTTTGGGTGGATCATCATATTCCTTGGGTTTGAGTGAGACATACCTTGACATGGGAATTACCCCCTGCGGTGGTGTGGTGGGTGTGGCCTCAGCTAGTAGGTAGATGGGCATCTGCAGATCTGGGGCAGCACAGACTCACCTAGAAGAGCAGACAGTGTCACCACACCAAGGTCAGCTGTGCTGACTCTTCCTCTTCCTTACCGTTTGCATGTCTGGGTCTCTGGCTCCTAGAAACATGGAGTCTACACCCCTGAAAGACTCCACTCCACAGCCGAGAGGAGAGCCTACAAACCTGTGTTTCAAATCACCACCCATCAGTCCCTGAATCTCTTTTCTGATTCCAAATTTCAGAAGATCAAGTTTTCACTCTTATTGGTAGAAACATATAAACTGAGGTCAGTGTTGTTGGCTCTTGTTTGTGGCATCGGTTTACTGATGAAGGCAAGAGTTCACAGGCTGACTTACAGTCAGATGGTCCTCAACCTGCCTGGCTGCCTGCTTTATAAATAGCTTGCTAGAGCACAGCTATCACATTTGTACATCTTCTTACTACCATGGTGGAGAAGACAGGAGACTGTAAGTCCACAAGGGCAAAAGAGTAATCTAGTCCTTGGTATAAGTGTCAACCCATATGGTCTGTGTATTAACCTTTTGTCAAAGGAAGGTAAGGAAGCCACAGTAAAGGATGCTGAAATCTTGGTGTAGTTAGGAATCTTCTGTGATGCTGTGTATGTGCTACTTAGCAGAGCTTTGAAGCACGCACAGTCTAACCCACAACGAACACTGGCCTCTGCAACAGCCAGACCTGGTTCTGATCACCTCAGAGGAGGCCTGCATATGCTTAATTGTTGCTGGATGTTATGTTGGGATCAAAGCTTATAAATCAAAACAAATATCACTGTTTTTGCTGAATTGTGCCCCTCTCAAATTCATATGTTGAATCCCTAACCCTTAACATGACCCAATTCCAAAATAGTGTCTTTAAGGACTTAAAATTAACTGATGTCACATGGGTGGAGCCCTAATACAACTGGTGTTCTACTAAGATTAAAATGCACCAGGGACCACCCACTCTGAGGGCAGAGGAGAGAGGTCCTGTCACAGGGTGAGAAGTCGCCATTGGCAGGCCAATCAGACACCTCATGAGAAACCAACCATGCTGCCACCTCGGTCTTGGGCTTCTGCTTTCCACAGCCACAGCACCCCTGAGCTACTTAGTGCCACCGCTAAATTACAAAAAATGAGGAATTAAAAATTGCCGCATTGCCGTGTCTGTTCCACTCCAGCTAGGAATATACGCAGAAGGATCGCCCAGGAGTCAGGTGGAAATTGAGTACATCTGAAATACAAGACCAGACATTTTGCTTTCTGATAGATATGACTGACATGCACTAGCGTTTCTCTAAGATGTGCAACTGATGCGGTACGACACCCGAAACTCTCCTCATAAACCAAACAGCGACCACATCAACCACGGCCCTCAATTTTCTCCAGACCCCTCTGTCATCCCTCTCTTAGTCCTTTGCTGCAACTTCCTTGTTGAGCAGCAAGATGCAGCCACTGATACCGTTTCTGGCACTGTAAATGTGTGGATTAATTTACATTTTCTATATATGGTCTTGTTCTAGGTGTAGTCAATGTTTAGCTGACTGTAATTATTGTGCTAATCACCTGTGCTGTTGTTCAGATCACTATTTGCTTTTTTTTTTAGGCTGCCAAACAATTTTCTGAGCTGAACCCTGTATTGCTGATGGTCAGTTATTTGTTTCTAGTTTCCAGAAACTATAAATAAAGTGACCAGGAACATTCAAGGACTAAGTTTCATGTGAATATATGGATTTGTTTTTTACTACATCTAATATAAAACACATGTTTAACTTTTTAGGAGGCAGTCAGGCTGTTTTCCAAGTGACATGCCATTCATATCACTGCTGGCCACGCGTGACAGCCATTGTTTCACAGCCTTGCCAGCACCTGACATGGTCGGTCTTCTGTATTTTTGCCCTTATTATAGGTGTTTTGTGTAATGGCATTTCGCTGTGGCTTTTATTTGTGTTTCGCCATTGAGTTTTGGCACTGATGATCTTCTTATGTGATTAGTTATGACAAAGGTATACTCTTGGTGTATATCTGTGTACATGTGCATGTTTGCGTGTACAGAGGCCAGAGGACAATTTCAAGCATGTCGTTTCATAGGCACTGTCTACCTTGCTTTTTGAGACTGTGTTTCTCCTTGGCTGGGAAGTCACCAAGTCTGTTGCTTTGGCTAGCCAATGGGCCCCAGGGATCTACCTGGCTCCTAAGTTGTTTTTGTTTTGTATTTAAAGAGTATTTATTCTTTTCATTTTGGTTATAACTGCCTCATTTTCTTTATAGTTACAGGGTCTCCAAGTGGGCATTTAATTACATATATTATGCCTTATGAAAATCATTCAAAATATTTAAATGTCCTATCCAACAAAATGTCACGGAGGAGAATGCAGCTCATGGCATACCCTTGCTAATGTGCTATTGCATGTGACTTCCTAAAATGTCCTGCCTGAAGTTAGGTGCCTAAAGCACTGTTTATTACTTACATAGTTTCTGTGACTGGGAATTTTGGCATGCATTAGCTGAGGGTTGAGTCACCACATGTGACCAAGTGAACGAAGGGTCTGGACATCATACTCACGTCACGAGAAAACAAAAGTAACATGAACTTAATCTGTTTTCTTCGCTTAAGCCCTGTCAGGGACTGTGTGTCTGAGAACTATAACTCGTGCTTTCTAGAAGACAAAATGTTGATGCTTCTGATGATTTATGCTTATGACATGTTAAAAATGCAATTACCTTCTTGTAATATCTATCTGCTTTGCAACATAGTTTTCTTGGTATTCAAAATTAAAACCTGGAGCTGGAGAGATGCCTCAGTGGTTAAGAGCACTTGCTCGGCTGAGACCCCAACGCCCACATGGGGGCTCACAAGTTCCAGTAACTGCGACTCCAAGGGATCCAGCACTCTCTTCGGCACCTGGAAACATGTGGTGCACATGCAAATCATTAAAAGTAAAACAGACTAGGCTAAAACTTTGTATGAATTTAGATTAGGAATATACTAGCTGCCGCGTAATTACTCCATGTCACAGGAGTACCAGCTAGATTCCTAATTTTATAAGACCCCTTCTTCCTCCCCTCATCCTAGTGCCCCCTTCATCCTGTCTTCTTTATTTCCCCTCCACTCCTCTTCTTTGCTTCTTCACTCCTCTTTTTCATCCCCCCTGCTCTTTTCTTCTTCCCCCGCCCCTTTTTTCTTCTGTGTCAGAGTCTCACCCCGTCTCTCAGGCTGGTCTGGAAACTTATGACACAGCTTAGGATGACCACACCAGCGCTCCCGGCTCAGCTTCCCAAGACCTAGGATTGTAGGTATCAGTCAAGTACGCAGCAGGACTATGTTTTTCCTCCCAATGCAGCAACGCGTAATTAATCAAAAGATAATTGTACTTGCAGATAAATTTTTTTTCAATTAGTGCCTCACTTTTAAAGGACTTTTTACAGCACTGCTCAATTAGACCAACCCACACAGTCTTGCAAGATCTTCAAGAGCCTTTCCACCAAGGTGGCCACATTTCCTTGCAGCTGCCCAGAGCAGGGGCAAGGGGCTTATAAGGTCAGTGAGCTTTTCTGATTCTACTGCAGCCTCAAGTTTTAAAAAGTTATTTAAAAACAAAGCGAGAAGGAAAAGGAATACAAAGTCCTCGTAAGAGGGTCTGGACTCCGAGAGCAGTTCAGAGCTTCAGTCCCTAGAAGGGGGTTGGACATCTCAGGGCGTCCATGGGATGCAACTGTTCTTAAGTGGTTCTGAAAAACCAGGATCCTTCAGCAGAGAACTTCCTTAGGATTCAGAGAAAGTCCAGGATCTGGTAGAAACATGATATTCCTAGACACTTGTCCTGAGGAAAATGGGAGCCCCATCCTTCCCAGTCCCAGTTTCTGGTCCTGTTTAGCATAGTCCTCCAGTGTCCCCATGCTGGATGAGTTCTTGGGCTCTGGCTAGAAAGGTCCACATAAGACGCTGCCACTCGGGGCTTTACTTGGGGCCTCAGGCAAGTCCAAACTTGAACTACATCAATCATGGGCTTAAAAACAAAACAAAACAAAACAAAAACAAAAAGTAGTGCAAGAGAGACAAAAAAGCTGAAATTTGCTTTAATAAATTGAATAGATCTTTTGATGGCCTTCCAGAGTCTCATTCAACCAGAGGCTTTGTCAGTGAGTGGCACAGCAACAGGGGGACTTGGGGACAAGCGTTGTCACAGAGGAAGCGATGTGGTTATAAGGAAATGCAACCGCTCGTCCCTTTTTGTCATGCCCTTCTTCCCTCCCTTCCTTCCTCTTTATTCGTTCCTTCCCTCGCCCTCCCTCCTTCCTTCCTCTGTTCACTTCTCTCTCCTAGTGATTAACCCCAGGGCTCTGGGCACGCTTGTCAGGTCCTCCTTAAACGCGCTACTCTCCAGCCTGCAGCTTCTCCATCTCGCCCTCCACGTACCATTTCTATGTGCTTGTCAGAGTGACCAGGGGCAAATTTTTTAACATGATCTGCAAATGGGCAAGTTTTTGTCAGAACTTTATTTAATGTAGCTTTTATTTTCATGTATACCTCTGCTTAAAACCTCTGGGATGTGCTCATTAATCTTGTTGGGTGAGGTGTTACATGAGGCGCATTAGTTAATTTCTTGTGAAAGAAATGGTCACCAAAATATAAGCTGAAGCTCCCTGTAGTCACTTAGACATAGATATATTTGTGTAAGCGAGGCTTCAAGTTTAGTGGATGAATCCGGACTCTGTCTTGTATATGTGTATATAAACATAAATATATATGTGCATTTGTTGAATAGTTTCCTTCAAAATAGCACAAAAGGTTTACACATATGTTGGTAGGAATCACCCAGAGAACCAAATCGCACATAAAAGCCTCCACACGAAGGAGGACGGTTATGCTATAAATAGTTCAAGATGAGCCTCCCTTTGAACGGCTCTGTTTTGTTATCTGGTATTAAGCAGTTTCTATTCAGCAACTTTACTTCTGTTCCTTATTACCGAAGAGTTATTGTGTTTTTACTTAAAGTAAACTCGACTTTTAAAAGGAATAGTAAAGAAGGGAAGTTTTGTTGCTGTTGGTTTCCTTTTGTAAATAAATGTTTACTCAAGGCATGAAATTTCTCTTTGAACAACGGAGGCCTCCAATGGGAGAAATTCTCCAAGCTGTGGCATATTCTTGTGGTACGGTATGATTACACGCTCAAATGTCATCATAAACCATGTGTATTGTAATAATAATTCCAAAATCAATCTGTAAATAAAACAGCATCTATAAATTCAGGCACATGCAACTCATGTGTCATGATTTTGTTTAAGTATGTGGGATGTGTCTTTTAAATATTGAAGGTTTACCAAGAATGGCCACGTTAGAAGCAGCTAGTGATGTATGGCTGTTCTGTGATACAATTCGGCTGCCGAATAGCCGTGATCCTTTTTTTTTTTTTACTGGGATGAATTGTATTTGATTATTTATCTGAAAATAAGACAATAGAATGCTATACACAAGATGTTGTAATTAGTAAAAAAATTACTCAAGTGTTTAATAAAGTGAAAGAATTGCCAATTACTATGATGTAATCCATGTTAAATTTGCATTTATTTAACACAGAGAGTAATGTTTAAAAGGTTATCCTCCAAGTGTTGGTAAAAATTCAGTTATAATGATATTTATCTGGACCCTAATACAGGAGAAAATTGGAAACACAAATGTTCAAATAAAAATTTTGTACATATTTTTGTAGAAGATATAGTCATCCTAAGTAAAACATAGACAAACAAAACAAAAACCCCACAGACTCTATTCCTTTTCATCCACTATGATTTTTATCTGCAACATTTAGTGCTGCATTTGAAACACATCTAGTTTCTAAATTGAAAAAACCATACATGTAAGTTGATGCACAGATGTACCCCTGTGCTGTGCACATGTACATTGTAAATGTATCTAATACAGTATGTGAATATGTGTTTAAAATGATATAAATTATTTAATATTGTACATATTTCTCAATAAAAAATGAGAACATTGGAAATTATATGAAAATTTATATTTCTAGAAGCACAACACTAATTTGTTGTTATTTTTTTGCTTAGTTATTTTTTGACTGAACTTGCTAATCAAAAACTTTCTGTGCTTGGCAGCTTGTGTGTGTGCGTGCACGTGTGTGCGTGTATGTGTGTGCATGTGTGTGTGTCTGTGTGTGAGGCACACCTGCAGGAATATGTGTTGAGGGTGGAGGATCGAACTCAGCTTGTCAGGCCTGCATGCAAGCACCTCCTCCCTGCAGTCCTATTTCAGCTTTTATTTCCTCTGCTTCGTGCTGTCTCATGTTTCTCTTCACTGCTCCTTTCTGCATTTTTTCCGGTAGTATTATTTTAGTTCCCTTAATGACTTCTATTATGCTTATCTCTTCACATCTGTGATTTCTTTATCCAAGGATTCAACTACTCCTCAGTGGAGAATCCTAAGGAGCTGGGTACACAGGCTCACAACTGTAGTCTGAGCACTCATCAGGCCGAGGCAGGAAGACGGTGATGACGAATTCCAAAGTAACACGGCACCATTTCCCACTGGGGCCAAGCATCCATTTTCTTACAGTCTCATTTATTCTTTTAGTGTGTGTGTGCTCGCACACACACACACACACACACACACACACACACACACAACCTATACCTGCATTACATACACTTATTATGTCTGCACGTGGTTCAAATTTGCCCTAAATCTCCTCAGTGAATTTTCAAGTTCTACTTACTGTTTTGGGTTTTTTTTTTTAACCCTAGAATTTCGACTGCTTCTCTTTCACCCTTTTTATATTTATTGGGTTTTTGTTTGACCCAGTGCTATAGGATGCTTTATTCTTTGCATTATGCTTTGTTGTCTTTTTGAGCACAGTTACTCTGGATATGTTGAAGCTTTCGCTGTTAATCATGACCTCGGGGTGCTCTCACAGGCACGTCATCTCCTGCTAGGAAGCATACGGCTTCTTTGCCTGTCTTGTACCCTTTTTTTTTTTTTT
>OU015742.1:2307316-2317329 GCA_907169655.1 Acomys percivali | reverse complement strand
TGGAGCAAGAATGAGGTTCGCTGTGTGTCCAAACCCTGGAAATCTCATCCTGAGATCATCAAGAGTAGGACTGCTCACCCCTCCTGCCCCAGGTCTGCATGGCCCAGGGCACATAGCTCTGTGTTTCCACCACTGCCCTCCCCCAACTGCCCTCTGCTGCCTTTATAAGGTCATGTATGGCAGCACCTGGAAGTCCTCATTATGCAAGTGAGGCACCCACAGTGCTCTCTCTAGACCTGACCAATGATGTCCACTCACCCCGAAAGCCCCTACCCACCGCCCAAAGGTTTAAGCGGCCTTTGTTCCCGCATTAAATGAGCCGCCCCACTGAAACTTGTCTCCCAAGAGTCTGTTCTTGTCATGATCACAGGTGCCTTAGGTCTTTTCTGCTCCCAGGCTCTGCTCTTCTCTGGCTCAGGCTACCCCAGTTGTGATCTAGGGCCCTCCATCGCAACAGGCCGGGTAAGCGGAGCATGAGTGGTGCTGCAGCGTGGGAGTTCGAAGACAACCAAGACTGCAGGAGGAAGGTAAGCAGTTCCTCCCAAGAGGACATCTCTAGCCCTCCCTCCCTTGACCTTGCCTCCCTGTGACAAGGGCTGGCAGTCTGACTTTTCCTACATTCTCTTACTTCTGGTTTGTTCCACAGCGGGGGAATCAGACATGGCGATGAGGCAACCGATACACTCTGGCCAAAGCTACTCCTCGGCGTGGATGGAAGGCATCCAGGCCTTAGTTTGGCCCCTGACTGCCCATGTGGATATTGGCTATAACCATTATTCTTCTTTACGTACTAATCAGGTGACACATTGTCCAGTTAAAAACCCACTAAGGTGGCCACTGGCTTTCTGAAATTTGTGAACAGGCTTGCATCTAGAAGTCTGGACAATCTCCTGTGGAGTTTCATTGCCCAATGTGAATATTCTCCTTTGACTTTGGCTTTTCCACACTCTCTCTTTGTCACAGGAAACAGGACTGCTTCCTCCGTCTCAGCAACACTCTCTGGGCCCACCCAATCCATGTTGTGCCCTTCCTTACCTCCCTATGTTGCACCACAGGACAGTCCTCCCATCGCCAGGCAGCTCCACTACCTTTGGGACTCCCACTGCCGTCCAGGCATTTCTAGTTAATTAATGTCCACCTCACCCTGGATAAACCTCTAAACTGATAACCTTACCAGGCTGGAGACTTTAAAAAGCTCAAGCAGGCAGAGTCAAGAAGAAGAGCATCCATGCCCCTTGGACTAAATCTTTCCTCCAAAGTCAAACTGCCCCTTGAAACATGTCCCAGGACTGATGAGACATCTCCTGTCTCTCTCTAGCCAGCCCACTTTTCCTACCATGAGAGCTCTCTACAGAGACAAATGCCTCCAACTGGTCAGGTGGAATTAGGGCCAAGATGATATCACACTGGGCTATGATGAGCTTTTTGGCAAGGCAGCTTTCTCCACAGGAGCCCAGCAGGCAGCCCAGCCAGCAGGATATTATGACCAGGCACTCCTGGGATAGAGTCACCTTACCCCCAGTAGCTTACAAGACTCTGCCTCTTCTCTGCTTTTCTTCAGTAAAAAACCAGAAGAGTAAAGTCTCTGACTTTATTCTTAGAATTAAAATGAGCATATAAACAAAAGTCCCTGACCCTGCAGCCAGAGACCGCCTTCTTAAAAAGATCATTTGGGAGGATATGACCTCTGCATGCACGCTCACCTGCCAAGGCCTCAAAGATGAGCACCATGACTGAAGGATTGTGCCACTCAGGATATTGGGACAGCCTCCTATCAGGCTGCTTCCATTGCCCAGGCCTTCACACTAACAGTAAAAACAGAAGGGGCTTCTTTTATATATTGTGGAAAGGGACACTGAAAAGGTGAATGCTTTAAGGGGAGGCCCTCTCCACCAGAAATGCCACCACCCCAAGACAATCTGCCCCTGATGCCGTAGGGTCTTCTCCTGGAGGAGAGATTATTGCACCAGTAATGACAAAGATGGCCTACTGATAGATGGAGCCTTTAAACTTAAAATGGGGCAGCCCTCAGCCTTAACAGTAAGAGGATGAACTGTTCCAACGGAGGATTAAATGGGTTTTCAGGGTCTCAGAAAGCTCTTACCAAAAGATATCCATGAAAATAGGTGACAAACCACCCAAGTGGCTCATCAATAGTGGAGAAGATAAAACAATTTTAAGACAACAAGACATCCCACAAGACTGGGAACTAATTCATGGCCCTCAATTTCTAGGCATGCGAGGAGGTTGCTCACATGCCTTTGCCACAAGCCAAGCCTACAAATGGAAGGACCCTGACAGGTCTATGGGTATGATGTGCCCTCTTGTGGCCATCATCATCATCAATCTTCTAGGAAGAGACATCCTGGAGGCTCTGGAAGTTACTCTTACTAGTCAACAACAACAACAACAACAACAACAACAACAACAACATTACCTGAAGTAATAATTATACACACAAAAACTTAAAAAACCTTTACCTTCCATGGGCTGGCCCCAACTCAAAGTCCACTGTTAAATATAATACTCCGTGCCTCAACTGGGTCCTCAACAAGCCTATCTGGTTGAACAATGGCCCCTATCAAGGGAGAAACTTGAAACACTCACACAGTGAATAGAAAAACAGCTCCAGCTTCATCATATTCACCCTCCCCGCAGTCCACGGAACACCCCTATGTTTGCCATTAAAAAGAGCCTCTGAAGATGGAGACTGATAAAAGGTTTAAGGTCAGTTTGCAAAACTTGTGGTTTTGGGGTCTCCACCATTCCTGCCATTGTCCCTCTCTTAGAAATAGACATTAAAGATTGCTTCTCCTCTATTCCTCTCCATCCACGGAATTCCCAACACTTTAGGGGGTTATTAAGGGGGTATTTTGCATTCTCAATATACCCTATTAACCACTTTGGGCCAGCCTTATGATATGAGTGGACAGCTCCCTCACAAGGGATAGCAAACAGACCTACCGACGGGAGGCCGTTGCCACAGTATTAAGGCCTTACTTAGACAAAGGTCTCCCCCACATTTGTCACCATATGGATGATGTAGTGACACCTGCCCTACACAACTTAAGGATCAATTAATACCTTCCCTATCCTCCCTGAGGTATGAAGCAGCTCCTCACAAAGTTCAGCTTATTCTACCCATAGTGTTCTTGGGAATGGAAATTTCCCTAACCCTCAACACTCTCTCATAAACCAACCCTCTCCTTCCCTCAAGACTTAACTCTCTACTCCTTCCAAAGCTTTCTGGGAAACCTTAGTTGGCTTCAGCCATGGCTTTCCTACTCACCAGTACCCTACAGACTCTCTCTGATCTCCTAAAAGGGAATAAAAACTCCTCCTCCTCTCAAGCTCTCTCTTCTGAGGCAGTTGAGGCTTCAGACACCATTAATGCCGCCCCGAGAGACACAGCACTAACTAGGTCTGAGCCAACAATGCCCATATAGCCTATTTTCAACTCTTCCCCTGCTCTCATGAAAGCACTGTATCAGCCCCAGGGAGCGAGCGCTGGAAAGGCT
Organism: Acomys percivali; assembly: GCA_907169655.1. Lineage (NCBI taxonomy): Eukaryota > Metazoa > Chordata > Mammalia > Rodentia > Muridae > Acomys > Acomys percivali. The sequence goes on along the minus strand of OU015742.1, from coordinate 2,313,811 downwards.
CCACACCCTGGTGGGTGACGCACCTAGAATTTTAACTGAGATTGATGCACTTGCTGTTATGATTAGAATGGCAGGGATAGAGCCCTGCAAACCTTAAGAAAAGAACCCCAAATCCTTGTCACCCCCTTTCCTTCTCCAGTATTCAATGGCTACTCAGAAGTCATTCCTGCTTTGCTATTAGCCTAACTGGATTCTGGGAAAAATTGATAATCATTACCCTAATGAAAGATGGGTTTCTGCCTTACCTCTGTTGCAGGTGGCTAACACCACCACCCCCTTTTTTCCAAAGATGCCCATTACTGAGGCCGCCTCAGTATTTACTGATGGAAGAAAAAGGGGGAGCCATAACAATAATAAACTACTACTCAAGGGATGAAACCCTCATTATTAGGTTCAGAGAGTTGTCTTATCACTCCCCTGTAGTGGATGTAAGAATGTTTTTGTTTTGATCCCAAGTGTGGGATGTGAAACAGACTTTAGTGAAGGCACATCATGTTTGTCCAAAAGAAAAGGAACTGAGTCATGAGGGGACCATGGTCTTTGCCAGTTGGAAAGCATCCTGGTATGCATCCTAAGAGGATATATATCTATATATACCCCTAAAGCAAAGGCTTGGATTTTGGCCTTTGCATCACTTCATATCACTTGACTGTTCATCACTTCAAGATGCTCCTAGAGAGAAACGCTCCAGAGAAGACTTCGAGGTTCTGGGATCCAGCTGCTGCAGCTATGTCACTTTTTGCTGAATTTCCAGTTTACCGTTTAAAGGGACTTCCGGAATTCTGATGGTGAAGGATAGGCCCCAAGGAACTGAGTCTAAAAATGGTCTACTTCTCCTGTTCCTATTAACCCTCTCTCTCTCCTCTCTAGGGAAGGTGGGCTGGAAGGGAGCTAGAGTCATTAAAGAACCCCAAGTAAGCCAGGCGTGGTGGCGCGTGCCTGTAACCCCAGCCCTCTGGGAGGCAGAGGCAGTGGATCTCTGTGAGTTCAAGGCCAGAGTGGTCTACAAAGAGACCACAAAGGACAGGCAAGGCTACACAGAGAAATGCTCCCTTCAGCTCCTGGCTGTCTCCAGCTCTCTTCCTCCCCTCAGTATCCACCAGCTGTGAGGCTAAGCGTATCACACCCCAACAGCTGTGGAAATGGACTACAAATGGCACCACATAGTTCTCTCTCCTGAACAGCACCAGAACTCAACACTTTTTTTCCCCAGCGTTTTGTTTTCTTTTTCCCTTTTTAATATAACTGTACCGGTTTGAGTTCTGTCGCTGTGATAAACACCGTGTCCACGAGCAACTTAGTGCGGAAAGGATTTAATTTATCTTATACTTTACAGGACATTATTGAATTATTGAAGAAAGCCTGGCTAGGAATTCAGACAGAACCCTGGAAGGAGAACATGAAGCCGAGGCCGTGGAAGAAGGCGGCTTCCTAGTTTGCTTTCTTGGCTAGGTCAGCTACCTTTCTTATGTAGCTCAGGCCTACCTGTCCAGGAATGGCACCGCCTGCAGTGGGCTGGGATCTCTCTCTCTCTCTCTCTCTCTCTCTCTCTCTCTCTCTCGCTCTCTCTCTCTCTTTCTCTCTCATCAACTAGCTATCAGGAAAATTCCCCACAGATGTATCCATGAGTCAATCTAATGGAGACCAGTGCCTCTGTTGAGGTTCTCTCTTCCTAGTTGTGCCGAATTGATAACCAAGGTTAGCTGTCACCACAGACCAGAAAGCATGCAATGGCAGCATGCAGAAATACTTCCGGTTCTTTGTAGCTTACTGGCTACTTTAACATTTTTTTTTTTGCATCTGTGTTCATAAATGCGAGTGGAACTGACTTGTGAATTGGTATATGTTGGGATATGCAGCTGTGAGCTTCTTATCCACTCTAGCCTCTAGGATCTTGCCTATTAGAGTTCATAAACTGAATGTCTCTCAAAGACCCAAGTACTTACGGACACCTCCTTTCATAGCCCGGGGCACCATTGGCAGGTGGTAGAACATTTGGGAGGTGGAACACAGGAAGAAGGAAACTAGGGCCATTGCTTTTGTTTTCCAAAAGGTGAGCAGCCATGATAAAGCACACCATCACAGACCTCAAAGCCACGGGGGCCACTGACCAGTGGCTAAAATCTCTGAAACTGCAGAGCTAAAATAAATGTTTTATTCTCTGTGTGTGCAGGTCTCTGAGTATGTGAGCAGATGCGTGAGGCAGAGGAAAAGCTCAGGTGTTCGTCTTCAGGGAATGCTTTCCCTCATCTCTCAGCAGCCTAGAACTTGGTGAGGTAGGCTGTTCAGGGAGCTCCAGGGATCTGCTTAGCTCCACCTCCCCAGACTGGGGATTATAAGAACGTGTCACCATATTTGCCTTTGGGGAAAGGGCTCTGGGGGATCAAACTTAGGTCCTTATTCTTGCAAGGCAAATACTACTTTATTGACCGATCCATCTCCCAGCCTGGCACTTCCTTCTCAATAAAAGTTGTGTGTGTCAGGCGTTGTGTCATAGTGACAGAAAATCGACTGACTAACTGTGCAGTCATAGCAACTTTACAGTGACCCTTCTCGTGTGTTGGGCACCAAGCAATAACCCAGTCAGAGAAGACACTAAACATCTAGCAGTGTCACAATCTAAGAAAGTACTTTATCCTCAAAAAGGAAAGATTTGTAATTAAAAACTTCCTTCGGGATTTTTTTTTTTACCCCCATGACACCAATTTGTTTTTACTTTATTTCAGAAGTTGGAATAAATGAATCTCGGTTGCAGTACGGAAGCAACACTAAGAGCTATGTGTGCCTGTGACTTTTAAAAAATTACTTTAACATCAGACGCTTACATTTACCTGTGAGCTGGGTACAAGGAAGGGGTGAGTTCGATGTGCCTTTGCATCTGGGTAACCTTCTGGAAAGTTCCCTAGATTCTCCTCCCTGTTCTCCAACCGGGTTTCTTTGTTCCACATTATTTTCTCCATTTCAATTCAAATGACAAACTAATGCTCTGTCAACAGGCACTTTATCCACTGAGCCGTGTTTCTCCAGCCCCTGGTGTTTTGAGCACTCAACAGAGGAAGGATTTCCCTTGCTTTAGACTGGCCAGCTGGCAGAAAGGATTGCGCGTGCGTGCGTGTGTTGGGGGCAGGGAGAGTGGTCTCTGCGGCACCATCTAGAAGCACACAGGTACCTGTATCTAATACTGATGCGGAGGACAAAGAAATGAGGGAATGAAAGGCTACGGCCACTGTTTCCAGGAAGTTGCCAGTGGGTTCTAAGCTCTATCTACTGGGCTTGGGGCACTTGCAAAGCAGTGTGCTCTGAAGTGTGGGTTGCAGTGCTGCTGGGTAACACATTACTTACCTAATACGTGCAAGGCCCTGGCTCCCATCCCCAGCACAGGAGAAGAAAAGAAGAAGAGAAGAAGAAGAAGAAGAAGAAGAAGAAGAAGAAGAAGAAGAAGAAGAAGAAGAAGAAGAAGAAGAAAAAGAAGAAGAAGGAGAAGGAGGAGGAGAAGAAGAAGAAGGAGAAGAAGAAGGAGGAGGAGGAGAAGAAGAAGAAAAAGAAGAAGAGAAGAAGAAGAAGAAAAAGAAGAAGAAGAAGAAGAAGAAGAAGAAGGAGGAGGAGGAGGAGAAGAAGGAGAAGAAGAAGAAGAAGAAGGAGAAGAAGGAGAAGGAGGAGGAGAAGAAGGAGGAGGAGAAGAAGGAGGAGAAGAAGGAGAAGGAGGAGGAGAAGAAGGAGGAGGAGAAGAAGAAAAAGAAAAAGAAGAAGAAGAAGAAGAAGAAGAAGAAGAAGGAGAAGAAGGAGAAAGAGGAGGAGAAGAAGGAGGAGGAGAAGAAGGAGGAGGAGGAGAAGGAGGAGAAGAAGGAGAAGAAGGAGAAGAAGAAGAAGGAGGAGGAGGAGGAGGAGAAGGAGGAGAAGAAGAAGGAGGAGGAGAAGAAGAAAAAGGAGCGAAAAGGGCTGAAGGGATCCCAGAATAAGGTCATAGCCCTGGGTCTGCTCTTGGCGTCCAAGCCCTTCCCTGCCCCTCCACCTGTACGTGCTGGCTTGTTTGTGAGCGTCCCAGCTTCTTCAGGTTAATCCCTCACCGTGACAGACTTGATTTTATGTTTTTTTTTCCCCCAGTCACCTTTATTTTTTATACTAGAGTTGTTTCTATGCAAAAGAGTGAGACATTCTCTCTGGCGTTTGATAGCAGTGGAATTCACTGGGAGATCTTTCAGCCTGTCTGCCAACACTGGGGATCCTGCCTGCTGGCTGACGACTACTAAGACTGTGAAATGCCTTCACAGCCTATGCACGAACGGGAAATGAGTGTTACTGGCCCCAGGAGGCCCTTGCTTCCCTAGCCTCTAAATTTTCCTCTAACTCTGGCTTTAGCTTTCAACAAACCTTAGCTGGTAGCCAAGAAAAATACTTTTAAGAACACCCCTCCAAAACCAGGAGAGGAAGATTTATAAATCTCAAAACAGTGACAACAAAGCAGGAAATGGAGTGGCGTGAGTGAGAGTTCCCTGTCATCTGTGAAGGGGCTTTGCAGGTAGAAGGCGACGGCCCATGGTCAAGGACGCTCTGCCTCCATCCGACCCTCAGGCCACTCTCTATCTGCACCAGATGCACGTTCCTGGACCTCAGGCAACTGTCGTGCTTTAGAGCAGGGAGAAAAGAAAAAAAGAGAGCTGGCTCACACTCCAGGCCTCTCACTCCAAATGGAGAGGAAACTCTATACAAACGCGTTGGTTCCCCAAAGGAGAGAAATGGAGAAGGCACTTCCTACCCATTAATGCTGAGGGGATATTGAGCCACTCCAGATGCTAAGTGCGTTAAGTCTGAAGAAGAAGAGGAAGAAGAAGAAGAAGAAGAAGAAGAAGAAGAAGAAGAAGAAGAAGAAGAAGAAGAAGAAGAAGAAGAAAAGCCCAAAACAACAACAAAAACCAAAAAACATGTGAAAGGTGTTCTTCAAGCAGATCTTTTCCTTGAGGAAGCTCAGGGTTTCCCAGTTGGTTCCTTAAGCACACAGCACACTTACTTAAGGACATTACAAGCTAAACTTAGTGTCCCGGGAGGGCAGCCCTGTCCTGTTCTTCTGGCTCACACACTCACCTGAGTGGAGGTGGAAGACTGACCCAGGAGAAGCAGCTGACGGGCCTGGACCACGGCGACTCCTTACAGCTCTAGATAGCGCCATCAAAGATGGGGCTATCAAGAGAAAAAAAAATCCAATGATGCGATAAATCAATATAAACTATTTGTTATAATAAACAATAGATTTTTTTTCCTAGAAAACAGGTATATAAATAATAGCAGATGAACTTTCAGAACTTATTAGCACGATGAATGCATTCCATGCTAAAGATTTGGCCTATATCACAGCACAATATATAGTTTTTCATCCTTATGACTCAGTTTGATACTTGTAATGTTAGTCCCAGGACTGGACACCTGGGAAGGGAATTGCTGAAACATGTTACAGGCGTGTAGATGTAGAAAAGTACATGGGTACAGAGCAGTGGCATTCTGTCAAACAATGTCTGCACCAGGAACGTGCTTACTGCTAGGTCTGTGTATCTCAAGACGTTCTCTAGCATAACTTCCCATGTGAGTGATGCTGTGCAATACTTTTCAAAGGCTGCTGGTGTGCCCACATGGAAATATCTTAGATAATACACACCCTTTCCTTATCAAAGTGGGGATTCTTTAAATGATATTATTTCGTTGAGCATAGAAAAAAGTTATCTGAATTAGCTTCCATTTTAAGGAGGATATTCAGAGTTTATTTCTTTTCCCAAAAAGGTTAAATCCTGTGTGTTTTCTTGGAGAATGGGTCTCCTCCCTCATCTCTCCATCTCCTCTCAGATCTCTACCCCGTCCCCTTTTCCTCAATACTATATCTGCTTCCTTTATTTCCTCCTTTCAATTCTATTTCACTGCCTCTCTCCTCCTCTTCCTCTCTCCCCTCTTCTAGGCTCCTTTCCTCCTCTTCTCCTTCCTCCTTTCTTCTCTCCCCTCCTTCCACTCTTCCCTCCTTACCTCCTCCCATAGCTTCTTCTCTTTTCCTTTCCCTTCCCTTCCCCCCCTTCCCTTCCCCTCCCCTTCCCCTCCCCTTCCCTTCCCCTCCCCTTCCCTTCCCCTCCCCTTCCCTTCCCCTCCCCTTCGTTTCTCAGACCCCCTCCTCCATCTCCCCAGTGGGCACAGGAGCAGTGTCTGCATATGCAGGCTTTGAATTGATGGCCTCTATTGTAAAGACCATCCTAGAAAGGTGTGGCAGAATCCAGCCTTAGTGGGAAGTATACATTTTCATCTCCTGGTGCATTCTAGGCTCTTAATTATTGTGTTCCATCAGAAAAAGAAAAAAAGAAAAAAAAAAAAAAAGACCTTGCCCCCCCCCCCACCGCTTAATTGAATTGGTGCTTACGGTGGGCTATATCATGTTCAAAGACGAAACAATTTGATATTTGTGCCTGTTTTCTTTCTTTCTTTCTTTCTTTCTTTCTTTCTTTCTTTCTTTCTTTCTTT
>OU015742.1:2291428-2303552 GCA_907169655.1 Acomys percivali | reverse complement strand
TGTGTGTGTGTGTGTGTGTGTGTGTGTGTGTGTGTGTGTGTGTGTGTACGTGTGTTGTACTGTAGTATGTGTATAGTAATCAGGCTGGAGGATACTTCATGGTAAAAGAACATGAGGAACTCCCAGGCACAGAGCTGAGTCACACTTGGTGAAGTTCTTCAGCCCAACACTCTGTCTTATCCAAGCAAGTCATCCATTGCTGTGTTTGGGGTGCATATCCAGAGTCCCAGTGTTAAAAACTGGGTCCCCTGTAAAGCATGGTTGAAAGATGAGATGTTTGGGAGGTGATTGTTCATGAAAGCTCTGCCCTTATGAGTGTGTTAGCCCATGGGTTGCTAGATTAATGGTTAGCATATGTGTGATTTTGTTAGCATATGTATGATTTTGTTATAAAAGAAATTCTGTCTACTGTACTTATTCTCCTTGCTTTGGCATGCAACAAGATGGCTCTCATTAGATGAAACTTCCATCTAATTAAAACTTTAATTAGGACACACACGCACACACACACACACACACACACACACATGTCTCCTGTCTGTGCTTAGTTATTTATATCAGTAGCAGACAAATCAGACAAGCAGCACCAAGATCAAGAGTTGCAGTGGGATCACTTGGGAAATAGTAAATGCCTATTTATTATAATTGCAACTTAGGGACCAGCAGGCAGTGGTCACGAGTGCCATGTGTGAGCACCATCCATCCCCAGTCTGTGAGTGGAGACCGTCAACCCTACCTGGGAGCCTATCCTCTCCTTGTTATCCTTTCTCTGTCTGCCTGCAAGGCAACAGGGTTGCTTTGTCACTTACCACATGGAGAGCTGGTGCTGGGGAGGGTGGCTAGGACATAGCCACCGTGGAGTAGAATGGCTTTTGCTCATGACAGCACATGGGTTTTGCTTCCCACATGGGATGACTTCAGTTGGCTGCAGAAGAACAAAATGGTAGCTTATTGCAAAGTTCAAAAGAATCAAGAAAACATTTGTTCAAAGATTAGCAAGAGATGCGTTACTCTGGCTTTCTAATGTACAGGGTCTGAAAAGCTCTAGGCTTCTAAACATCTCAAGGCAGAACTAGGAGAATACAGATCAGGCCATGCATGGATCAGTGTAGGAAGTGGTGGCTGTAGTTTCCTGTGCACAGCTGGTTGCTTTGGAAGATCTCTTTCTCTCTTCACTACAGAGCAGCCGAAGGAGTCAGGTGGGCAAACCTCCAATAACGGACCATTTTGGATTTGTTCACAATATGCACACTTTGCTGCTGTAGGGGGCACCCAGTGAGCTTGTCTAGCATGCCTGTATGGAACAGCTGTGCAGACTCAATAGGTGACCTAGGTACCCTAGTCCTGTAGAAGTAGTTCTGAGAAACCTTGGTATCTGGGTATCTGTATTAATGCAATACTACTAATACATAACAAGCATGTGTAGACTCAATTGAATTGATTTTATCCAATATATTTTATTACAACTTATTTTTTAAATATTTTATTAATTTATTCATATTACATCTCAATTGTTATCCCATCCCTTGTAGCCTCCCAGTCCTCCCTCCCTCCCGCTTTCCCCTTACTCCTCTCCCCTATGACTGTGACTGAGGGGGACCTCCTCCCTCTGTATATGCTCATAGGGTATCAAGTCTCTTGGTAGCCTGCTATCCTTCCTCTGAGTGCCACCAGGCCTCCCCATCCAGGGGACATGGTCAAATATGGGGCACCAGAGTTTGTGTGAAAGTCAGTCCCCACTCTCCACTCAACTGTGAAGAACGTCCTGTCCATCGGCTAGATCTGGGTAGGGGTTCGAAGTTTACTGCACGTGTTGTCCTTGGCTGGTGCCATAGTTTGAGCAGGACCCCTGGATCCAGATCCTCCCTTTATTACAACTTATTAACCAAGCATACGTCACTTATAACCCGACTAACCAAAACAATAGGAAATGAGGATTAACAAACACAATAACAAAACCATAAGGATGTCAGTTCCGAGGAAAGATTCTCTTGCTGTAATCAGCAGGATTTCTTCTGCTGGAACCTGGAGCAACCAGAACCAGGAACCTCAGCAGGAGCTGGAACCCCAAAGCTTCCCTCCAGCAGTTCTCTCCAGGAGCGTCTCGAAGTGGAGTGAAGAACAGCCAAAACTATCCCAAGTCTCCAAAGGCCCCGCCTCCAGTTCTGGCCTCATTTACATATCTCCTCCCAGAGTCTGTTTACAGCATCTTTTCAGCTGGCAACAATCAAGCTCCCGCACGAGGTGGTTGGTCTTCTAGTGGATTAAACTCACCTGTTCTCTCAAAAGACCGTTCCAATCACACACTTGGGATCCTAAACAACAGGTTTATCTCTCCAAGTATAAATTGTTTTTGCTTAAATTTTTAGGTCAATGGTACATGTATTTATTTTTGTGTATGTAATATTTTATGATACTTCAGATTCATTTTTGTCATGAAACACTTGTGCTGTGTCCCATGGCTTCACAGTACCTGACCTCATATCTCATATATTTCCCTTGTACCAAAAGCAAAGCCAATGGGTAAAGTATTTCACCAGGGCAGGCAGGAATTAGAGTGATCTGCTTTGTTCTCTAAGTGTCCAGGCAAACACTGGTAAGTTATTACAGCTCTAATTGCTTCTAATTTCATTTCCCCAAAAGTGAAATGAGACAGTACCTGAGAGATGACGTGTATGTCAGTAGGTCCTTGGCTCGTTCCTCCTAACCATGCTCTCCTGTTTAAGGAAGCACATTTATATTGCCTACTGGAAATAATGAGCTGGTTCTTCAGATAGTGCTGACGAGAGAGACGGGGGTGGGGTGGGGTGGGGAGACAGAGAGAGAGAGACAGAGAGAGAAACAGAGAGAAACACACACAGAGAGAGAGAGAGAGAGAGAGAGAAACAGGAAAACAAAAAGTAAGTGGAGCAATTTGTGGACTGTTAAAAGATTGATGAGAAGGCTGTGTTCAATGGAGTTGGCTAAAGGCAGCACGTTTTAGTAGCTGAGGGAAGGTGAATAGGGTTGGGTAAAGGTAACCATTTTGGTAACTCTTATTTTCACATGATTTCAATATAAAGAAAACATAATTTTTCTAAATATTTGAGAATAATTGGATGACATGTCTTCATCACTCATGTTATCTCTGCATCCTTTAGTGTACTTTTCATGCGGAAATACCCTCTCATAATCACAGGACCATTATTTATGGGGGGCACTTTCATGCTCTTTATTATAAAGACACATGTGAATGCCATGTTGTAACAAGGAGTCAGAACATACATGTTAGTAGCTTAGCATGTACGCACTGTTAATGTTTTAATCTGTTCTGAGTTAACATCCACTCCTAGACCAGATGCCCTTGGAAGAGTACAGTGTTCATACTGGGAAAAACTGACTTGACTCTGGGGTTCAAAAGATGCCCGAGCCCAGACACCCACAAGATGAGGGAAGAAGGAAAAGGGTGATAACAAGAAGACAGACATCACACGTTTCAGAAAGATGGTTCTCCATCTGACCAGAAGGGCTGCTTTTGTTTACCCTATTCTGCCTATATAATCTGCTGGCTAGAAAGACAATGAAACCAGACTTTAGGATACCTCAGATTACCAGATCTATAAATAAGTGCAGTTTTAAAGATTTGATTCCTGTCTCTTGTCATTGGCATCTGCAAGTGACAGGCAGCGACAACTTCTGTATTCAGTTACATTCTGAGAGTCAGGAAATTAGACCTTGTGTAACCTATAGAACACATGCAAACGCTGTGGGAGGCTCCAATGATGTTCTATATTGCAGACTCTCTTTCCTAGTCTAGCATCCAATCAAAGATAAGGCATAAGCATTTAACTGTCACGTCTATTCAGTGTCGTCCACTCTGATTAGTCCCCAACCATGGTTCATCTTCTCAAATGTGATATTTTTGAGTTATAGTAGGCTGTCCTTCCTTGGAGTTTGTCTAATGTACCCCCAGGTACTATCATCAGAGCAAGCATTTTTGGCAAAAAGAGCACGAGATAGGGTATTTCCTGAGTAGCAACCCAGAAAGTCAGCTTGTTCCAGTCAGGGAGTGAAAGTCATTGTCCACTTGGTTGTTGTTTTGTTTTGTTTTTTTAAACACTGTCCTTGAATTGAGTCGGCTGTGTGCTAAGAGTTGCTGATTGCTCCTGCTCCTGACTTCACTGTAAAGACAGCCTCACTGCAACAGCGCCACCTGCTGAAACTGAAAATGATTTCCTCTTACTGAGATGCGTATCTTGCCGCTTCCCAAAACACCAAGTAACTTAAAGTTCATGCTTAAGCTTCCCAGACACTGGGCTGGTTAAAAAGGCGAAGGCTGAGCCCGCGTCTTCAGGAAAGAGCGCGTTAGAGGAAACACAAGGCGGAAATCAAATGTGCAAAGGCAGCTTCTAGCTCATTCCTGGGAACCGACGCCCTTTGGAGCACCTTGGGAAGAGTAACTAATTATGAGATTCTCTCTCTCTCTCTCTTGTCTCAAAAACGAAGCGATTTGATGGGGTGAGTAGGAATGGGGGTGCACTTGGCACTGGGCCCTGCTAGCACTACCCAACCTAGACCTCACTGCTTTCCTTCCGTTCATCTTTGTAATGTGGCTCCTTATAAACTTTAACTTGTTCCAGCGTTTGCCTATTGTTTGTCTGGAAATAATAAGAGCAGTTGGTCTCGCTCTCTAATTTGAGAGAAAATCTGGCATTCCCCTCCCAGCATGGAGAACGCTGGGATGATCTCTATCATCGTCCCATCACGCTGATCGGCCGACTCCGCTGCTCCGTCAAACAACCCGTTTGATCTTCTTGTTACTAATCAGAGGTTTGAACCTGAAACTCACCGAGGAGAAACGGCCCAGTTCTAGCCTGGTGGTTTTGTTTGTCTATCTGTTTCTGTAAACACAGTACTCCTTGAAGCCAAGAAGGATGGTGGTCAACTTCAGGCCAAGTTACTCTCCTGTTGGTATTGACTACGAAGAACCTACTTGGGGGCTGACAAGACAGCTCATCAGATAAAGCCACATGCTGAACAAATGGCTGCATATAGCTGTACAAAATGGCTCTATGCAAATGTCTGTGTATAGCTGTGCAAATGTGATGGTAAACAGCGCAAAGCTGCCTTCACAGCCCCCAATCCCAACCCCCGGGTAAAGGAAGGACTAAGTCAAGTGAATTAAACCTGTTCCTGGATATTTTGGGGGTGCTGTTGGCTTGCTTCCCATGAAATCATTATTTATCTGTTTCCTAATTAAAAAGCTTATTGAAAAATTCAGCTTCACCGACACTGCTGAGAAATAACACAGAAAGAAGTGGCACGCTATTTATGCCTTTCTCCCAGTGGTAACCCCAGTACTACAGTGCGATTTTGACCTACAAAACAACAGTGTTAAGTGGCTGAACCTAATATAGCAGAGATGTTTGGCAAAACCACAAGTTTGGCTGGGTCAGGCCCTGTAGATAATATTAAAGTCATAAAGCGGAGTAAGTCCGATGGCATTGAGACATGGGCCATTACAGTATGCATGTAAATTCATGCTGTGAGAGAGGAGAGGAGGCTTGTCAAGGGAGAGCCAGGCAGTAAGAGAGCGGGGCTGGTGGCTAGCCTCTAAGAAACGCCAGAGAGTGAGCGATGGGAAGCGCACTGGGGACCTTGATGGGGATACTGACACAGTGCTGACACAGGCACAACGTCAAGGTCAGAGAGAGCAGCCAAGGACAGGCAGAGCTAAGTGAATACAGGCAGCATGCAATCACGTTCCTGTGGGCTGTTCTGCCTCTGACTGAGGGGTGCTGGCCACAGGAGGATGAATTTGTAGCATCCACAAAGTTGGAGGCGCAGAAGGAGGAGAGTGAACGAGAGAGCTTCTTTTGAGAGAAGAAGAAGAAAAATGTTTCCTGTGTGAAAAGAAGAGAGAAAAGAATACGAGAGAGAGCATCACACTTGGCCTGTGAGGCTGTGCTGACAGTTAGACATGAACGGGGGCCGGGGGGAGCACTCTGCAAATTCTGGGGCATCTAATGTGCTGGAGCAGTGCTGTTCTTATTCTTTTGTGTCCTCCATCACATTCAGAATGCTGAAATTTAAAAGAAATGAAATCAGGGTTGGTTCCTGTTGAAATTGAGAGTAGAGCCATCTTCAAGTTCACCCTAAAAAGCCTTGGGATTCCACAAGTAGGTTAAAAAAAAAACAACAAGAAAAACTCATCATAGAATTAAAAGGACAAAATAAATATGCCAACCGTTTAAGGTTTGAATGTATCAGGCTACGAAATTTAATTCTCACATCATTCTGTCCTTTGGGAAATATAATACGAGGTTGGAACAAGTCTCATCATGTCCAAAGACACAATGGACTGTAACGGAGACAAACATGTTCCTCTGAATACAATACCTTCAGCAACTGGTCCAGCCCGGTGATGACCAGTTTGCAGTGAACAGCAGAGGGGGCTGAGATGCTCCTTAGCACATGCCTGAAGGACCAGCAGATGAGCTGACCCAAAGAGAATTAACTTGTAACATGTGTGAATAATAACGCTCTGATTGGGACCCAAAAGATGACTACTCCTTGCACTGGCTGGCTGCATGTGAAACAGAACCATTCTTGATCCTGTATTTTAGAAAAAGCAGGGACAAAGTCCAGATGAAGGATAACAAAAGGTAACTGAAACTACTGAGCTAATTTGCTGGGAATATCTATTTTAGGAAAGGACACAGAGGTAGAAGAAGAAGAAGGAAAGAGGCAGAGAAGTATCGTGGAGGAGAGCCTATGCTGTGGGGACATGCTGTTCTGATTTACAGAAGTGGACAAGAAGAGGATTTAAAATGAAGGGTAGTACAGAGCAGAAGAGAATGACACCGTTGAGAGAGAGAGAGAGCATCACACTTGGCTTGTGGTCAGCCCACAGCCATAAATGTTATCAGGCCCTCAGGCCCCTAGTCTGCTAAAAGACACTTGGCTGCTTAACACGTGATAGTCCCAACACAAATGTCTATAGCACAAGGGAACATAGGGAACACAGTCCATGCTTCCCAGCTCCCTGTTCTCCTCTCCCCGTTTCCTGTTTCCCTTCCTTCCTTTGCTCCATCTTTTCCTCCTGTTCTTCCCACTCTCCTTTCTTTATCATCATCATTTTAGTTCCTTCTTCCAATCCATTATTACTGAGCACCAGCTTCCATATGCTACGTGTAACAGTGTGAAGAAAGGACAGACATGGAGCATACCCTTGGGGAGCTTGTGAGAAAGTAGATGCTGCCACCCATCACTTAACGTTTTCATTACTACCAAGGTTGTACTTTCTGCTCCTTTTTGTTCTCATCATACCAATATTTATAGGTAATTCAATGTTTTAATGGATGTTCTATATGTGTTAGGTGTGGCATTATATATATATGTATATATATGTATATATATATATATATATATATATATATATATATATATAAACACACACCCACACACACATCTTCCAGTTCCTATACAATGTATCTCCTAGGCATCTCCTTCTCTGGTTGCTTCCCACCATCTACTCTAGAACTAAGGAAGACTTCCTGTCCAAGTAGGTCCTCAGCCTCCGTTGACAAGCGTGGGATCTGGGTGTGGCCCTTTTACCCTGATTGTCATAGCAGTTCCAGTCAGCTTAGTGCTACTAGGTCACAGAGGTGAGTGGATGTGGGGGGGGGGGCAGAGCACTGACAAAGTCTGAACTTCTGCTTTGCTTATCTTTTGTCTCAAACTCTAATCTAAGAGTAAAATTATTAGAGATGTACCATTGACACGCCAAGGGTTCTGTCACTTTGCATTTGTGTGAGTAACCCTTCTCCATCATTTTAAAATGCAACTCTCCGTTACATTGTATATAGCAGGGTTTTATAGACAGTCAAGCTGAAGAGTTTCTAGATCAAAATGGAAACAATGTTGCATTTAAAGGTGGAATTAATTCATTCTGTCCTATTGTAGATATTAAGAATTTGATCACCATTATCTAATTTGTAACCTTTTATGTTTCTTGAATGAATTCAGTCGGAGTTCATTGTCTTTATTTCTCTATTTTTACTTAGTCTTTTGCTGTCAAATCTTCCAGTAGCCATACATTTGCTCCCACAAGCTCTATTCCCTCCCACATCATTGTCTTGTGAGAAACGAACCTTTACTAACATCTCAGTCATAAAAATACATAGATCCCAGATACTGCATTCCTCTGTCTTCCTCCCAGCCTATTGTCACTTTGACTCAACATTTTCTTAGTTTCTTCCGGATACCTGCCTGTAGCGGTCTCTTCCCCAACATTTCAGAGAAAAACCATAAGCAAAACACAGTCAGAGCATCACTGGTCTCCATCTTGCCAAAGCCCAGGGAAGGTTTTAGTTCCTCCTCTTAGTGATTTCTTAGCTGCATTTGAGACTGTGGACCACTTTCTGCTTCAGATATGTTCACAAAGCCCGTGGTGTTGTTCCTGGTTAGACCTGCGCTCCCACATGCACGGTCTCACCTTAAAACGCTCTTTGCAGTTTGCAATTCCCCTCATCTCAGGCTGGAGCTTGTGAGGCATTCTTGATCCCCCACTATGCTGTGGTCTGTTTCCTGGTAATAAACAGTATGGTTTATCTCCAACGCCAGCTCGTCACTGGTGTTACTGAAGCCGCTGTTTCTAGCTCCAGTCTCCTCTAAGTCCAAACTCATTCTGAGCATAAAGGTTTGGATGTGCAAGAAGCATCTCGGATCCAATATTTCAAACATTTCTCTGGGTTTTCTATCCTCAGACATCTCTACGAAGGGTTTCTTGGTTCATTAAATGGTGCCGACTTTATCACATATGTAAGAAGAATCACCCTTTCAGTCAGTAACTTTTTCTCAAAAATAATTT
The DNA here is from genome assembly GCA_907169655.1 of Acomys percivali. NCBI lineage: Eukaryota > Metazoa > Chordata > Mammalia > Rodentia > Muridae > Acomys > Acomys percivali. Next base: position 2,294,701 of record OU015742.1, on the reverse strand, counting down.
TCCACCCAATTCATCACTAATTCCCATTTCCTGAACACTCAAAATACATGTAGACACTGCCTAGTTTGTCTCATCTTCATTGCTCTGCATCAAAGCCAGATCAGTGCCGTTTTGTGGGATCAAGATAAGGCAACACCTTTCCCCACATAATTAGTTTTACTAAATAAACATTCATTATTACTATGTGACTGGTGTTTTTACATATCAGGGACACTTTAGTGAATAAACCACGAAAACATCATCACTCTAAAGCGATTAGGTTTTAATGAATGGAGACAGACAACAGAAAAAGAATACCATTTGTGTATGCATGTTATTTGAACTGGTATGTGTTATAGAAGAAAACTAGAAAGGTAAAAGAGAAAAAAAGAATCTTGGAGAAGTTAAACTTTTAAGGAAAATGGTTATAAATGTGTTACTCTAACAAAAAATATTTATGTTAAACTATGAAGTGGGCAAAAGTGTATGTATGGTACATAGACCTTGGAAGCTGTATGTGTGAACACCATCTTGAATGACCATGGTTGAATTCTGAAGGACCCATGGAAAGCCTCCTGGAAGGGGAAACAGAAATAGCCAAACAGTGAGTGGCATGTAAAAGCCAAAGAGCGCAGAACTGGCATAGCATGCCTGCTGGTGGGGCCACAGAGCAGTTTGTGGTAAGTGGGGAGAAAAGACAGAAAAAATTATTTTATTTTTGTTTGGTTTTGCATTCTTTAAAATTCAGATTATTTTTCTGAAGAATGGTGTTGTGTTTCTAGAAGACTTCTGAAGACTCTGGAGAGCCTCTGTGAAATTTTCACTTGGTTTCGTCGGTTACTCGTGTGTTCTATGACTCTGGCATCTTCTTCATGGCATGTTACCCCTGTCTGAACTCTCTACTGAATTCACAGTGTCCTTGTTGGTTTAAGATTCTGTCCAAGATGACCCCTCACGTTGAGTTGCCATGTATTCTCAACGTCTACAGACTTTCATTGTTTTTGATGGTTTTGACAGTTCTGACACATCGTGGCCAGCATTTCATAAAATATCCTTCAATTCCTGTTTGGCTACCTTTTAATCATAGTATTATATTGGAGTTACTACTCATGGTTAGCCTGGAGTCTTAGGAAGAGAGCACTGACCACAAAATACGTGACATTAGGATGAGGGGAAAAAAAAACCAGCAAATGCACCCTTGAGAATTTATAAAATGCATTTAGAAAGATATTAAAGATAAAATATAGGTCATAAATATCACATCATACAGTATCTAAAGCAAAAGCACACTGCATGAAAAGTAACAGTATAAACACGCTTACACTCTACTATTGTTTAAAACCAAAGAGGTAGAAAAAACCGAATCAAATAGAGAGAAGAATATTTTAAAAATAATTGCTGTGTAAAATTAGAGTTGATGTATAAGGATAGCTGTCATCCTAAGAGAAGAACAAAGTAAAGAAAACACTGGATGAGAGAGAGAGAGAGAGAGAGAGAGAGAGAGAGAGAGAGAGAGGATATAAACACTGGAGGAAACAAATAATGAAACAGGAGCACAAACATGTGTTGTTTTTGTTAAATAAAATATTTAAAAAATATATTAAAATACCAGTTATGGATTATTAGTGTGAGTAATGCTATACAGACATGTTTTAAAAGTCCCACAAAATGGTAGTTTCCTGCACCAGTGAAAACGTTAGACTTGACTTTACAACAGGACTAACTAAGGGTGAGGTTCACAGCACATGTAAGCAATGAAAACGAAAATGGCAGTTGATGAATACCTCGCTCCCAAAGGCACTGGGTCTAGAGGATTTTTTTTTTCCAGGAAATACTCACAAAGTGTGTTTCCGCTTACATCTTAACTCTTTCTGGAAAACAGTAAATCAGCAGGAATCACCTTGGAAGGCTTAAAGAGTGCTCTCGGGGCTGTGTGGGGTGGGGTCATAAAGACACGTGTGTGCCTTTGTTTAAAAACTACAGCAGGGAAAATCAGTTCTTTATTAGCTTCGCTTTGGAGAGCTGTCTTTGTGGTTCATCCCTGTGATTTTTGAAGTTTAAGAGGGTTCTGACTCCAGGGGCACCAGTAACCTATACGTTACATCTCATGGGCCCTGTCAATGCTCCACCTCCCGTTAACTGTTAAGATGCGCCTTTCAATGTGGGAGCTGCCTTCCAGCACTGAAGGAGTGATGCTATTTTGGTTAAGAAGCAAAGTGTGAGTCTCAGCTTTTTGTTATTTTCTTTCATCTGAGTGACCACTGACTTGTCCCAGCGAGTTCCCACTCACTTAGAGTGGAGGCTCACGCCTTTAATTCCCGCACTCGGGAGGCAGAGGCAGGCGGATCATTGTGAGTTCGAGGCCAGCCTGGTCTACAGTGAGAGTCCAGGACAGCCAAGGCTACACAGAGAGACCCTGTCTTGAAAAACCAACCAACCAAAAAGCAAACAAACAAACAAAAACAAACAAACAAAAAAAACAAAAACAAAAAACCAACCAAACAAAACAAAAAACAACCAAACAACCAAACAAAAGAAACAATGCTACAATAAGCCAGTTCTGCTCTATCCATTAAATCTACTCAGTGATGAGGCTGCAGTGACTCACGGCTGGCAGGTAAGAATACTCTCAGAAAACTGAGGTCTTCTCCCTCTCTGTCTCTGTCTGTCTCTCTCTGTCTCTGTCTCTGTCTCTGTCTGTCTCTCTGTCTCTGTCTCTGTCTCTGTCTGTCTCTCTGTCTCTCTGTCTCTGTCTCTGTCTGTCTCTCTGTCTCTCTGTCTCTGTCTCTGTCTCTCTCTGTCTCTCTGTCTGTCTCTGTCTCTGTCTGTCTCTCTGTCTCTGTCTCTGTCTGTCTCTCTGTCTCTCTGTCTCTGTCTCTCTCTGTCTCTCTGTCTGTCTCTGTCTCTGTCTGTCTCTCTGTCTCTGTCTCTGTCTGTCTCTCTGTCTCTCTGTCTCTGTCTCTCTGTCTCTCTCTGTCTCTCTGTCTCTCTGTCTCTCTGTCTCTCTGTCTCTGTCTCTGTCTGTCTCTCTGTCTCTGTCTCTGTCTCTGTCTCTCTCTCTGTCTCTCTCTGTCTCTGTCTCTGTCTCTCTGTCTCTGTCTGTCTCTGTCTGTCTCTGTCTGTCTCTGTCTCTCTGTCTCTGTCTGTCTGTCTGTCTGTCTGTCTGTCTCTCTCTCTCACACACACACACACACACACACAAATTGTGATATAATTAGCTGCTGTCTATTTCTTTATATTTCTTTTAGTGTGTGTGTGTGTGTGTGTGTGTGTGTGTGTGTGTGTGTGTGTGTG
>OU015742.1:2274994-2285044 GCA_907169655.1 Acomys percivali | reverse complement strand
ATCTCATGGCAACCAGAATGCAAAAATAGGAGCAGAGGAGCCCAGTATCAACCTCAAGGACATACATCCAATAAACCAAGATCTCCCACTCTTCTCGCCACTTAAAAGTTCCACCACTTCCCAGGAATTCCAAATTCCAAGTAATCTCTCTAACACAGCACCTTCTGCAGAACACGTGAGAACCAAAGGGTAGCAAGAGGTACTCTGAACACACCACAGAGAAGAGGAAGTGTGACAGGACTAGAGAGGAAATCAACAACGGATTCTAGGGCTCAAGTTTTCAGGACACCTTTGGGAAGCTGTGTAACAAACATCCCAGAGGTGTCCCACATACAGACAAAGAGAACTGGCATCTATTCTATTTTATATCTTGTCTGCTGGTGCTTATGGTCTGTTCCTAAAAGCACCAAGCTTGGGCACTTCAGAAGAGAACAGGTCATCTCTGGCCAGAGACAGTTCACAAGCATCAGTCACAGGGCTTTTTACTAATGCCGTGACTCTGTCCACAGTCCATGGATGTTGCGAGATATGAGTGGGGCATGGGCCACATCTCCTATGAAAACCTTCCTGATAGTGCTGTGACACTCTCCCAGAGTAACCATAAGCTACAGGGAACATAACCTGGGATTATTGCTAAATTCTGATCCTCAGATTGACCGGAGTAAGAAACTGTTAGCGCACCCTTGAGGATGTGTCCATGGTGGCTTAATGAGTTAATTAGCCCTCCATAGATTCATTATGGCGTGACATTATTGGAGGTAGTAAAGGGAAGGAGGTAGGGCTTAGCTGGGAAAGTGACTTAGGGGATGAATCTGAGGGAACTATATTGTTCTGGCTGCTTCTTATTTTCCCTTTATCTGATCCCTTGCCACCATGATGTGAACTATCCTGCGTTGCCCCACCCTCAGTACTATGAGGAGACCCTGGAAACAATGAGCCTAAATAAATGATCCTTCCATAAAGTTTTTTATGCCTGGTATTTACACATAGCACCAGAGACAGCTAATAAAGCTCTCCTCACACCTGTTGCCCTGAACTTTTAACAGGCTGTTTACTCCTTTTAGTCAGTAGTGGGAGTAGCCCTCACAATAGGAGTGGCACGACCAGGGATAACCCTGGTTGGTTGCCAAATATGCAGATGGTGTTTGGGAGGATAGAATACTGGTGGGATTTTCAGGCAAATCAATCACGACCCTCCAATTCCCAGGACAGAATGATTCATCCTATGCCCATCCCCTCCATGCTTTTATTGGTTTTAAGATGCACCAGGAAAAGTCATAAAATATATGTTTAAAAACATCATTGTATCTAGTGAGACAGGTTCAAAATAGTATCATATACAATTCATGCCCCGTCAATGTAAAACAAGCATCAGATTTGCTCACAACTTGTCCTTCTAGGTACTATATTATTTTAAATTATCTTATTTATTTTATGTGTATTGGTGTATGCCTAGATAAATGCCTATGTAGCCTCTAAGAGACCACCAATGCCAACCTAAAAATACCCAGCAAACCTCTCAATCACTATAGATGGAGAAAACAAGATATTCCAAGACAAAACCAAATTTAAGCAATATCTATACACCAATCCAGCCCTACAGAAAATACTAGAAGGAAGATTCCATTCCAATGAGGGTTATAGTTACAATCAAGAAAACACAAGAAATAAATAATTCTATACTAGCATAAACAAAAGAAGGGAAGCGCACAGAAACACACACACACACACACACACACACACACACACACACACACACTAACACCACCAAGATCAAAGTAACAGGAATCAACAATCATTGGTCATTAATATCTCTTGACATCAATGAGCTCAACTCACCAATAAAAAGACACAGGCTAACAGAATGACTGGGAACACAGGATCCATATTCCGCTGCATACAAGAAACACACCTCAGCAACAAAGATAGACATTGCCTAAGAGTAAAGGGCTAGAGAAAGGTTTTCCAAGCAAATAGACACAAGAAGCAAGCTGGAGTAGACATTCTAGTATCTAATAAAATAGACTTTCAACCAAAATAATCAAAAGTGATGGGGAAGGACCCTTCATACTCATCAAAGGAAAAAAATTCACCAAGGTGACATCTTAGTTTTGAACATATATACCCCATTGCAAGGGCACCCACATTTGTAAAATAAACATTATTAAGCTTAAATCACATATCAAATTTCACATATTAATAGTGAAAGCCTTCAACACCCCTCTCTCACCAATGGTCAGGTCATCAAAGCAGAAGATAAATAGAGAAATAATGAAACTAACTGATGTTATGAATCAAATGGACCTAACAGATATCTACAGAACATTCTATCCAAACACAAAAGAATATACCTTCTTCACAGTACATCATAGAACCTTCTCCAAAATTAAACACATAGTCTGTCACAAAGCCTCATCAGATACAAGAAAATCAAAATAACATCTTGTATTCTATCAGACCACCATAAATTAAAGCTGGATTTCAACAACAACAAAAACAACAGAAAGCTTACAAACTCATGGAAAGTGAACAGCTCTCTACTCAATGACCACTGGGTCAGGGAGGAAATAAAGAAATAAATTAGGGACTTCCTAGAATTCACTGAAAATGGAGGTACAATATACCCAAATTTATGGAACACAATAAAAGCAGTGCTAAGAGGAAAGTTCACAGCGTAAGTGCCTTCATAAAGAAATCAGAGCGATATCATACTAGCAATTTAAAATCAGACCTGGAAGCTCTAGAACAAAAAGAAGCAAACACACCCAAGAAGGATAGATGACAAGAAATAACCAAACCAAGGGCTGAAATCAATAAACAAGAAGCGAAGAGTACAATACAAAGAATGAACAAACTCAAGAGCAGGTTCTTTGAGAAAACCAACAAGATAGACAAACTATTAGCCAGGCTAACTAAAAGGCTGAGATTTGATCACTTGCTCTTGAAGGGGAGGCCCTGCAGGCACACAGAGGAAGGGGATGCAGGCTATCCAGATGAGACCTGATAGGTTATGGTCAGATGGTGGGGTAGGAGGCCCCACGTCAGAGGTCTAGGGGAGGGGAATAGGGTGGAAGAGGGAGGGAGGGTGGGAACAGGCAAATGGATAGAATTAGAAAAGATCATACTGAGTGAGTTAACCCAGACTAAGAAAGACATACATGGGCATGTAGTCATTTATAAGTAGATATTAGCCATAATATACAGGATAACCATGCTACAATCCACAGATCCAAAGAAGCCAAGGAGGGCCCCAGAGAGGATGCCTCAATCTCACTCAGAAGAGGAAATAAGTAGACATCTGAAGTAGATGTGGGGAGGGAGCTGTGGGAGAGGAGGCAGTGGGGGTGGGCATCAGGTGTGAGGAGAGCAAGGTTGGGGATGGGAGAGGTAGGACTGGAAGAGAGAACAGAAATTGGTACGAGGAACATCTCTGGGACAGGGGAGGCCCCAGGAGTCTATGGGAGTGACCCTAGCTGAGATCCCTAACATTGGGGGATATGGAGCCTGAAGTCACTACCTCTTTTAGCCAGGTGGGACTTCCAGTGGAGGGAGAGATACACCAACACACCCGTAAAACCCTTGACCCCAAATTTGCCCTGCCTACCAGAAGTGTCAGAATAAAGATGAAGCAGAGATTGCGGAAATGACAAACCAGTAACCAGCCCAGCGAGATCCAACCCATAGGAGAAAGCCAATCCCTGACACTATTAATGATACTCTGATATGCTTGAATTGCAATATAAATACTTGACATGCAATCTTCAAAAAAGGGTCTATAGGAAGAGGGCAATCAACCAAAAGGCCTTGATAAGGCACCTCCCACATCGTGTATTTCTTAGATGTGTTAGATCCAGACTGCTCGATCATAGGATTCCAAACTGAAGTGCTTGAACCAAGTAGACTCTCAGAGACTCTTCGTGGTTTTCTCCATCACTACATGTTTCTATGGGTCAAGAGTGGCACCAGTAACCAGAAGACTACTGAACTGGCCTGGTGCTATGAAACTAGGGGCTATCCGTTATTTGCTGCTACTAGCTGCCAAGTGATTATTTAAACATATAACAGTTATAGTCGTGGGGCAACAGCACCTATTAGTGGAGGAAATGGTCCTTATCTACTTATCTGATTTTCAAGGACCTTATAACAAGGGGTGGAATTAAAATCTTGGATTTAAATATACTGGTTTGAGTATTTACAATTGTCTTAGCAAACACAGCAATTAGCACATTCTTTTTTAAAATACTGTAGGGTACTATAGTAGTCAAGCATCTCAAGAGACACGGAAGACTGGGATTACATAGATATGTAGGAAGAGATTTATTATGGAGATTGGCTCACATAATTACTGAGGCTGAGAGGTCCTGTGACATGTCTGTGGCAAGCTGGGGAGCCCCAGGTAAGCCAGGGGGGTAACCTTGAGCCATAGTTCTGAGCCAAGGCAATCTCAGTCTCAGAGGACAGGAGAGAATGTTGCTGGTTAAGACCATAAGACCATAAGACATAAGAGGCTCTTGTGTCAGCCTCTCATTCTACCTCTGCAAACTAAGGCCTACCGCATTGGTGACGGTGGGTCTTTACTTGGTCCATCAGTTCAACTCTTGGGAATATCTGCACAGACCAATTGAGAAGTAATGTTTCATGGGCTATCTGGACATCCCTTAGCCCAGTCAAACTGCCATACAAAATTAACTCTGAGGGGCAGGCATGTGGGCAAGCCACTTAAACCATGGAACTTGCAAACTACACAGCTCCCAGTGACAGCACTTTTCAACCTTCCTCAGTGTTCATATGGAGCCTTCCTCATTTCTACACCACTCTGAAGCCTGAGCCTTTCCCCATGTGGTCCTTCTTCCCTTCTTTATTTGTTCCACAGCTGTGACTCTTGTGTTATGATCCGAACATCCTTTCTGTCTGCATCCCTTCCAAGAGATCCTGTCTTTCCTGGGAAGGTGGAAGGCAAAGGCCCATGCCCAAGGTTGTCCTCTCGCTCATAGATTAGGACACGTATGTTGGCACTCACACTCAGAGATACACATACACATCATATGCACATAGAGATAAGAAAATACACATATTAATAGTATTCAATCTTTCATATTTGTATACACTTAAGTGTTTAAATCAAACTGAACATCTGTCTCCTCAAACACTTATGAACTAGAGTAGAAACTTCCAGTATCCTTTCTTACAGTTTGGTGCAATGCGCAGAACTTTATTGCTACCTGTAGTCAGCACACCACATCCACTTATTCCTAACCGACTCTGACTCAGTATCTGAAACATCTAACTTAAGTATAATGCCTCAGCAAGCACTCTCGGGAACTCACAGGCAGTGTGTTTTGTTGGTTTGATCATTAAAGGAATGGGTGGACTTCTGATGTTTTGAATTCTGAAAGTATCTAAATTATGACTTTTACAAAGCAGTTGATACATGCCATTGTAGGCCTGTAAGAACCCATAAAGCCCCAATCTCTGCAAAAATTGGTCAAAAAATAAATAAATAAAGGACAGAAAGGTGTACAAGGTGTTATAAAAATGTGAACAGACTGGTAGCTGAGACCAGCAGCTGACCAGATGGGCCATTGTCTACCTGTTGGCAGTGCTGTGGGGTGGATTTAAGTTTATATTACAAAAAACATTACAAAAAAGTTTATATTACAGCATACTGTGGTTCCCAAAGCTTACATACAGTAACGACAGTTAGTCCCCAGCAAGTTTCTCAAAGCTGATAGAAATAAAAATCCTAGGATGAAACGTCTGCTCTGAATACCTGTGTGGTCTTCAACAGGCTAACAGGCATCTCACGGCTCCTCTCCTCTGAGGCAGAAAGACCTTCTTCCTCCAGACACAATGGTTATGTTGATGATGGTGAACAGAATGACTAAACATAAGAGAAAGCTTCAAAACTTCTGTTTTCCTCACTACTCATTTATTTATTGAAACCATCTTTTAAACTAAGAATTCAGAAGAGTCTAACCGAGTCAAGTCCTAATTATTATCATAAATTCTGAGCCAGTGAGATTATTTAATAAAGTGAAGTGGGCACAACTGAGAACCTATAAGCTGATCATTAAGCTCACATGACGTATTTACTGTTGCCTTAGCTGAATAGCCGTGGTTAATGATATGTTGCTTAGATATTTGTGAAGTAAATGTACATTACCCTAAATCTCCAGTGTGTTCATAAATCCATTAGCAACTACTTTTCCCTTTTCTAATACAGAGAAAAAAATCTGAATATAATGGAAACAAAGCCAGATAGTTAGATACAACTTTTTATGTAGGTGAACACTCATAATTTACCTTATCCCCAAACAACCAAAAAAAGCAGAGATCAGGGAAAATGGCTTCCAAGAACACTAAGTACACATCATCTCTGCGCTTTCTAGTCTGTCAAACATTTCATCAAATGCCCCAGAAAATATATCTTTCCTGCTCTTTGCTTTTTAAAGCAACCATCGATCTCTGTTGCATTAGAAGAAAGTGCTTTCATTATGTGCCTTAAATTATTACCTGGAATACTATTTATTCTTTTAAAATACGTCTTTCCTTTGTTTGTGTTTTCTTTTTAACATCAACACAATCAATCCATTTCAATCATTTAGGTAAAACTTTTAAACCCTGAAATCACTTTCTTCTATCTTTCATAACAAAAAAGTTTTCATTTCAGATGTACAAGATGTCTTTGACCTTTTATATTGTAAGGGCCGTTTTCTTTTTAAATGATGAATGGGGAACATATAGTAGTCAAGAGATAACTAATCTGATTTCATAAAAGAAACGTGGACTGAAGCAGTAGAAGAATTGGAAAACGTGTTATCTAAATATGTCACAGGATATATTGACTCTAATCTGTAACATATGTGGGGTTTAATCATTAAGCCATGAATTCCTTTCCTTAGGTTCGTATGGTAAATATCAATGAATATAATATTTTTGAGGCTGAATGATATGTCCAAGACCAATATCTCAAGGCTTAATTACCCACTTAAAAGTCCCTGGAGCCCTTAAAGGAAGGCCAGAGACCCATAGATCATGACTGTTGATGGAAGCTGCGTTCTGGAAGAAGGGCAGATGGTGAGACCGGTACCTTTTGGGCAGCCCTGTTTGGGATAGTAGAGGGTTGATCAGAGACCAGAGCCCTCACTCCACCACTACACTCTAGGGCCGACTATGTGCCACAGACCTTAAGTCCTGACAGTATTAATAAGTACCCTACTTGTATAATACAATTCTAGCAGCTTCCAATTAACGACTGTTTACCGTATATCAGACCCTATGTACTATACACAAAGTGAATTAACTCTAATTTCCACTCCATTTGTTCATTCTTTTAATGAGCTGTTATTGTACATCTGTTATAAGCCAGGATCCAAGTGAGAGCAGACCTAATACTATAGTGACTTGAGACCAATAGCAGACATAGTGGTCATGCTGTGAGGTCATATCTTGACCATGTTGTAGAAGATGGGTGGAGTCCACCTCAGAAGTCATGAGGTGTCACTGGAGGTAAAGGGCACAGTATAGCTTCCCCGAGGAAGCAGTAAGTGTCATTTAAAGTGTGATAGAAAATGGCAGGTGGAAGAGAAAGAAGGCCAGGTGTGGTATGTGGATTTGAGGAAGGTACCGGAACAATAGTGGATGAGTTTGCTACTAGGAATTCCCTGGTACCCAGGCAAGAAAGACAGTGACATATGGATTATAGGATGCCAATATAGAGTAAGATTAAGACATGGTTTAGAAGCCAAACTAATATGGCCATTGAAGTCAACATAAGAGAGGAGAGGAAGTCATGGTGGGCCTTGGCTAACTGGATGGTGAATAAGACCAAGGTGATGGGAATGGGTTCTTCAAGGCTTGCAGTCAGGAGATTTATTTTAGATACATTATTTCTGAGATAGCATTTAAGCATCAGGCTGGGGTTCAGGCAGGACAATTAAATACAGTCCCACGCTTTCTTACCCACAATTCAAGACCCTATAAATATCCAAGAAATTAGGTTTTCTTTCATAGCCATGTCATCAGCTACCCTAGCCACCTTGGGGCCCTGAGAACAGCCTTAATTTGTCTCTCTGAAACAAGTCATCCATGAGCACCAGACCCTCCAGTTAGGCACCACGCAGAGATGCTGTGAGACTTCTCCACTCATGAGGTTCAGTTTTCAAAAGGTGAAACAGCCTCGTGTCTCCTTTCTGTATCGCAGAGCTTTGCACATGGCCCTGTAGATGTCTATAGCGTCTGGAGGTCAGTGGCAAAGGGAAGAGTGGACATGGACAATTGAGAAATGGGCCCTTGGTGGAGGAAGGACTAGCAGAGAGCACGAGAAAGTCATAGCTTCTCTCTCCTCTTCATGCGGTTGCCAAGAAGAAAGGCCCACCCTTGGAAGCTCAGTATACATTGAGGAGAGGAGTCAAGGGCTGGGCTTTACCTCAGGCCTCTCAATAGGGCAGCAATCCAGCCATAAGTAGCAGGATGCTGGACATAAGTACCAATCTGGCAAGATAGTACTGTGGTCCTGATTTTAATGGATCAGCCCTGACTTTTGTCTGGGCTTTTCAGGGACTGCCTCTTTTGAATTATGGCTATTAATTGTAGCCTAGAAATAATTTTATTTTATTGATGCTTTCTTAAAATTTATTGTTACGAGCATAAATTTTTCCATGACATTTGGGTATAAAAGTGTCATAGTTCTTTATTTGTAAGAAATATCAAATTAAATTCAGCTTGAGCTCCCCTTTGCAAGCCTAGGTAAGAAATCCAGAATCTGTCAATTCGCACAGTACCCTTCTCCCACTCTTCTCCATCCTAGATCGCCTGGTTCAGATCTTACAGTCTCTTGAAGGATGATCTGTTTCCCCCCTACCAAGGACTGCCTCTATTACTTGCCTCTGAGAGGCTGCAAGTTCCCTGGCTGTGTAGGCTTAGGGATAAAGTCAGACCTGAAGCTCTCCACCAACAGGGTACCACTCTTCCTTCCCTGGTGATTGGCCTACCAAACTTTTACCATCAAGCTCCTCATCTCCCTCTATGGTCCTTCCAGGATTATCAGACAAGGGAAGGAAGTCCAAAAATACAAGACAGCAGGAGAGTCTTCTCAAAGCCTCCTGCAGACTAGACAAAGAAGCGAGATGAAGATTCTGCAGGTGTCTCAAAGTAAAAGACAAAAGCTGCTTGAAGAATCAGGGTGCAAGGAGAAAGGGGGAACACAGTAAGAGTGACACCTGGGTGGAGGCATTGGCATTTTTGGAATGCAAGAAGGTGCCAGAATGCTGCCAAAGTATTCCCTGTGCAAGGTGTGTTTATAGACTCGGTGGGTTACACTTGCACTCCTCTTCCTCAGAACCCCTTCTTTCTGGCAGGACAGCCTTTTGTGGCATGCCAGTAGGCAAGACGAGTGCAGCCTACACGTGTGAGCCCAGCTTCTTGGCAAAGGGCTTTTGCTGTGGTAGACATCTTGTCCAACCTTATTGTCCTGGTCTGCAGAACATATCAAACCAGGGTTCACCTCAAAGAGGTGGAAGAGATAGAGACACATTGGATATCAGGCCAAGATGGATTCCCACCAAGGCCCACTTTATTAAAAAGTGTGTAAAGTACAGTTTATATAGCAAGGATGCCACAGGCTCTATTACAATCTCACTTCCCCTAGCCCTCAGGCAAGAAAATAATCCTCTGAGTAGTTTCCTGTAAGAACTTCCTTATTCCTCAGGGTAGTTCCCTAAAAGAACTTCCTCATTCCTCTGGGTAGTTTCCTGTAAGAACTTCCTTATTCCTCAGGGTAGTTCACTATAACAACTTCCTTTTCCTCAGGGTAGTTCCCTGTAAGAACTTCCTTTTCCTCTGCGTAGTTCCCTGTAAGAACTTCCTCATTCCTCTGGGTAGTTCCCTGTAAGAACTTCCTTTTCCTCTGCGTAGTTCCCTGTGAGAACTTCCTTATTCCTCTGGGTAGTTCCCTGTAAGAACTTCCTCATTCCTCTGGGTAGTTCGCTGTAAGAACTTCCTCATTCCTCTGGGTAGTTCCCTGTAAGAACTTCCTCATTCCTCTGGGTA
>OU015742.1:2261671-2274984 GCA_907169655.1 Acomys percivali | reverse complement strand
TTCCCTGTAAGAACTTCCTCATTCCTCTGGATAGTTCCCTGTAAGAACTTCCTTTTCCTCAGGGTAGTTCCCTGTAAGAACTTCCTTATTTTGTTTCAAAGGTAAACAATCCAAAGATAGCCTGAACACAAGACCTCCTTCAGTAAAGGTCAGCAACCTGAAGGTCACAGCCTGCAGCCTAAGCACAGGATTTCTAACATGGCTGAATTTAGCATAGCTCCCCACACCTTATGTAGCTATGAGGCCAGCGGTGACATTTTACATAAAGTCAGAAAGCTGCTAATTGACAGAGACCATTAGACTAGCAGCTACTGCTCAGCCTCTAACCTACTCTGTTTTTAAATGCCCTGGGCTCTTCTCTTGGTCATACCCTAAGGTCAGTTGTCTGGGTCATCACAGCCCACAGTTTTCTGTGGTATGTGTGTGTGTGTGTGTGTGTGTGTGTGTGTGTGTGTGTGTGTATGTGTGTGTGTGTATGTGTGTGTGTGTTGTGTGTGTGTGTGTTGTCATGTTTGCCCATGAGCGTTGAGGCCACCTGACAACCTTGTGTGTCATTTTCATTCTTCAGTCTCTGTCAATCCACTCTCATTTTTTAAAGGCAGGATATCTCACTGACCTGGAACTCACAAAGTAGGCTGGGCCAGCTGGCCAGCAAGCTTAAGGGCCCCTCCTGTTTCGGCCTCTCTCACATGCCTGCATTACAAGTGGGTGCCACTACGCAGGCTTTATTTCACAGAGGTTCGCAGAGCATTGCTTAGGTCCTGGCTTTTGCACCAACTGAACCACCTCCCCAGGCAGCCCCAGTCCATTATACGCAATATTTAAAGCGTGACACCAATCACAGTACATTTCATTTTTTAAAAAACGCAGTCACCACAGGATTATCTAAACATTCCATTTGGCAATTGCATTTATTGTCTGGCTTCCTAATTTACCCAAAGTTTGTGACATCCAAAAGCCCAAAGTTATGAACTGTGATTCAAACAAAAACAAAAGAACACCAGAAACCATGTTCTTTGGGGGTTCTCTGAAAATGTCCCCTCAGCCAGTTCAACTGGGCAGAATGTTAAAAACAGCAAGCGTTTGAACAAGACTTTAAACATCCTTGGCCTGTTAACGCTATAGGAGAAGTCAGTTCCGTTGGGATCACTGTTGTTTTCAGACATCCCGACAGGGAACTCCGGGATTTAGCCTTAACTGTAGACGTCCTTTCAAAATTTAGAAAGCAGCTCCCGCCTCGAGGCCCACAGAGGATCAGAAAACGGCAGCGAAGCGAGGGCTGGAGAGTGGAGAGTGTCCTCTTCGTGGCGCACAAGCCAGGCGTATTGTGTATCTTGGCCCTTGGCTTGGAGACATATTTTATTTAATCTCTCCAGAAGCTGAAAGCTGATTCAAAGCCAAAGTTCAGAAATAGACTAAGAAGGCAGTTATAGTTCTTCATCCCACTTTTTGTACATCATGAAAATCATTTTTAGACTGATGGACATCCCATTAAAAACTGGGTCAAAACCATGGCTCTGGCTGAGAGCCCCTTGTGGTATAAAACAATGCCTATAAGAAAAAAAATTCATTTGTTTTTAGAGTTTTATGTCGAAATCATCCCTGACTATGAAGAAAATGATTAAAAACTGTTGTTTCTTTGTTTTTAATGCCCATACACCTTCCAAATGACATCATTTTAATTCAGTTTTATCGATCTCCCTCCAGATTAGAAATCAAGGTTGCTATGGCTTGGTTGTAGGTGAAGTGTATATTGTCCCGTTTGTGCTGGGAGCGTGGTCTTAGAGTGATGATGCTAAAGAGACGGCTCTCGAAGAGGCGGAGCCCGGGAGGCCATTTTGTTGTTGTTGTTGTCGTTGTTGTTGTTGTTGTTGAAGAGCACCGTCTTAGGAAAGGACTAACGTAGCCGCCTTGGGGAAGTTCTCAAAGATCAGGTTGTCAGAGAGTGAGGCCACCCTCTTACGCTGAGTCTATTCTGTGTGTGGCTTCTCCCTTTCCACATTATGATGCTGTGTCGCTGCCAGGGAGACTGTCGCCATACGGGATTGTGCTATTTGTACTTTCTGCCCACTAGGATAATGAGGCCAATCAACGTGCTCTCCTTTCTAAAGTGTCCAAGCCTGGGTACTTTGTTATAACAGCACGAATCAGACTAAGATAAGAATGTTTTCCTAGATAACTTGTGGTATGGTATTTAAAATAAAGAAACAAGTTTCCAGGCAGTGCAGTGATGAAATTCACGGCTCTTATTATAACTTTGCCTTGTGAACATTATCCTGCCCTACCATGGTCAAAGTGACTATTGTCACCAATAACAGGACAAACGAATCCCATGTGATTCTCCGATGTTTGATTTGCACACATCACAGTCTCCACAGTGTACCCCTAACGGGCTAGCCTGCACTTACTATGTACTTCGTTGCACAGAAATCAATTCCGTCCATGAAGATCTTGTAATATTCCTGCCCTAAATGCAAAAACTATATGTACTTATGAGGAAACAGCAGATAGTCAGAGTATGGGGCATGGGCTAACAACCAGTCAGTGCTTGTCCAAAGGGCCAGGGTTATGAAAACCAAACAAAGAAAGAAGAACTTCAGTGACAACAGTGGGAGGGTTGACTGTCCCATGCCAGCAGAGAGTGGCTGCTCCCTCAGTCTGTGAAGAGGATGATTAGCTATGATGTAGCATCATTAGGCCGTTGGCAGCACTAATGAGAAATTCCATGAGTGGTGTTGGTGCTGATAAAGCCCCTTTCCTTAAAATATGCTGACATCATCATGCTAATGTTTAGCGACATTTAACAACTTCCTAAGTTGACACTCAAAAGTTAACTCTGTGGCTTAAGTTGAGCAGGATCCCGGGAAAGTCAACCCAACTAACACTTAGGAAACCTGACAGCCATCTAGGAACATGCCCACACTTCAGGTGTGACAGTGCAGACAGCTCTGTGCAACATTTTAGCCTGGTCCATGTGATGTGCTTGTCAGTTTGGATGCCCATATAGTTTGGTACGTATGTCCTCGGGGCTTTGTTCACAGAACTTGGGTCTGTACAAAGCATGGGATACTTGGACAATGCTGGTTCAGACATGAGAACAAACTCTCTTATTTTTTTCCTAGTCACTTTTTTATATTATTATTATACATGTATAAGACAAACTACATACAACAGGGAGAACCATGTGACAATCATGAGAATAATGAGTTCTATACATGTTACATTCATAGTGACTTGGCCATCTGCATTCGTCTCGTTTGAAGTAAGTGTTTTTCCTGTCTTGTTGGGTCTAAATTTCTAAATGAGATTCAATATTTATCCTATCTCAACTCTACTAGCTTAGCTTCTTTATCTTGATCTAAAATGATCTTGTTCCCTAACCAACTAAACTTGGTTGTAAAACTATACTATCTTGTCTTCAATGCTCCTCAGATAGTTGAAAAGGAATAAAACTTAAATTCCTGAGTGAACCGGCAGTGCGGGTTAGCAGCTTCCAAAATGTATGAATTGATTAAGACAGTTTACTGCCTGACCAGCCACCCAAAACACTTTATAATGTTGGAATCTCATCTTCAGCTTTCTGGCCTAATATCTCTGCCAGATGAGCAAACTCTTCTAGAAACAGTGTGAGTGACAAAAAACAAAGGCATCTTGCAAACAGCCGTATTTGTACAGCGCCACCAGTACATTCGGGGACATGTATATAACAGTAAGATTTTTGAGATCTGCTTTTTAAAAAGCAACTTAGTATGAATAAAAAACAAATAACATCTATTTAGAGGTAGCCGCGTGTGAGTGTTTCACATGAAATATCCCCAACCTCTTCAATGAGAAGCTTGAATATCTAACTTTGGTAGAATTTATTTTTAATGTGACTTCAAGAAGTTCTTCGTGGATACAAATCTTGTACAAATCTTGAGGTGGAGGCGAGACTTTAAGACAAAGATTAGAGAGTCTGGAGAGATGGCTCTGTGGTTAAGAGCATGTACTCCCCGTATGGAGAGCAAGAGTTGGCTCCCAGTACCCACATCAGGCAGCTCACAAATCCCTGTAACGCCAGGGGATCAATTCTCTCTTCTGTCCTCTGAGGACACACGCGCACACACACACACACACACACACACACACACAAACACACACAAACACACACACACATAAATAAAATTACATTTACTAATAGAAAAATTTGAATGTAAAGATGAGTACAAAATATTTATCTAAAGCATTAAGAAGTCATAATGAATTGCTGAAGACTGGAGGTTCATGTACCTTGTTTATTTCTGTCTCTCTGCTCTCTGTCCTTAGTCTCATTATGTAGGCCTGGCTGCACTTGGATTCACTGTGTAGACCAGGCTGGCCTCAAGCTCACAGTGACTTGCCCGCCTCTGCCTCCTAAGTGCTGGGATTAAACGTGTGTGTGTGTGTGTGTGTGTGTGTGTGTGTGTGTGTGTGTGTCATACTCAGCCCCCTTTCGGTCTCTTTAGGTGTCCACCAGAACCACTCATGGAGAAAGCATCCTGTTTAAAATCTGCCTTCCATCTCCTGACACAGAGCAGTTTTGAAGTCTGAACTGCAATGCAGGCACACAGCAGGCTGTTATCAACGAGCCTTGCTTCCCCTGGACAGCAGTGTCAAGAACTCCAACCAAACTGCCTTGTGGTCACATCCAACCTGAAGCTGAGGAGATAGAATCACACCTGTTCCATCATCCATAGGCAAGGCCTTGCAATCCCAGCGGGTTCAGTCAAAAGCCACAAACCTGAGCTACAGAAATGGCTCAGTGGCCAAAAGCACTGGGGTCCCTTCCAGAACACTAGAGTTGTTTTCTTTTTTTTTTTTTCTGGTCTTTCTTTTAAACAACTTTTTATTAAATATTTTTACATATACATTTATATTATTATATATACACAGAATAAACTACCTACAGCAACAAGAGCCATGACATAATCAGGAATTATATATATGTTATATTAATAGTGTTTGGGCTATTTGTATTTGGCAGCCTTAAAGAAAGCATCTTTCTTATCTTGATAAGTCTAAAATTCTGAATGTAAATCAATGTCTCTCATATCTCATCAACTTAAAACATCTATCTAGACCTAAAAACATCTTAACCCCTAAACAACCAAGCTTAATTGTAAAACTAAACTGTCTGGTCTTCAACCCCATCAGAGACTTGAGAAGGAATAAATTTAATTACCTGAGTATACTGGGAGTGCAGGTTAGCAACTTCCCAAATGAGAAGATGACAGAGATGATGTGCTGCCTGAACTCAGCAACCTCATGGCAACCAGCAAGTCTGTGACTCCAGTCCCATGGGATCTGATGTCCTCTTCTGCCTCCACAGACACTGCACTAACACAGCACACAGACATCCAAGCCCACAAAACACTCACACAGGTAAGATAAAATTAATTTATTTAAACAAACAACCCCGCCCCCTCCCTGCCTCAGTAACAACAACAAATAGCCATGGGCATCCATCCACCAAAGGATGGAGCAGAGACAGACTTTTTTTTTTTCAGTGAAAATTCTAAAAAGAGAAATAGAGAAATAGGGGCAGGATTTAGCAGTACAATAGATAGCCAAACCCTGTCCCCAGACAGGAAGGCTGCTGGTTTCCCGTGGTTCACTTTGCTGCTCTCGGTGAAGGACGGCATGCGGCTCAGGGCAAACACAGGGAGCTTGGACAAATCCCTTCCGTGTGCAGCTTCACAGGAATTCCTGTCTCCCCGTTGCTATGAACACCAAATGGAAGAAGTTCTTTGTTAGGGCGTGGGGAAGGTTCTTGTTTGTTTTTTCTTTTCATGTGGCTGTAGAAAAGCCTGGTGTTTCAAGTCCACCTATAATAGGCCATCGATTAAATGGCACACGTTTTTATTATTACAGCTCAGTTAATTCCAGAAACAAACATCTGATCCAGCTTAGCCCCTTAAAGAACTAGCATTGGCGGGGGTGGGGTGGTTTGTCACACCAAGTTTCCCCCTTCATCTGTCGGGGCGGTTCTCACACAGGTTGGCCCCAAGATCCATGGCTGCTTTAACGAAAGATATGGAAAGTCACAGGGTCATAGCCTAAAATAACACGCGCAGGCAACTCAGCCCCGCCCATCGCAGGTCCATTTGTCCTTTCCGAGGGGGAATGTAAGGGCTCAGAGATCTCTCTTCCCCACGTTAGCCTGGGTTTATGCAGCTCCCCTACAGCTTTCCGTGTTCTTCGATGCTCCGTAATGTTTTCTCTAATTCGCCACAACCTGGGAGCGAAACGTCATTTTAAAAATATTACGGATACAAAAAGAGGAAGATAAATACTTTCTAATGACGGCTCACCAAGATGCCATGGCCTCGTTAGCCTGTAATGGCAGACATGTCAAAGTCCTGTGGGCTGCAGAGTAGTTTTTCCCCACCAAGTTCTCAGACCTGTTAGAGGTTCTGTCACCAGGGATTGGGGACTGGGAGGCCACCAGGGGACTGGGGACTAGGCTAGAAATATGCCTCTACAGTGCCCTCTTCAGGTGGAGCCTCGCGCAAAGGTGAGCCTGAAGTGCGAGAGGTGGCTGAGCACTGAGGGGCCCTCTCTGTTCACAGGTGTTTACTGACCTTCCAGGAGGAGTGCAGACAAAGTGTTCTTCTCCCTCATCAAGCCCTGAAGAAGCTGCTGGTAGTGCAGCCAGAGTCTCGGTGGTCATTTCACAGGAGAGCGACAGAAAGCAGGAAACCGTGGGAACTTTTTAAAAAGTTTAATTTGAGGGAGAAAAAAAAACTTTATCAAGCATACACTTACATACACGCAGAGAGATTAAAAAGGAAAGCAGATAAATTATAAATAAAATATTAATTTATTCTCTAAAGCTCATTCCCCCTGTTGGTGTATTTTCCTGTGATGACCCGATCTTGTTATCGGTGAGGGGAGCATGCGTTTGTGTATGAATTTGTTCAAGCTGGAAAAAATCATATTCCGTTTATTACGCAGAATGAAATGATTTTTCTTCATCCAGTAATTTTCATCCCAGCAACCCTCTTGAAACAATTTCCATCTGTGACTTTACCTTTAGAAGTTTTAATTATTTTTAATTTCTCCCATTGGTTTTGATGAGTGCTGCAGCGATGGGTTCAGATGGCGAGGGGCCAGGCTTAATCAACTGCACTCGGCTCCTGTAACCTTGGCTTTGAGAAGTAAACGGGAGGAGAGCAGCAACTCAGTGGCACGTCCTCCTGTCTTTCCACCATATGTTCTTATTTACTATGTCCTAAATAAAACAAGCCCGCAGTTATTGGTGGTCAGTGTCATGGAATATGAGCTACTACAGTTTTCCCATTAAAACAAAACAAAACAAAACAAAACAAAACAAAACAAAACAAAACAAAAACCCTAAGGCCGCAGTAAAGCAAACAGTGAGTCGCTTTATTGGGTATGAAGTAATAAACCGGTGGTTAGGATGATAACCTCTCTGATGTGCCTTAGAAGAAAACAACCTTGGTTGTTAGGTTCGGTTTGGAGGGAGACTCGGGCTTAGTGGTACAGAAAGCCAGTGTGTGATCCAGTCTGCTGTTCTGCTCCAGGCTCTCCCGGCAGCTGGAGATGTGTTTCTCGGCACTGATTGCATCCACGATTAATTAAGGCTAGAGTGTGAGGGGTGTTGTGCTATACCCTCCCGTACATCCCCTGCATCCAGACTCTCCACCCACAGGTGGGCAGGGACAATTCAGTTTGTGCAGTTGGATTCTGTTCTGATATATGCCTGGCTTCTGGAGAGAAAGGAGGAAGGAAATTAGAGAAAAGAGAAAAGAAGAAACAATGACTAAACCAGTAAAAGGAGAAAGAAAAGGAGGTAGAAAAGAAAAGCAAGGGAGAGAAAATGACTGAAAAGCTTGGCAGCATTTATTTTCGGGGGACCTCGCTGTCTCAACCACGTACCCCATTTACTCCCAGTACTGGCTGTGTCAGGTGGGCATTTTTAACTTTGCTTGTCTTTGCAAGTTAAGTGTGTGCCAGCACTAATAAAATGTCTCCCAAACAAAGCCCCCTCCCCTGTGCCGTGGCCTGGCTTGGAACACAATATTCTTCCACAGCTCCCCGGCGCGCAGAGACAGTAAGCGAAAGCAAAGGTATTTCACCCGTGAAAAGCTGCTGAGTGCTGGGTGTAGAGCAGCCCCCCGCGCCAGATCTTGGCACAGTCACACTCCCCCCGGGAACCCACCATGGGATGCAGCCTGAGTACCAGAGACCGAGACTGAACTTCATTACTCCCGGCAGGAGTAATGCTTTGCAGATACCAGGCAGCTGTTGCTGGATGCGGGTTCTAGTCCCCTGGAAGTGATATTGAACACCCAGGGAATTTCTCTTAAAGATGTCATAATTCACAGCTGGATATTAACCAGATCTATGACATGCAGCCTTGCCAAATCATCTTCTCGTTCTGCTGTCTTTTACCCACCCAGCCTTTCTAATACAGCAGGGGTGTTCGGTGAAATATGACTTTCTGATGGAATGAATGCCTGCAGGTCTCTGTGATAAACGGCAGTTCAAGCCTACTGTGGCTTACAATGAGGGACATGGGCCAAAATTTCCAGATGAACGTGCGCGCGCACACACACACACATACATACATACACACATACACACACATATACAAACATATACACAGATACATACACACACATATACACACACATACACATACACACATATATACACACATACATGCACACACAGACATATACACACACACACACATACATACACACAATACACAGACACATACACACACATACATATACACACAGACACAGACAGACAGACAGACAGACAGACACACACACACACACACACACACACACACACACACACACACACACATTTTCTCCATCTACTTACCACATCTGACTCTGATCAATATTTCTCATGGGGTGAACACCAGTTTTTCCTTCTGCTTTGTATGATTGCCTCTCATTTACTCTTTGCTGTCAGATGCCAAGCTATATTTGATGTCAAGCATTTTTATGGAAGGAAATTTTAGTGAAAGCTTGACAGTGTCATAGAATTGATATAAACCCATTGGCCCAGAATGAAGTCCATATGTCTTATTACTTTTGTGCCTGTCTTTGGTATCTTTTTGGGCACCTATGGCTGTCCACCCTTTGTTACCTATTAGCAGACCTATGGCTAACATATTTCATTTTTCTACCAGTGTATTTTTCCAGTCCTAAATCTGTGCCCCTCTTTTTTTTTTAGGTCTACCTAGAAAATTTTGAGTGACATCATTTGCACAAATATGTTGATGTTAACATTGAAAAAAACCTCTTTGCCTGAAGTTGTATATTTTATTTGGCTAAAAATGGCTCGTGTCTAATACATTACATGTCCTCTGGTGATACTATTTAAGCCAGGAATTCCAAAACTCACAAATACCGAAGAGCCAAAAGTTCCAAAGCTGTGCATGAACACTAAACACGCAATATATCTCGTTCTTTTCCAAACAGAAATAGATTTCTCTCTGATTCGTTTGATAAATTTGACCCAAGATTTCCATTTGGAGTGACTGGAGCTCCTACTGTTTTTCTGCGTGTTGGTGGGCCAAGGCCTAATCACCTCGAGGCCCCACGGAGGCCATAAATTACCACGATGAGGTGAGCTCTGTACTCCTGCGCCTGCCGAAGAAGGCCGTTTCCCTGCAGCCTATTTTGACAGGCATGAATTTAATTCATTGTTTTATGACAGATGGGGAAAGTGTACACGCTCGTAGTCTTGATTTATGGTCATTTGGGTCTGGAGGATTCTATAATTTGCAGCTAATGTGAAAACAGATGGATAGGCAGACACCAAAGGTTAGGGTGGCCGCGCGTCCTGCGCTGCTTACAAATGGCGTCCATATGCGACGGAGTCACTGGGTGAGGTCTACGCTGGGACACCAGACAGCCAAGCCTGGTCCTTTCTCTCCAGAGTAAGTCAGTGCAGACGAGATGAGGGGGCATTTATAAGCTTTGGTACTTCGAGAGTCATTTTGAGCTTGTGAGGTTCTATTTTCCTTTTTATGAAAAAGAAAGAGGGAAGGCAGGGAGGGAGGAAGGAAGGGGGGAAGAAAGAAAGAAAGAAAGAAAGAAAGAAAGAAAGAAAGAAAGAAAGAAAGAAAGAAAGAAGGAAAAATGGAATGAAGGAAGGAAGAAAGAAAGAAAAAGGAAATTGAAGCGGCTTTATAAAGCTGTATGCATGTTCATGGTAAAACAAACATGCGACGTCACCTCAAGGCATCAGTGGCTGTTTATATTTCAATTGAAAAATTTGTTTTAATAGAAAGATTGGTTGAAAATCAGCAGTTGGGGAGTTTCAAAGGAAATGCCTTGACTAACGATGACCTTTTTTAAAAAAATTATTTACACTTAAATAAATGAGTTTTTACTTTTCAAATCATTTTGGTTTGAGGGAAAGATAAATGAATTATCAGGTGAAATTTCTTAGCTCATGCTAAACTATTTAACACATTTTTGTTTACTATTAAATTGCTTCACCAGGGTAACCAACAACAGTTCCAATCCCTTTTTTGAAAAAAAAAAAAATAACCTTTAAACCGTGACAGCAAAGCAAATACATTTCATTTCTGTTGAATTGGTACTTGTAGCCCAATTTAAAACATGTCAGAGACAGCATGGGCCATGCTATTGATATCAGAGGCACTCGTAATGATATCAACTTGGTTTGTTTAAATCTTAAAAGCAAGCTTATCATTAATCTCCTGCTCTTTCATTTTGAAAACTTGAAGTGTGGATTGTAGATCCCTAAATAAAGCAAAATCCAAAGTAGTTAAGAGGCTGGTTACTTTTGGTAAGATCAGTATTTGGGCAGTAAAAGTCAGAAAATGATGTTGTGCAAATCAAGATTACTTTATTAGAGGGTGACTTTTCATGTTTGTCGGTCAAATGGCTTCTTGCGAACACTCTGCATTGGTCTGACCATCAGGACGTTTTCCTCTTCACACAGTGCTCTGCGGACCATACTATTTGATTTCATTTGGTATTTCAAACTTTGTGCATTTATCTTGGCAAAAAAAAATAATAAGGCACTGATAATTAATTGTAGTCAACATCCTGAAAAAATAAACCACAAAGTGCATGTGTCTCCTGTAGGTACATTATCCTTAAACAGGAACTGTTTTAATGAAAGAAAATCACTTATTGCATTTTGCTGCACAGCCCTCCACGCTGGAGATACTGCAGGATGGAGACGCCATGTCTTTTCTGGACACATGGGCATGATCCCATCTCAAGACACCAACAAAGTTATGTGGAAGGCAGTGAGACGAGAAGTGTGGGTGCCTAACCACAAAGACCTCTCTTGCTTGGCCTGTATGTTTAGGGTTTTCTTTTTTCTTTTTTTTTTTTTTTTGTTAATCTTCACAATGCTGACTGGGGAATAGCACGTGGATTAACAGGCTGTCTCCAGATGGCTCGTTCTGTTGCCGCATGTGATGCCCTGAGCCTGGCCAGGAAAGAAGACCCTGCCAGAAGCCAGTACTCTCATACTTCCAGGAATATCAGCGAAATAAGACTCTGGTTTTTTATAAAGAATAACCTACTCTCTACTGATTAGTTAAAGCAAGAGAAAAGAGAGAAGACACTATGATAATCGACATAGAAATAAGAACCAAAGCCTTTGTAGTTCTTGACATGGCTGTGGTGGGTATCATTAACCTATTCGGATCCATCATAAATGTGGGGTCGCAGTTCGATGTCATGAATATTGAACATGCAAAGGGCAGCCTCTCGGCCACTGGGCTTAGACATCCCCTGTTCTGCTCTCAACTTTTTGTACCTGCCCTGGCTCTGCTTCACGTCCATTCCTGCCCAGAGTTCAGCTTCCTCCTCAGTCTCCCATAC
The DNA here is from genome assembly GCA_907169655.1 of Acomys percivali. NCBI lineage: Eukaryota > Metazoa > Chordata > Mammalia > Rodentia > Muridae > Acomys > Acomys percivali. The sequence continues at coordinate 2,263,111 of OU015742.1, read as the reverse complement.
AATCAGCTTTGTCTTGTGCTGGAGGATGGTAGGGATCGAGAGCTCCAGACTCCTGCTTCCCCCAACCACATAGGCTCCTTGTGAAATAAAGTCTCCTTGTGTCACCACCACTGCCTTCGTGTATATCTTTTCACTCTGTGGCATTGCCATGTGGTTTGCTATTGGCGGGTTTTTGCTCCTCTGCTAGGAAGGTGGCTTGACTCTATTAATACCTGTTAAATTCCATTATCTAATAGAGGGTATGACTGCTGATCAACAAAAAGTATTAATTAAAATCATTAATTAAAATTAAAAGTATGGGCCTAGGATGCAACTTAAGTGAAGGAGAGTTCATCCAGTATGGGAAAGACCTGTGTTAAATCCTCAACATCACAAAATATTGAAGTATGAGAGAAAACTGATGCTCTAGTCTACATAATGAGAAAATTAGAACAAACTAAAGGCAAACTTATACTATATACAATAACAAAATTGCTTCATAGATACAATAACTCTATTAAGAGATCAATTTCATAAACCTCTATTTTATGCCTTTTCTTTTTACACAGCTATTCAGAAGGGTCCTCACTGGCAGCATTTCTGACAATTCATACAAAATCGAAATCAACCCCCGTGGTTTTTTGCTCTTCCAACTTTTTTGTTCTGAAGGTACTCAGTGCTGATAGCTGATGGTCTTTAACCCTTTCCTTTTTGTGCTTACCAAAACAATGCTGTCTGTAGATAGACCATACTCTCCTAGTTTGCTTCTCTCCGTGTGTGTTTCTGTGTGTGTTTAAGTTTAAATACCTAAATTAATTTAATTGATTATATGGTTGTCACTCTTGGTACACGGGTCTTAGACATGAGACTACCAGGGCCAAGGAAGCTAAAGGACCATTGTAGGCAATGAGCTACCCTCAAGGCAGGGCTCCAGCCAGACCCAGACCCACACTCAAGCTTGCTAGACTGGGAAGGACTATGCTAAAATTGGAGACGAGGAAGGGCTAGGCTCTGAGCCAACATGAACTTATGTGCAGTCCCTCCCCCAAACCCCAGGGATATGCTTGAGATAAGTCTCTTTGTCTTTCCATAAACTGCATTTGTTCATTTGTGTGGGGTGGGCTGGGAGGATATACCATGGTACAGGTGTGGTAGTCAGAGGACAATGTGCAAGAATTGGATTTCTTCTCTCACCAAGTGAGTTCCTTCCAGGCTCAAAATCAGGTCATCAGGGTTGGAAGCTGTCAACCTTCCTTGACCACTGACCCATCCTACCACCCTCCCATTTCTTTGAGAAACAGGCTCATTATTTGTAGTTATTAAATGATATTGCAAACTGTGAGTATGACTTTATTAACTTTGTCATTGTCATGTCTATGGATGCTTAGGTTGGTTCCATGTTTTATTATTGTAAACACACACACACACACACACACACACACACACACACACACACACACA